>CP124708.1:103470000-104670000 GCA_031232105.1 Capsicum rhomboideum | reverse complement strand
AGTCATCGTAGCCACAACATTTGGCGCATATCTAGCCAAGGAATTAAATTGCAAACTGTATTCCCTGACGCTCAGATTTCCCTGTCGTAGATTTAGGAACTGATCCTCACGTGCCTCACGGATCTCATAGGGCAAGTAATGATCAAGAAAAGCCACCTTAAACTCTTCCCAAGTAGGTGGATGTGCACCAATGTCACGGGATTTCTTCCAATCCTCGTACCACAATATTGCCTCTCCTTTCAACCTGTACGCAGCAAGCTCCACTGTCTCCACCCCTGTCACATGCATAACTTCCAAGGACCTCTGAATTTGATCCACGAAGTCCTGTGGATCTGCTTTTGTATCTGACCCTGTGAAGATAGGAGGGTCAAGTTTTAGGAAATCCTGTGTCCTGCGACTTGCTACTCTAGCCGCATCATCATCAGGTGTCATTGGACCAGCTCGTCCTTGACTCTGGGCTGCCACCAACTGTGTTAGCATATGAACTACATTTCTAAGATCCTGGTCTGTGGCGTTCGTCGGTGGTTCCACTGGTACTTCTCTTCTTCTCGGCTCTTCTGGAGCTGAAGAAGTAGAAGAAGGTCGCGTTTCAAAAGCAGTTTCATCCCCACCTTGATCAACTTGTTCAGGTAGTGGTCTACTTGTTCCCTCTCCAGCAATTCTATTTATCAGCTTACTTTTACCTTTCCCTCTTCCTCTTCTAGTGTTCGGCATTTTGACTATACCAAAGAAAAATAATTACCAAGATCAGATACAATGCAACTTACAACATTGGCTCTATTGCACGATCTAGAATTAAGAAAAGAAACAACATCCTAAATGTCCCGTAGCCTCCTACTTATAAATGTGGTGCACAACATATCGATAAGTAAGACTCTACTCAGACACGGCTTTGTAGACACCCTTAGAACGACCTGCTCTGATACCACTTTTGTCACGCCCCGAACCCCATCGAGACATGATTGGCACCCGTAGCCGATAAGGCCCGAGAGAACCAACCTTTGCTTACCTATGTTCAATCATATGCCTATCATACTCATAACCACCATTGCGTAAGAACATTAAAGACAAATAAAGGAAACATGGGACATATTTATACATACATATGAAACTTGGCCGTTGAGGCCATCCAGTCAAAACAACATATGTCCTTTACACTGATACACCCACATCCGTCTACAAAAGCCTCTAACAAGAGCATTGACTAATACAAACCAAAAGTCGGGACAAGTCCCCGCTTTATACAACATGTACATCATCAAAACATATATCTACTCTGACTCGGAGAACCCCGAATTAACTGGAGCTCACCAAGGAACCGCTAACACCGGCAATCTACTGGGGAGGCCTACTGGGACCTGCGCCTGCAGCAAGTAAGGTAAATTCCCCGAGAGGGGTCAGTACGAAATAAGTACTGAGTATGCAAGGCTCAGATGAAACTGTACAACACAAGAATATTTCAATGAACTCAAAACATATAAATAATCAATGTGAATAAGTCACCATTTTGTAATTTGGGAAACCATGTGGATTGCTTTCATTACTTTCTTTACTTTCTTTATCTCAATGCTCAATGATAACAATGTACCCGGGCCTCTACTGATCAGTGGGTCTTTTCATATCATATCATCATATTGGGATCGAGTCGAGCTAGGCTTATGCCCCTAGACTTGCCACCCATAAATCAATACATCGGGATTGAGTCGAGCTAGGCTTACGCCCCTAGACTTGCCACCCATAAATCAATACCTCGGGATCGAGTCGAGCTAGGCTTATGCCCCTAGACTTGCCACCCATACTTGATCATTGACCACATTTGCATTCTTTGATCTTTACTTTGAGATTGATACTTGGATAGTCATAACATTACTTTGAACTTTGGAACATAATATTGTTGGAAGCTTTGGATCATTAACCAAGAATATAAGAAAATGAGATTCACAATTGATCAATGAGTAGGAAATACATGACAATGACCATGGATAAGTGCATATGGGATACCTTAGTACATTTCGGAATAGGACTAGTGAAATGTCGATGTGAACACTATTGGCCGTAGAAAGATATGGACAAAGTAACCTTACATACCTTAGATTCGCAATACGAATATATAATCCTAGAGGTGCGTACAATGGTCCCGCTCCTTCTTTATGTGTCACTCTACAACACAAATACAATACGGAATTCACATTAACCACCAACTACTCTTCAAATGCATATAACATCAATGAGTCACATATTTGTCCTTAAACATGCCACTTCCCCTTAACAAAACCATTGACAAAATTATTATTCCAAAAAGTCCATAATATTCCCAACATTGACCAATACATAATAATCATTGCATTTCACCATAACAATTCTCTTTTACACCTCCTTATCCATACCACATCATAAACAATCCATCAATTCACCTTAATACACTTCATAGCACATATCGGCCAAATTCCCACAATTTACACTTATAGACAAGAACAAGTTTAACAAAAAAAATAACACCATAGATGTTCATATTTGGTCCATACCATGATCTTTCATCAAAGGCACAAGTCCTAATTCAAGTTCAAATCCCATAGATCACAAATCTTATACAAAAGCACAAAATACCATATCCAACATTTCCAAGCACAACCAACATGATTTATATACTCTTCCATGCATATAATATATTAATCCATAATAATATTCACTTACCCAAACTTGCAAAGGGATGATCTTGCTCCAAAATTTGCTTTTGAGCCTTTAGGGTTCTTGAGAGAATATTGTAGAATGTTTGAGAAAATGTCTAGAAAGCACATGAGAGGTTAAGTGAATAAAATCTGATTTTGTGGTCCTATATATAGTACTTGGGTCATCCTTAGCCTTTCTTGATATTTTATGCTTCATTTGACCAAGTCAATGGAAGATTGGGTCATGTGACCCATGTCTTTTATCCCATTTTGGGCTTTTATTGAGCCCAAATCACTTAACCCAATAAAATCAATAATTTCTCGTCTTTATACGTATTACAATAATATTTCCACTCATAATATTCATATCCGTAGCCTCAATCCCAAAAACAAGTGATTCTAGCCACGTTTGGCTTATTTTGACCTTAGGGGCAAAACTGTCATTTTGACCCCAAAATCGTTCTCGAGAAATTTTATCATACTAATGTAATATGTCATTCCTTTCATGTATATACTCTTGGTTGTAGAATAAACGTAGCAAAAATCGGCTCGGTACGTCCCCGGGTACCCTTGGGACTTAGAAATTTCCAACTTTCGAAAAAGTGGAAAACCCAAGGTGGCACGCTCCTGGGCGTGCCAACCCACTGCCTATGGGCTAAAAATTTTAGCCCAGAGTGGTGTGGCATGGTCTCAAATGCGCCCCTCCTTAAAATTTTCCGAAAATTTCATTTTTCGACTTTTCTTCGCGGGTTTGGTTAGATACTTCAAGGCCTATGCTTTAACTCACTTCTTAACCTTATTATACTTTGTTTAGAGGTATTCTTAGCCTCATTTTGAACCCCACAAATGCGCAATGAAAATTGCAAAACACCTTCTATGCAAGTTTAACCACATAACAAGAGCCAAATTCAATTATCTCATCAATAGCCTTACCAAATGCATACTCCTAGCTCTCGATACCTACGTACATATTATTTAATGTCGTCAAGTAGGGTTGGGAACGTGCGGGGTGTTACAGCTAAATAGAAGTACAAATGATGTAATGGGATGATAATGATACAAGCTATCTCATGGCGGCCATCGCATGACCACATATACACTTTCCGAGCTAAAGCTTCCAAGACAGGACACATAGAGGGTTCGCAATCCATATATTTTTACAATCTCAATCAACCTTACTAGCAAAAACCTCAATCAAGGATTTTACAAAGTTTCTCAATCAACCTTGCCGACAAAGACCTTAGCCAAGGGTTTTTCAAAATCAGTGTGTCTCTATAGTACCAAATTCATGAATATGAATGAATGAAATGAGGATATATTCTTATAAACAAATCAGTATGAAGATAATAATCAATTTAATAATGGTATAGATGAGCTCAAAATCTACTCCATAGGTCAATAATTCATGGTATAAGCATTTGCATGGCACTACTTGAATAAATAGTCATGTAAGACATCAATAATATCAATTCAAGCCTCTCTCTCGAGCATCGCTATAATGATAGAGGCATATAATGCTCAAATAAGGCTTAAAATATCAATCTAAATCCCCTGCTCGGGCATCACAATAATAATAAGGCATGTAAATTCATAAATAAGGCCTATAATATCAATCTAAGCCCCACATTCGGGCATCATAATAATAATAAGGAATATAAATGCACAAATAAGCCCCCACACGGGCATCACAACAATTATGATCTCTCAAGTTAACAATAATATTCACATAAGCCCACACGCGGGCAATACAATAATAACACTAATCTCAAATATGAATCTCACAACTAAATCCCCAATCCATATCATGCTTTACATGAGAAGTTAACTACCCAACCCAGTCTGAAGAAGTTAAGTCATAACTTACCTTGAAAAGATGAAATCCAAGCCTAGATCCTTCAACGTGGTGCGTTTCCTTCATGAGTAGTCTTGGAATGGACTAAATCCATCAAAAATATAATCTATTCATCAAAAAGAGTCCAACGATATCCATATTGGCTATATTTATTCTGGGTCCAAAAATAGTTTGAAAATCGACACAAAAATCAAAAGGGGTAAATCTAGAATTTTATTTCAGAATCATGTTTTCCATATCATGAGGGGTCTAAATATGAAAATCCAACTAAAAATGAGTTAAAATCAGACTTGAAATCGAAGAAAACAAATTTTATAGTTTACCAGGTGAAAATCCCAAAATTCTAGTTTGGAATCAAAGTTTTGAAGATGAAATTAATAGAAAATAATGAAAATAGGAGTTGAGAGATTACTCAAGAAAGATTGATGAAAAAATCCTTCAAAATCATCAATAATCAAGCTCTGAAAGTCTAATAATGGTGAAAATAAAGTTTTGGGCGAGAAAAATAATTTAAATCTATCCAGGTGTAAAATGTCCTTTGCGAACGTGAGATACGGGTCGTGATCTCAACCTAACATGAAATGGAACCATTGATATCGTAGGCGGTCTATCATGAAGGTGATAAGTGATCAATTCGAACCCGATCCCATTCACCCTTCGCGAATGCGGCCACCACCATGCGTTCGCGATGAACGAATTAAACAACCCTTCGCGAGTGTGGTCCCACCATTATGTTTTCTATGAACAATCAATTCCTTCTCCGTGAGCATGTCCTTAGGCCCGCAAATGTAAAGAAGGGTTATATGTTGCTCCAGAAATAGCAAAACCAGCTGTTGAAACTTATAAAAATAGTCCCGATTGGACCCTCGGGATTTGTTTGGGACCCCACAGAAATAATTCAAATTTTTTACTAGGATAATTTCAATGTTCCAGACTCAATAGAATCATCAGATTTTCGAAAGGAGATCACTTACAATGAATAAACCCCCGTGATGCCTGAGTGGGTATTGGTGTTGATCTTTTTTGAGTATTGATATCTCCTTATTATTATTGTGATGTCCGTACGGGGGGTTGGTCTTGGTCTTGTTTGAGTATTGATAGTTCCTTATTATTGTGTGACGCTCGTACGGGGGATTGTATCATGATTTACTAAGATTTGGGTAACTTGAGTTCATTATACCATTGTTGATATGATTATTGTGCAATATTAATTTTTCCATGATCATGCATACTTATTCATAATTCATATTCATGGAACTGGTACTACTATAGAAGTTGGATTTCTTTGTAAAAGAAAATGAGACATTTTATAAAATGACTTAGCCGAGGGATGTGCCGTCAAGGTTGAATGATGATATTTTGATTAGTATATGGATTATGAACCCCCATGAATCCTCTCCTGTAGTTTATAAGGCTCGAAAGATGTATACGAGTTGAACATTTGAGCATTGCATACATATCATTTCATTGTGTTGCATCACTTGTGTCTCTCTTATGTGATTGGTATCGTGTATTTTAGTATCCCTTATATTTATATATGTGGTGTTGATAATTCTTAGACTATTATTGAAATTGTGTATTTATACTGTTAGGAGTTGTACGACTTGAGTTGTCATTGGAAACTTTTTCGAGTGCAATTTTTTTTAGATATTCTTGGATGGTTGGTGTGGTGGTTCTCGCCATCATTTTGGATTAGGGTCGGTTGTCGAATATCTTATTGAGTATACGTGTTTTGTACACACCACTTGCTTTTCTTTTCTTTTTTGCACTACGTGCAAGTATTGAGTGAGTAGCAGAGCATTGATTGTACTCTCCTAGTATTGGATTTACGGAGATCGAGCTAGCAATTGTTGGATCACAAAGCTTACTTAGGTCCCTCTTTCATTTATCTTATGCATTTATTCGCATTTAAGATATTTCGATCTATTTTGATATTAGAGGCTTATACTAATGACAACTAGACTTAGGATATTATGTGGATATTGTACCTCTTTTATATCATTTGATTATTTCCGTTTCTTACTTCTTCCGTTTTTAGTTTTACTTTGATAATTGTGCTTGGGTTGGGAATGACTTACCTATAGCGGAGGGTATGACAAGTGTCATCACGATCTCTACTTTGGGTCGTGACAATCAAAGATACATATATCTAGTATCAAAGATACATGTATGATGTATCTGCTATCAAAACTGCAATAATACATTCTTTTTATAGTATTTGAAAAAATACACTCTTTTTATATTTAACTAGTGAATAGGGCTGCGCTTCGCGCAGTCATGAAAAACGTATTGATGATTGATCTTTTAAATAACCGTCTTTTCTATTATAATGTACTCGTGAAATTATAAAATTCAACTTCATATCAATTCATATTTAGTTCACTTTTTAAGAATATTAACATAAAAAAGTTCACCACATTTTGTAAGTAAGGTTATTACCGCGTACAATACATATATCTTTGTCTTTTTCTTCATGCAACACTTACACAAGAAAATATTAAGTAATTTTAGGAGTTGAATCACTCTTCTTCGGTTAAATCCACTGAAAGTTTCAATCGTTTCTCTTCTTCTTCTTTTTTTTGTAATTTTATAAAATTCATTATCGAAATAATATTTTACCACAAGTTAAGCTATAATCTCGACTTGTTCTTTTTCGCTATTATACTCAAACATTTTCAAGAATCAATTTTTAAGTTTAGAAAGCTAATTTTGTCATCTAAGCAAGTACAATAAAGAATATTGTTTTCATATTATGGAATGATAAGGAATATTAGATTCATATTATAGATTGAGAATTTTTAAAGCTATTTTTTGTTTAGTTTATTTCGGAGATAATAAACACTAAACTCTCATTTTATCTCTCTGCTTCTTTAGCACCTCCCCCTCCCCCACCATTTACATTTTAACTCTAGAAAAAAAAATTCATTAACAACTACCTGCATTTTTTATAGTTTATATTATATCTTGGGAATAGGAATCTACCAGAATACGTTTTTTTTCCTTCATACTTAATTCTCTCTTTTTTGTTTTGTTTTGTTTTGTTTTGTAGAGCTAATTTTCTTCTTTTCCAATTTATAGTACTATTGAGTGATGAAAAAGTTTTTTAAAAAATAGAATAATTATAAGAGATGTACAATTATCAAGTATCTGTTTCCGTTGAAATTGCTACAGAGGCATACATGTATTATGTATAGACGACTTTTTAGTTGACGTCGACTCTTTCAAATTAGGCTTAGTGTTAAACTCCTACAATGAAATAAACTGATTTTTGCCACCCACCATTTTCTACAACTTCACCTTTTGCCTTTATTCCATTACTTTTTTTTGTCGATCAGTTAATTACCGTTCTTAGATGATAGAGAATATTTATAAAATCAACAAAAGAAATCAGAGGATACAGAATAGCTTGAAAAGTATAAGTTGCAATTAATTATTGTCATATATAATATGATGAAAAATTCTTAAAATATTATCAAAGTTCATAGAATTTGAATCTTGAAAAGAGAACTATAAGAAGTATTTTAGGGCAGAAAGTAATGTTAAATGTACAACAAAAGAATATAAAACACTTGATATACAAGAAAAGGCTTGGTCTAATGACAAATTTGAATGTTCATTAAATAAATACGCGAGCTTCTATCTTTGAAAATTACCTCACTATATATGATAGGAAGAGCAACTTCATTTTTAAATAACCTATTCCTAAAAGTCAACGAAAAGTATGTTAGAGCATGCAAATTAGAGTACCTACAAATAAAAATTTATAATGCTTCTATTTATAAGACAATAATATGGAATACCAAATATTATCATGAACATGACTATTAATAAAATACGAGTTAAGGTCATCAAAAGTCATGGGAGTAAAGAAAATAAAAACTATTAAATTTGTATATTAAAGAATTTGAATATATGGAGGAGGAGTAATTGACACATTCATTTAAATAGGACAAATTGTCAATAATTTGAGGGAAAAAATGAATAGGATCCTTGTCTTTATATAAGTAAAATAAAGATAGACGCATACATATTTAGTCTAAAAAATTTATTTTTACCCAAAAAAAGAACTAATATGCTAGTAAGCATAAGAACTACTTATAAATTTATTGAAAAGCAAAAATTAGATATAAAAGAAGGGGGGAAAAGGAATAGGAACACAATGCGTGTTTGTTAGCTTCGAACCTGGGAGTATTATTAAGACTAAACACTCACGCATATATCAATGATGAATTTCTGTCCATAATATCATACTTCAAATTGGCATGCGTGAATGAATAACTATTGACGTTACTTGAATTGAAACTAAAATAAGCAGAATTATCTCAATCATGCATCTTCTTCCTCGTATGTAGTGTACTGCTTTTTTGATACAAATTAGTACTTTTCTTTACTATGTTGAAATAACTTGAATTTGTTGCGAGTGCTAGTTCTCTAAGGCAATTGCAATTAAACAAAAAGAAAAAGAATTTATTTTAGAGGAAGAATCAAGAATTTGCAAAAGATAAACTTAAAATAAGAGGAGCTTTCATGCGAAATAGCTTTAGCAAACTATCAAACACTACTCTACGGCTCCTCTTAACCCCTCTTCTAGCACGCACTTATGACCTTAAGTTTCCCTCCAACAAAATCATTCATTTCTGGAAAAAAAACCCAAGAGTAAGAAATAAACCACAAGTCTTATTTCACAATTTTTTTTGGTTGAAGTTTGGGTTCAATTTATGATCTTTGAATTAAGAGCTTCTTGGCCCCTTCTCCCTCTTTCAGACATATCTCTATCGACCAAATCATCGGCTTGCTAGAGTGCTTGTCGAAAAATCACACTCTGACAAAGCATTATCATTTGATCCACTCTTCTCACCTCTTATGCAGACGAAATACTCTTCATTTTCAGAGATCCAACGAAGACTATCGATCGGAGGCCGGCTCGAGCAATGAAGTTGTAAAACTTTTAGCAATCTGTAAAATGTAATGGAATGTTGTTAAGAACTTGAGTTTTGAATAGAGACCTTGCATATTTCTTATTTCTGAAATGCATTTACATAATTAAATACTACTCTTGGTTCAGGACAAAACGGACAATTAAATAGTAGGAGTATTAAATACAATTAAATAGTGGTAAAAACGTTCTATGTGGGTTTGAGAGAAAGCAGAAAGCCATGGACTTTTACAAAGAAGAAGGCAAGGGCCTGTTACAGTTCACTTTGTGACGGTTAGGAAAGGTGTTTAAGATGATACACTGTTTCAAATTAAGTGAATAAATGTGCAGGTAATTACTTGATGGAAAAAATAGTTATTTGATAGGAAAAAAAAATGTTCAACAAAACCACAAAAAAAGATAAATGTGAATAATAGCTTTAGAAGCATGCCACATCAACAATCCTATATCCTTCCTTTATATATATATATAGATTGTTTAAAAAAACAGCAATTACAATGCTACAAAATTTATTTGACTGTTTAAAAATTAAAAAAAAGAAGAGTAGAATCCTTAAAAAGAAAAGGAGCTAAAAAAAAAAGCAGCAAGAAAAATAAAAAAGAAAAAAGAAAAGAACGTGACCTACAAAAAATGAACCAGCAATATCTAAACATTGTCCACAAAAGAAGGCTACAAACTGGGATATCTATTTCTTGGTCTTTCGGTTGGAATTATTTTCCACCTAGTGGTCATTTTTGTCCATTTCCCAACCAACAAATTGATATTACATCCACAAAAATTTAGGTACTCTGTTAACCATGTTTGAGGTATGGCGGAAGACACGGTGCCTCTCACAAGACATCTCGGTTGTTAAGAGCTTCGTGAAAGGTTTTTAATTCATTCTTCCTACCAACCAAATACTCACATTGGTGCAAAGTCTCAAATTTGACCACCAAAAGGCATCATGGTTCATGCCATAATTGATGCATCTCTCTTTTGATCTAATGTAGTAAGAAATCCTTCTTTGACAAGGATATACTAACAACTCTTTTTTGCAGTTGACTTATAACCCCAAAAAAAAAAAAAAAACAGTGTGATTTCATCCTATGTCATTAAGTACATGTCTTGTCACATGAAACATATCTTAATATGATAAGGTAAATTTTGTTCCTAAAATTTCACTAACCAGAAATATTGAGTTGGAATAGTGTGCAATATTATTGCATGCGACTCTAGTGCAACCTTCATTTAAGTGATTTAAGAATTTAAAATGATTGATATTTTTAATTTGCAACTTGATAGAATTTTATTCAAGCCCAAAAACTCTTCTTTGGCTTTACCTACTTTGAGGTTCAAATTCGTGCTTTTATGAAGCTTACATCTCATTGGACATCCATTTTATATGCTTTTTATGTTAATTCTTAGACAACAATTAAACTAATTCTAGCAAAGATTAGAATAAAGAATTAAAGAAAAATGCCTTATACATTCCATATATGTGTTTTTATGTTCAACTAGATCATAGTATATTTCCAACAACTTCAAGTGCCAAAATCTTGCTTTCTCTGAATATAAAATAGAAACTTGACTATATAACCAAAAAAAAACCTTTACTATAAATTGGTATAGTTAGGAAGCCCAACTTCCTCATTGAAAATCACAAGATCTTGATTTACCAACCCAAAAGAGAAAAAAGAATTAAAAAAAATTTCCAAGAATATAATATGGCCCCAAGTACTGATGAAGGTAATGGCTTGTTTGAGTTTGTGGTCCAAAAGGGTAATGGAGTAAAGGGTCTTGTAGACAATGGCATTAAGATGGTACCAGAAAGATATATACAACCACCAAAAGAGAGAATAGACAAGAAAACCATCAATTCAAATATTGATGATCAACTATTGGTGGCCATTGATTTATCAAAATTACATGGTCCTGAGCATGATCAGGTGGTGGGAGCTATTTCAAGGGCTGCTGAGACACTTGGATTCTTTCAAGTGGTAAATCATGGTGTCACTTTGGAACTGTTGGAATCTCTTAAAGCTGCAGCACATAACTTCTTTGCTCAACCACCTATGCAAAAGGCTGTTTATCTAAAAGATGTGAGCCCAAGTCCTTTGGTTAAATATGGGACTAGCTTTGTCCCTGAAAAGGAAATGGCTTTGGAATGGAAAGATTATGTTAGTATGATGTATACTAATGATGATGATGCACATGCACAATGGCCTCCTGAATGCAAGTAAGGAACCATTCTTCACTTCCTCTTTGATCACTTACTAATTCAACTTTTTATGCAAGGTTACAGTGTTGGCATAATCTTTTTCTAAAATTGAGCATATTGTCATGTCCATAGTAATTCCTCAACTTTATGTGTATATTTCATTTTTATTTGCATTTGAATTATATACATGCGAAGTGTGAAAATTCTACTCTATTAATTTATTTTAACTTGTTGTAGCAGCAGGTAACAATACGTAATTATTTCTTCTTTTTTTAATGAACAAAATATATGCAATTATCTTTTAAGAGATTAAGTCTGTGTTTGTTATGAAGAAAAATATTTTCTATTTTTCATGTTTGGTTGGTCATTTTCTCTAGGAAAATAAGTTCTGTAGAACTCGGGAATCTGACTTCGCTTGTGGGGGTAGGGAAAACAAGTTTCATATGTGGCATTCCACATTAGTTCTCTCCTCCTCACTCCCCATCGGCCATCACCCCACACCAAAAGAATTTGTCTAGACTATATATAAATGATTTTGGGACAATATTTTTTACCAGTTATCAAACATAAAAAAAAATAAGTAAAAAAACCCTCACTTCAATTTATTTTTCACATGTCAGGGATGTGGCTCTTGAATACTTGAAGTCATCAACAAAAATGGTGAGGAAACTATTGGAGATACTATTTGATAATCTTGGAGTAACACTAGATGAAGCAAAATTTGAATCACTAACAGGGATGAAAATGGTAAACATGAATTATTACCCAAGTTGCCCTAATCCGGAGCTAACAGTAGGCGTTGGACGCCATTCGGACATGGGAACCCTAACTGTTTTACTACAAGATGGCATTGGTGGTTTATATGTTAAACTGGAAAGAGGTGTTGAAGATGAATGGATAGAGATTCCTCCCATTCCTGGTGCTTTAGTTATCAACGTTGGAGATACCATGCAAGTAAGAACGTCTCATTCACTATTAATTTATCTTCAAATTACATTTTTCGTTTCCCTAAGGAAGAAGATTTTGAATGATGTCTTATTATATAAAGGCTAAATAAAATTTGTAACATACTAGTCACTTGTTGTTCTTTTAGCAGCGACATGATATATAGTGTAAGAAATTTTACATAATCAATGAGTATAATTAAGATATTTTTTTATTAAATGGATTTCACTCATATATATTGACAGCGTAAAGAATTTTTACACTATCAAGCTATTATGATTTGTTGTAGACTTGTAGTAGGTAATCAATCTTATTTTCTAGATTATTGATTTCATTTTACGGACAATTACCTATAGTATATAGTATTAACATACATTTACACAGTCATAATATAATATATATAAGTTTATACAGAAGTTTAAGAAAATTTTACACTACCAATGTATTTTAACTTGTTGTAGTCAGCAACCTGCCTTTTTTTAAAATACAAAATCACTTTCACGGACAACTAACTATATGTAGTTATATATCTTTTAGGTTACTAGATAGTTTTACATAGTAAGTATATAAGTTACTCTTATGAAATTTACACTAGATTTTACATAATTAAAGGAAATGGAGCGTAATATTTTTACATATTAAACTTTTTTTCTCCTAACCTCTTTTTTTTGGGGGTTTTGGATTTAGATCTTAAGTAATGGGAGATACAAAAGCGCGGAACATAGAGTTCGTACAAGTTTAGAATCAAGAGTTTCAGTTCCATTGTTTGCTACACCAAAGCCAAGTGAAAAGATAGGTCCATTGCCTCAGCTTGTGGAAAGTGATGGAGTTGCTCACTACAAACAAGTCTTGTTTGGTGATTACATGAAAAACTTTTTTGGAAAAGCTCATGAAGGAAAGAAATCTCTTGATTTCGCTCAGAATGGTTCTGCTTAAGTGTATGTTTATGGGGTTTCTTCTTGTTTCGTTCCTCTCATTTCACCCCCCAAATAAATTAAAGCATGCATAGATAAACAATTGTAATTGTTGTAACCTTTTTGAGTTTATCTTTTCAAGTTGACTTGTAATGAATTGTTTTGTGTAATACAGTGTAACCAGTTTATTGAGTTCATATATACATACATACATATATACATACATACATACATATATACATACATACATACATATATACATACATACATACATATATACATACATACATACATATATACATACATACATACATATATACATATATATATATATATATATATATATATGTATATATTATGTTTATTATTTGGTATTGTTTTTCTTTTTTCTTTCCTTTTGTAGTCAAGTCAAAAGAAAAGCATAAATATGTCAACTACATGAGAGATCATAGGTGCAAGATGATAATAAAGGTGTCATTTTTATTTTTTTTAAGACAAAGGAGGCCAAGAAGCCATTTTATTGATAAAACAAAAGGATAATTTCAATTATATAGAACAAGGTAGTTAGTTTACAATAAATATAGCCATGTTTGTAATTATCTAAAAATAACCGAAAAGTCAAAAATACTCGTGTTTTAGCCAAGTCAAACCGTGGCTTAATGGCCAGTTTTTTTTTTGGTAACTAATAATTTTATTAATCACCAAGGGAAATTCATAAATAACTTCTCGAACGTTGTATATGCAATGTATATGTAATTTATCTATATTGTATAAATAGTTACACAATGTATCGATATTATATAAATAGTGTATTATCGTGTATATATGATGTATAGCTATGTATCAGAGATGTATATACATCAGTATACACTGTTTATCCAATACATATATATTATATAAATAGTTATGTAATGTATCAATATTGTATAATGGTGTATAAACATGTATATATGATATATAATTATGTATCGAAAACTGATGAACAACTTCAGTGTACAATTTTTTTAAAAAAACAATGGTACAAGCTATCATTGACCTAAACTGTCGCCTAATTCACATAATGAACAACTTCAGTATTACATTTAAAAGTTCACAACACAACTTAACAAATGTGACTTTTTAAAGCTTATTGGATCAGTTACATCAAATGAAGGACTAACGTCATGCCATATTTTTTGATTGATCTATAATATGTATACTGATACATACACAATGTTGCAAAAAAATGATTAATCAAGTGAGAAAAGGGTTATGAGAAGGATGATCCGCCCTCTATTTTCTGTAGGTCCTGATGTGGACTATGGAGGAGGTAAGAATAACAACTATTCAGATCATCTCATTAAACTTTTCTTCACACAAGCAACAAAAAACAGTCTCACACATCACAATTAACAAGCTCATATCAAAAATGAGAAAATCATAAATTTCTACTAGACTCTTTCGATCCTGACCAACTCAAAATCTCCTCTAAACAGTCTCGAATTTAAGATATGAGCTCCTCTCGATGTTTTGATTTTTTTGGTATATAATTCGCTCAAAATGATTCAGGTTTGCGGCACATCAAATTTTTAAATCAAGCTTTTAATGGTCGATTGATCATGGAAGAAGAAGAAGGAGGAGGAGGAGGAGAAAAAGGAGAAGAAGAAGGAGGAGGTGGAGGAGAAAAAGGAGGAGATGAAGTAGGAGAAGAAGGAGGAGAAGTAAGAGGAGAAGTAGGTGAAGCAGTAGGAGTAGGAATAGGAGAAGAAGAAGGAATAGGAGAAGGATTGGAAGGAGGAGGAGGAGGAAGAGGAGAGAGGAAGAAGCCATTAATGGCTGAAGTAGAAGGAAAGTAGAAGCGACATGGACAAATGGCTATTTCAGGTAATTTTAACAAAGATGGCCAATTTTCTTGAAATGAAGATGACCGACTGGTCTGTCACGCCCCGAACTCCCACGAGGCGTGATTGGCACCCGAAGCCGACAAGGCCCGAGAGAACCAATCTTTGCTTCTATTCATTCATATACATGTCATAGGAAACACTACTATCACATAGAAACATGAGGGGCTAAAATCGGAAGCATAGAACATATGACGTATATACATATGAGAAACTTGGCCGTTGAGGCCATCAAGTCAAGATTTCATCTATCATCTTATACACATACACCCACATACGTCTACAAAAGCCTCTAACAGATGCATTGACCAAAACCAACTGAAAGTCGGGACAAGTCCCCGCTTTATACACAATGTACAATATCAAAGCATATGAACCACTGTGACTCGGAGAAGCCCCGAACTAACTGGAGCTCACCAATAAACCGCAAACAGCTGGCAACCTACTGTGGCGGCCTACTAGTACCTGCGCCTGCAGCAAGTAAGGTAAATTCCCCGAGAGGGGTCAGTACGAAATAAGTACTGAGTATGCAAGGCTCAGATGAAACTGTACAATACAAGAATATGTCAATGAACTCAAAACATATGAATAATCAATGTGGGTAAGTCACCATGTTGCATTTTGGAAACCATGTGGATTGCTTTCATTACTTTCATTACTTTCTTTATCTCAATGCTCACTGATAACAATGTACCCGGGCCCCTACTGATCAGTGGGTCTTTCATATCATATCATTGTGTAGGGATCGAGTCGAGCTAGGCTTATGCCCCTAGACTTGCCACCCATACATCAATGCATCGGGATCGAGTCGAGCTAGGCTTACGCCCCTAGACTTGCCACCCATAAATCCAAACCTCGGGATCGAGTCGAGCTAGGCTTACGCCCCTAGACTTGCCACCCGTACTTGATCATTGACCACATTTGCATTACTTTGATCTTTACTTTGAGATTGTTACTTTGATAGTCATAACGTCACTTTGGAACTTTTGAACATCACATTGTTGGAAACTTTGAATCATTGACCAATGGGTAAGAGACATATGAATAAATATCAATGAGAAATATAACATTACTAGCACCATGATACCATTGGAACCGTTGGACAATAAGCCATGAACAAGAGAAACAAGTATAGGCACTATTGGAATATTGGAACATAACCTTATTTGAGCTTTTGGAACATTAATCATGGATATGAGAAATGGGATTCACAATTGTTCAATGAGTAGGAAATATATGACAATGACCATGGATAAGTACATATGGGATACCTTAGTACATTTCGGAATAGAACTAGTGAAATGTCAATGTGAACACTATTGGCCGTAGAAAAATACGGACAAAGTAACCTTACATACCTTGTCTTCCCAATGTAAGTACACAATCAAATATGTGAGAGCAACAATTCCGCTCCTTCTTTACGTTTCACTCTACATCACAAATACATAATGGAACCAACATTAACCACCAACTACCTTACAAATGCATACAATAACAACAAGTCACATGTTTGGCTTTAACAAGTCATTTCCCCTTGATAATATCCTTTTCGGCATGGTCATATCAATAATACCACAACATGCCCAACATTGACCAAAATATCATTTATGAATTTATTATTCCAATAATCCCACAATATTCCATACATTGACCAATACATGATAGCCAAGATCATGTCACACCAAGTTCATATTTTACACTTCTCCATCACCACAACATCACAATTATGCCATCAAATTACTTCAATACACCTCACAACAACAAATCGGCCAAAATCCCATAATTTACACTTTTATGGAAATAACAAGTTTCTTAATGTAATCACACCATACATGTTGGTATTTCATCCATACCATGCCTTTTCATCAAACCCACAAGTCATATTTCAAGTTTAATTCACAAGAATGCACATCTTTTATCAAAAACCAAAAGTGCACTATTCAACACCTTGCCACCATAACTACCATGATATACATAACCTCTCATGTACATAATATATTAAATTACAAGAATAAACACTTACCAATACTTGTAGGATGATGCTCTTGCCCAAGAAGTGGACTTAGGGTTTGAGAGTCCAAAAGAAGCTTTCTTGAGAATTCTAGAAAAAAAGATAGAAAAGCATGTGTGTTGTGTGTATTAAAAATCTGATTTTTGGGGACTTTATATAGACCCTCTTGGCCATCCTTAGCCACTAATAATTCATTTAATACTTTGTCTAGAAGGTCAATGGAAGAATGGGTCTTTTGACCCATTTTGGCCCATGCTTTTCTTCTCATTTTGGCTCACTTTGGGCCTCAAATTGGGCCCAATACTTATCTCAACTTAGCCCACCAAATTCCATGTATAATCAACCATATATATAGCATGTTTCAATAATTCCATAATCTCACGACAATATTCTCTTACGAGTTCTCATTCGTAGTCTCATTCGCAAAAATAGGAATTCTAGTCGCCCATGGCTTTATTGAACATCTTGAATAACTATTTATCTTTCATGCTTTGATCATGTAGGAGTATGTAGGAGTGTATTGAAGTATTTGAAGCTTTAACAATGCTCAAAGAACTCCAAATAACCAAAAGAAACCATCTACGAATCGACGTAGAATCGCGTTACAAAATGAGCGCGGAAGGGCACAATATGTTGTGCCTTGCGCCACTTGCTGCAAAGCAAGCAGTGGCGCGAGATCCTGCTGCCCTCTGAATCAGGTGGCTTGCGCCACACACCCTGAAACAGGGAGTGGCGCAAGTCTTGGTACTTTGCTGAATTTTTCGGCCACCTTTTCCAACACTTGCATATCGTCCAATACCCTATCAAAACACTACAAAATACTTACTTAGTGAGCTTTATCATCAAATAAACATGACTTCAAGTCACCAAATGAGGTTAGTATGTGTACGGGGTATTACCCAAATGCTCCACGAAAGCACAAAACACCTCCTACGAAGGTCTACTCGCATGTGCGTGGCCAAATTTAAATTTTCTCGTCATTAGCATTGCCAAATACATACTTATATCTATCGACACCTAAGCAAACATTATTCAGCATCATCAAGTAGGGTTGGGAAGGTACGGGGTGTTACATTCTTCCCCCCTTAGAAACATTCGTCCTCGAATGTTAGTAACATTGTCTCAATGTAACAACATAAGTCAAAGTGAATTCTTCATATCATCATGTACACATGTATCACTTGTAAAGACTTACTTATTATGACTCCACTTCCGTATTTTGATCTTTTTCTTCCGTGCATAACAATGATAAATACTTTAAAAGGTCATTATTTCATAGGTCTCCCTTGTTACTCCGGCATCTCTTAATTCTTTCACTTATCGATGTATCATAACAATTAGTAACAATAAGTACCTCTTTCACATGTGAAATCCCCTGTAATTTGTACATTTCCACTGGCAACGATATAAGATAATCGCCTATACACTTTCAAAGCATCGCATATTAGATACTGAATGAACTGTGAAAAGTTCCTGGACTAGTGCTAATAGACACTCAATTTGCCCAAATCTTTGGACAATTTCCCTTTCTTTCTGATTCTCATTATTTCTTTCCTTTTCATCTTTAATATCGGCATCTAATTTATATTGACTTTGGGCCATTGTAGCTGTTGTTATATCACCTTCACTTTCTCGATACCCAAGCGAAGCAAATTCCGTCAACTGTAACCCATCCAATTGATGATCTATATTCTCTTTCACATAAAGCTTCGTAGATGCCTTTTGATACTTTTATTGTAAGCAATTTCAATAAACCATAGATGTTCATCCTAACTACCTGTAAAGTCCAATGTACAAACTCGTGACATATCTGCAAATGTTAGTATAATGTGTTCTGTTTGTCCATCCATCTGAGGATGACAAGCCGCACTTACATCTACCTGTGTACCCATGCTTTACTGAAAGGACTTTCAACACTATGCAATAAAGTAAGCTCTCCCCTTTGATATAGTAGTGATTAGAATCCCATGTAATCGTACTATCTCCATAACATACAACGTTACATAATGTTCAGCTGTATCGGTGGTCTTAACTGCTAGGAAATACACTGACTCGGTAAGTCTGTTAACTATCACTGATATGGAATCAACCTTCGCAGTGTATGAGACAACCCTGTGATGAAATCCATATTATTCATGTTCCACTTCCAAACTGGAAGGATAATATAGCATAAACCATACAGACTTCTGATGCTATATTGTCAATTAGTGACCGCGTGGACCTTGAGCTACAAGTTCTACAATGTGCTTCTCAAGTATCCTTCCCCAGACCTCTCTGCTACACCATGGTACATTGTGGTTGCTTCCGAGTAAATGAAATACTGTGAACGATGTTCCTCTGTCGTAATTCATTTTCTTAACTCGTTTATACCCAGTACACACAATCTGCATTGGTGTTAAAGTACTCCCCCCTTGTATTTGTTCAAATACTCTCGTCGACTTTGCTGTACACATATTTTTTTTTCCAAGTGAACTAAAAATGGCATTTACCTATTGCTTTTTCCTTTATCTCCAATATCAATGAAAATCCTACCACATTTGACACTATAATTCGTTCATCTGGAGTTTCAAGAAACAAAACCCCATATTTCCTCATTAATATAGATTTCCTGACTATATCTTTCTTTTCTGTGAGCTGGCCATTCATACTCTCTACTGCCTTGCAGCTTAATGTATCAACTACCCCATCTACTTTTCCCGAATGATACAAGATAGCAATGTCCTAATCTTTCAATAGTTCAGGCCACCTTCGCTACCTCGGACTTAAGTCCGTTGGCGTAGAAATATATTCCATTTTCTTATGACCAATATATGTCAATACGAACCCCTTACAAATAGTGACACCATAACTTTAAGCAAATAGCGCAGCCGCTAGTTTAGGGTCATGTGTTTGGTAATCATTTGTGTTCTCATGTGGCCGTCATTGTCGTGACGCATATGCTATTACTTTACCATGCTACAACAATATACCTCCGAGGCCAACCCCGGAAGCATTACCATACATTGCCTAACGTTCTGATGTCTTCGGAAGGCACTTACAATTGGTGTGAAAGTTACTTTATCTTTCTACTCTTGGACACTTTTCTCACATGCATCATTTTATTGGAACTTGATTCACTTGTGTATAAGCTTTGTTAAGGGTGTAGGGATAGAAGAAGATCCTTCTACAATTCTCATATAATGATCAACCAAAATCGATGGATCTCTGTAAGCATCGTAGGCCTTAGCCAATTGTTCACCATTTCTATCTTTTGTGTGACAACTTTCATCTCTTCATCCTATACAAAGCATAGTCCTCTTGTGATTTTTTTTTTTTGAATACCATCACCGAATATGGTCACACACATATTGAAAAGTGTCTTGAACACCCTATTTATTAAACCCATAACAACTACAGGTGCATTCGCTAACCCAATTGACATACTAGGAATTCATAACCACCATACCATGTTTGTAATGTTGTCTGGGGTATATCATCATCATTCTTTTTTTTTGTTGTTGTTTTTTTTTTTTTTTCATTTCGCCGTCATTCATTTCATCATTTCATCATTCATTTCACCATTTTGTTTTCTAACCCCATAACTAACCAAACAAATCATCCACTCTGGGGAGGGAATATTTATTCGTAATTGTCATCTTATTCAGTTGCCGATAATCGACACACATTCTCAACGTACTATCTTTCTTTTGTACAATTAACACTGGTGCACCCCAAGGGAACATATTAGGTCTTATGAATCCCTCGTTCACCACGTCTTTTAACATTTTCTAACTTTATCGGGGCCATACTATATGAAGAAATAAAACATAGGCTAAGTACCTGACATCGCAGTAATACCAGCTCATACATCGAGGAATTCGTTTACCACCAGAACTGCTTGAAGAGTTGGTGGTCTCTTACCAAGTGACATGTGTATCCTTTAGAGTACCTTTTTTACTTACTTTACTATAGGGAACAATCTTTTTCCTCTTAGCGCCCCCACATTTCTTCTTTCTTTTGGGAAAAACGACAATATAACTTCTTAGTTCGGCAATCTACTATGGCACAACCCCTTTATAACATTACAATCCACTATTTCCAGCTCAATAAGATCAACCGGTGTCTTATGACCACAAACAATTACTATGCACTTATGATATACTCTTTTAACTTCAATAGATTCTCCGACTAATGTATAGACCTCATATGACATATCTAGTAATTCTGGTGCTCGTTTGAATTTTCAACCCTTAATGAAATAACATATGCAATTGTCAAATATGGGTTAATCAATACATATACGGTACCTGCAGCTTCATCAGGATAAGCCTAATTTTTATGGCCCGACATATCACACCAATACCAACATTTGGCCCCAACCAACATTTCACCTAGATGATAACGTCCGCAGGACTAACACGGCTGACAAAGAGACTTCCGTTGGTTCATACTTTCTACGTGCTTGTCCTGAATGAATCCTGAATCTCACTTCTGTACCAATTCGATTGTCTCTAAACCCTTAGAATCGAGGTAAAACATTTACTATCGACTAAGGGAATGGTGATCTAGGCGGTCTGTTAAACACTCGAGACCTAACTTCTCCCTGGGACGCCGTAAACTGTCCCATAGGTCTAGCCCTCTCTCTTTGGCGACCCTTCTTCAAATAGTTGTGTCCTTTTCTGTTGCCTCTGTTCTTTTATTAGCTGTGCACAATGCCTATATTCGGACTATATCCATATCTCTTTTCAAGGTCGCAATGGTGCAATCCATTTGTGTATATACCGATGCATTCTATCGATCATAATGGTTATCACTTTTGGGGCATACCTAGCCAAAGACTTAAATCGAAGCCTGTACTTTCTGATACTCATAATCCGTTAGCAAAGATTTAGCGATTGGTCCGCATAAGCTTTTCGGACCCCATATGGAAGACACTAGTCAAAGATTCTCGTTTAAAGTTCCTCCCAACTAGCTGAAAGTACATCACTGCACGTGTCACATGCATAACATCTCTTTTAGTGTGATCTTATAAGGTCCTGTGGGTCTTCATTCATATCCAACTCGGTGGACATGGGAGGGGAGTTTAATTTTTCAGAAAATCTTACGTGCGGCGACTAGCTTCCCGAGCCGCGCCATCATCACTCGTTATTAGGCCAGCTTGCCCATGACATTATACAACAACTATCTGAGTCAACATATCCCCTACATTTCTTACATCCCGTTCAGTGGCATTTATAGATGGTTCTGCGGATACTTCTCTATCTTTTGGATAAAGAGACCCGTATAACAAATTTCATGTCAGATCCACCTTGACTAACTTGGTCACGTGGTGATTTACTCATTTCTACTTTGGCAGGCATATCAACCTGCTCACCTTTGTCTTTATCTTGTCTGATACACCGCATTTGACTATACAAAATAAAACCAATGTCAATACGTCCATATGTGCCCACCTACAACTTTGGCTCTATTGCACGATCTAGAGGTGAATGAAAGAAACAACTCCTAAATGTCCCGTAGCCTCCTGCTTATCAATGTGGCGCGCAACACATCCATAAGCAAGACTCTACTCAGACACGGCTTTGTAGACACCCTTAGAACGACCTGCTCTGATACCACTTTTGTCACGCCCCGAACTCCCACGAGGCGTGATTGGCACCCGAAGCCGACAAGGCCCGAGAGAACCAATCGTTGCTTCTATTTATTCATATACATGTCATAGGAAACACTACTATCACATAGAAACATGAGGGGCTAAAATCGGAAGCATAGAACATATGACGTATATACATATGAGAAACTTGGCCGTTGAGGCCATCAAGTCAAGATTTCATCTATCATCTTATACACATACACCCACATACGTCTACAAAAGCCTCTAACAGATGCATTGACCAAAACCAACTGAAAGTTGGGACAAGTCCCCGCTTTATACACAATGTACAATATCAAAGCATATGAACCACTGTGACTCGGAGAAGCCCCGAACTAACTGGAGCTCACCAATAAACCGCAAACAGCTGGCAACCTACTGTGGCGGCCTACTAGTACCTGCGCCTGCAGCAAGTAAGGTAAATTCCCCGAGAGGGGTCAGTACGAAATAAGTACTGAGTATGCAAGGCTCAGATGAAACTGTACAATACAAGAATATGTCAATGAACTCAAAACATATGAATAATCAATGTGGGTAAGTCACCATGTTGCATTTTGGAAACCATGTGGATTGCTTTCATTACTTTCATTACTTTCTTTATCTCAATGCTCACTGATAACAATGTACCCGGGCCCCTACTGATCAGTGGGTCTTTCATATCATATCATTGTGTAGGGATCGAGTCGAGCTAGGCTTATGCCCCTAGACTTGCCACCCATACATCAATGCATCGGGATCGAGTCGAGCTAGGCTTACGCCCCTAGACTTGCCACCCATAAATCCAAACCTCGGGATCGAGTCGAGCTAGGCTTACGCCCCTAGACTTGCCACCCGTACTTGATCATTGACCACATTTGCATTACTTTGATCTTTACTTTGAGATTGTTACTTTGATAGTCATAACGTCACTTTGGAACTTTTGAACATCACATTGTTGGAAACTTTGAATCATTGACCAATGGGTAAGAGACATATGAATAAATATCAATGAGAAATATAACATTACTAGCACCATGATACCATTGGAACCGTTGGACAATAAGCCATGAACAAGAGAAACAAGTATAGGCACTATTGGAATATTGGAACATAACCTTATTTGAGCTTTTGGAACATTAATCATGGATATGAGAAATGGGATTCACAATTGTTCAATGAGTAGGAAATATATGACAATGACCATGGATAAGTACATATGGGATACCTTAGTACATTTCGGAATAGAACTAGTGAAATGTCAATGTGAACACTATTGGCCGTAGAAAAATACGGACAAAGTAACCTTACATACCTTGTCTTCCCAATGTAAGTACACAATCAAATATGTGAGAGCAACAATTCCGCTCCTTCTTTACGTTTCACTCTACATCACAAATACATAATGGAACCAACATTAACCACCAACTACCTTACAAATGCATACAATAACAACAAGTCACATGTTTGGCTTTAACAAGTCATTTCCCCTTGATAATATCCTTTTCGGCATGGTCATATCAATAATACCACAACATGCCCAACATTGACCAAAATATCATTTATGAATTTATTATTCCAATAATCCCACAATATTCCATACATTGACCAATACATGATAGCCAAGATCATGTCACACCAAGTTCATATTTTACACTTCTCCATCACCACAACATCACAATTATGCCATCAAATTACTTCAATACACCTCACAACAACAAATCGGCCAAAATCCCATAATTTACACTTTTATGGAAATAACAAGTTTCTTAATGTAATCACACCATACATGTTGGTATTTCATCCATACCATGCCTTTTCATCAAACCCACAAGTCATATTTCAAGTTTAATTCACAAGAATGCACATCTTTTATCAAAAACCAAAAGTGCACTATTCAACACCTTGCCACCATAACTACCATGATATACATAACCTCTCATGTACATAATATATTAAATTACAAGAATAAACACTTACCAATACTTGTAGGATGATGCTCTTGCCCAAGAAGTGGACTTAGGGTTTGAGAGTCCAAAAGAAGCTTTCTTGAGAATTCTAGAAAAAAAGATAGAAAAGCATGTGTGTTGTGTGTATTAAAAATCTGATTTTTGGGGACTTTATATAGACCCTCTTGGCCATCCTTAGCCACTAATAATTCATTTAATACTTTGTCTAGAAGGTCAATGGAAGAATGGGTCTTTTGACCCATTTTGGCCCATGCTTTTCTTCTCATTTTGGCTCACTTTGGGCCTCAAATTGGGCCCAATACTTATCTCAACTTAGCCCACCAAATTCCATGTATAATCAACCATATATATAGCATGTTTCAATAATTCCATAATCTCACGACAATATTCTCTTACGAGTTCTCATTCGTAGTCTCATTCGCAAAAATAGGAATTCTAGTCGCCCATGGCTTTATTGAACATCTTGAATAACTATTTATCTTTCATGCTTTGATCATGTAGGAGTATGTAGGAGTGTATTGAAGTATTTGAAGCTTTAACAATGCTCAAAGAACTCCAAATAACCAAAAGAAACCATCTACGAATCGACGTAGAATCGCGTTACAAAATGAGCGCGGAAGGGCACAATATGTTGTGCCTTGCGCCACTTGCTGCAAAGCAAGCAGTGGCGCGAGATCCTGCTGCCCTCTGAATCAGGTGGCTTGCGCCACACACCCTGAAACAGGGAGTGGCGCAAGTCTTGGTACTTTGCTGAATTTTTCGGCCACCTTTTCCAACACTTGCATATCGTCCAATACCCTATCAAAACACTACAAAATACTTACTTAGTGAGCTTTATCATCAAATAAACATGACTTCAAGTCACCAAATGAGGTTAGTATGTGTACGGGGTATTACCCAAATGCTCCACGAAAGCACAAAACACCTCCTACGAAGGTCTACTCGCATGTGCGTGGCCAAATTTAAATTTTCTCGTCATTAGCATTGCCAAATACATACTTATATCTATCGACACCTAAGCAAACATTATTCAGCATCATCAAGTAGGGTTGGGAAGGTACGGGGTGTTACATTCTTCCCCCCTTAGAAACATTCGTCCTCGAATGTTAGTAACATTGTCTCAATGTAACAACATAAGTCAAAGTGAATTCTTCATATCATCATGTACACATGTATCACTTGTAAAGACTTACTTATTATGACTCCACTTCCGTATTTTGATCTTTTTCTTCCGTGCATAACAATGATAAATACTTTAAAAGGTCATTATTTCATAGGTCTCCCTTGTTACTCCGGCATCTCTTAATTCTTTCACTTATCGATGTATCATAACAATTAGTAACAATAAGTACCTCTTTCACATGTGAAATCCCCTGTAATTTGTACATTTCCACTGGCAACGATATAAGATAATCGCCTATACACTTTCAAAGCATCGCATATTAGATACTGAATGAACTGTGAAAAGTTCCTGGACTAGTGCTAATAGACACTCAATTTGCCCAAATCTTTGGACAATTTCCCTTTCTTTCTGATTCTCATTATTTCTTTCCTTTTCATCTTTAATATCGGCATCTAATTTATATTGACTTTGGGCCATTGTAGCTGTTGTTATATCACCTTCACTTTCTCGATACCCAAGCGAAGCAAATTCCGTCAACTGTAACCCATCCAATTGATGATCTATATTCTCTTTCACATAAAGCTTCGTAGATGCCTTTTGATACTTTTATTGTAAGCAATTTCAATAAACCATAGATGTTCATCCTAACTACCTGTAAAGTCCAATGTACAAACTCGTGACATATCTGCAAATGTTAGTATAATGTGTTCTGTTTGTCCATCCATCTGAGGATGACAAGCCGCACTTACATCTACCTGTGTACCCATGCTTTACTGAAAGGACTTTCAACACTATGCAATAAAGTAAGCTCTCCCCTTTGATATAGTAGTGATTAGAATCCCATGTAATCGTACTATCTCCATAACATACAACGTTACATAATGTTCAGCTGTATCGGTGGTCTTAACTGCTAGGAAATACACTGACTCGGTAAGTCTGTTAACTATCACTGATATGGAATCAACCTTCGCAGTGTATGAGACAACCCTGTGATGAAATCCATATTATTCATGTTCCACTTCCAAACTGGAAGGATAATATAGCATAAACCATACAGACTTCTGATGCTATATTGTCAATTAGTGACCGCGTGGACCTTGAGCTACAAGTTCTACAATGTGCTTCTCAAGTATCCTTCCCCAGACCTCTCTGCTACACCATGGTACATTGTGGTTGCTTCCGAGTAAATGAAATACTGTGAACGATGTTCCTCTGTCGTAATTCATTTTCTTAACTCGTTTATACCCAGTACACACAATCTGCATTGGTGTTAAAGTACTCCCCCCTTGTATTTGTTCAAATACTCTCGTCGACTTTGCTGTACACATATTTTTTTTTCCAAGTGAACTAAAAATGGCATTTACCTATTGCTTTTTCCTTTATCTCCAATATCAATGAAAATCCTACCACATTTGACACTATAATTCGTTCATCTGGAGTTTCAAGAAACAAAACCCCATATTTCCTCATTAATATAGATTTCCTGACTATATCTTTCTTTTCTGTGAGCTGGCCATTCATACTCTCTACTGCCTTGCAGCTTAATGTATCAACTACCCCATCTACTTTTCCCGAATGATACAAGATAGCAATGTCCTAATCTTTCAATAGTTCAGGCCACCTTCGCTACCTCGGACTTAAGTCCGTTGGCGTAGAAATATATTCCATTTTCTTATGACCAATATATGTCAATACGAACCCCTTACAAATAGTGACACCATAACTTTAAGCAAATAGCGCAGCCGCTAGTTTAGGGTCATGTGTTTGGTAATCATTTGTGTTCTCATGTGGCCGTCATTGTCGTGACGCATATGCTATTACTTTACCATGCTACAACAATATACCTCCGAGGCCAACCCCGGAAGCATTACCATACATTGCCTAACGTTCTGATGTCTTCGGAAGGCACTTACAATTGGTGTGAAAGTTACTTTATCTTTCTACTCTTGGACACTTTTCTCACATGCATCATTTTATTGGAACTTGATTCACTTGTGTATAAGCTTTGTTAAGGGTGTAGGGATAGAAGAAGATCCTTCTACAATTCTCATATAATGATCAACCAAAATCGATGGATCTCTGTAAGCATCGTAGGCCTTAGCCAATTGTTCACCATTTCTATCTTTTGTGTGACAACTTTCATCTCTTCATCCTATACAAAGCATAGTCCTCTTGTGATTTTTTTTTTTTGAATACCATCACCGAATATGGTCACACACATATTGAAAAGTGTCTTGAACACCCTATTTATTAAACCCATAACAACTACAGGTGCATTCGCTAACCCAATTGACATACTAGGAATTCATAACCACCATACCATGTTTGTAATGTTGTCTGGGGTATATCATCATCATTCTTTTTTTTTGTTGTTGTTTTTTTTTTTTTTTCATTTCGCCGTCATTCATTTCATCATTTCATCATTCATTTCACCATTTTGTTTTCTAACCCCATAACTAACCAAACAAATCATCCACTCTGGGGAGGGAATATTTATTCGTAATTGTCATCTTATTCAGTTGCCGATAATCGACACACATTCTCAACGTACTATCTTTCTTTTGTACAATTAACACTGGTGCACCCCAAGGGAACATATTAGGTCTTATGAATCCCTCGTTTACCACGTCTTTTAACATTTTCTAACTTTATCGGGGCCATACTATATGAAGAAATAAAACATAGGCTAAGTACCTGACATCGCAGTAATACCAGCTCATACATCGAGGAATTCGTTTACCACCAGAACTGCTTGAAGAGTTGGTGGTCTCTTACCAAGTGACATGTGTATCCTTTAGAGTACCTTTTTTACTTACTTTACTATAGGGAACAATCTTTTTCCTCTTAGCGCCCCCACATTTCTTCTTTCTTTTGGGAAAAACGACAATATAACTTCTTAGTTCGGCAATCTACTATGGCACAACCCCTTTATAACATTACAATCCACTATTTCCAGCTCAATAAGATCAACCGGTGTCTTATGACCACAAACAATTACTATGCACTTATGATATACTCTTTTAACTTCAATAGATTCTCCGACTAATGTATAGACCTCATATGACATATCTAGTAATTCTGGTGCTCGTTTGAATTTTCAACCCTTAATGAAATAACATATGCAATTGTCAAATATGGGTTAATCAATACATATACGGTACCTGCAGCTTCATCAGGATAAGCCTAATTTTTATGGCCCGACATATCACACCAATACCAACATTTGGCCCCAACCAACATTTCACCTAGATGATAACGTCCGCAGGACTAACACGGCTGACAAAGAGACTTCCGTTGGTTCATACTTTCTACGTGCTTGTCCTGAATGAATCCTGAATCTCACTTCTGTACCAATTCGATTGTCTCTAAACCCTTAGAATCGAGGTAAAACATTTACTATCGACTAAGGGAATGGTGATCTAGGCGGTCTGTTAAACACTCGAGACCTAACTTCTCCCTGGGACGCCGTAAACTGTCCCATAGGTCTAGCCCTCTCTCTTTGGCGACCCTTCTTCAAATAGTTGTGTCCTTTTCTGTTGCCTCTGTTCTTTTATTAGCTGTGCACAATGCCTATATTCGGACTATATCCATATCTCTTTTCAAGGTCGCAATGGTGCAATCCATTTGTGTATATACCGATGCATTCTATCGATCATAATGGTTATCACTTTTGGGGCATACCTAGCCAAAGACTTAAATCGAAGCCTGTACTTTCTGATACTCATAATCCGTTAGCAAAGATTTAGCGATTGGTCCGCATAAGCTTTTCGGACCCCATATGGAAGACACTAGTCAAAGATTCTCGTTTAAAGTTCCTCCCAACTAGCTGAAAGTACATCACTGCACGTGTCACATGCATAACATCTCTTTTAGTGTGATCTTATAAGGTCCTGTGGGTCTTCATTCATATCCAACTCGGTGGACATGGGAGGGGAGTTTAATTTTTCAGAAAATCTTACGTGCGGCGACTAGCTTCCCGAGCCGCGCCATCATCACTCGTTATTAGGCCAGCTTGCCCATGACATTATACAACAACTATCTGAGTCAACATATCCCCTACATTTCTTACATCCCGTTCAGTGGCATTTATAGATGGTTCTGCGGATACTTCTCTATCTTTTGGATAAAGAGACCCGTATAACAAATTTCATGTCAGATCCACCTTGACTAACTTGGTCACGTGGTGATTTACTCATTTCTACTTTGGCAGGCATATCAACCTGCTCACCTTTGTCTTTATCTTGTCTGATACACCGCATTTGACTATACAAAATAAAACCAATGTCAATACGTCCATATGTGCCCACCTACAACTTTGGCTCTATTGCACGATCTAGAGGTGAATGAAAGAAACAACTCCTAAATGTCCCGTAGCCTCCTGCTTATCAATGTGGCGCGCAACACATCCATAAGCAAGACTCTACTCAGACACGGCTTTGTAGACACCCTTAGAACGACCTGCTCTGATACCACTTTTGTCACGCCCCGAACTCCCACGAGGCGTGATTGGCACCCGAAGCCGACAAGGCCCGAGAGAACCAATCGTTGCTTCTATTTATTCATATACATGTCATAGGAAACACTACTATCACATAGAAACATGAGGGGCTAAAATCGGAAGCATAGAACATATGACGTATATACATATGAGAAACTTGGCCGTTGAGGCCATCAAGTCAAGATTTCATCTATCATCTTATACACATACACCCACATACGTCTACAAAAGCCTCTAACAGATGCATTGACCAAAACCAACTGAAAGTTGGGACAAGTCCCCGCTTTATACACAATGTACAATATCAAAGCATATGAACCACTGTGACTCGGAGAAGCCCCGAACTAACTGGAGCTCACCAATAAACCGCAAACAGCTGGCAACCTACTGTGGCGGCCTACTAGTACCTGCGCCTGCAGCAAGTAAGGTAAATTCCCCGAGAGGGGTCAGTACGAAATAAGTACTGAGTATGCAAGGCTCAGATGAAACTGTACAATACAAGAATATGTCAATGAACTCAAAACATATGAATAATCAATGTGGGTAAGTCACCATGTTGCATTTTGGAAACCATGTGGATTGCTTTCATTACTTTCATTACTTTCTTTATCTCAATGCTCACTGATAACAATGTACCCGGGCCCCTACTGATCAGTGGGTCTTTCATATCATATCATTGTGTAGGGATCGAGTCGAGCTAGGCTTATGCCCCTAGACTTGCCACCCATACATCAATGCATCGGGATCGAGTCGAGCTAGGCTTACGCCCCTAGACTTGCCACCCATAAATCCAAACCTCGGGATCGAGTCGAGCTAGGCTTACGCCCCTAGACTTGCCACCCGTACTTGATCATTGACCACATTTGCATTACTTTGATCTTTACTTTGAGATTGTTACTTTGATAGTCATAACGTCACTTTGGAACTTTTGAACATCACATTGTTGGAAACTTTGAATCATTGACCAATGGGTAAGAGACATATGAATAAATATCAATGAGAAATATAACATTACTAGCACCATGATACCATTGGAACCGTTGGACAATAAGCCATGAACAAGAGAAACAAGTATAGGCACTATTGGAATATTGGAACATAACCTTATTTGAGCTTTTGGAACATTAATCATGGATATGAGAAATGGGATTCACAATTGTTCAATGAGTAGGAAATATATGACAATGACCATGGATAAGTACATATGGGATACCTTAGTACATTTCGGAATAGAACTAGTGAAATGTCAATGTGAACACTATTGGCCGTAGAAAAATACGGACAAAGTAACCTTACATACCTTGTCTTCCCAATGTAAGTACACAATCAAATATGTGAGAGCAACAATTCCGCTCCTTCTTTACGTTTCACTCTACATCACAAATACATAATGGAACCAACATTAACCACCAACTACCTTACAAATGCATACAATAACAACAAGTCACATGTTTGGCTTTAACAAGTCATTTCCCCTTGATAATATCCTTTTCGGCATGGTCATATCAATAATACCACAACATGCCCAACATTGACCAAAATATCATTTATGAATTTATTATTCCAATAATCCCACAATATTCCATACATTGACCAATACATGATAGCCAAGATCATGTCACACCAAGTTCATATTTTACACTTCTCCATCACCACAACATCACAATTATGCCATCAAATTACTTCAATACACCTCACAACAACAAATCGGCCAAAATCCCATAATTTACACTTTTATGGAAATAACAAGTTTCTTAATGTAATCACACCATACATGTTGGTATTTCATCCATACCATGCCTTTTCATCAAACCCACAAGTCATATTTCAAGTTTAATTCACAAGAATGCACATCTTTTATCAAAAACCAAAAGTGCACTATTCAACACCTTGCCACCATAACTACCATGATATACATAACCTCTCATGTACATAATATATTAAATTACAAGAATAAACACTTACCAATACTTGTAGGATGATGCTCTTGCCCAAGAAGTGGACTTAGGGTTTGAGAGTCCAAAAGAAGCTTTCTTGAGAATTCTAGAAAAAAAGATAGAAAAGCATGTGTGTTGTGTGTATTAAAAATCTGATTTTTGGGGACTTTATATAGACCCTCTTGGCCATCCTTAGCCACTAATAATTCATTTAATACTTTGTCTAGAAGGTCAATGGAAGAATGGGTCTTTTGACCCATTTTGGCCCATGCTTTTCTTCTCATTTTGGCTCACTTTGGGCCTCAAATTGGGCCCAATACTTATCTCAACTTAGCCCACCAAATTCCATGTATAATCAACCATATATATAGCATGTTTCAATAATTCCATAATCTCACGACAATATTCTCTTACGAGTTCTCATTCGTAGTCTCATTCGCAAAAATAGGAATTCTAGTCGCCCATGGCTTTATTGAACATCTTGAATAACTATTTATCTTTCATGCTTTGATCATGTAGGAGTATGTAGGAGTGTATTGAAGTATTTGAAGCTTTAACAATGCTCAAAGAACTCCAAATAACCAAAAGAAACCATCTACGAATCGACGTAGAATCGCGTTACAAAATGAGCGCGGAAGGGCACAATATGTTGTGCCTTGCGCCACTTGCTGCAAAGCAAGCAGTGGCGCGAGATCCTGCTGCCCTCTGAATCAGGTGGCTTGCGCCACACACCCTGAAACAGGGAGTGGCGCAAGTCTTGGTACTTTGCTGAATTTTTCGGCCACCTTTTCCAACACTTGCATATCGTCCAATACCCTATCAAAACACTACAAAATACTTACTTAGTGAGCTTTATCATCAAATAAACATGACTTCAAGTCACCAAATGAGGTTAGTATGTGTACGGGGTATTACCCAAATGCTCCACGAAAGCACAAAACACCTCCTACGAAGGTCTACTCGCATGTGCGTGGCCAAATTTAAATTTTCTCGTCATTAGCATTGCCAAATACATACTTATATCTATCGACACCTAAGCAAACATTATTCAGCATCATCAAGTAGGGTTGGGAAGGTACGGGGTGTTACATTCTTCCCCCCTTAGAAACATTCGTCCTCGAATGTTAGTAACATTGTCTCAATGTAACAACATAAGTCAAAGTGAATTCTTCATATCATCATGTACACATGTATCACTTGTAAAGACTTACTTATTATGACTCCACTTCCGTATTTTGATCTTTTTCTTCCGTGCATAACAATGATAAATACTTTAAAAGGTCATTATTTCATAGGTCTCCCTTGTTACTCCGGCATCTCTTAATTCTTTCACTTATCGATGTATCATAACAATTAGTAACAATAAGTACCTCTTTCACATGTGAAATCCCCTGTAATTTGTACATTTCCACTGGCAACGATATAAGATAATCGCCTATACACTTTCAAAGCATCGCATATTAGATACTGAATGAACTGTGAAAAGTTCCTGGACTAGTGCTAATAGACACTCAATTTGCCCAAATCTTTGGACAATTTCCCTTTCTTTCTGATTCTCATTATTTCTTTCCTTTTCATCTTTAATATCGGCATCTAATTTATATTGACTTTGGGCCATTGTAGCTGTTGTTATATCACCTTCACTTTCTCGATACCCAAGCGAAGCAAATTCCGTCAACTGTAACCCATCCAATTGATGATCTATATTCTCTTTCACATAAAGCTTCGTAGATGCCTTTTGATACTTTTATTGTAAGCAATTTCAATAAACCATAGATGTTCATCCTAACTACCTGTAAAGTCCAATGTACAAACTCGTGACATATCTGCAAATGTTAGTATAATGTGTTCTGTTTGTCCATCCATCTGAGGATGACAAGCCGCACTTACATCTACCTGTGTACCCATGCTTTACTGAAAGGACTTTCAACACTATGCAATAAAGTAAGCTCTCCCCTTTGATATAGTAGTGATTAGAATCCCATGTAATCGTACTATCTCCATAACATACAACGTTACATAATGTTCAGCTGTATCGGTGGTCTTAACTGCTAGGAAATACACTGACTCGGTAAGTCTGTTAACTATCACTGATATGGAATCAACCTTCGCAGTGTATGAGACAACCCTGTGATGAAATCCATATTATTCATGTTCCACTTCCAAACTGGAAGGATAATATAGCATAAACCATACAGACTTCTGATGCTATATTGTCAATTAGTGACCGCGTGGACCTTGAGCTACAAGTTCTACAATGTGCTTCTCAAGTATCCTTCCCCAGACCTCTCTGCTACACCATGGTACATTGTGGTTGCTTCCGAGTAAATGAAATACTGTGAACGATGTTCCTCTGTCGTAATTCATTTTCTTAACTCGTTTATACCCAGTACACACAATCTGCATTGGTGTTAAAGTACTCCCCCCTTGTATTTGTTCAAATACTCTCGTCGACTTTGCTGTACACATATTTTTTTTTCCAAGTGAACTAAAAATGGCATTTACCTATTGCTTTTTCCTTTATCTCCAATATCAATGAAAATCCTACCACATTTGACACTATAATTCGTTCATCTGGAGTTTCAAGAAACAAAACCCCATATTTCCTCATTAATATAGATTTCCTGACTATATCTTTCTTTTCTGTGAGCTGGCCATTCATACTCTCTACTGCCTTGCAGCTTAATGTATCAACTACCCCATCTACTTTTCCCGAATGATACAAGATAGCAATGTCCTAATCTTTCAATAGTTCAGGCCACCTTCGCTACCTCGGACTTAAGTCCGTTGGCGTAGAAATATATTCCATTTTCTTATGACCAATATATGTCAATACGAACCCCTTACAAATAGTGACACCATAACTTTAAGCAAATAGCGCAGCCGCTAGTTTAGGGTCATGTGTTTGGTAATCATTTGTGTTCTCATGTGGCCGTCATTGTCGTGACGCATATGCTATTACTTTACCATGCTACAACAATATACCTCCGAGGCCAACCCCGGAAGCATTACCATACATTGCCTAACGTTCTGATGTCTTCGGAAGGCACTTACAATTGGTGTGAAAGTTACTTTATCTTTCTACTCTTGGACACTTTTCTCACATGCATCATTTTATTGGAACTTGATTCACTTGTGTATAAGCTTTGTTAAGGGTGTAGGGATAGAAGAAGATCCTTCTACAATTCTCATATAATGATCAACCAAAATCGATGGATCTCTGTAAGCATCGTAGGCCTTAGCCAATTGTTCACCATTTCTATCTTTTGTGTGACAACTTTCATCTCTTCATCCTATACAAAGCATAGTCCTCTTGTGATTTTTTTTTTTTGAATACCATCACCGAATATGGTCACACACATATTGAAAAGTGTCTTGAACACCCTATTTATTAAACCCATAACAACTACAGGTGCATTCGCTAACCCAATTGACATACTAGGAATTCATAACCACCATACCATGTTTGTAATGTTGTCTGGGGTATATCATCATCATTCTTTTTTTTTGTTGTTTTTTTTTTTTTTTTTTTCATTTCGCCGTCATTCATTTCATCATTCATTTCACCATTTTGTTTTCTAACCCCATAACTAACCAAACAAATCATCCACTCTGGGGAGGGAATATTTATTCGTAATTGTCATCTTATTCAGTTGCCGATAATCGACACACATTCTCAACGTACTATCTTTCTTTTGTACAATTAACACTGGTGCACCCCAAGGGAACATATTAGGTCTTATGAATCCCTCGTTTACCACGTCTTTTAACATTTTCTAACTTTATCGGGGCCATACTATATGAAGAAATAAAACATAGGCTAAGTACCTGACATCGCAGTAATACCAGCTCATACATCGAGGAATTCGTTTACCACCAGAACTGCTTGAAGAGTTGGTGGTCTCTTACCAAGTGACATGTGTATCCTTTAGAGTACCTTTTTTACTTACTTTACTATAGGGAACAATCTTTTTCCTCTTAGCGCCCCCACATTTCTTCTTTCTTTTGGGAAAAACGACAATATAACTTCTTAGTTCGGCAATCTACTATGGCACAACCCCTTTATAACATTACAATCCACTATTTCCAGCTCAATAAGATCAACCGGTGTCTTATGACCACAAACAATTACTATGCACTTATGATATACTCTTTTAACTTCAATAGATTCTCCGACTAATGTATAGACCTCATATGACATATCTAGTAATTCTGGTGCTCGTTTGAATTTTCAACCCTTAATGAAATAACATATGCAATTGTCAAATATGGGTTAATCAATACATATACGGTACCTGCAGCTTCATCAGGATAAGCCTAATTTTTATGGCCCGACATATCACACCAATACCAACATTTGGCCCCAACCAACATTTCACCTAGATGATAACGTCCGCAGGACTAACACGGCTGACAAAGAGACTTCCGTTGGTTCATACTTTCTACGTGCTTGTCCTGAATGAATCCTGAATCTCACTTCTGTACCAATTCGATTGTCTCTAAACCCTTAGAATCGAGGTAAAACATTTACTATCGACTAAGGGAATGGTGATCTAGGCGGTCTGTTAAACACTCGAGACCTAACTTCTCCCTGGGACGCCGTAAACTGTCCCATAGGTCTAGCCCTCTCTCTTTGGCGACCCTTCTTCAAATAGTTGTGTCCTTTTCTGTTGCCTCTGTTCTTTTATTAGCTGTGCACAATGCCTATATTCGGACTATATCCATATCTCTTTTCAAGGTCGCAATGGTGCAATCCATTTGTGTATATACCGATGCATTCTATCGATCATAATGGTTATCACTTTTGGGGCATACCTAGCCAAAGACTTAAATCGAAGCCTGTACTTTCTGATACTCATAATCCGTTAGCAAAGATTTAGCGATTGGTCCGCATAAGCTTTTCGGACCCCATATGGAAGACACTAGTCAAAGATTCTCGTTTAAAGTTCCTCCCAACTAGCTGAAAGTACATCACTGCACGTGTCACATGCATAACATCTCTTTTAGTGTGATCTTATAAGGTCCTGTGGGTCTTCATTCATATCCAACTCGGTGGACATGGGAGGGGAGTTTAATTTTTCAGAAAATCTTACGTGCGGCGACTAGCTTCCCGAGCCGCGCCATCATCACTCGTTATTAGGCCAGCTTGCCCATGACATTATACAACAACTATCTGAGTCAACATATCCCCTACATTTCTTACATCCCGTTCAGTGGCATTTATAGATGGTTCTGCGGATACTTCTCTATCTTTTGGATAAAGAGACCCGTATAACAAATTTCATGTCAGATCCACCTTGACTAACTTGGTCACGTGGTGATTTACTCATTTCTACTTTGGCAGGCATATCAACCTACTCACCTTTGTCTTTATCTTGTCTGATACACCGCATTTGACTATACAAAATAAAACCAATGTCAATACGTCCATATGTGCCCACCTACAACTTTGGCTCTATTGCACGATCTAGAGGTGAATGAAAGAAACAACTCCTAAATGTCCCGTAGCCTCCTGCTTATCAATGTGGCGCGCAACACATCCATAAGCAAGACTCTACTCAGACACGGCTTTGTAGACACCCTTAGAACGACCTGCTCTGATACCACTTTTGTCACGCCCCGAACTCCCACGAGGCGTGATTGGCACCCGAAGCCGACAAGGCCCGAGAGAACCAATCGTTGCTTCTATTTATTCATATACATGTCATAGGAAACACTACTATCACATAGAAACATGAGGGGCTAAAATCGGAAGCATAGAACATATGACGTATATACATATGAGAAACTTGGCCGTTGAGGCCATCAAGTCAAGATTTCATCTATCATCTTATACACATACACCCACATACGTCTACAAAAGCCTCTAACAGATGCATTGACCAAAACCAACTGAAAGTTGGGACAAGTCCCCGCTTTATACACAATGTACAATATCAAAGCATATGAACCACTGTGACTCGGAGAAGCCCCGAACTAACTGGAGCTCACCAATAAACCGCAAACAGCTGGCAACCTACTGTGGCGGCCTACTAGTACCTGCGCCTGCAGCAAGTAAGGTAAATTCCCCGAGAGGGGTCAGTACGAAATAAGTACTGAGTATGCAAGGCTCAGATGAAACTGTACAATACAAGAATATGTCAATGAACTCAAAACATATGAATAATCAATGTGGGTAAGTCACCATGTTGCATTTTGGAAACCATGTGGATTGCTTTCATTACTTTCATTACTTTCTTTATCTCAATGCTCACTGATAACAATGTACCCGGGCCCCTACTGATCAGTGGGTCTTTCATATCATATCATTGTGTAGGGATCGAGTCGAGCTAGGCTTATGCCCCTAGACTTGCCACCCATACATCAATGCATCGGGATCGAGTCGAGCTAGGCTTACGCCCCTAGACTTGCCACCCATAAATCCAAACCTCGGGATCGAGTCGAGCTAGGCTTACGCCCCTAGACTTGCCACCCGTACTTGATCATTGACCACATTTGCATTACTTTGATCTTTACTTTGAGATTGTTACTTTGATAGTCATAACGTCACTTTGGAACTTTTGAACATCACATTGTTGGAAACTTTGAATCATTGACCAATGGGTAAGAGACATATGAATAAATATCAATGAGAAATATAACATTACTAGCACCATGATACCATTGGAACCGTTGGACAATAAGCCATGAACAAGAGAAACAAGTATAGGCACTATTGGAATATTGGAACATAACCTTATTTGAGCTTTTGGAACATTAATCATGGATATGAGAAATGGGATTCACAATTGTTCAATGAGTAGGAAATATATGACAATGACCATGGATAAGTACATATGGGATACCTTAGTACATTTCGGAATAGAACTAGTGAAATGTCAATGTGAACACTATTGGCCGTAGAAAAATACGGACAAAGTAACCTTACATACCTTGTCTTCCCAATGTAAGTACACAATCAAATATGTGAGAGCAACAATTCCGCTCCTTCTTTACGTTTCACTCTACATCACAAATACATAATGGAACCAACATTAACCACCAACTACCTTACAAATGCATACAATAACAACAAGTCACATGTTTGGCTTTAACAAGTCATTTCCCCTTGATAATATCCTTTTCGGCATGGTCATATCAATAATACCACAACATGCCCAACATTGACCAAAATATCATTTATGAATTTATTATTCCAATAATCCCACAATATTCCATACATTGACCAATACATGATAGCCAAGATCATGTCACACCAAGTTCATATTTTACACTTCTCCATCACCACAACATCACAATTATGCCATCAAATTACTTCAATACACCTCACAACAACAAATCGGCCAAAATCCCATAATTTACACTTTTATGGAAATAACAAGTTTCTTAATGTAATCACACCATACATGTTGGTATTTCATCCATACCATGCCTTTTCATCAAACCCACAAGTCATATTTCAAGTTTAATTCACAAGAATGCACATCTTTTATCAAAAACCAAAAGTGCACTATTCAACACCTTGCCACCATAACTACCATGATATACATAACCTCTCATGTACATAATATATTAAATTACAAGAATAAACACTTACCAATACTTGTAGGATGATGCTCTTGCCCAAGAAGTGGACTTAGGGTTTGAGAGTCCAAAAGAAGCTTTCTTGAGAATTCTAGAAAAAAAGATAGAAAAGCATGTGTGTTGTGTGTATTAAAAATCTGATTTTTGGGGACTTTATATAGACCCTCTTGGCCATCCTTAGCCACTAATAATTCATTTAATACTTTGTCTAGAAGGTCAATGGAAGAATGGGTCTTTTGACCCATTTTGGCCCATGCTTTTCTTCTCATTTTGGCTCACTTTGGGCCTCAAATTGGGCCCAATACTTATCTCAACTTAGCCCACCAAATTCCATGTATAATCAACCATATATATAGCATGTTTCAATAATTCCATAATCTCACGACAATATTCTCTTACGAGTTCTCATTCGTAGTCTCATTCGCAAAAATAGGAATTCTAGTCGCCCATGGCTTTATTGAACATCTTGAATAACTATTTATCTTTCATGCTTTGATCATGTAGGAGTATGTAGGAGTGTATTGAAGTATTTGAAGCTTTAACAATGCTCAAAGAACTCCAAATAACCAAAAGAAACCATCTACGAATCGACGTAGAATCGCGTTACAAAATGAGCGCGGAAGGGCACAATATGTTGTGCCTTGCGCCACTTGCTGCAAAGCAAGCAGTGGCGCGAGATCCTGCTGCCCTCTGAATCAGGTGGCTTGCGCCACACACCCTGAAACAGGGAGTGGCGCAAGTCTTGGTACTTTGCTGAATTTTTCGGCCACCTTTTCCAACACTTGCATATCGTCCAATACCCTATCAAAACACTACAAAATACTTACTTAGTGAGCTTTATCATCAAATAAACATGACTTCAAGTCACCAAATGAGGTTAGTATGTGTACGGGGTATTACCCAAATGCTCCACGAAAGCACAAAACACCTCCTACGAAGGTCTACTCGCATGTGCGTGGCCAAATTTAAATTTTCTCGTCATTAGCATTGCCAAATACATACTTATATCTATCGACACCTAAGCAAACATTATTCAGCATCATCAAGTAGGGTTGGGAAGGTACGGGGTGTTACATGGTCATTTTCCATAATTATCCCTAATATAAATCTGTACAAAGTGGCCAAGGTCCTAAAGAAATCCGATCATCAACCCAAAGGCCCAATAATTTGGGAAAAAATAAAATAAACAAAACCAAGCAAACAAAAAGGAAAAGGAAAAGAAAGATCTAGAAACCAAACCCTCTCAACGAGGAAATTAAATTGTCTCTTCCTATACCATAGTCAATTACCATGGTCAATGATCTTGACACCTCAAATGAAGAGCACAAAGAAGGAAGGAGAGCTGAAGCTCATCATACTCCATAGTTAACATACCCGTATGAACCGAGTTTGGATTCACCAAAGACACTTAAGATTCTCACAAGTGCCATGAAATCAAATTCCAGCCATTGAAGACTTTTTCAACTAGATATATACATATTTGACCTACTTCCATGAAAGTAAGTATTATTCCACCTTCCTTTTTAAGAAATCTGATTATTTAGTTGTATGAGTTACTCTTGTTCCTATTTTCTCAGCAGGTTGAGCCTATGAAAGACTAATACCACTACTAAATATAAAAGAAACAAAATGTCCATCATCCAACTTCAAACCTCTAGTTCCGATTTAAGGTGAAAACAGTTGATAGTTCACACTTGCTTTAATATTGTGCACAAATTTATCTACCTAATAATTATGCTTAATGACCTCATGAATGTTGCTCCCTAACATATATGCCCCTTGTATGTTAGTTATTTTTCCCTCTGAGCGTTGTAAATATTGAGTCCCTTATTTTGACATCTTCTAATTCTGAGATTAGGGATTTGCATTTTTTTCCATGTTGATTGTTGCTTTGTCTTCTGCTGGAACTTCTTGAAATGATGTATATGCTATAACTTGTGTACTTGCAAAATAGAAAACCTAGTTAGCAAAAATATTTATTAGCATGTTGTCCTCTCTACATGTATGTTACTCCCGCATTAGCATTAGCTCTCAGTAAATTAATCATTTTAGCTTCCATAGAAATGCCCCAAGGTACTTCCCAAATCCCATCTAGGACCATCTTAAGTGTAAGAAAATCAGTTTCCAAGACCACACATAATAGATGGTGGGTGATACGGTACTCCAAGTCTATCCTCATTGCCAATGCTCCAGTCACTAAATTAGAAACATCCCCCAAACTTCTAGTCTTTGCATAAACTAGATTTCCTTCTCCATATTTATTACAAAAGGCACCGGAGGTGGGGCCAGGATTACCTTTAGTAGCTCCATCTGAGTTGCATTTGTAAGTGCATTAGCATTAGCTCTCAGTAAATTAATCATTTTAGCTTCCATAGAAATGCCCCAAGGTACTTCCCAAATCCCATCTAGGACCATCTTAAGTGTAAGAAAATCAGTTTCCAAGACCACACATAATAGATGGTGGGTGATACGGTACTCCAAGTCTATCCTCATTGCCAATGCTCCAGTCACTAAATTAGAAACATCCCGCAAACTTCTAGTCTTTGCATAAACTAGATTTCCTTCTCCATATTTATTACAAAAGGCACCGGAGGTGGGGCCAGGATTACCTTTAGTAGCTCCATCTGAGTTGCATTTGTAAGTGCATTAGCATTAGCTCTCAGTAAATTAATCATTTTAGCTTCCATAGAAATGCCCCAAGGTACTTCCCAAATCCCATCTAGGACCATCTTAAGTGTAAGAAAATCAGTTTCCAAGACCACACATAATAGATGGTGGGTGATACGGTACTCCAAGTCTATCCTCATTGCCAATGCTCCAGTCACTAAATTAGAAACATCCCGCAAACTTCTAGTCTTTGCATAAACTAGATTTCCTTCTCCATATTTATTACAAAAGGCACCGGAGGTGGGGCCAGGATTACCTTTAGTAGCTCCATCTGAGTTGCATTTGTAAGTTTCCACTTCTGGTAATCTCTAATACACCACCTTACAATCAATGAGGGGGTGTATTCTTCAAATACATTTACAATCATTGGCCAATTATTAGGAATAAACTTCAACCAAGGGTATCTATTAATGGCCAAAAGGTAACTGTTTCTGTCAATCTTCATTATCATACTATAACAAGACATATTCCTCCCATGAGAAATAATGTTTCTCCTCTTATAAATCTATCAAAGAACAAATATTGGGATAGCCTTATATGAAGGCTTGAGCATAGTAACACACTTTGTATTCCACCATTTAAATATGGCGTCTTTAAGCTGTAGAAAATGATCTTGAATACTTGCAGTTGTTGCAAAGGTGTTCCAGATTCTTAAAGCCATAGGACATGATATGAATAGATGTTCAAAAGATTCCCATATTGTATTATCACAGCAACAACATATCACTTCATCTACCACTCTTATTCTCATTAGCACTTCACCAATAGGTATCCTCTATTTCCACCATCTCCAGAACAAGAAATATATTTTGAAAGGAACTTATTTTACCCATAACTTCTTGTAAACATCCTGATTATCACCTTTCTACCTCAATATATCCCAGGCACTCCCTATAGTGAATTTACCTAAGCTATTTAACATCCACATGGTTTATCCCAATCAGTGTCATTTCCTTAAGAATATGATTACAGATATCCTCAGGAAACATTAGGTGCAATAAGGTATCATTCCATTTTCCATGAAGCATAAGCTAATTTACATTCTTAAAAGAATAGTCATTAGTCATAGAAACAGGGCAATGAGTAGTAAAGGGCACCTAGTTATATCCAGTTATCAAATCAAATACTAGAGTGACCACATTTTGGTTCCCACAAAATCTCCTGATCAATGAAATTCCCCACTTCAAGCATATATTTCCAAGTTTATGAGCCTTCTTTCTATTCTACCACCTGAGGTCTGTATCTTTTACAATATTTATTCTACATAAAGTTTGTCCATATAGTTTTTATAGTTCTAAAACCCACCATAACTTTGAAAAGAGATATTTTGAAACATCAAATAAGAATATAAACCCCAACCTTCCTTCATCTTTTGGTAAACAGATCTCAGATCATGACACCCAGTGCTTATTTCTCCCCTTTTCTTTGAAATTCCACAAAAAATTGGCAAAAACTCTATATAGATCTTGTAGAATACATTTGAGAGGGGGGATTATAGTAGACAACAAGTAGATAGGGATGTTTTTAAAAATATTATTGATCAACACAGACTTACCCCCAAATGAAAAGAGCATACCTTTCCAGGTCTACAGCTTATTTTGCACCTTTTACATAAGTTCTGTTAAGTGGATTTTTTTTTCTAGCTTGCCTAATTGTGCAACCTAGATATGTTAAAGTAAATTTACCTTTATTAAAGACAGTTCTATCTTCCACTTCTTGCATGGTAGAATGTGTCATCTTGCTGTACATAAAGAAAGAACTTTCTTCTTTGTTTATTTTCTGCCCCCATTGCCTCTCATAATTCCCTAGAGTCTCCCTAATCAATTGAAGAGTCATTTAATGAGCAACAGCAAATATGATGGTGTCATCAGCATAAGCTAAATGGTTGATATTATCACTCTACTTAGGCATCTCAAAGTTCTTGAAATCTTTGTTAAAACAGGTTATTCAAGTATCTAGACAGTACCTATGCAGCTAAAATAAAAAAAGTTGGGGATAAGAAATCTCTTTGCTTAACTCCCCTCCAATTCTTGGCCATCACTACTAATGCTCCTGTTCTAGGAGGGCACGGTCCTCCACTCCAAATACCTCCTCTCAACACGCCTGACCTCGGGAATCATCCAAATAACGTTTCAGTCGCCTCTGCCTCTCAACTTCCTACAGACCCAATCATGAATAATCCACCGGTCCACCAAAATCACACTCCACCAATTCAAAACACCAACCGTGATAGTAACCCAGATGCTTACCATCCACAAAATCCTTCCCTAACTCCATAAATTCATCCTCAAATCCCACAGAACCCTCCCAAACTCTACAAAACCCCTTTAACCCCCAAAATGTCCCCCCTGCTTACAACCCAACTACCGTTCATCCTCAAAATCACACTTCAGCATACCAAAACCCTCCTGTCACTATCCCAAATCCATCTCACATCCGACCTATACCTCCAACTGCTTTCTATGTCGTCACATCTCCCAAGCTCTATAACCCTTTTCTGAATCCTGAGTTAGACCATTATGAGAAGAAAGAAAAAGAATGAAGGATCGAACATGAAAAGAAGTTGCTTGCAATGAGTTAAGAGATTATGAGGATCAAAGAATCTCATGGACCGGGGGATAATGATGGACTTGGTTATGATGATTTGTGTGTCCATCCCAGTGTAGACCTACCAGAAGGATACAAGGTCCCCAAATTTGAAACATCCGGTGGTACAGGAAATCCCATGGCTCACTGAAGAAGATACTGTGATTAAATGGTTAGAATTGGAAGGAATGAGGCACTGCTAATGCAACTATTTAGCCGAAGTTTAAGCGGCGAAACTCTGGATTGGTTCACGTACCAGGAACTGAGAAAATGGTTCGACTGGAGGGCCCTGGCCAAAGACTTTATCAACAGGTTTGCATACAATGTAGAGATAGTTCCGGACCGATATTCACTAAATAGGATCAAGCAAAAGAGCGGCAAATACTTTCGAGATTATGCCTATCGCTAGAGAAAGGAAGCCGCTAAGGTACAACCTCCTATAACTGAGGAGGAAATGGTAGCGGTATTTTCCCATGCTCAAGAAGGAGAGTTCTATACTAGAATGGTGTCTGCAGTTCAGGCAACTTTTGCAGATTTGGTAAAGATTGGTGAATCACTTGAATAAGACATCTAAACAGGGAAAATTATCTAGACTCCAACGTCGACTGGGTACTCTGGGTTCCCTAGGAAGAAAAGAGAAGACGTGACTGCGGTATCCACTGATTCTATTGCTAAATTGAAAAGGAAATTCAGACCCAGGAATACCTTTTCTTCTCCACCACCCTCGAGTCCTCAATCCGTATTCTACGCCCAACCCCAATACCAAGCTCCACAGCCAAATATCCTACATCAATACCAAGCTCCACAGCCAAATGTCCTACCTCAATACCAAGCTCCACAACCAAATGTCCTACCACAATATCAAACTCCATTGCCAAATTATCAGCCTAATGTCCAAACCACCATCGCAAATCACTAAGCTAACATCCACGTAGCTCTAAATTATCGTCAAGTACCACCTTCTGCTAATCAAAACAACCTTCCTCGTCCAAACCTTGAAAAGAAACCACCTCAAAACTTCACACCGCTGGCTGAAAGTCGCACTCAGCTTTTTGAAAGATTAAGAGCAGCCGGCTATCTCCATCCTGTACAACCAAAACCCACCAATACCAATTCCTGATTTTATCATGCCGATCAAAACTGTTCCTATCATTCTGGAGAAGTCGGCCACAGTACCGAAGATTGCATTAATTTGAAACATAAGATCCAGGACCTGATTGATTATAAAGTCATTACTCTTCAAACACCAGCTCCAAATATCAACAGTAATCCATTGCCTAACCACGGAGGGGCTACGGTTAACATGATGAAAATAGAAGATGAATGGGCGGTTAGTAAGACCATCACTAAGGTTAATTCAGAAAATCCTAAAAAGATGAAAGGGTTAGAGAAGATAAAGAAGGTCGTGGCTGCCTTAAGTGTCAATAAAAAGCCCCCATTTGTGGTAATGACCGCCCCAACTCAGGCATATATTCCAACACTGCCTAGAAAAGAGTTTGTTGTAGAGACTGATGCCGCCCATGGGATGACTTGGTCCGGACAGTGCTATATTCCCGAGAATTTAGCCAACGACTCTCATAAGAAGGATTCCCAAAAGAGGCAGATTACTAAAGGAGAGGCTGAAGAGTTTTGGAGGTGAATGCAACCAAAAGAATATTCAATTATGAAGCATCTGGAAAAGACTCCAGCACAAATCTCCGTGTGGGCATTGCTAATGAGTTCTCAATACCATCGACAAGCTTTGTTGAAAGTCTTAGATGAAGCATATGTACCCGTTGGCACGAGTGTTGACAATCTGGCTGCAATGATAGGTAACGTCGTGGGAAGTCATCGGTGAAGAAGAGTTACCTTTTGAAGGCATAATGCATAACAAAGCATTGCACATCTCTGTTATTTGTCGTGAGCATGTGATTAATCAGGTTCTAATAGATGATGGATCTGGTCTGAACATTTGTCCCCTTTCCACATTGACTTAAATGGGTTACGATTTGGGAAAGGTTCGTCAAATCCATGTTAATGTGTAAGCTTTCGATGGAGGACTGAGACACACCATAGGTGAAGTTGATTTGTACATCCAAATGGGACCCGCTAAGTTCAAGACTAAATTTCATGTCATGAATATTAATCCTAGTTACAATCTGCTCCTCAGGAGGCCATGGCTCCATGGTGCAATAGCGGTTTCATCACCTCTTCATCAATTATTGAAATTCATTTAGAAAGGCCACGAGGTGGTCATTCAAGGCAAAGGGAGTCACTTGAGCCACCCTAATGGTTATGTACCTGTGATTGAAGATATTGCAAAGGGCAGTAACTTTTATACGGTGGATATCGTGAATGCTGCTAAAGAGAACCCAACATTCCAGACGCCCATGCCTTATATCTATAAGATGTTGGCAACTGTGATGCTAAGAAATGGATTTGAGCCTGGTCGAGGCCTAGGAAAGAACTTGGAAGGTATCATTGAGTCGATCGTGATTCTGGAAAAAGCCTTCAAATATGGACTAGGATACAAGCTGACAAATGAGGACGAGAATGACAAAAGGACAAATATGGGTTTGCCCAAGACATTGCCACCTCTATACCAGTCATTTCCCATATGTGAGATTTTGATGGATGATGGTCTGGCGGATGGGATAGGAATTCTGTTCGAAGGTTGCAATGCTATAATAGAAGATTTCCCGAAGATTAGTGGAGTAAGGAAGACTGCACTTGGAGAAACTTTGCAAAATTGGACATCCACTCCGCTCATGACTCCTCGCTCTCTGTGGTAGATGAAAGGGCAAATTTCTAGTTTTTGAAAATCGGGGATGATCCGGAGGAGGCCCCGCAATCCACCCTTTTATCTTTCAAAATCCTCTTTTGCATGTTTACTGCTTTCAAAAAAAGTCGTGGGCATGTACTCGTGCAGGTCATAAGCCATAGTTTGTAAATATTTCCCAATTTTCAATGAAAAGGCCTCCCTTTATCTAGAAAACTATTTTGAGTTATGTTATTCCTATTTCCCTATTTTTGTGTTATCTTGCTATTATCTGACTTGGCTTGTTTGTTTGTTTCAGTAATAATAACTTAAAACCTGCCAATATCATGTCATGTCAAGAGCTAAATGAACACAGTGATGCGAATGACAATGAATGGGAAAGCTATGATGAGGAACAACTAACGGATGATTTGGAAGAATTTAAAAACCGCGAGAAGCCTAACCTGGAAGAAACTGAAATGGTCAATCTAGGGGGCCATGATAAAGTTAAGAAAACAAGAATCAGTGTTCACCTGACAGAAGCACAGAAAAGAGAACTCATCCGTTTGTTACGAGAATACATCAACGTATTCGCTTGGTCCTATGATGACATGCCGGGGTTGAGCACCAACATCGTGTAACATAAGTTACCAATCAATCCAGAGTCTGATCCAGTAAAGCAAAAAATGTGGAAGTTCAAGCCAGACTTAAGTTTAAGGGTTAAAGAAGAAGTGATGAAGAAAATCCAATCTAAAGTTATGGAGGTCACAAAATATCCAAAGTGGCTAGCCAATATTGTTCCGGTGCCAAAGAAGGATGGCAAAATTAGAATTTGTGTTGACTACAGAGATTTGAACAGGGCCAGTCCTAAAGATAATTTCCCTCTACCCAACATCCACATTCTCATCGCCAACTGCGTGAAACACGAAATGCAGTCTTTCGTGGATTGTTTAGCAGGATATCATCAGATCTTAATGGATGAGGAAGACGCAGAAAAGATGGCCTTCATCACACCCTGGGGTGTTTATCACTACAGGGTAATGTCGTTTGGTCTAAAAAATACTGGTGCGACATATATGAGGGCTATGACAACGATCTTTCATGATATGATCCACAAGGAAATTGAGGTGTACATGGATGATATAATCATCAAATCCCGCGAGAGTTCGAATCATTTGACACATTTGAGAAAATCCTTCGATCGATTGAGAAAGTATAACTTGAAACTAAATCCCGCCAAGTGTGCTTTTGGTGTGCCAGCCGAAAAGCTATTGGGATTTATAGTCAGTAGGAGAAGCATCGAACTCGATCCTTCCAAGATCAGGACAATTCAGGAGTTGCCCCCACCGAGGACCAAGAAAGAAGTCATGAGTTTCCTGGGATGTTTGAATTACATTAGTAGGTTTATTGCCCAGTCAACTGTCATATGCGAGCCAATCCTCAAGATGTTGAAGAAGGATGCATTGAACGAGTGGACAGAAGAGTGCCAGAAGGCTTTTGATAGGATCAAAAGTTATCTATCCACTCCGCCTGTTTTGATTCCACCAAGGGAAGGAAGTCCATTGTTGTTGTATTTGTCAGTCTCAGAAAATGCTTTTGGATGCGTCCTTGGTCAACACGATGAAACCGGCAAGAAAGAGAAGGCGATCTATTATTTGAGTAAGAAGTTCACTTCGTACGAGGCTTGTTACACCTTGGTTGAGAGGACGTGTTGTACTTTAACTTGGATCGCCCAGAAGCTAAGACATTATTTATCTTCATATACAACATATCTCATTTCCAGAATGGACCCCTTGAAATATATATTTCAGAAAGCCATGCCTACAGGGAAGTTGGCAAAATGGCAGATGTTGTTAAGCGAGTTTGACATTGTGTATGTGACCCAAAAGGCAATCAAAGGGCAAGCCCTAGCGGATCATCTGGCTGAAAATCCAGTTGATAGTGAATATGAGCCACTCCGTACTTACTTCCCGGATGAAGAAGTTTTGTTTGTGGGGGAAGACATAGCTGAAGCATACCCCGGATGGTGGATGTTGTTTGATGGAGCGGTCAACCTCAAAGGTTCAGAATTGGAGCTGTTCTAGTGTCAGAAACAGGTCAGCACTACCCGGTAACTGCCAAATTGTGTTTCTCGTGCACCAACAACATGGTCGAATATGAAGCTTGCATCTTAGGCCTCGAGTTAGCACTCGACATGGGTGTTCGAGAATTATTAGTCATCGGAGACTCAAATCTATTGATTCACCAGGTGCAGGGGGAGTGGGCTATGAAAAATTCCAAGATCACTCCTTACGTAGAGCTAGTATGGGATTTATGCAAAAGATTCAAGGAGATTGACTTCAAACATATCCCAAGGGTACAAAATAAGTTTGCTAATGCTTTAGCCACTATATCCTCCATGATTCAACACCCAGATCGAAGTTATATTGATCCCCTGGAAATAAGTTTGAGGGAGCAACCAGTACACTGTGCACAGTTGAAGCAGAGGCCGATGGAAAACCATGGCACTTCGATATCAAAAAGTATTTAGAGTTTGGTGCATACCCCGAAGATGCCAGCAACATTTAGAAAAGACAATCCATCGTTTGGCAAAAAATTACTTCCCGAGCGGGGAAATCCTTTTTAGGAGGACCCCAAACCGAGGATTTCTAAGATGCATTGATGCCGCAGAAGCCACAAAATTATTGGAAGAAATACATGTTGGAGTTTGTGGACCTCATATGAACGGATTCGCTCTCTCTAGAAAAATCTTAAGGACGGGTTACTTTTGGATGACCATGGAAAGTGACTGTAATAAGTATGTACAGAAATGCCCGAAGTACCAGATACACGGACACTTGATTCGGATGCCCCCACATGAACTCTACACAATGAGTTCACCATGGCCGTTCGTAGCATGGGGTAAGGACGTCATTGATCTGATAGAGCTGAAAGCATCGAATAGATATAGATTCATCTTAGTTGCTATTGATTATTTCACAAAATGGGTAGAAGCTATCTCATACAAAGTTGTGACCAAGAAAGTCGTTATAGATTTTGTTAGGAACAACTTGATTTGCCGATTTGGAATACCAGAATCAATCATTACAGATAATGGAGCTAACCTGAACAGTCACTTGATGAAAGAAATTTGTGAAAAGTTCAAAATCACTCATCGAAATTCGACTGCGTATCGTCCGCAAATGAATGGAGCTGTAGAAGCCGCCAACAAAAACTTCAAAAGGATATTGAGGAAAATGACTGAGAACAACAGATCTTGGCACGAGATGTTGCCTTATGCTTTGTTAGGATACCGTACGACGGTCAAAACTTCAACTGGGGAAACTCCATATCTATTGGTTTATGGAACTGAAGCCGTGATACCTGCCGAGGTAGAGATACCTTCCTTGAAGATTATTCAAGAGGCCAAACTAAGTAACGAAGAATAGGTTCGCGCTAGATGTGAACAACTCATGCTAATTGATGAAAAGTGAATGGAGGTTGTATGCCATGGCCAGCTATACCAGCAACGGATGATGCGTTCCTGCAACAAGAAAGTGAGAACTCACACATTTGAAGTAGGACAATTGGTTCTCAAATGCATATTTCCCCATCAAGAAGAATACAAAGGCAAGTTTGTTCCAAACCGGTAAGGGCCATATGTGGTACGTAAAGTGCTATCTGGTGGATCCCTAATCCTGTCCGAGATGGATGGTCAAGAGTGGACCAAGCCAATCAACTCCGATGCAGTGAAGAGATACTACGTCTAAAGATTGTCTTCTCTCTATGTTTCCTTTATTTGTAATAGCACTTTTATGAATGTAATTGTTGAATGATTCGTAATCGCTTAGAATTAATCTATCCTTTCCCTCTTATCTACGAACTACGTTTGACTTGAATTCTCAAAAATGAGATACGTAGGCGGCCTATGTCGGCTTCGATCAACCCCTTAGGAAAATCTATCTTTCCCTTTTATGTACAAACTACGTTTGACCTGAATTCTCAAGAATGAGATACGTAGGCGGCTTATGTCATCTTCGATCAACCCTTTAGATTTTTCTATATCCCCTAGCGTAGTCCTGAACTACGTTTGACCTGATTCCTGCTTCAACGGGATACGTAGGCGCCCCAACGGCTCAGTCATATCACCCTAGGAAATGGAAACTGGGGAAGAATTTTTGAGAAGGAATCTCAAAAATTCCAAAGAAGAAGATCATCTTTTAGCAAAGAGATTGGAGACCAGCAAAAATTTTGGGAGAAAGCCTCGAGGTCCCCATAAGTCGAGATCATCACAAATAGTATCTGACTGGGGCAGAAATTTTGAGGAGGACCTCGAAATTTCCACTAATATTTTGGAGAGAATTCCAAATTCCCTAGCACCACGAGGTCAAAGCCAAATTTCAGAAATCACCAGTTGCGATAAAGACAGACTAAATCCCCAGCTATGACAAGTTTCTGCAAAACTACTCTATTGACCTCCCCAGCAACTACAAGGAGTCCTTGGATATCTTCCATTGAGTGTCGAACATAGGCAGGCCTCAAGAGGGAGACATTCATTGAGTTAGCACATGACATGACTGGCAGAGCTTTTCTAAAAAAAAAATTTTACACAAGTTTTCAAATCTAAGTTTTTCAAAAACCAAACTACTTTGAAAATCTATAAATATTTTCTACTTGACTAGTTTTGCCTTGCATCTATTTAAACGAGGAGTCAAGGCAGAAGTCCAAACACAACAGAGCACCCGAAAGATGGAAAGGAGCAAACTAGAGATCGAAGGAGGTCAACACGGAGTAGTTTCACCCGAAACTAACAATTTTTCGGTGGATACAGGAATCACCACGCAAAGATGAGGTTTCCTTCAAAAATCCCCTATGCGAATCTGGAACAGCACCAAAGCATATAGCACTCAAGAACGGTATTTTTGGGTGGCCCCAATGGCTGATTCAACTACCCATTCAGGATTAAAGGCCTCTTGATTTGTCTATCCTATTTTCAAAATATGGATGGCAAACAAAAACGTCTTATCCTTTTTATAAATATTTCATTCGATACCTTTTCTAAAAAATAGTCGCTAGAAAAAATGACTCTGTATCTACTAATTGTTTACCTTGAGCGCAGGTAGACTCCAAGGAGTTGGCACAACAATGGAATGATCAAAAGGATCACCAAATAAGGAGAAGAGCAAAGATGTCCTTCTCAAAATTCATCGTAAGGCGAAACAAAAGTATCACATTTGTAAGCGGTATTGAAACTTCCCCTAAAAGGGATTGCAGACACTTGTTCATATTCAAAGAACTTGTTGTTATGGTATCCCCTCGAAGGGAAGAGATCAATAACAGATTAAGTCATTCTAATTACGATTCTAAATATTTGACCATGACAACTAAAAGTCGGGACTAGTTCTCGCTTTATACAATATATACAATATTTACAACATCAAAACAATGTACACTATGACTCGGAAAGCCCCGAACCAAGTGGAGCTCACCAAAACTCTGCAAATGATCCCCAGTCTACAGATGAGGTCTACTTATGCCTGCACCTGCACATGTAAGGTAAGTCCCCCGAGGGGGTCAGTACGAGAATGTACTGAATATGTAAGGCTAGAGAAATTACATCATACATGAGAATGTCAATGAAATAAATAGGATAATGTCAATGAAATAAATAAAAGAGATTATTTAATATGGGTAAACCATCGTTCTAATTGGAAACTTGCATACTACTTTCGTTATGAACAGTTTCGGACATTCATTTTATATCCTTACCAATCATAGAATATCTTTCATACGTATTTACACTCAAGAGATTCTTTCCAGCTTCTATGTTCATTATCACTATGGTTCTACTACTTGGTGAGTAAATTTCAAAAGAATAACATTCATTCATACACATCCACTCTCTTGGTGGATGAATAATATAACCTACAACCACTCTATGGTAGGGGTATCATACATCCACTCTACTTGCTTCTCTACCTTAGCTTACTTCACTCAATAACGTATTAATCATATACTGCCCGGGCCCAACTGATCAGTGGGAAATAACATAGAGAACCGTCATGCAGGTGTACATGTCACCCCATGGATGATATATAGTGAACCGTCATGCAGATGTACATGTCACCCCATGGATGATATATAGAGAACCGTCATGCAGGTGTACATTGCACCCCATGGATGATATAATAGAGAACCGTCATGCAGGTGTTCATTGCACCCCATGGATGATATAATAGAGAACCGTCATGCAGGTGTACATTGCACCCCATGGATGATATAATAGAGAACCGTCATGCAGGTGTTCATTGCACCCCATGGATGATATAATAGAGAACCGTCATGCAGGTGTTCATTGCACCCCATGGATGATATAATAGAGAACCGTCATGCAGGTGTACATGTCACCCCATGGATGATATATAGTGAACCGTCATGCAGATGTACATGTCACCCCATGGATGATATATAGAGAACCGTCATGCAGGTGTACATTGCACCCCATGGATGATATAATAGAGAACCGTCATGCAGGTGTACATGTCACCCCATGGATGATATATAGTTATACCTCAACTCTTACTAGATTGGTACAACCTAATCATAACCTTACTAGACTTTAGAACGTCACATTCTCGGAACTTGGAGTTAGAATATATACACACTTGTATGACCTTAGGATCACAATGCTATTGGAAACACATGTGTATATTCTATGCCTTGTTTCTCTACTCCCAAGAGATTAACCCCTTTACTACTTCTTATAAGGTCTTCTATAACAAGAACTAACATAGCACAATATAGGGATGTTTTATATTAAACTTCTACCCCTTCAGAATGTGATCCATACTTAATGAAACATATAACAACCACGCGCATTACTCCTTTACAATCTTATGCCCTTCACTAGGTTATGAGAATATACACATTTCACTCCACTTCTTCACTTCATGAGATCACTAGCACACATCTTCTTATGAGAGAGATACATACTTTATCTATTGAGAATTTACATACTAAGGATCAAGACACTATTTGAAACACACCTATATCTATTACCTCACTTCTCTACGTCATGAGATTGATACCTTAACTTATGAGGGAGGGTTAAATTAGCTCACATCCTACTTCCTTCATTGTTTTTATAAGACTTCTACCTATGAAAGATGGGTACAAGAACAACAATCATCAAACTATGAGACTTTGGGATCATGACATATTTTGGACATGCTAAGCAAGCATTAAGAGATTCTCGTTATACCTTACTCTCTCTTGAGATCGTCCTTTTAGGACTCACGACATTCTGACATCTTTGGGATTTCAGTCAATGAATAGCCAATGGATATGAGATAAGTAAATCATAGTTCATCTAAGAATAGGGCATATATGGATAACAATATATGTCAACCTGAATTGAGATACTTCACAACCTTTAGAAATAGAACAAGCCAATAGGTTACATATGAAGAATAATATACGTCAACCTGAATTGATATGCTTTATGCCTTTCGGAAGTGAAACATGATCAACGTCAGTAGGAACAATATGATATAGAAGGACACGGAAAGAGTAACCTTACATACCTGCACTTCCAAGTATGAATACACGAATCTATGTATGAATACAATGGTCCAGCTCCTTCTTTACTTCTTAGTCTACAATACAAGGTCATACCGAACTTACATTAGCAACTAGTCCCTATATAAGCGTACAAGACGACAATGAACTATGTGGCTACCATATAATGTCATGTCACCCCTTCCCAATACAATCCACTGTATTTCCATACCAACAACATCATGACATTACACACATTGACCAAAAGATCACACATAGATAGCATTTCGCACCATATTTACCCTTTACGCATTTCCCGTTATCATTCCGTCGGAAATATGCCTTTATAACAACAGATAAACAACCATCCATACTTAACATAGTCCAAAACACCTCCATACGACACTTCAAAGTCATTAGAATGACATTACAAGTTGATAATTACATCCCAAAAGGGTATCGGGGCTTTCGGGGATCAAAGGAATACGAGAGCAACCAAAACACATTTCTGGACTGACCTGCGCAGCCACCTGCGCACGCAGGTCAGTCACATGCGCACGCAGATGGCCATTGGCAGTAGCCAGTGCCATCTGCGTTGGCAATCTGCGCCCGCAGATGCCCTCGTCTGCGGGGCGGATGCCCGTTTTGGTCCGAAATGGCTTCGTTTTGGGTCTTTTGATGCCATGAATGGTCCATGATCATAACCAACTTCATTTTAACATATTTTTGATCATTCAACATGCCAACCACCAGCCATGATTTCACAACACACATAACATCACCAAAACGATACTTTACGGCCAACATGCCACCAAAGCCATAACCAATTTATCAATGGAATTTCCAAACACTATACACAAGTATAAAACAAGTCAAGACTATAATCACATCTCATATATCAATATTGAATCCATCAAGTTCATTTCCATCAAGATCACAAACCCATGTTCAAGTTTTCATGCCATAAATCATCCTCCGATTTAGCAAACACAAATTGTTTTGCACATAGGGAACTTCTCCCTCTTCACCAACATAACCAACATGATATGAGTAGTCTCTCATGCACATAATATATTAAATCATAAGTATGAACACTTACCAAAGTGTGCAAGATGATGCCTTTGGCCAAAAGATGAAAGCCTAGAGTTTGAGTTGAGAGCAAAAATGTTGGAGAAATTTCTAGAAATGGCATGGGTGTCCAAATGAGAGAAAAATCTGATTTTCTCTCTTATATAGGCCCCCAAGTCTTTCTTATCCTTTTATCAACATTAATTATTATGTTGAATGGGTCAAATGGGTCATGAATGAAAGAATGGGTCAAAATCTTGTGTTGGGCCATGTCTTCTCTTTATTTGTGGGTTCTATTTAAGGCCCAATAACTAGCCCAAAATTTTTAAATGCAAAAATCATCAAAGTTCTCATGTTTTATGATTTCCAAAAATGCTATAGGAATTAATCAGACTCCGAAACTTATGGGGTGTTACATTCTTCCCCCCTTAGAAACATTCGTCCTCGAATGTTAACAATGTCGTCTCATGTGTGACAAACGCACTCCTTTATTAGTGTCTCCATGCATATACTCTCATAGACACTTGCTTATTCTTACCCCAGCCCCCTTTGTGATCTTTTTCCTTTCATGTGCAACGAATATCCTAGTGAAATCCTCTGTTAGGTGAATATTTTCAATGGGTTTATACACCCTCGGCAATTTCACATGTCACAGTGTATAAGGCTATTTTGTCCTTTCTTTCCAAATCCCATGATCCCGTTCGTTAAGAACACTATTAAGAGTACTTAATTTTCTATAAGAACCAACAGCTACGATACCACGACTATATGTGTCTTTAACTCAAATAACTTTACCAACAGGTGGAAAGTAATCAATGGATTAGCATATGCTAAGGTAAAACTTGAAACAATCAATACATATGCATCATGTGAACATATGGTAAGGTACCTGTACCGTCATCAGGAGATGTTTTCTCATTCTGCCGACCCACTACTCCTCTCATATCTCCACCACGGCCAATAGGCTGAACGCCTCTGCCTGGAAAAGGAACAGATGCTGATGATACCGCGGCTGATCCTGTAGGTCGTACTACACCACTCGCATCCCTTTGTGGGCATTCTCTTATTAAGTGCCCCTCTATGCCACACCAATAACAACTAGTAGTTCCCCGCCGGCATGCACCTAAATGAAATCGTCTACAATACGGACAAAGCTGGTGAGAAGATCCTGTCATCTGTGAACCTGAGCCGCAATCCCCGCTACTTTGCCCGACCTGATTTAAACCTCTAGACCCTCGAAAGTGAGAGAAAGTGCCTGCTGTAGAGTGAGACAATGATGGTCTAGGTGGGCTTGGAAAAACCCGAGGCCTAACCCCACCTTAGGATGTCATGAACTGTCCCATAGGTCGAGCCCGTTTTGACGGCCCTGTCTCAGATTCTTTTATCCTTTCCCTTTGCCTTTGATCCTCCATCTTTTGCGCGAAGGGTTGTATTCTGGCTATGTCCATGTCTTTATTCAATGCAGCAATAGTACAGTCCCTTACCAAGTATGGCTCCAATCTGTCTACATATCGATGAACTCTATCGGCCATGGTAGCTACCACATTTGGAGTATATCTAGCCAAAGAGTTAAACCGGAGACTGTACGTCCTGACGCTCATATTTCCTTGACGAAGATGTAAAAACTGATCCGCTCGAGCCTCGCGGACCTCGTATGGAAGATAATGATCAAGGAATGCCACCTTGAATTCCTCCCAACTAGCTGGATTTGCACCGATACCTCTGGATCGTTTCCAATCTTCGTACCATAATATAGCTTCTCCTTTTAGTCTATATGCTGCAAGCTCTACTGTTTCTATACCAGTTACATGCATAACATCGAGAGCCCTTTGAATTTGATCTATAAAGTCTTGCGGATCTTCATTAAGATCGGACCCGGTAAATGTGGGAGGATCCAGTTTCAAGAAATCTTGTGTTCTCCGACTAGCTATCCTAGCCGCACCATCAGCACGTGTCACTGGGCCCACTCGTCCTTGACTCTGGGCAACAACTATCTGAGTCAACATTTGCACCTCATTTTTCAAGTCCTGTAACTCCTGCCTAGTAACATGAACAGATGAATCTGGGGATACTTCCCTCCTTTGTGGTCTCCCTGGAGAAATGGGAGGAGAAGGTGCCCGTGCTGTAAACTCCATTTCAACCCCATAATGACTATCTGGGTTAGGTGGTGATTTACTAGTTCCTTCTCCCGCTTGCATATTTGCCTGCTTATCCTTGCCCATACCTTGTCTTGTATTCGACATTTTACTATATCAAAGAGCACCAATTACAATGGTCAGATATAATCTCACCTATGACAATGGCTCTATTGCACGATCTAGAATGAAGAAATGAAACAACTCCTAAATGTCCCGTAGCCTCCTACTTATAAATGTGGCGCGCAACACATCGATAAGTAAGACTCTACTCAGACACGGCTTTGTAGACACCCTTAGAACGAACTGCTCTGATACCACTTTTGTCACGCCCCGAATCCCATCGGGACGTGATTGGCACCCGAAGCCGATATGGCCCGAGAGAACCAATCTTTTCTCATAATCCTTCACATGCATGTCCTTGTATGAATCTTATTTTTCTTTATGCAACTATGTAGAAATCATAAACATGGAAACGTATGCCATAAACATATATATAAAACTTGGCCGTTAGGGCCATTAAACCAAGACTCCATGAGTCATCTGCTATACATATACATGTACCCACATATGTCTACAAAAGCCTCTAACAGATGCATTGACCATGACAACTAAAAGTCGGGACCAGTTCCCGCTTTATACAATATATACAATATTTACAACATCAAAACAATGTACACTATGACTCGGAAAGCCCCGAACCAAGTGGAGCTCACCAAAACTCTGCAAATGATCCCCAGTCTACAGATGAGGTCTACTTATGCCTGCACCTGCACATGTAAGGTAAGTCCCCCGAGGGGGTCAGTACGAGAATGTACTGAATATGTAAGGCTAGAGAAATTACATCATACATGAGAATGTCAATGAAATAAATAGGATAATGTCAATGAAATAAATAAAAGAGATTATTTAATATGGGTAAACCATCGTTCTAATTGGAAACTTGCATACTACTTTCGTTATGAACAGTTTCGGACATTCATTTTATATCCTTACCAATCATAGAATATCTTTCATATGTATTTACACTCAAGAGATTCTTTCCAGCTTCTATGTTCATTATCACTATGGTTCTACTACTTGGTGAGTAAATTTCAAAAGAATAACATTCATTCATACACATCCACTCTCTTGGTGGATGAATAATATAACCTACAACCACTCTATGGTAGGGGTATCATACATCCACTCTACTTGCTTCTCTACCTTAGCTTACTTCACTCAATAACGTATTAATCATATACTGCCCGGGCCCAACTGATCAGTGGGAAATAACATAGAGAACCGTCATGCAGGTGTACATGTCACCCCATGGATGATATATAGTGAACCGTCATGCAGATGTACATGTCACCCCATGGATGATATATAGAGAACCGTCATGCAGGTGTACATTGCACCCCATGGATGATATAATAGAGAACCGCCATGCAGGTGTTCATTGCACCCCATGGATGATATAATAGAGAACCGTCATGCAGGTGTTCATTGCACCCCATGGATGATATAATAGAGAACCGTCATGCAGGTGTACATTGCACCCCATGGATGATATAATAGAGAACCGTCATGCAGGTGTTCATTGCACCCCATGGATGATATAATAGAGAACCGTCATGCAGGTGTTCATTGCACCCCATGGATGATATAATAGAGAACCGTCATGCAGGTGTACATGTCACCCCATGGATGATATATAGTGAACCGTCATGCAGATGTACATATCACCCCATGGATGATATATAGAGAACCGTCATGCAGGTGTACATTGCACCCCATGGATGATATAATAGAGAACCGTCATGCAGGTGTACATGTCACCCCATGGATGATATATAGTTATACCTCAACTCTTACTAGATTGGTACAACCTAATCATAACCTTACTAGACTTTAGAACGTCACATTCTCGGAACTTGGAGTTAGAATATATACACACTTGTATGACCTTAGGATCACAATGCTATTGGAAACACATGTGTATATTCTATGCCTTGTTTCTCTACTCCCAAGAGAATAACCCCTTTACTACTTCTTATAAGGTCTTCTATAACAAGAACTAACATAGCACAATATAGGGATGTTTTATATTAAACTTCTACCCCTTCAGAATGTGATCCATACTTAATGAAACATATAACAACCACGCGCATTACTCCTTTACAATCTTATGCCCTTCACTAGGTTATGAGAATATACACATTTCACTCCACTTCTTCACTTCATGAGATCACTAGCACACATCTTCTTATGAGAGAGATACATACTTTATCTATTGAGAATTTACATACTAAGGATCAAGACACTATTTGAAACACACCTATATCTATTACCTCACTTCTCTACGTCATGAGATTGATACCTTAACTTATGAGGGAGGGTTAAATTAGCTCACATCCTACTTCCTTCATTGTTTTTATAAGACTTCTACCTATGAAAGATGGGTACAAGAACAACAATCATCAAACTATGAGACTTTGGGATCATGACATATTTTGGACATGCTAAGCAAGCATTAAGAGATTCTCGTTATACCTTACTCTCTCTTGAGATCGTCCTTTTAGGACTCACGACATTCTGACATCTTTGGGATTTCAGTCAATGAATAGCCAATGGATATGAGATAAGTAAATCATAGTTCATCTAAGAATAGGGCATATATGGATAACAATATATGTCAACCTGAATTGAGATACTTCACAACCTTTAGAAATAGAACAAGCCAATAGGTTACATATGAAGAATAATATACGTCAACCTGAATTGATATGCTTTATGCCTTTCGGAAGTGAAACATGATCAACGTCAGTAGGAACAATATGATATAGAAGGACACGGAAAGAGTAACCTTACATACCTGCACTTCCAAGTATGAATACACGAATCTATGTATGAATACAATGGTCCAGCTCCTTCTTTACTTCTTAGTCTACAATACAAGGTCATACCGAACTTACATTAGCAACTAGTCCCTATATAAGCGTACAAGACGACAATGAACTATGTGGCTACCATATAATGTCATGTCACCCCTTCCCAATACAATCCACTGTATTTCCATACCAACAACATCATGACATTACACACATTGACCAAAAGATCACACATAGATAGCATTTCGCACCATATTTACCCTTTACGCATTTCCCGTTATCATTCCGTCGGAAATATGCCTTTATAACAACAGATAAACAACCATCCATACTTAACATAGTCCAAAACACCTCCATACGACACTTCAAAGTCATTAGAATGACATTACAAGTTGATAATTACATCCCAAAAGGGTATCGGGGCTTTCGGGGATCAAAGGAATACGAGAGCAACCAAAACACATTTCTGGACTGACCTGCGCAGCCACCTGCGCACGCAGGTCAGTCACATGCGCACGCAGATGGCCATTGGCAGTAGCCAGTGCCATCTGCGTTGGCAATCTGCGCCCGCAGATGCCCTCGTCTGCGGGGCGGATGCCCGTTTTGGTCCGAAATGGCTTCGTTTTGGGTCTTTTGATGCCATGAATGGTCCATGATCATAACCAACTTCATTTTAACATATTTTTGATCATTCAACATGCCAACCACCAGCCATGATTTCACAACACACATAACATCACCAAAACGATACTTTACGGCCAACATGCCACCAAAGCCATAACCAATTTATCAATGGAATTTCCAAACACTATACACAAGTATAAAACAAGTCAAGACTACAATCACATCTCATATATCAATATTGAATCCATCAAGTTCATTTCCATCAAGATCACAAACCCATGTTCAAGTTTTCATGCCATAAATCATCCTCCGATTTAGCAAACACAAATTGTTTTGCACATAGGGAACTTCTCCCTCTTCACCAACATAACCAACATGATATGAGTAGTCTCTCATGCACATAATATATTAAATCATAAGTATGAACACTTACCAAAGTGTGCAAGATGATGCCTTTGGCCAAAAGATGAAAGCCTAGAGTTTGAGTTGAGAGCAAAAATGTTGGAGAAATTTCTAGAAATGGCATGGGTGTCCAAATGAGAGAAAAATCTGATTTTCTCTCTTATATAGGCCCCCAAGTCTTTCTTATCCTTTTATCAACATTAATTATTATGTTGAATGGGTCAAATGGGTCATGAATGAAAGAATGGGTCAAAATCTTGTGTTGGGCCATGTCTTCTCTTTATTTGTGGGTTCTATTTAAGGCCCAATAACTAGCCCAAAATTTTTAAATGCAAAAATCATCAAAGTTCTCATGTTTTATGATTTCCAAAAATGCTATAGGAATTAATCAGACTCCGAAACTTATGGGGTGTTACATTCTTCCCCCCTTAGAAACATTCGTCCTCGAATGTTAACAATGTCGTCTCATGTGTGACAAACGCACTCCTTTATTAGTGTCTCCATGCATATACTCTCATAGACACTTGCTTATTCTTACCCCAGCCCCCTTTGTGATCTTTTTCCTTTCATGTGCAACGAATATCCTAGTGAAATCCTCTGTTAGGTGAATATTTTCAATGGGTTTATACACCCTCGGCAATTTCACATGTCACAGTGTATAAGGCTATTTTGTCCTTTCTTTCCAAATCCCATGATCCCGTTCGTTAAGAACACTATTAAGAGTACTTAATTTTCTATAAGAACCAACAGCTACGATACCACGACTATATGTGTCTTTAACTCAAATAACTTTACCAACAGGTGGAAAGTAATCAATGGATTAGCATATGCTAAGGTAAAACTTGAAACAATCAATACATATGCATCATGTGAACATATGGTAAGGTACCTGTACCGTCATCAGGAGATGTTTTCTCATTCTGCCGACCCACTACTCCTCTCATATCTCCACCACGGCCAATAGGCTGAACGCCTCTGCCTGGAAAAGGAACAGATGCTGATGATACCGCGGCTGATCCTGTAGGTCGTACTACACCACTCGCATCCCTTTGTGGGCATTCTCTTATTAAGTGCCCCTCTATGCCACACCAATAACAACTAGTAGTTCCCCGCCGGCATGCACCTAAATGAAATCGTCTACAATACGGACAAAGCTGGTGAGAAGATCCTGTCATCTGTGAACCTGAGCCGCAATCCCCGCTACTTTGCCCGACCTGATTTAAACCTCTAGACCCTCGAAAGTGAGAGAAAGTGCCTGCTGTAGAGTGAGACAATGATGGTCTAGGTGGGCTTGGAAAAACCCGAGGCCTAACCCCACCTTAGGATGTCATGAACTGTCCCATAGGTCGAGCCCGTTTTGACGGCCCTGTCTCAGATTCTTTTATCCTTTCCCTTTGCCTTTGATCCTCCATCTTTTGCGCGAAGGGTTGTATTCTGGCTATGTCCATGTCTTTATTCAATGCAGCAATAGTACAGTCCCTTACCAAGTATGGCTCCAATCTGTCTACATATCGATGAACTCTATCGGCCATGGTAGCTACCACATTTGGAGTATATCTAGCCAAAGAGTTAAACCGGAGACTGTACGTCCTGACGCTCATATTTCCTTGACGAAGATGTAAAAACTGATCCGCTCGAGCCTCGCGGACCTCGTATGGAAGATAATGATCAAGGAATGCCACCTTGAATTCCTCCCAACTAGCTGGATTTGCACCGATACCTCTGGATCGTTTCCAATCTTCGTACCATAATATAGCTTCTCCTTTTAGTCTATATGCTGCAAGCTCTACTGTTTCTATACCAGTTACATGCATAACATCGAGAGCCCTTTGAATTTGATCTATAAAGTCTTGCGGATCTTCATTAAGATCGGACCCGGTAAATGTGGGAGGATCCAGTTTCAAGAAATCTTGTGTTCTCCGACTAGCTATCCTAGCCGCACCATCAGCACGTGTCACTGGGCCCACTCGTCCTTGACTCTGGGCAACAACTATCTGAGTCAACATTTGCACCTCATTTTTCAAGTCCTGTAACTCCTGCCTAGTAACATGAACAGATGAATCTGGGGATACTTCCCTCCTTTGTGGTCTCCCTGGAGAAATGGGAGGAGAAGGTGCCCGTGCTGTAAACTCCATTTCAACCCCATAATGACTATCTGGGTTAGGTGGTGATTTACTAGTTCCTTCTCCCGCTTGCATATTTGCCTGCTTATCCTTGCCCATACCTTGTCTTGTATTCGACATTTTACTATATCAAAGAGCACCAATTACAATGGTCAGATATAATCTCACCTATGACAATGGCTCTATTGCACGATCTAGAATGAAGAAATGAAACAACTCCTAAATGTCCCGTAGCCTCCTACTTATAAATGTGGCGCGCAACACATCGATAAGTAAGACTCTACTCAGACACGGCTTTGTAGACACCCTTAGAACGAACTGCTCTGATACCACTTTTGTCACGCCCCGAATCCCATCGGGACGTGATTGGCACCCGAAGCCGATATGGCCCGAGAGAACCAATCTTTTCTCATAATCCTTCACATGCATGTCCTTGTATGAATCTTATTTTTCTTTATGCAACTATGTAGAAATCATAAACATGGAAACGTATGCCATAAACATATATATAAAACTTGGCCGTTAGGGCCATTAAACCAAGACTCCATGAGTCATCTGCTATACATATACATGTACCCACATATGTCTACAAAAGCCTCTAACAGATGCATTGACCATGACAACTAAAAGTCGGGACCAGTTCCCGCTTTATACAATATATACAATATTTACAACATCAAAACAATGTACACTATGACTCGGAAAGCCCCGAACCAAGTGGAGCTCACCAAAACTCTGCAAATGATCCCCAGTCTACAGATGAGGTCTACTTATGCCTGCACCTGCACATGTAAGGTAAGTCCCCCGAGGGGGTCAGTACGAGAATGTACTGAATATGTAAGGCTAGAGAAATTACATCATACATGAGAATGTCAATGAAATAAATAGGATAATGTCAATGAAATAAATAAAAGAGATTATTTAATATGGGTAAACCATCGTTCTAATTGGAAACTTGCATACTACTTTCGTTATGAACAGTTTCGGACATTCATTTTATATCCTTACCAATCATAGAATATCTTTCATATGTATTTACACTCAAGAGATTCTTTCCAGCTTCTATGTTCATTATCACTATGGTTCTACTACTTGGTGAGTAAATTTCAAAAGAATAACATTCATTCATACACATCCACTCTCTTGGTGGATGAATAATATAACCTACAACCACTCTATGGTAGGGGTATCATACATCCACTCTACTTGCTTCTCTACCTTAGCTTACTTCACTCAATAACGTATTAATCATATACTGCCCGGGCCCAACTGATCAGTGGGAAATAACATAGAGAACCGTCATGCAGGTGTACATGTCACCCCATGGATGATATATAGTGAACCGTCATGCAGATGTACATGTCACCCCATGGATGATATATAGAGAACCGTCATGCAGGTGTACATTGCACCCCATGGATGATATAATAGAGAACCGCCATGCAGGTGTTCATTGCACCCCATGGATGATATAATAGAGAACCGTCATGCAGGTGTTCATTGCACCCCATGGATGATATAATAGAGAACCGTCATGCAGGTGTACATTGCACCCCATGGATGATATAATAGAGAACCGTCATGCAGGTGTTCATTGCACCCCATGGATGATATAATAGAGAACCGTCATGCAGGTGTTCATTGCACCCCATGGATGATATAATAGAGAACCGTCATGCAGGTGTACATGTCACCCCATGGATGATATATAGTGAACCGTCATGCAGATGTACATATCACCCCATGGATGATATATAGAGAACCGTCATGCAGGTGTACATTGCACCCCATGGATGATATAATAGAGAACCGTCATGCAGGTGTACATGTCACCCCATGGATGATATATAGTTATACCTCAACTCTTACTAGATTGGTACAACCTAATCATAACCTTACTAGACTTTAGAACGTCACATTCTCGGAACTTGGAGTTAGAATATATACACACTTGTATGACCTTAGGATCACAATGCTATTGGAAACACATGTGTATATTCTATGCCTTGTTTCTCTACTCCCAAGAGAATAACCCCTTTACTACTTCTTATAAGGTCTTCTATAACAAGAACTAACATAGCACAATATAGGGATGTTTTATATTAAACTTCTACCCCTTCAGAATGTGATCCATACTTAATGAAACATATAACAACCACGCGCATTACTCCTTTACAATCTTATGCCCTTCACTAGGTTATGAGAATATACACATTTCACTCCACTTCTTCACTTCATGAGATCACTAGCACACATCTTCTTATGAGAGAGATACATACTTTATCTATTGAGAATTTACATACTAAGGATCAAGACACTATTTGAAACACACCTATATCTATTACCTCACTTCTCTACGTCATGAGATTGATACCTTAACTTATGAGGGAGGGTTAAATTAGCTCACATCCTACTTCCTTCATTGTTTTTATAAGACTTCTACCTATGAAAGATGGGTACAAGAACAACAATCATCAAACTATGAGACTTTGGGATCATGACATATTTTGGACATGCTAAGCAAGCATTAAGAGATTCTCGTTATACCTTACTCTCTCTTGAGATCGTCCTTTTAGGACTCACGACATTCTGACATCTTTGGGATTTCAGTCAATGAATAGCCAATGGATATGAGATAAGTAAATCATAGTTCATCTAAGAATAGGGCATATATGGATAACAATATATGTCAACCTGAATTGAGATACTTCACAACCTTTAGAAATAGAACAAGCCAATAGGTTACATATGAAGAATAATATACGTCAACCTGAATTGATATGCTTTATGCCTTTCGGAAGTGAAACATGATCAACGTCAGTAGGAACAATATGATATAGAAGGACACGGAAAGAGTAACCTTACATACCTGCACTTCCAAGTATGAATACACGAATCTATGTATGAATACAATGGTCCAGCTCCTTCTTTACTTCTTAGTCTACAATACAAGGTCATACCGAACTTACATTAGCAACTAGTCCCTATATAAGCGTACAAGACGACAATGAACTATGTGGCTACCATATAATGTCATGTCACCCCTTCCCAATACAATCCACTGTATTTCCATACCAACAACATCATGACATTACACACATTGACCAAAAGATCACACATAGATAGCATTTCGCACCATATTTACCCTTTACGCATTTCCCGTTATCATTCCGTCGGAAATATGCCTTTATAACAACAGATAAACAACCATCCATACTTAACATAGTCCAAAACACCTCCATACGACACTTCAAAGTCATTAGAATGACATTACAAGTTGATAATTACATCCCAAAAGGGTATCGGGGCTTTCGGGGATCAAAGGAATACGAGAGCAACCAAAACACATTTCTGGACTGACCTGCGCAGCCACCTGCGCACGCAGGTCAGTCACATGCGCACGCAGATGGCCATTGGCAGTAGCCAGTGCCATCTGCGTTGGCAATCTGCGCCCGCAGATGCCCTCGTCTGCGGGGCGGATGCCCGTTTTGGTCCGAAATGGCTTCGTTTTGGGTCTTTTGATGCCATGAATGGTCCATGATCATAACCAACTTCATTTTAACATATTTTTGATCATTCAACATGCCAACCACCAGCCATGATTTCACAACACACATAACATCACCAAAACGATACTTTACGGCCAACATGCCACCAAAGCCATAACCAATTTATCAATGGAATTTCCAAACACTATACACAAGTATAAAACAAGTCAAGACTATAATCACATCTCATATATCAATATTGAATCCATCAAGTTCATTTCCATCAAGATCACAAACCCATGTTCAAGTTTTCATGCCATAAATCATCCTCCGATTTAGCAAACACAAATTGTTTTGCACATAGGGAACTTCTCCCTCTTCACCAACATAACCAACATGATATGAGTAGTCTCTCATGCACATAATATATTAAATCATAAGTATGAACACTTACCAAAGTGTGCAAGATGATGCCTTTGGCCAAAAGATGAAAGCCTAGAGTTTGAGTTGAGAGCAAAAATGTTGGAGAAATTTCTAGAAATGGCATGGGTGTCCAAATGAGAGAAAAATCTGATTTTCTCTCTTATATAGGCCCCCAAGTCTTTCTTATCCTTTTATCAACATTAATTATTATGTTGAATGGGTCAAATGGGTCATGAATGAAAGAATGGGTCAAAATCTTGTGTTGGGCCATGTCTTCTCTTTATTTGTGGGTTCTATTTAAGGCCCAATAACTAGCCCAAAATTTTTAAATGCAAAAATCATCAAAGTTCTCATGTTTTATGATTTCCAAAAATGCTATAGGAATTAATCAGACTCCGAAACTTACAGGGTGTTACAACCCCTTTGTTTTCCCCCCCAAAACAGCCCCGTATTTTTTCTATAAATAGATAGTGAGAGTGAAGGGTTGAGTAGTGGATTTTTTGGGGAAAAATTGGAGATTCGGGATGCGCATGCTTCTAATCCCACGTAACCAAAAAATTCAAGAAGAAATAGAGTCTAAAAAAAAAAAAAAAAATCTAATTTCGACGAAAAATCAAAATCCTGAAACTCATTTGAATTTCGGCAAATTGGAATCGAGTCTCGGTACGCTGCCCGAAATAAGGTAAATCTCATCCTCTTTAGCATTTTATTACTATTTGTCTATTTTGTTTAAATTTCAGTATCTGCAAAGTTGAAATTTATTATTTGTTTTTGTTTAGCTGGTAATCTTCTCCTTCTGTTTCCATTTTTGGTTATTTCTCATTTTATGTAGAAGTCAGTAATTATATTAGCTTACCATCGATTTCATCAATTAGGTGAGTAGTAGTTTATTCCTTAATATAATCCTCTTCTTATATGTGCTATCTGCTCAAGTTTCGACATTAGTATAAGTTCTGATTTATTTAAGCTTGTATTATTAGTTCTGATCAAATTCAAGCGTCTTGATTACGAAAATATGATTATCTTTATGTCTTCCCCTTTAATAATCATGAGCGCATTTCCTCGAAGTTATAGCCAACAGTCATTTTGACGTAGTTGGCAACTTGATAACAATCTTGGATAGATATGTTCAGACGCCAATACACGTTTTAAAAGGCCCTCTTTGTTTTAGTACACTGAATATGTTTAATATGGTTGATGTCTATTTTGTGGGAATGAATAAATGACTAGTAAGTTGATCATGTTGGTTTCAGCTTATCTGTTCTTCCCTTATTTCTTTAGCACCGCTTCTTAAAGACCTTAGAAAAGTGTGTTTGTGAAATTTCAATTTCTTTAGATGATATGCTGGAAATTGAGGCTTTTTATGTGTAAAAAGGCTTCTTGATCAAACTATCTATCCAGTTTATTGTAAAAGGTCCTTTGGTTGGCTGAGTATTTGAATTTGCTTAGTTCCCTCCCCTGTTATTATGTGTTTAATCGTAATAGTACTTATTTTGACGTTTAAAATACTAATGTGTTTGAAAAGGTGAAGTCATAAGTGAACATGGTAGCCTATATTATGTCTTGATTCGATTTCATGCTAGTTTCGGTTTCCTTTAGTGGTGAATTGGTATTTACTTGGTGCATGATATGATTGTTTAGTTGTAGATGTTTGGATATATGGTCTAAGTTTAATTACAGTAGCATTTCAGACGTGTTCTTGCTCAAATATTAGTAGTCTTTTGTCACGCCTCGAATCCCATCGAGACATGATTGGCACCCGTAGCCGATAAGGCCCGAGAGAACCAACCTTTGCCTATGCTCAATCATATGCATATAATATTCATAACCACCATTGCATAATATTATGAAATACGAATAAAGGAGAACAAGGGACATATTTAGGCATACATATGAAACTTGGCCGTTGAGGCCATCCAGTCAAAACAACATGTGTCATTTACACTAGTACACCCACGTCGGTCTACAAAAGCCTCTAACAAGAGCATTGACCAAAATGAACCATAAGTCGGGACAAGTCCCCGCTTTATACAACATGTACAATACCAAAACATATATACTTTGACTCGGAGAAGCCCCGAATGAGCTGGAGCTCACCAAAGAGCCGCTAACACTGGCAATCTACTGAGGAGGCCTACTGGGACCTGCGCCTGCAGCAAGTAAGGTAAATTCCCCGAGAGGGGTCAGTACGAAATAAGTACTGAGTATGCAAGGCTCAGATGAAACTATACAACACATGAATATGTCAAGGAATATGTCAATGAACTCAAAACATATGGATACTCAATGTGAATAAGTCACCATGTTGCATTTTGGAAACCATGTGGATTGCTTTCATTGCTTTCATTACTTTCTTTATCTCAATGCTCACTTGTTATCACATATATCACAATGTACCCGGGCCCCGACTGATCAGTGGGTCTTTCATATCATCATATAGGGATCGAGTCGAGCTAGGCTTATGCCCCTAGACTTGCCACCCTTGGGATCGAGTCGAGCTAGGCTTACGCCCCTAGACTTGCCACCCATAAATCCATATCTCGGGATCGAGTCGAGCTAGGCTTACGCCCCTAGACTTGCCACCCGTACTTGATCATTGACCACATTTGCATTACTTTGATCATTACTTTGAGATTGATACTTTGATAATCATAACATCACTTTGGAACTTTGGAACACAACATTGTTGGAAACTTTGAATCATTGACCAATAAGTGAAGAACATGTGAACAAATATCAATGAGAAATATAACATCACTAGCACCATGATACTATTGGAACCATTGGACAAGAAGCCATGAACAAGAGACACAAGTATAGGCACTATTGGAATATTGGAACATAGCCTTCTTTGAACTTTCGGAACATTAATCATGAATATGAGAAATGAGATTCACAATTGATCAATGAGTAGGAAATATATGACAATGACCATAAATAAGTGCATATGGGATACCTTGGTACATTTCGGAATAGAACTAAAGAAATGTCAATTGTGAACACTATTGGCCGTAGAAAGATACGGACAAAATAACCTTGCATACCTTGGATTCGCAATACGAATCTACAACCTTAGATGCGTAGACAATAATCCCACTCCTTCTTTATGTGTCTACAAATACATAACGAAATTCACATTAACCACCAATTACTTTACAAATGCATACCATGTCAATGAATTACATGTTTGGCTTTCAACATGTCATTTCCCTTTGACAAAACCATTGATCATACTATTATTCCAAAAATTCCATAATATTCCCAACATTGACCAATACATGAAAATCAATACATTTCACCACAATACTTCTCCTTTACACTTTCTTATCCATAACACATCACAAATAATCCATCAAAGCACCTTAATTCAACTCAAAACACATATCGGCCAAAATCCCAAAATTCCCACTTTTAGAAAAGAACAAGTTTTATACCAAAAATAACACCATACATGTTCATATTTTGTCCATACCATGCTTTTTCATCAAAGGCACAAGGCCTAATTCACACTTGAATTCCATATACCACAAATCTCATACAAACTCACCAAGTTCCATGACCAACTTTTCCAAGCACAACCAACATGATATACATATTCTTTTATGCATATAAGATATTAATCCATGAAAATAAATACTTACCAAGGCTTGGAATATGTTGATCTTGTCCAAAAGATGACTTAGGGTTTGCAAAGCCAAAAGGGAATTATCTTGAAAATTCTAGAAAAGTGATGTGTGTCTTTTGGAATAAAAATCTGATTCTTCCACATATATATAGGCCCTCAAGTCTTCTTTGGCATTAAATTCCATGTCCATTTGGTCAATGGAAGAATGGGTCTTTTGTTTCCCCTTTGGGCCTTGCATTTTATCCCATTTTGGGCCTCAAATTGGCCCATTAACACATATTATCCTAGCCCACCAATTCTCATGCATAATCCATCATATATCTCATGTTTAAATAATTTCATAATGCCACGACAATATTCACTTATGAGATTTTCATTCGTAGCCTCAATCGCAAAAATAGGAATTCTAGTCACCTATGGCTTCTTTGAACATTTTGGTAAATTCTTGTATTCCATGGTTTGATCATGTAGGAGTATGTAGTAGTGTATCGAGGTATTTGAAGCCTTAACAATGCTAAAGGAACTCCAAGGAATCAAAAGAAACCATGGAAGAATCGTCGTTGCATTTCGTCGCAAAACGAGCTTGGAAAGGCCAATTATGTTGTGCCTTGCGCCACTGCCTTGCTTTGCAGCAGTGGCGCAGGAATTGAAGGTTCTCTGAATCAGTGGCCTGCTGGATTTTTCAGCCATTTTTTTCTAACACTTGCATATCATCCAATACCCTATCAAAACACTACAAAATACTTACGTAGTGACCTTAATCATCAAGTATACATGACTCCAAGGTACCAAATGAGGTTGGAAATGTATGGGGTATTACACAAGACATCTCCGACTAAAATCTAATCACATGTACGAGGCTCGAATTAATTAATTTTTTTTTCATCACCAACCTTACAAAATACATACTCATAGCGTCTCGAAACTTAAGTAACCATTGTTCAACATCATCACATAGGTCGAAAAGGTACGGGATGTTACATTCTTCCCCCCTTAGGAACATTCGTCCTCGAATGTTAACAACATGTTTTATACACAACAAATGTATCTTTACTTTAACATACCAATAGACATAATGCTATTAAAGACTTACTTGTTATTATTCCACCTCCGTACTGTGAACTTCTTGGTCCATTTGAAATAAGTGGGGATACTTGGATTTCATCATTTCTTCCGCTTCCCATGTGATCTCCTCTACTTGTTGATTTCTCCAAAGGACTTTTACGGATGCTATGTCTTTATTTCTCAATCTCTTTACTTGTCGATCTAGGATAGCAATGGGCACCTCTTCATAAGTGAGATCCTCTGTAACTTGAACATCCTCTACGGGAACAATACGAGACGGATCTCCTATGCATTTCCGAAGCATCGACACATGAAATACCGGATGGACGGAGGAAAGTTCTTGAGGTAAGGCTAATTCATATGCGACTTGCCCAAATCTTCTAATAACTTCATAGGGGCCTATGTAACGTGGACTCAATTTCCCTTTCTTTCCGAACCGCATTACCCCTTTCATCGGTGACACCTTTAAAAACACCCAATCACCTATGGCAAATTCAAGCCCTCTTCTTCTAACATCGGCATATGACTTGTGACGACTTTGAGCCGTTTGTAACCGTTGTTGGATAACTTTAACTTTCTCCATGGCTTGGTGCACAATATCTGGCCCAAGTAAAGCAGTTTCACCTGCTTCAAACCATCCGATTGGTGATCTACATTTCCTTCCATACAAGGCTTCATAAGGTGCCATTTTAATACTTGAATGATAGCTATTGTTATACGCAAATTCAATAAGAGGCAAATGGTCATCCCAACTACCTTGAAAATCCAACGTACATGCTCGTAGCATATCTTCAAGTGTCTGAATAGTACGTTCTGCTTGGCCATCGGTCTGAGGATGGAAAGCCGTACTCAAATTCACCTGAGTACCCAAACTCCGCTGAAAAGATTTCCAAAAGTGTGCTGTGAACTGTGCTCCTCTGTCTGATATAATAGAAAGTGGAATACCATGCAATCGTACTATCTCTTTTACATACAATTTCGCATAATCCTCAGCTGTATAGGTCGTCTTGACAGGTAGAAAATGCGCCGACTTGGTAAGTCGGTCCACTATGACCCATATGGAATCAAACTTCCGCAATGTACGAGGCAAGCCCGTAATAAAATCCATATTAATCATATCCCACTTCCAGACTGGAAGATTGATACATTGCATGTAACCTCCCGGTTTCTGATGTTCCACTTTCACCTGTTGATAATTTGGGCATTGCGCGACAAATTCTGCAATGTTCTTCTTCATGTTGCCCCACCAATACACTTCTTTCAATTCATGGTACATTTTAGTAGCACCCGGGTGAATGGAATAGCGTGAATGGTGCGCCTCTGTCATTATTCGTGTCCTCAGCTGATCTACATCCGGTACACATATTCTCCCTTGACATTGAAGCACCCCTTCCGGTGTAATCTCAAATGCCTTGGTCAAATTCCGCTGCACATTCTCCTTTAGCTGTAATAAAATAGAATCCGCATACTGTTTCTCTTTCACTTCAGCTATCCAGGAGGATTCTGCTGCATTCTGTACCATAACTCTATCATCGGAGGTTTCAATAAGGCGAACTCCCAAGCTGGCTAATTGATTCAAATCTTTGATTATCTCACGCTTTTCATTCAACTGACCACTAGTGCTTTCGACTGCCTTACGGCTCAATGCATCAGCTACGACATTTGCTTTGCCTGGGTGATAAAGAATATCAATGTCATAGTCTTTTAAAAGCTCTAACCACCTTCGTTGCCTCAAATTGAGTTCCTTCTGCTTAAAAAGATATTGCAAGCTTTTGTGATCCGTATAGATGTCAACATGAACACCATATAAATAATGACGCCATATCTTTAAAGCAAAAACTACCGCTGCCAATTCAAGATCATGTGTGGGATAGTTTTTCTCATGTGGCCGCAACTGTCGTGAGGCATATGCTATCACCCTCCCATGCTGCATCAACACACATCCGAGACCAATCCCGGAAGCATCACAATACACTGCATAGCCCTCTGTGCCCTCAGGAAGAACTAACACTGGTGTAGAAGTCAACTTGTCTTTCAGGTTTTGAAACCCTCTTTCACATGCATCATTCCATTGAAATTTAATTGCCTTGTGAGTTAACTTTGTCAATGGTGCCGCAATAGAAGCAAAACCTTCTACAAATCTTCGGTAATAACCTGCCAAACCCAGAAAACTGCGAATCTCTGTGGGTGTTGTAGGTCTTGGCCAATTCTTCACTGCTTCAATCTTTTGGGTATCAACCTGTATGCCTTCATCTGATACAATGTGACCCAAGAACGCGACTTATTTTAACCAAAACTCACATTTGGAGAATTTTGCATACAACTTACGCTCACGGAGAATTTGCAACACTTGCCGTAAGTGATAAGCATGGTCTTCTGGTGATCTTGAATAAACAAGGATGTCATCGATAAATACTGTCACGAACACGTCTAGGAATGGCTTGAATACTCTGTTCATCAAATCCATAAACACAGCCGGCGCATTTGTTAGCCCAAATGACATAACCAAAAATTCATAATGGCCATACCGTGTTCGGAAAGCTGTCTTGGGTACATCTTCTTCTCTAACTCTGACTTGATGGTAACCCGACCTCAAGTCAATCTTTGAAAAACACCTGGCACCCTGTAACTGATCAAACAAATCATCAATGCGAGGGAGGGGATATTTGTTCTTGATCGTTACTTTATTCAGTTGACGATAGTCGATGCACATTCTCAAGGTGCCATCCTTCTTTCGCATAAATAATACCGGTGCACCCCACGGGGACATACTAGGCCTAATGAAGCCTTTATCCAGCAAATCTCTTAACTGCTCCTTCAATTCACGCAGTTCCGCTGGAGCCATTCTATATGGAGGAATAGAAATGGGCTGAGTGCCTGGAATCACATCAATACCGAATTCCACTTCTCGTTCTGGGGGTAAACCTGGAAGATCCTCTGGAAATACATCAAGAAATTCATTGACTACCGGTACTGACTGTGGAGTTAATGGTTCCACATCATTATCTTTCACTCGTACCAAATGACATACGTATCCCTTGGCAATCATTTTTCTGGCTTTCAAGTAGGAAATAAATCTTCCTCGTGGTGCCCCTACCTTACCCTGCCATTCTAGAACATTTTCCTGTGGAAAACAAAATTGTACCTTCTTGGCCCGGCAATCTACCGTAGCATAACACGAAGCCAACCAATCCATTCCCATAATTACATCAAAATCCACCATGTCCAATTCAATGAGATCGGCCAACGTATCATGACCACACACAGTTACCACACAGTTACCACACAGTTACGATACACTCTCTTTGCAACAATATATTCACCAACTGGTGTAGACACTTCAATTGACTTCATTAATAATTCCGGTGCCTTTGCAAATTTCGCAGCAACCAATGGAGTAACATAGGAAAATGTAGAGCCTGGGTCAATTAATGCATATACATTATGTGAGAATATGGATAATGTACCTGTGACGACATCTGGGGAAGCCTCTGAATTCTGGCGGTCCACCAAAGCATAAGTACGATTCTGGACCCCGCTAGTACTGGCTCCTCCTCTGGCACCTCTACCTCGACCAATAGGCTGCACCCCTCGTCCCTGTGAAGGAACCGAGGCTGAAGACGCAACAGCCGACCCAGCTGGTCGTGCTATACCACCCATGCTCCGCTGTGGACATTCTCTCGCTATATGTCCCGGCATACCACACCAAAAGCAGACATTCATCCCTGTCCGACATGGACCTGTGTGCATACGCCCGCAGTGCTGACACTGCTGACGAGGGAAACCTGCTGACTGTGATCCATGACCCCCACTACTCTGTCCAACTGAACCACCTCGAAACCCTCGAGACTGAGGATAAGCACTCCCTGTGGAATAAGAGAACGACGGTCTAGGTGGTCTAGGAAACATACGGGGCCTAGTTCCTCCTTGGGACATCATAGGTGGTCCCATAGGTCTAGCCCTTTTGGACTGTCCCCTATCAAATTCATGTACCCTGCGTCTCTGTCTCTGATCCTCCATTTTCTGGGCGAAGGCTTGTATGCGAGCAATGTCCATGTCCCTATTCAAGGCCGCAATAGTGCAATCTCTTACCAAATATGGCTCTAGTCTGTCCACGTATCTATGGACCCTGTCTGTCATCGTAGCCACAACATTTGGCGCATATCGAGCCAAGGAATTAAATTGCAAGTTATATTCCCGAACACTCATATTCCCTTGACGCAAGTTCAGGAACTGGTCTGCACGTGCTTCCCGAACCTCATATGGAAGATAATGATCGAGGAAGGCCACTTTAAACTCTTCCCAAGTAGGTGGGGTTGCATCAATATCACGGGATTTCTTCCAATCCTCGTACCACAATATTGCTTCTCCTTTCAACCTGTACACGGCAAGTTCCACTGTTTCTATCCCTTTCACATGCATAACTTCCAATGCCCTCTGAATTTGATCCACGAAGTCCTGTGGATCTGCTTTTGGATCTGCCCCTGTGAATATAGGAGGGTCCAGTTTCAAGAAATCCTGTGTTCTGCGACTTGCCATTCTAGCCGCATCATCATCATGTGCCATTGCACCAGCTCTTCCCTGGCTTTGTGCCGCCACTAACTGTGTCAACATCTGTACAGCATTCCTAAGATCCTGATCTGTGGCATTTGTCGGTGGTTCCACGGGCACTTCCCTTCTTCTCGTCTCTTCTGGAGCTGAAGAAGTAGAAGAAGCTCGCGTTGCAAACTCAGTTTCAGCCCCACCTTGATCAACTTGCTCAGGTGGTGGTCTACTTGCTCCTTCACCAGCAATTCTATCTAGCAGCTTACTTTTACCTTTTCCTCTTCCTCTTCTAGTGTTCGGCATTTTGACTATACCAAAGAAAAACAATTACCAAGATCAGATATAATGCAACTGACAACATTGGCTCTATTGCACGATCTAGAATGAAGGAAAGGAAACAACATCCTAAATGTCTCGTAGCCTCCTACGTATAAATGTGGTGCACAACACATCGATACGTAAGACTCTACTCAGACACGGCTTTGTAGACATCCTTAGACCGACTGCTCTGATACCACTTTTGTCACGCCTCGAATCCCATCGAGACATGATTGGCACCCGTAGCCGATAAGGCTCGAGAGAACCAACCTTTGCCTATGCTCAATCATATGCATATAATATTCATAACCACCATTGCATAATATTATGAAATACGAATAAAGGAGAACAAGGGACATATTTAGGCATACATATGAAACTTGGCCGTTGAGGCCATCCAGTCAAAACAACATGTGTCATTTACACTAGTACACCCACGTCGGTCTACAAAAGCCTCTAACAAGAGCATTGACCAAAATGAACCATAAGTCGGGACAAGTCCCCACTTTATACAACATGTACAATACCAAAACATATATACTTTGACTCGGAGAAGCCCCGAATGAGCTGGAGCTCACCAAAGAGCCGCTAACACTGGCAATCTACTGAGGAGGCCTACTGGGACCTGCGCCTGCAGCAAGTAAGGTAAATTCCCCGAGAGGGGTCAGTACGAAATAAGTACTGAGTATGCAAGGCTCAGATGAAACTATACAACACATGAATATGTCAAGGAATATGTCAATGAACTCAAAACATATGGATACTCAATGTGAATAAGTCACCATGTTGCATTTTGGAAACCATGTGGATTGCTTTCATTGCTTTCATTACTTTCTTTATCTCAATGCTCACTTGTTATCACATATATCACAATGTACCCGGGCCCCGACTGATCAGTGGGTCTTTCATATCATCATATAGGGATCGAGTCGAGCTAGGCTTATGCCCCTAGACTTGCCACCCTTGGGATCGAGTCGAGCTAGGCTTACGCCCCTAGACTTGCCACCCATAAATCCATATCTCGGGATCGAGTCGAGCTAGGCTTACGCCCCTAGACTTGCCACCCGTACTTGATCATTGACCACATTTGCATTACTTTGATCATTACTTTGAGATTGATACTTTGATAATCATAACATCACTTTGGAACTTTGGAACACAACATTGTTGGAAACTTTGAATCATTGACCAATAAGTGAAGAACATGTGAACAAATATCAATGAGAAATATAACATCACTAGCACCATGATACTATTGGAACCATTGGACAAGAAGCCATGAACAAGAGACACAAGTATAGGCACTATTGGAATATTGGAACATAGCCTTCTTTGAACTTTCGGAACATTAATCATGAATATGAGAAATGAGATTCACAATTGATCAATGAGTAGGAAATATATGACAATGACCATAAATAAGTGCATATGGGATACCTTGGTACATTTCGGAATAGAACTAAAGAAATGTCAATTGTGAACACTATTGGCCGTAGAAAGATACGGACAAAATAACCTTGCATACCTTGGATTCGCAATACGAATCTACAACCTTAGATGCGTAAACAATAATCCCACTCCTTCTTTATGTGTCTACAAATACATAACGAAATTCACATTAACCACCAATTACTTTACAAATGCATACCATGTCAATGAATTACATGTTTGGCTTTCAACATGTCATTTCCCTTTGACAAAACCATTGATCATACTATTATTCCAAAAATTCCATAATATTCCCAACATTGACCAATACATGAAAATCAATACATTTCACCACAATACTTCTCCTTTACACTTTCTTATCCATAACACATCACAAATAATCCATCAAAGCACCTTAATTCAACTCAAAACACATATCGGCCAAAATCCCAAAATTCCCACTTTTAGAAAAGAACAAGTTTTATACCAAAAATAACACCATACATGTTCATATTTTGTCCATACCATGCTTTTTCATCAAAGGCACAAGGCCTAATTCACACTTGAATTCCATATACCACAAATCTCATACAAACTCACCAAGTTCCATGACCAACTTTTCCAAGCACAACCAACATGATATACATATTCTTTTATGCATATAAGATATTAATCCATGAAAATAAATACTTACCAAGGCTTGGAATATGTTGATCTTGTCCAAAAGATGACTTAGGGTTTGCAAAGCCAAAAGGGAATTATCTTGAAAATTCTAGAAAAGTGATGTGTGTCTTTTGGAATAAAAATCTGATTCTTCCACATATATATAGGCCCTCAAGTCTTCTTTGGCATTAAATTCCATGTCCATTTGGTCAATGGAAGAATGGGTCTTTTGTTTCCCCTTTGGGCCTTGCATTTTATCCCATTTTGGGCCTCAAATTGGCCCATTAACACATATTATCCTAGCCCACCAATTCTCATGCATAATCCATCATATATCTCATGTTTAAATAATTTCATAATGCCACGACAATATTCACTTATGAGATTTTCATTCGTAGCCTCAATCGCAAAAATAGGAATTCTAGTCACCTATGGCTTCTTTGAACATTTTGGTAAATTCTTGTATTCCATGGTTTGATCATGTAGGAGTATGTAGTAGTGTATCGAGGTATTTGAAGCCTTAACAATGCTAAAGGAACTCCAAGGAATCAAAAGAAACCATGGAAGAATCGTCGTTGCATTTCGTCGCAAAACGAGCTTGGAAAGGCCAATTATGTTGTGCCTTGCGCCACTGCCTTGCTTTGCAGCAGTGGCGCAGGAATTGAAGGTTCTCTGAATCAGTGGCCTGCTGGATTTTTCAGCCATTTTTTTCTAACACTTGCATATCATCCAATACCCTATCAAAACACTACAAAATACTTACGTAGTGACCTTAATCATCAAGTATACATGACTCCAAGGTACCAAATGAGGTTGGAAATGTATGGGGTATTACACAAGACATCTCCGACTAAAATCTAATCACATGTACGAGGCTCGAATTAATTAATTTTTTTTTCATCACCAACCTTACAAAATACATACTCATAGCGTCTCGAAACTTAAGTAACCATTGTTCAACATCATCACATAGGTCGAAAAGGTACGGGATGTTACATCTTTGTATACCTTAAAATCTTTCCAACCTCTATGTTAGTCTCCCTTCTTTGGTCCATTTAAAAAAAAAAAATGAAAATGGTTAATATGATTTGGTAAGATATCATCCTTGCTGGAAATTTATTCAAGGGCTTGTGGGCTTTAGGTATGAGTCAAGTGTTACCCTTTATGTTCAAAAACAACATGGTCTATGCAATTATTATGTGCAGTAGCCTGCCTTTTGGGACTAGCTTGAGTTTGTGTTCTAATCCTTATCTTTTATGTGCATGTGAACTCAATCCGAGTCCAAATGGACTCTATCTCCTCTGCATTTCCTTAATGGGCCAAGGAAGCCCGTATCATCTCCGAGTCAAAACCTCAAGACCCAAAAATGGGTAAAAGTTGAAGTTGAAGAAATATGTAGCTAAAAGCTACATAAGGAAGCTAGTTTACAAGGTTGAAGACGAAGGCGGAAAAAATTGAAATAGGCTAAAAAGCCTATAAAAAATTGAGGATTAAAGTCGGACAGGTCCAAACGGGCTCAAAACCCATTTTTCTCAACTCCTCTACTTTTATTTATTTATTTGTAATTCATGTTGGATTTATTTGTATGTAATTAGCTCTTAAATTTGGTTAAATCTAGATAAATCCCCTTCGAGTTATTATTTTTGTTTTATTTTCACATTTTTTCCCTTTGATTATCGTTTGTCACTTTTCATATTCTGTAATCAATAAAAAAAAATGAAAAAATGAACTTTCTCCATGTTTCGCTTAGAACGAATCTCAAAAAATCAAAATGGCATTTACTTTCGTTTCATGTGATTAGCGGTTTATTTAGATTAAAGTGACTTTTTCCTACTTTAAAGCTAGTTCTCTTTACAAAGCTCAAGTGTTTACAATTAATCGGATACTTGTCTCAATTTGACACTTTTTCATAAATAGGCTTATCTTGCAAATATTGTTTTCTCCTTTGGTTAAAAATTGACTCTTTCCTAATTTATTTTTCATAAATAATTTATTTTTCTCTTAAGTTCGGTAAAAAATTCAAATTTAGGTTAAGTAGACTTCTCTTTAGTTTAAATGAGCTACTTTCCACTTGAATAGAATGAATGCCATATTTGCAAAATGAACTCAAGATTTTACGAAAAATTAACAATGGTTTTTTCAAAGATGGTCATTTTTACAAATCAGTCAAATTGTCTTTTGGCCAACCGCTTTCGCGGACGCTTCTTGAGTGTCTTAAAAACCTTCTCAAGGCGTTATCAGAATCCTTACCCATTTTCTCTAATTTTAAAGATTTGTTTCTGTTTTCGAGTCTTTAAAATTCTTTAAGTTTTTTCTTGATATTTTCTATAAAAAATCAAGTGGCGACTCTATATTTTCTTAAATTATTTCAAAAAAAATTCTAAAGTTTTGAAATAGTTTAAAAAGTCAAAATCAATGTTTTTCAACCCTTCGAGCCTAGAAAGGGGATAAAACACTGGTCAAATGGCAAATGGAGTTACAAGGGAAGGTCTCTATAATGGGGAACGCATGTGTTCACCTTTTCTCTATGAACCATACCTTGCGAGAAAGGGTGGCCAACCTAGAAGCTGATTTGGCCTAGTTATGTGCTAAGGATGAGATGGATAGAGCGCGATTTCAGTCCAGGATGAATGTGTTGCGGGTGAGGCGTAACAACGACAGGTATGTGGCCGAATTGGACAATAATTGGGTGGCCCTACAGAGCCGGGTGAACACCCTTCATGAGATCCGAGACGGTGACCTTGATCTTCCCATGGCTGTCACCGAAGCTGAAGCTGTTGCGAGAGAAGCCCTGGAGCAGGCTCTATCCTAAAATGACTCCGAGAGCGATGACTCTGTGGGTCTTTCAGATGATGAGAGCAAAGATGCCTCAGATGTACCCCCTCTATCATGATGCCTTGCAGTTATGTTTTCAAGGACTTTTGGGCCTTCGAGCCCCTCTTATCATTTGTTAGTTCACGATCCAAGGCTTTCTTGTGTGTGATCCCATCCTTCTTTTTGTTTTTTTGTTGCAATATTTCGGTCCCTTCGGGCCCTTTATTATGAAATGGAGACTTTTCTTTATATTTGTGTTTGCATTTTGATTGAATGTTGAACTCTTAGAACCTTTTTTGATGGTTACAAGTGGCCAAGTCTTAAAGATCAAAGCCATCTTAAATGAACTAAGATTAGAAGAACTGAAGTTTCAAAACACTACTAGTCAAATTTAGATTTGCGAAGTATAATTAATGAGAGTATTTTAAGAAAATATTCAATAATGCTTCTCTTGTAAAATCTGTCATCAATGCGTTAAGAAGATAATATTTGTTATTCCTTCTAATTATCTTACCAACACTTGAGTTTTTAACAAATTTATTTCCTTGTTTTTTTCTTGTTACATGAAGAACAATGAGGTTTAACTCTAGCATTTTAGTATAAAGAACCTATATTTCAATTTCCTGTATGGGATTAAACCAGAAATCTGAGAGTTTGTGTTATCGAACTATGTGATTAAACTATAGATTTAGTTTGTGTTATCGAACTATGTGATTATTAGTGGGTTGGATATAGTTTGTTACGTGATCCACAGTGCTACTAAGGGCTTGTCTTCACTGTGGCAGAGAGAGATGCTCACTATCTGCGTGACCTTCAACCTCCCGCTGTTTCAAGACAACAACTTTAGGTCATTTCATAATCCTTGAGTTCCTCTCTTTCCATTTCCACTCATAATTAGACTTTCTCATCAATATCAGGAGAAGAAATCGATGCACAATCTCTGCCAGTATCAAATTTCACTGGAAAGATGCATGACTCTTCTGCTCTATTCTCGCTTTTTTTGTTTGGTTTAATACATCAGATGCTCTTCTGCTCAAAAGATAATGTAACCTTTACTATTGAAACTGATTCTTGAGAAGACTATCCAAGTCATTGTTGTTAGTGATGGAGAGCGGATATTAGAACTTGGTGATCTTGGCTATCAGGTAAATCCACCAAATTTGACAGGCTTTTAGATTATTACCTAATAATATGTTTTCTATGTATGTTCTTTGTTGGATTTTAGTGTAAATAGAAGCAGAACAAAGAAGAATCTGCAGTAAGCAAAAACACAGAATAGAGTCAACACGTTTAAAAAAAATGGAACTACTTTGCGGCTGTATTTAGTACTGCGACTGCAGATTTTATAGGTACAACAACATAATAATTTTTTTTAAAAAAAAAAAGCTGGAATCATTAAAAAAGATTACTCCTAAAGGCTAGGACAAAGCTGGAAAAACTGAAAGCTCTCAAGCTTCAAGTTAACTTTAGCTACTTGAACTCTTCCGTTGTGTCGATACTTATCAACGTCAATGTGCTTGTTTCTTCCATGGTTCAAGAATTCTTTGACAATATTATGGCAGAATTGTTGTCGCAAAATATTATAGTGGCTCTTCAAGGATTCTCCTAAGCCAAATAGCTTGACAAGCTCAAGATGTGACAATTATTTGCTTTTTGGAGGACCACGACACAGCCGAACCATGACACATGCCTAACTCACACATCACGTGCACAATTCAGCATTCCAGGCACATGAAAAAACACAAACATACAAAAAAAAAAAAAAAAAATGATACTCCCACTATGTTTCTATGACTGTGAATAGTCCAGAAAAACAAACTTAAGTACAAGAAACAATAAATAATACTCCCTCTAGTTCAAAATAAATAATTTTTTAAGGTGTTGCACACCCTTAAAGAAATTAAGTTAATTAATGACATTAATTAACGGGTACTTTTTAAATATTACTTCTTTACTTCTCAATCTTTTCTTAAAACTAGAGATGGTTGAAAAATCTATAAAAGAGAAGAGTACTTTTGTAAGAAAAATAGTTAATACATTTTTGGACTTTGAAAAAATCATTCATTTTGGACTAAAAATAGGTGTCAAAATTTATTTATTTTGAATCAGAGGTAGTAACAATAGTAAGAGATAACAATTTTTTACTATTTCACCAAACACATTTCCAGTGGAATGATTAGACTCTCCTCCATCCTTTTTTTCTAACGAGGGGTATATCAACTCTAAATCACAAAGTTGAGAGTGTCATCAAAACCTTTTCCCAAGAAGAGAAAACAACAAATTTGTACTATTACATACACCTTAGGGGTCTTTATGACTTATTAACTTATGGAGGAATACTAAATTACTGGTATCTGTAATTCAGTATTCCAGTCACATAAAGAACACACATATATACAAAAAGACAATGAACATGATCACACCTATACAACACTTAAACAATCCTAAAAATTACTTCAGAAAGTCCCCATTTTTTTTTTTGGTTTTTCACAATTCTTTTTTTTTATCAAAACTCATAATCACACAAAGTGAAGAAAATGGAGATGAAGAAAGAACTCAATGTCACATCACCCATATCGGGTGCTCCATTTTAAAAAAAAATTGAACTTTTTTTTGAGCTTGTTTATGCAATTGAATGATTGTTTTGGTACTTTTAATAGTTGGGTATGTTTGAGAATTGAGAAAGCTCAAAGAAAAAAAAAATTGGTCCTGTGGGTTGTCAATTGGAACTTGTGTTGCTATTTTTTGCTTTTTCTCTTTATTTGTGATCAGAAATCTTTGTGAAGGATCATGTTACCTTTGAGTTTAGTTTAGCTTTTTTTTCCTCCCCTTTTTTGATTAATTTTGTGGAGTTAACTTGTACAATTCTATTTGAGTAGAAGTGTTTAAGATAAGATTCAAATCATAACGTATGCCTAACTCACACATCACGTGCACGATTCAGCATTTTAGTCACATGAAAAAACACAAATATACAAAAACAATAAATAATACTTCCTCTATGTTTCTATATATGTTTATATGACCGTGAGTATGTCAGAAGAAAAAAAATGGAAGTACAAGAAACCAAATATAATACTCATTTAAGATAACATTCAAATCATGATGCATGCCTAACTCACACATCACGTGCAAGATTTTGCTTTCCAATCACATGAAATAACACAAATATACAAAAAATAATAAATAATACTTCCTCTATATTTCTATGTTTCTATGACTGTGAGTAGTCCACAAAAAAAAATGGAAGTACAAGAAAAAATAAATAATACTCATTTAAGATAAGATATGAATCATGACGTATGCCTAACTCGCACATCATGTGCACGATTCAGCGTTCTAGTCACATGAAAAAATACAAATATACAAATAATTAACAATAAATAATACTCCCTCTATGTTTCTATGTTTCTATATTTCTATGACTGCGAGTAGTCCTAAAAGAGTAACAAAAGTACAGGAAATAATAAATAATACTCATTTAACATAAGATTCGAACCATGACGCAAGCTCAACTAACACGTCACATGCACGATTCAGCATTCCAGCTACATGAAAAAATACAAATATACAAAAAAATAATAAATAATACCCCCCTATGTTTCTATTTCTCTATGACTGTTAGTAATCCAGAAAAAGAAACGAAAGTACAAGAAACAATAAATAATACTCATTTAAGATAAGCTTCGAATTATGATACATGCCTAACTCACACATCACGTGCACGATTCAGCGTTCCAGTCACATGAAAAATGCAATATACTAAAAAAAAATTAAATGATACTCCCCCTATGTTTCAATGACTGTTAGTAGTCCGAAAAAAGAAACGTAAGTACAAGAAACAATAAATAATATTTTCTCTAGTCCAAAATAAATAAATTTTTGAAGTGTTGCACACCCTTAAAGAAAGTTAGTTAATGACGTTAATTAACGGGTACTTTATCAATATTATCCCTTTACTTCTAAATCTTTTCTTAAAACTAGATATGGTTGAAAAATCTATTAAAGAGAAGAGTACTTTTGTAAGAAAAATAGTCCATACATTTTTGGACTTTGAAAAAATCATTCATTTTGGACTAAAAATAGGTGTCAAAAATTCATTTATTTTGAATCAGAGGTAGTAACAATAGTAAGGGATAACAATTTTTTACTATTTCATCAAACACCAAACACATTTGCGGTGAAATGATTAAACTCTCCTCCATCCTTTTTTTCTAACGAGGGGTATATCAATTCTAAATCACAAATTTGAGGGTGTCATCAGAACCTTTTCCCCAAAAGGAAAAAAAAAACAAATTTGTACTATTACACATACCTTAAGGGTCTTTATGACTTATTAACTTATGGAGGAATACTAAATTACGGGTATATGTAATTCAGTGTTCTAGTCACATGAAAAACGCACATCATATCATATTATATATTAAGAGTGGGAAGAATTTAGGGGCAGAGTTAGATTACCATTTTACCCCTACACTAAATCAAACATTTAATTCAATATTATATTTTGTCACTTAAGTTAAAAAAAAATCTTCAATAAAATAATTTTCCAATTACATGAACTGAACGTGGCATGGAAGTTGGAGCACTGGTACTTTAATGCTCATAATACTCATACATGTATCCAAGGCATTTATATTACAGAGAATTAATTGCTTTAAATAAATACATCAATAAACACTATATAAAGGCAACAAATGGTTTCCATTTCCCTCATGGTTGTGTTTTTATTGAGCAGTTTTTTTTTTCTTTTTAATGTCTGGCCTTCCTTTTCGTATTATTCCTTTTTAATCTCCTTTATTTTCCTTAAAGAAATATTTGCATGAACTAAAGAAAGTGGGAGATGGAGAATTATGTAGAGTTGTAGAAGTAGGAATTGAATATTTGTCAGATCCAACTTTTTTTCAACCTTCACGGAATTACATATGAAGATCGTACCACTATCTCTATCTGTAGCGCTAGCAGTGATTCATGACCTATAAAAAGGAGGGGGTTGGTTTCTTTGGAAGGATGATTTTAGAATTTTCATTAATTTATTCATTCTTATAGTGTATTGTAATTACAGTTTTTCTAGATGAAAAGACAAAGCATATGATTCAACATATTACTATTTACTGCCAAAGTTGTGATGTTATTTGTGTACTAATGCAGGGAAAATGGACATCAATATGTGATATATGTATCTAAGTGAACCAATATTACAAAAATAAAGTCAAGTAAACTTACTCTATCTGCTATGTATCGCTGCCTTATACATGCATTTGTCTCTGGAAAAGGAAAAATGAAATCTGTGTAGGACCTTGAAGTGTACAAGCCAGATGATGCTATATTTTTTTTTTTTTGAAATGTAATAGAATATGTGTAGGCCTTTGTAAAAATGGGAAGGTACTAAGTCAAAAGTTGATAGAAGATATGTTATCATTTTATAGTATCTCTTGAAATATCTGCTCAATGAAAAATTAAGAGCAAGCCCTTGTATTTCATTATTACTCTAGGTTTGATTTCAAAAATTTTCTTTTTGAATTCAATGTATATGGACGTGGACACTTATTATGATATTCATGGTGGCAGAATGTGTTATTCATTTGATTGAATGCAATATGTAATAAATGTCATATTCATCGTTTGAAAAGAAATGGATAGAAAGTTATAGCATGTTTGGCCAAAAGTATAGCCACACAGCCACACCCAAATATGTAGAAATATTCTCTTCTATATACAATACTAATTATGGTGTGTAAAAGAAGATGACGGATGAATGAAAATTAAAAAAAAATGGGGAGATGGAGGAAAGATTCACTGCTATTTTAAGGTAAAGGAGATTACGAAGGCAAGAAGAAAGAAGACGCAAAATTCACACGATTTTATGGCAGATGAGAAATGGTTTTGCATTGTTCAATAACCTGTAATTCTGGAAAGAAAAACCAAAGAAGCTAGAAAATCATTTGTAGTGTTATTTTTTAAAGAATTTCAGAACAGAAAAAGTATGTAAATTAAAATACATGCTTTTTTTGTTGCTTTTTCTCTCTTATTTATTTGTTTTTTTCTCTTCTCAACTTCTCCACTCTGCATGTTTTAATATTTCATATATGTTTTCAATGTACCTCCATACTCAATTAATTACGATACAAAAAAAAAATGTTAAATAAACTCAAAATTTATCTATTTATTAATATTTGGTATATCTCAAGATAGTGTCTCATTCACATAAAAAGAGCATTTTGTTGAGTTCTACTATATAAGAAGGTTGTAATATAATGAAATAATGCTACATAAAATGAGACTTAAAGAATAATATTATATATTTATTGATATGGTGCACACGAGCAAAGGGCGTGCCCAGAAACTAGTATATACAAAAAGACAATGAACATGATTACACCTATACACCACTTAAACAATCCTAAAAATTACTACAGAAAGTCTCCATTTTTTTTTTGTTTTTTCACAATTCATTTTTTTAATCAAAACTCATAATCACACAAGGTGAAGAAAATGGAGATGAAGAAAGAACTCAATATCACATCACCTATACCAAGTTCTCCATTTTTAATTTTTTTTAAACTTTTTTTTTGAGCTTGTTTATGCAATTGAATAATTGTTTTGGTACTTTTATTATTTGGGTATGTTTGAGAACTGAGAAAGCTCAAAAAAAAAAAAAAAATTGGTCCTGTGGGTTGTGAATTGGAACTTGTGTCGCTATTTTTTGCTTTTTCTGTTTATTTGTGATTAGAAATCTTTGAGAAGGATCATGTTACCTTTGAGTTTAGTTTAGCTTTTTTTTCCTCCCCTTTTTTGGTTAATTTTGTGGAGTTAACTTGTACAATTCTATCTGAGTAGATGTGATTAAGCTAAGATTTGAACCAAAAGGTATGCCTAACTCACACATTAGTGCACGATTCAGCATTCTAGTCACATGAAAAAATACAAATATACAAATAATTAACAATAAATAATACACCCTCTATGTTTCTATGACCGTGAGTATTTCAGAAAAAGAAACGGAGGTACAAGAAACAAAAAATAATATCCATTTAAGTTAAGATTCAAACCATGAAGCATGCCTAACTCACACGTCACGTGCACGGTTCAGCGTTTCAGTCTCATGACAAAACACAAAAATACAAAATAAACAATAAATAATACTACCCCTATGTTTCTATGACTGTGGGTAATCCAGCAAAAGAAACGGAAGTACAAGAAAAAATAAATCATATTCACTTAAGATAAGATCGAACCATGACACATGCCTAATTCACACATCACGTGCACGATTCAGCATTTCAGTCACATGAAAAAACACAAATATACAAAAAAAAAAAATGATACTCCCACTATGTTTCTATGACTGTTAGTAGTTCGAAAAAAGAAACGTAAGTACAATAAACAATAAATAATACTCCATCTAGTCCAAAATAAATAAATTTTAGAGGTGTTGCATACCTTAAAGAAAGTTTGTTAATGACATTAATGAACGGGTACTTTATCAGTATTATCCCTTTACTTCTCAATCTTTTCTTAAAACTAGAGATGGTTGAAAAATCTATTAAAGAGAAGAGTACTTTTGTAAGAAAAATAGTTAATACATTTTTGGACTTTGAAAAAATCATTCATTTTGGACTGAAAATAGGTGTCCAAAATTCATTTATTTTGAATCAGAGGTAGTACCAATAGTAAGGGATAACAATTTTTTACTATTTCACCAAACACATTTGCGGTGGAATGATTAGACTCTCCTCCGTCCTTTTTTTCTAACAAGTGATATATCAACTCTAAATCACAAAGTTGAGGGTGTCATCAGAACCTTTTCCGCGAAAGAAAAAAAAAACAAATTTGTACTATTACATATACCTTAGGGGTCTTTATGACGTATTAACTTAAGGAGGAATACTAAATTACTGGTTTCTGTAATTCAGTGTTTCAGTCACATGAAAAACACACATATATACAAAAATACAATGAACATGATCATACCTATACAACACTTGAATAATCCTAAAAGTTACTTCAGAAAGTCTCCATTTTTTTTGGTTTTTCACAATTCATTTTTTAATCAAAACTAATAATCACACAAGGTGAAGAAAATGAAGATGAAGAAAGAACTCAATGTCACGTCACCTATATCAGGTGCTTCATTTTTAATTTTTTGAACTTTTTTTTGAGCTTGTTTGTGCAATTGAATGATTGTTTTGGTACTTTTATTATTTGGGTATGTTTGACAATTGAGAAAGCTCAAAAGAAAAAAAATTGGTCCTGTGGGTTGTGAATTGGAACTTGTGTTGCTATTTTTTGCTTTTTATGTTTATTTGTGATTAGAAATCTTTGAGAAGGATCATGTTACCTTTGAGTTTAGTTTAGCTTTTTTCGGCCCCTTTTTTGGTTAATTTTGTGGAGTTAACTTATACAACTCCATCTAAATAGAAGTGTTTAAGATAAGATTTGAACCATAACGTATGCCTAACTCACACATCACATGCACGATTCAGCATTTCAGTAACATGAAAAAACACAAATGTACAAAAAACTACAAACAATACTCCCTCTAATTTTCTATATTTCTATGACCGTGAGTAGTCCAGAAAAAGAAACGGAAGCACATGAAACAAAAAATAATACTCATTTAAGATAAGATTCAAACTATAACGCATGCCTAACTCACACATCACGTGCACGATTTTTCTTTCCAGTCACATGAAATAACACAAATATACAAAAAATTATAAATAATACTCCCTCTTGTTTCTATGACTGTGAGTAGTCCAAAAAAAGAAACGGAAGTACAAGAAACAATAAATAATACTCATTTAAGATAAGATACGAATCATGATGTATGCCTAACTCACACATCACGTGCACGATTCAGCATTCCAGTCACATAAAAAAACACAAATATACAAATAATAAACAATAAATAATACTCCCTCTATGTTTTTATGTTTCTATGACTGCGAGTAGTCCAAAAAGAGAAACGGAAGTAAACGAAAAAATAAATAATACTCATTTAAGATAAGATTTGAACCATAACGCATTCCTAACTCACACGTCACGTGCACGATTCAGCATTCCAGTCACATGAAAAAACACAAATATACAAAAAAAAAAAAAATAATAATAATACTTCTCCTTATGTTTCTATGACTGTGAGTAATCCAAAAAAAGAAACGAAAGTACAAGAAACAATAAATAATACTCATTTAAGATAAGATTAAAACCATGACACATACCTAACTCACACATCATGTGCATGATTCAGCGTTCCAGTCACATCAAAAAAACACAAATATACAAAAAAAAAAAAAAACAATAAATGATACTCTCACTATGTTTCTATGACTGTTAGTAGTCCGAAAAAAGAAACGTAAGTACAAGAAACAATAAATAATACTCCCACTTGTTCAAAATAAATAAATTTTTGTGGTGTTGCACACCTTAAAGAAAGTTAGTTAATGACGTTAATTAACGGATACGTTATCAATATTATCCCTTTACTTCTCAATCTTTTCTTAAAACTAGAGATGGTTGAAAAATATATTAAAGAGAAGAGTACTTTTGTAAGAAAAATAGTTAATACATTTTTGGACTTTGAAAAAATCATTCATTTTGGACTAAAAATAGGTGTCCAAAATTCATTTATTTTGAATCAGTGGTGGTACTAATAGTAACGGATAACAATGCTTTACTATTTCACCAAACACATTTGCAGTGGAATGATTAGACTCTCCTCCATTCTTTTTTTCCAACAAGGGGTATATCAACTCTAAATCACAAAGTTAAGGGTGTCATCAGAACCTTTTCCCCCAAAAGGAAAAAAAACAAATTTGTATTATTACATATACCTTAGGGGTTTTTATGACTTATTAACTTAAGGAGGAATACTAAATTATTGGTATCTGTAATTCAGTGTTCCAGTCACATGAAAAACACACATATATACAAAAATACAATGAACATGATCACACCTATACAACACATAAAAAATCCTAAAAGTTACTTCAGAAAGTCTCCATTTTTTTGTTTGGTTTTTCACAATTCATTTTTTTAATCAAAACTCATAATCACACAAGATGAAGAAAATGAAGATTAAGAAAGAACTCAATGTCACATCACCTATATCAGGTGCACCATTTTTAATTTTTTTGAACTTTTTTTTGAGCTTGTTTATGCAATTAAATTATTGTTTTGGTACTTTTATTATTTGGGTATGTTTGACAACTGAGAAAGCTCAAAAGAAAAAAAAAATTGGCCCTATGGGTTGTGAATTGGAACATGTGTTGCTATTTTTTTGCTTTTTATGTTTATTTGTGATTAGAAATCTTTGTGAAGGATCATGTTACCTTTGAGTTTAGTTTAGCTTTTTTCCCCCCATTTTTGGTTAATTTTGTGGAGTTAACTTGTACAATTCTATCTGAGTAGAAGTGTTTAAGATAAGATTTGAACCATAACGTATGCCTAACTCGCACATCACGTGCACGATTCAGCGTTTCGGTCACATGAAAAAACACAAATATACAAAAAACCATAAATAATACTCCCTCTATGTTTCTATATCTGTTTCTATGACCGTGAGCAGTCTAGAAAAAGAAACGGAAGTACAAAAAACAAAAAATAATACTCATTTAAGATAAGATTCAAACCATGACGCATGCCTAACTCACACATCACATGCACGATTTTGCTTTTCAGTATCATGAAATAACACAAATATACAAAAAACAATAAATAATACTTCCTCTATGTTTCTATTACCGTGAATAGTTTAGAAAAAGAAACAGAAGTACAAGAAATAAAAAATAATGCTCATTTAAGATAACGTTCAAACCATGACGCATGCCTAATCCACAAATCACATGCACTATTTTGCTTTTCAAACACATGAAATAACACAAATATACAAAAAATAATAAATAATACTTCCTCTATGTTCCTATGTTTCTATGGCTGCGAGTAGTCCTAAAAGAGAAATAGAAGTACAAGAAACAATAAATAATACTCATTTAAGATATGATTTGAAACATGACATATGCCTAACTCGCACATCACATGCACGATTCAGCGTTCCAGTCACATGAAAAACACAAATATACAAAAAAAAAACAATAAATGATTCTCCCACTATGTTTCTATGACTATTAGTAGTCCGAAAAAAGAAACGTGAGTACAAGAAACAATAAATAATACTCCCTCTAGTCAAAAATAAATAAAAAAAATTCGGTGTTGCCCTCCCTTAAAGAAAGTTAGTTAATAACGTTAATTAATGAGTACTTTATCAATGTTATCCCTTTACTTCTCAATCTTTTCTTAAAACTCGATATGGTTGAAAAATCTATTAAAGAGAAGAGTACTTTTGTAAGAAAAATAGTTAATACATTTTTGGACTTTGAAAAAATCATTCATTTTGGACTAAAAATAGGTGTCAAAAATTCATTTATTTTGAATCAGAGGTAGTAACAATAGTAAGGGCTAACAATATTTTACTATTTCACCAAACACATTTGCGGTGGAATGATTAGACTCTCCTCCATCCTTTTTTTTAACAAAGGGTATATCAACTCTAAATCACAAAGTTGAGGGTGTCATCAGAACCTTTTCCCCAAAAGAAAAAAAAACAAAATTGTACTATTACATATATATTAGGGGTCTTTATGACTTATTAACTTAAGGAGGAATATTAAATTACTGGTATCTGAAATATAGTGTTCCAATCACATGAAAAACACATATATATACAAAAAGACAATGAACATGATCACACCTATACAACACTTAAACAATCCTAAAAATTACCACAGAAAGTCTCCATTTTTTTGTTTGGTTTTTCACAATTCCTTTTTTTAATCAAAACTCATAATCACACAAGGTGATGAAAATGAAATTGAAGAAAGAACTCAATGCCACATCACCTATATCAGGTGCTCCATTTTTAATTCTTTTAAACATTTTTTTGAGCTTGGTTGTGCAATTGAATGATTATTTTTGTACTTTTATTATTTGGGTATGTTTGAGGAATGAAAATTTGAACACTAAAATAGTAGTACGTTTGAACCCGCATTCCCTCTGGATCAGGTGCACTCATTTATACCCTCTATTTATCTTATCTAGATTTCTTCACTATTGACGAACCGATCTAGTTTGATATATGTATTTCCGTCTGTTCCCTCTTAGTTTCTTGTCTTGACTGTTCTTGTGAGCTTACTATTTTCTCTGAGTAGTTTAGCTCTTGTTATTGATTGTTGTTTACAAAACTTGTGTTTAAATATAATGGTTTTATTGTCTTTGGCATACGCTGTTGATTCTTGATTCTTTCCTGTAAGATTTATTGCTTTTGGCATACGTTGTTGATTCGTGATTCTTCCCGTAGATTCATTACTGATTCCACTCGTTATTTTCATTGTCTTTTTAGCCTTACCTATTTGCTCTCCTTCTTATTTTCTCATCTTATTGAGTAGTGGTTGTGGAGGTTGATGGTAGACTAGGGCCATGTCATAGGTCGGGGTCGGGGTTAGGACCAGGAATAGGGTGAGGTCGGGATCGGGGTCTGGGGCTGGTTTAGGGTGGGTCTAGGGTCGAGTTTGGTGTTGGAGGTGAGGGGTAGTAGGGTTAAGTGGGATAAGGGAGCCTCTAGGTTGAGAGTTAGGTCTTGGAACATAGGGACTCTTCAAGGTAAGTCCATAGAGCTCACGAAGATTCTTAGGAAGAGGAGGATCAATATACCTTGTGTCTAGGGGACCAAATGGGTAGGTTCTAAGGCAATGGATGTGTACCAGTATAAGTTGTGGTACTCTGGTAGCATGAGGCATAGGAATAGGGTAGGTATCTTAGTAGATGAAGAGCATAGGGGGCAGGTAGTAGAGGTTAAGTGGGTCAACGATAGGTTGATGTCGATTAAGTTGGTCATTGGAGGGTCTACATTGAACGTTATTAGTTTCTACGCTCCGCAAATAGGCTTTGACGAGGAGGAGGAGAAGAAGAACTTTTGGGAGGTTTTGGATGAGGTGGTAAGAGGCGTTCCGAGCATTAAGAAGCTTTTTGTATGAGGGGATTTCAATGGGCATATTGGGTCTTTATCGAGAGGCTATGATGATGTGCATGGACGTTTTAGTTTCGGGGAAAGGAATGAAGGAGGAACCACACTTTTGGATTTTGATAGGGCCTTTGGGTTGTAGGTAGCAAATTCGAGCTTTCCAAAGAAGGAAGAGCACCTTATTACCTTTCGTAGTTCAGTGGCCAAGACTCAGATAGACTTTTTACCCTTAGGAAGGGTGATAAAGCGGTATGTAAAGACTGGAAATTCATACTTAGCGAGAATCTTTCGACCCAACATAAGCTTCTGGTGATGGACTTGGAAATCAGAAAGGGCAGAAAGAAGAGTGGTGTATAGGTTCGACCCAGGATTAAGTGGGTAGCTTGACTTTGACCAGTGCTTTGAAAATAGGAGAGAAGCTGCCGACTATGGGGGATTGGTAGAGTAAAGGGGATGTGGATAATATGTGGGAGACGACTGCCAGTTGTATTAGGTAGACCACTAGAGAGGTGTTGGGTGTCTCGAGAGGCCGATCTAGCAAGCACCGTGGGAAATGATGGTGGAACGAAGAAGTGAAAAGGAAGGTGGAGACTAAGAAGGTGGCCTATGCTAAGTTGGTTGAGATCAAGGATGACGAGGAGAAGCGGAAGAGTAGGGAGGAGTATAAGTTAGCCACGAAGAGGCTAAGTTAGCAGTTACGGTGGCTAAGATAACAGTTTTTGAGAGTTTGTAAGCGGCTTTAGAGGAGAAAGGTGGGGATAAGAAGTTGTATAGGCTTGCCAAGGCTAGGGAACAGGGGCCCGTGACCTTGACCAAGTGAAGTGCATCAAGAGAGAGGATGGAGAAGTGTTGGTAGAGGATACCCACATTAGGAGGAGGCGGCAGTCCTATTTTCATAGACTTTTGAATGACGAGGGGGACAAAAGTTTCATGTTGGGGACATAGAGCACTCAGAGAGGTGTTGTGATTATAGTTATTGTAGGCATATCAAGGTTGAAGAGTTCAAGGGTGCTATTCGTAGGATGCGTAAGGGTAGGGCGACTGGGCCTGACGAGATTCCGATGGATTTTTGGAAGAACACTAGCGGGGCAGGTATAGAGTGGCTGACAAGGTTGTTTATCATTTTTAGAGTGGCAAAGATGCCCGAAGCTTGGAGATGGAGTACGATGATTCCATTATATAAGAACAAGGGGGACATTCAGAGTTGCAACAACTATAGGGATATCAAGTTATAGAGTCATACTATGAAGGTTTGGGAAAGGGTGGTACAATTGAGGCTGAGGAGGGTCGTGACTATTTCTGAGAATCAGTTCGATTTCATGCCAGGTCACTCGACTACTGAGGTCATTCACCTCGTGAGGAGATTAGTTAAGCAGTTTAGAGAGAGAAAGAAGGACTTGTACATGGTGTTCATCGATCTTGAGAAGGCGTACGACAAAGTCCCCAGTGAGATTCTGTGGAGGTGCTTGGAGTCTAGAGGTATGCCTGTAGCGTACATTAGGTCGATTCAGGACATGTACAATAGAGCAAAGACTCGTGTGAGGAAGGTAGGAGGGGATTCAGAGCACTTTCCTGTTTTGTTAGGGTTGCACCAGGGATCGACTCTTAGTCCGTTTTTATTTGCCTTGGTGATAGACGTTTTAAAATAGCGTATTCAAGGGAAGGTGCCTTGGTGTATGTTATTTGTTGATAATGTGATACTAATTGAGGAGACCCGGGGAGGAGTTAATGATAAGTTGGAGTTTTGGAGACAGACCCTTAAGTCTAAAGGATTTAGGTTTAGCAGGACCAAGACGGAGTACTTAGAATGTAAGTTCAATGATTTGATGCATAAGGCTAATGTGGTAGCGAAACTGGATTCTCAGGCCATTCAAAAGAGGAATAGTTTCAAGTTTCTTGGGTCTATGATTCAGGGGAATGGTGAGATTGACGAGGATATCACACACCGTATTGGTGTAAGGTGGATGAAATGGAGGCTCACATCGGGAGTCTTGTGTGATAAGAAGGTGTCTCCTAAGCTTAAAGGTAAGTTCTACAGAGTGGCCGTCCGACCAGCTATGTTGTATAGAGTGGAGTGTTCACTAGTTAAAAGGTCCCACTTCTAAAAGTTGAAGGTGGCAGGAATAAGGATGTTGTGATAGATGTTTGGACTTATCAGGAGTGATAAGGTTAGAAATGAGATTATTAGAGAGAAGTTAGGAGTGGCTTGTAACACCCCGTACCTTCCCAACCCTACTTGATGATAGTGAATAATGTTTACTTAAGTGTCGAGAGTTATAAGTATGTATTTGGAAATGGTAAAGATGAGAAAACAATTAAAATTCCGTGTACATGTGACGAGCCTTTCATAGAAAGTGTTTTGTGACTTCTTGAAGCGTTTATGTCATACCCCGTACACATTTTAACCTCATTTGGTGACTTGGAGTCATGTTTACTTGATGATTAAGGTCACTAAGTAAGTATTTGATAGTATTTTGATAAGGTGTTGGACGATACGCAAGTGTTGGAAAAATTGCCGAAAAATTCAGCAAGACATGGAAACTTGCGCCACTACCCTGTTTCAGGGGGTGTGGCGCAAGCCCCTGAGATCAGATAGGGTGCATTTCTTGCGCCACTGGCTTGTTTTGCAGCAGTGGCGCAAGGAACAAATGTTTTACCTTTCCGGGCTCGTTTCGCAACGCAATTCTACGACGATCCTTAGATGGTTTCTTTTGGTTCTTTGGAGTTATTTGAGAATTGTTAAAGCTTCAAACACTTCAATACATTCCTACATACTCTTACATGATCAAATCATGAAACATGAATAGTGATCCAAAATATGAAGCCAAGGGCGACTAGACTTTCCTATTTTTGCGAGCGAGGTGACGAATGAGAATCTCGTAAGAGAATATTGTTGTGACATTATGGAATTATGAAAACATGATATATATGGTGAATTATACATTGATGTTAGTGGGTCAAGATGATATGGGTTATTGGGCCTAATTAGAGACCAAAAATGAACAAAACATGAAAGGCCCAATGGGTCAAAAGGACCCATTCTTGCTTTGACTTGTCAATGATGGAAATTAATAGCTAAGGATGACTTTAAGGGGTTATAAAAGGTGGCCAGAAATCATATTTAATTCATTATCCACACACATCACTTTCTCTCATTTTCTAGAATTTTCAAGAGAGCTCTTTTAGCTCTTCAAACCCTAAGGCACTTTTGGAGCAAGATCATCATCTTCCAAGCTTGGGTAAGTGATTATTCTTGTACTTTAACATATTATGAGCATGAGAAAATATGTAGGTCATGTTGGTTATTCTTGGAAGTGTTGGACATGGCATTTTTGGTTTTGTTAAAAAAAGATATGTTATCCATGGGATTGTAACTTGAATTATGACTTGTTGTTTTGATGAAAGAGCATGGTATGGAAAAAATATGAACATGTATGGTGTTATCTTTGGTATTAAACTTGTTATTTCCATAAAAGTGTAAATTATGGGATTTTGGCCGATTTGTTGTTATGAGATGTATTGAAGTAATTTGATGGCATAATTGTGATGTTGTGGTGATGGAGAAGTGTAAAGTATGAACTTGGTGTGACATGATCTTGGTTATCATGTATTGGTCAATGTATGGAATATTGTGGGATTATTGGGAGAATAAATTCATAAATGATATTTTGGTCAATGTTGGGCATGTTGTGGTATTATTGATATGACCATGCCGAAAATGGTATTATCAAGGGGAAATGGCATGTTAAAGCCAAACATGTGACTTGTTGTTATTGTATGCATTTGTAAGGTAGTTGGTGGTTAATGTTGGTTCTATTATGTAATGTAGAGTGAAATGTAAAGAAGGAGCGGAATTGTTGCGCTCACATATTTGATTGTGTACTTACATTGGGAAGACAAGGTATGTAAGGTTACTTTTATATCCTTCTGCAACATATGATGTTCGCACTGTTATAGCACTCACTTGATTCCAAAATACTCTAAGGTATTTCATATTCGATAGTTGGCTAGAGTTACTCATATGTTCCTTATTCATTGGTCAATGGTGAATCGTATAACTCATGTTTATTGATTGACTCATGTCCATTGGTTGACTCACGTTCATTGGCTAATATGTCAAAAGTTCCAAATGGTCTAAGGTATTGCACCGCAGGGTGGTGAATAGTTAGTATCCACATGTATCGTATTTAGTGATCATTATGTAAGGTTCCAAAAGTGTACTATACCAAGGGGGTCTATAGTATTCCAACTAGGGTTGATCTATTGGTAGTCATATGTGTTTTCCTCCTATACGAATCATGAATCACTTAGTCCTTATTTATGGGCGGAAGTTCTTAAGTTGTCACATGTTGTAGATCCTAAGAGAATTATCCCAATAAGAGCTATGAGGTAAAGAGAGCTTGTTTAGTTGAATATCATTGTTCCAATCATGTTATGAGTCCTATTATGTGATGATCATCCTTGTGCCAATTATAAGAGTGACATTGTCAATCTCATGAGATAAAGGGGTGAAGTGAGATGTGCATGTAAGTACGTGTTTGGCTAAGGTGTTAATCTCATAAAGTACAAGAGTAAGGTAAAGTATATGGGTGTGTTCCAATTAGTGTCATGATCCAAAGTTCCAATAGAGTTCTACACATGTCTTATATTCATGGTTAGTGTTCCAAAAGCTCAAATGAGGTCATGTTCCAATGTTCCAATAGTGGTTGTACTTATGTATCTTGCTCATTGCTTATTGTCCAATGGTTCCAATAGTGTTATGTTTCCATGAAGGCTATGTTTCTAAGAATGTCATGTTGTCAAATCATTCACATGGTTCTCACTCATTGGTTAATGATCCAAAGCTTCAAGGAAAGTTTCCATAACGTTGAAGTTTCTAAAAGAACTACCTCAAAGAAGGTTAGATGTAAGAGAATCTAGTTATGCTTAAAAAGCATTTTCCAACTATGTCATGTTCCAAATTCCTATAGTATGAGGATTATCTTAGTACCAATCTCATAAGAGTAATAAGAGAGGTAATGTGCAAGTTAATATAATTATTCCTCATAAGTGAAGATGTCAATCCCATGAAGTAAGATAGTGAGGTGAGATGTGTATATAAGTATGAGCTTTAGTGTCATGATCTTTAAGGTGTTACTCTCCTAACTATGGAAAGGATACAAGATTTGTAGAGAAGTAATGGACGTATGGTTACTATATGTTTCATTGAGAATGGATTACAATCAAAAAGGTATAAGTTCAAGATGGAATAATCCCAATAGTATATTATATTTATCTATGATAGCCCACTAAAGGTGGATGTCCGGTATTATATTTATATATGATAGCCCACTAAAGGTGGATGTCCGGTATTATATTTATATATGATAGCCCACTAAAGGTGGATGTCCGGTATTATATTTATATATGATAGCCCACTAAAGGTGGATGTCCGGTATTATATTTATATATGATAGCCCACCAAAGGTGGATGTCCGGTATTATATTTATATATGATAGCCCACTAAAGGTGGATGTCCGGTATTATGTTCATATATTATAGCCCACCAACGGTGGAGGCCCGGTACTAACTAGTTGAGTGAACAATAATAAAGATAGTTGTAAAAGAGATGAGATTATATTCCTTGCATAAATATAAAGGTTATGATAATGATGAAGATGATGCAATTGAATGACCGAGTAATGAAATAATAGAAGAAATGAACATGGTTCCACACTCAGGTTGAAGGTCTATTCACATTGATTATTTCTCGTACGTTAAATTTCTTGGAAGTACTTATGTATTGTTCTATTGTTATAGTTTCATATGGCCTTACATACGCAGTACATTCTTCGTACTGACCCCCTCGGGGGACTTACCTTACATGTTGCAGGTGCAGGGCACTAGTAGGCCTCCGCAGTAGGTTGACAGTATTGCAGACAGTGGGTGAGCCCCAGTTGATTCGGGACTTTTCGAGTCATAGTTGTACAGTTGTTTTGATGTTAATAATGTTGTATAAAGGCGGGAACTTGTCCCGACTTTTAGTTGGTCTTGTATAAGCATCTGTTAGAGGCTTTTGTAGACGTATGTGGGAAGCTGAATGTAAGATGTATATGTTCATTGTGACGCAATGGCCCAAACGGCCAAGTTTCATATATTGCATATGTTGCCATAACTTCCGCCATTAATATTTAATTACATGAGATAGAATGATATTCATACACGAACATACATATGGGAATAGACATGAGCAAAGATTGGTTCTCTCGAGCCTCATCGGCTTCGGGTGCCAATCACGCCTCGTTGGGATTCGGGGCGTGACATGGCTTCAGTAGAAGACAAGATGCAGAAAGTGAGGTTGAGATGGTTTAGGCATGTGATGAGGAGGTGCAACGATGCTCCATTACAGAGGTGTGAAAGGCTGGCTATGGATAGTTTTAGAAGGGGTAGAGGTAGGCCAAAAAAATATTGGAGGGAGGTGATTAGGCATGACATAGAGCAGTTACAGCTTACGGAGGACATGACCCTTGATAGGAAGATGTGGAGGATATGGATTAGGGTAGAGGGTTAGTGGGTAGGAGTGCATCCGTATTAGTAAGAAGGAGTGTTTGTTTGTATTTGTGCCTGTTGTTTTTTGCAGATTCTTGTTCGTGGTGTTTTGGGGATGTTTGTGATTTTAAATAGATAGTTTATAGTATTACTCTGTGGGTGTCTTATTTCTTTTATTATCTAGCGATGTGTTATATCTTTTTGTTGTTTGTTTTTTGCTTGTTATTGTTATCTGTTTTGAGTCAGGGTCTATCGGAAACAACATCTCTACTTCATCGGAGGTAGTGTTATGGACTATGTACACTTTACCATCCCAGACCCTACTTGATGGGAATACACTGGATATGTTGTTGTGGTGGTGGTATGTTTGAGAACTGAGAAAGCTCAAAATTAAAAATAAAAATAAAAAATTGGTCCTGTGGGTTGTGAATTGGAACTTTTGTTGCTATTTTTTGCTTTTTCTGTTTATTTGTGATTAGAAATCATTGTGAAGGATCATGTTACCTTTGAGTTTAGTTTAGCTTTTTTTTTTCCCCTCTTTTTGGTTAATCTTGTGGAGTTAACTTGTACAATTCTATCTGAGTAGAAGTGTTTAAGATAAGATTCGAACAATAACGTATGCCTAATTCACACATCACGCGCATGATTCATCGTTTTAGTCACATGAAAAAACACAAATATACAAAAAATAATAAATAATAATCCCTCAATCTTTCTATATAAGTTACTATGACCGTGAGTAGTCCAGAAAAATAAACGGAAGAACAAGAAACAAAAAAATAATACTCATTTAAGATAAGATTCAAACCATGACGCATGCCTAACTCACACATCAAGTGTACGATTTTGCTTTCCAGACATATTATGATAACACAAATATACAAAAAAACAATAAATAATACTTCCTCTATGTTTCTATATATGTTTCTATCACCGTGAGTAGTCCAGAAAAAGAAAGAAAAATACAAGAAATAAAAAGTAATACTCATTTAAGATAAGATTCAAACCATGACACATACCTAACTCACACATCACGTACACAATTTTGCTTTCAAGTCATAGGAAATAACACAAATATACAAAAAAAACAATACATAATACATCCACTATGTTTCTATGTTTCTATGACTGGGAGTAGTCCTATAAGAGAAACGGAAGTACAAGAAACAATAAATAATACTCATTTAGGCTAAGATTCGAACCATGACACATGCCTAACTCACACATCATGTGCACGATTCAGCATTCTAGTCACATGAAAAAACACAAATATACAAAAAAAAAAAAACAATAAATGATACTCCTACTATGTTTCTATGACTGTTAGTAGTCTGAAAAAAGAAACGTAAGTACAAGAAATAATAAATAATACTCCCTCTAGTCAAAAATAAATAAATTTTTGAGGTGTTGCACACCCATAAAGAAAGTTAGTTAATGACGTTAATTAATGGGTACTTTATCAATATTATCCCTTTGCTTTTCAATCTTTTCTTAAAACTTGAGATGGTTGACAAATCTATTGAAAAGAAGAGTACTTTTGTAAGAAAAATAGTCCATACATTTTTGGACTTTGAAAAAATCATTCATTTTGGACTAAAAATAGGTGTCAAAAATTCATTTATTTTAAATCAGAGGTAGTAACAATAGTAAGGGATAACAATTTTTTACTATTTCACCAAACACATTTGCGGTGGAATAATTAGACTCTCCTCCATCCTTTTTTTCTAACGAGGGGTATATCAACTCTAAATCACAAAGTTGCGGGTGTCATCAGAACCTTTACCCCAAAATTAAAAAAAAAAAATTGTACTATTACATATACCTTAGGGGGTTTTATGACTTATTAACTTATGGAGGAATACTAAATTACTGGTATCTGTAATTCAGTGTTCCACTCTTATGAAAAACACACATATATACAAAAAGACAATGAACATGATCACACTTATATAACACTTGAACAATCCTAAAAATTACTTCAGAAAGTCTCCATTTTTTTTTTGGCTTTTCACAATTCATTTTTTTAATCTAAACTCAGAATCACACAAGGTGAAGAAAATGGAGATGAAGAAAGAACTCAATGTTACATCACCTATATCAGGTGTTCCATTTTTAATTTTTTTGAACTTTTTTTCGAGCTTGTTTATGAAATTGAATGATTGTTTTGATACTTTTATTATTTGGGTATGTTTGAGAACTGAGAAAGCTCGACAAAAAAAAAACAAATAAATAAATTGGTCCTGTGGGTTGTGAATTAGAACTTGTGTTGCTATTTTTTGGTTTTTCTGTTTATTTGTGATTAGAAATCTTTGTGAAGGATCATGTTACCTTTGAGTTTAGTTTAGCTTCCCCCCCCCCCCCCCCTTTGGTTAATTTTGTGGAGTTAACTTGTCCAATTTAATCTGAGTAGAAGTGTTTAAGAAAAGATTTGAATCATAACATATGCCTAACTCACACATCACGTGCACGATTCATCATTTTAGTCACATGAAAAAACACAAATATCCAAAAAAATAATAAATAATACTCCCCTTATGTTTCTATGTTTCTATGACTGTGAGTAATCCAGAAAAAGAAACGGAAGTACAAGAAATAAAAAATAATACTCATTTAAGATAAGATTCGAACCATGACACATGCCTAACTCATACATCACATGCACCATTCAGCATTCCAATCACATGAAAAAACACAAATATACAAACAAAAAAAAAACAATAAATGATACTCCCACTATGTTTCAATGACCGTTAGTACTTCAAAAAAAGAAATGTAAGTACAAGAAACAATAAATAATATTTCCTCTAGTCCAAAATAGATAAATTTTTGAGGTGTTGCACACCCTTAAAGAAAGTTAGTTAATGACGTTAATTAACGGGTACTTTATCAATATTATCCCTTTACTTCTCAATATTTTCTTAAAACTAGAGATGGTTGAAAAATCTATTAAAGAGAAGAGTACTTTTGTAAGAAAAATAGTTAATATATTTTTGGATTTTGAAAAAATCATTCATTTTTGACTAAAAAGAGGTATCTAAAATTCATTTATTTTGAGTCAGAGATAGTAGCAATAGTAGGGATAACAATTTTTTACTATTTCACCAAACACAGTTGCGGTGGAATGATTAAACTCTCCTCCATCCTTTTTTACTAACGAGGGATATATCAACTCTAAATCACAAAGTTGAGGGTGTCATCAAAACCTTTTTCCAAAAAGAAAAAAAAAATTGTACTATTACATATACCTTAGAAGGTTTTATGACTTATTAACTTATGGAGGAATACTAGATTACTGGTATCTATAACTCATTGTTCCAGTCACATGAAAAACACACATATATACAAAAAGACAATGAACATGATCACACCTATACAACACTTAAACAATCCTAAAAATTACTTCAGAAAGTCTCCATTTTTTTTTTGGTATTTCTCAATTCATTTTTTTAATCAAAACTCATAATCACACAAGGTAAAGAAAATGGAGATTAAGAAAGAACTCAATGTCACATCACCTATATCAGGTACTCCATTTTTAATTTTTTTGAACTTTTTTGTGAGCTTGTTTATGTAATTGAATGATTGTTTTGGTACTTCTATTATTTGGGTATGTTTGAGAATGCTCAAAAAATATATTTTTTGGCCCTGTGGGTTGTGAATTGGAATTTATGTTGTTTATTTTTTGACAATGTGACATCTACTATATGTATATTAAATCTTGATCTTGTATATATCAAGTATAATTTTCCAGCGAATGGGGTTTGTCTTGTGTCCCCTAGCTTAGATAATAATGAAGAAGCCAAGAGGATGCGACATATACTATATGTATATTAAATCTTGATCTTTTATATATCAAGTATAATTTTCTAGGAAATGGGTTCATCTTGCATCCCCTAGCTTAGAAAATAACAAAGAAGCCAAGAGGATGCGACATCTACTATATGTATATTAAATCTTGATGTTGTATATATCAAGTATAATTTTCTTGGGAATGGGGTTCATCTTGCGTCCCCTTTATGTATTGAGTGTTTCAGAGGAACCCCTCGAGTCCCCTAGCTCTGCCCCTGTATGTGAGTATATCACGATGCTTTTGTTACAGTTATCATTGTAAAATTGCTCATTTTTTGTTTGCCTCTCTGTTATGGGTAACAAGGAATCTTGGAGAGATTATTAACTGATTAATTTAATATTTTATTTTAAATAATCATAAAAATTTTGATAATTTTATCCAATCAGTTGTTTAGTGTTTAATGCTTAAGTTGAGAAAGGTCCTGCAGCAGCCCATTAATGTCCTTTTAGTTTTGATCCTTTGTTGTCATGGTAGGTAATACATAAATGAAGTATTTGAATTGGATCCTTTGTTGTGCTCCATATAAACACAATCTTTTTTTCCCTTGATCGTCATTTTGTTTCAGCACCTCATATTTCTTCCTTCTTCAGACCTCTCTCTCTTGCACACAAACACATACGGCCTCTCCTCTTTCGAGTTGTCTTTCTGACCATCCTGTGAGTTGTTCCTTTGTAAAGTTCTACAATTAGATCTTCGGTTGTCAATTTGTCACGACCCAAAATAGGCATGTGATGGCACTTGTCAAACCCTCTTTACAAGTAAGCCTAACCCAACCCGAATTCACAAGTATGGGAATAAAGAAGCAAAAGAAGAGAGAATAACCCCAAAGTCATAAATATATAGAAAAAGTAAAGATTAAGATACATCCCAGGTCTGGTTGTCACTAGTACAAGCCTCTAAATACAGAAATGCATAAATGACTAAGGTATCTTAAATGTGGATAAGCATAAGATAAATAAGGAGAGATCAGGGTAAGCTTGAAGCCCAACAGCCGCCACCTCGATCTCTGCAACGCCAATACCGGATGAAGACGATCTACAAACTGCTACTCGGACCAATACCTGCATGGGATGCAAAGAAATAAGAAAAAGGAAAAAGAAGCAAAGGTGAGTACGAAACCACATTTACTCAGAAAGCATCGTCGATAACCGATCCTAATCCAAAGCGATGGCGAGAACCACCACTCCAACTACCCAAGGGTTTCTTAAAGGTTCTATGCCCCGCCAAATACAACGTCTCCTCCTAACAGGGTAACCCAACACAACGGTCAACAGACCTATCAAAATCAGGGTAGGCACAATAATCCAGATGAGTCAACACTATTCATTTCTCTCAAAGATAAGGGAGGTCATTATTGAGTCCTTTCGCACACGCAAGTGTACGTGGTCGTACCAGTAATAAAGGATGTAAGTCCAGATATCGTACGCATAGGGATATGATGAATTGATTTCTAGTTTGAATTCTTATATGAGTTATTCAGTCGGTAACCAATAATTAAGAGTGATTTGTATGTTTTGATTGTAAATAAAAACAATTGGAGACAAGTCGTGGGTTAGTTATGTTGAAATTCGGATTTGGGAAAAGATCTAGGGTTGTGGTAATTTGACAATCCAGTTGCGCTATTCAATCATTCATCTAATTTGCTTTCCCGAGTTAATAGTTGCAGGTTAATTGTAGCTATATTGAGCGTTTTTCCAACAACTCTAAGCCTACTAGACTATCCCTAACGCCTATATTTCTATTGTCGTCGGTTAATAGTGAAGTGCATAAAGATATCGTCAAGTTCAACAAAGAAGCCCTAGATAATATTCGCAAGGTGATCAATCAAATGAATAATTGAAAGCAAGAAGAAATAAATAACTCAATGTATGGAAATCAAAATAGATAATATGATGTTCAAGCCACAACTTTCACGTTCAACCACAACCCTAGAAATTAGGAGGTTTAGCTACCCATGAATCTCTTTGGAAGAGGAGATTTCATGAGTTTACAAGGTAGAAATCAAAAATAAAATAAAAGAAATAAATTAAACCTTGTTCTTGAGCTTTGCCCTAGATTTTGGCTTCCCCAAATCAGTTGTTTTTCTTTAAAAATGTGGGAGGGGGGGTTTATATAGAGTGTAGGAACCTTTAGAATGTCCGAAACCAATCCCAATTGGGTTAGGATAAGTCACGACTCGCGCCACAGCCCAAAAGCGAAGTTGTGACGCGAAGAACAACTAAAAATTCAGAATAATGTTGTTTCTTGCGCCACTACTTGCTTTGCAGTAGTGGCGCAAGCCACAACAATTTTTGTCCTTCCGTGCTCGTTTTTCAATGAATTGCGACGTAGTTCTTCCTTGATTCTTTTGGTTCCTTGGTGCTCTTTTTCTTCTCTTTTAAGCTCCAAATATCTCAATACACTCCTATATAAGCAAATTACGAAACCCAAGTGTAAATCACATCATTTAAGCTCAAGACAACATCAAAAAGAGTGCAAATGTGAGGCAAAAGATGGTAAAATAAGGTGGTTTATAGCCTCGCATCAATACCCCAAACTTAAACCCTTGGTCGTCCTTGAGTATGCTATACACACATGACATAAACTCCACTATAACTATGCCAATTGAAACAAGATTACTTAAGCTAAGACTACAACGACTACAATAGAAGACAAGTTCTTATTAAGCAAGCTTCAATCATTTAACATATTTAAACCACTTCTCCAAGACCTCCTAGCCTCAAGAACCAACTCTATGATATTAGTAAACTCATAAAATTCACCCAATTAAGGGATCATATACTTTACCTATCTTTCGCCAACCATGTGCCCTCACAACAAGAGAGGTACCCATATTCACTCACAAGTATATAAATTAGCGCAAAAATGGGTATAAGAATAGAATTATGCTCACTCTCACAAAAATTTACTTGCAACATACGATGAACCATAAGCTTGTCGTTAGTGTACTGCTCCACTAACATAAGAACGTCAAATCTAAGATCAAGAAGTACTTTTCGGGCTGTAACGTAGGCTAAGGGATGTGTAGGAACTATTTTGTCTCAAATAGTGACTAACTTTCCTAAGCACTTTAATACATCACAAAGTTTCCATCATTTGCACGATCTTCAATCAACCAACTCTTTCCTCTACTCTTCTCACCCATAGATTTCTTTATTTTTTCATCTCTTTAAGCAAGTTCACATACCACTGGTAAAGAGTACTCAATTATTAAACCTTTTTTTTCATTTTTCTTTTCTTTTTTTTCTACGCCCTACTGATAGCACATGATTTTTTAATCACTTGCACTATCAGTCTTTTTTACAATCTTCCAAACTCAACTATCTCTCTTTTCTCAATTCTCACTCCTTTTAACTCTTATTTTTCAATTAAAGTGCTCAGGAGTTTTGGATCAAATTAAAATTCTATTGAAAGAAAAGGATTAAGCTTCATATGTGGCTACCAAAGAATAGGCTAAAGGCTTAACAGGACTAACTAGGAACATCCATTGTTGGTAGGTAAAGTAAACGATAAAAAGAGGCTAATCAAAGAAGTGCATATATCATCTCCTAAACTCAACATTCTTCATTTCGCTTTGCAAACACACCGGGCAAGTTCTAGACATCAATATGAAAGCATGGAATATCAACAAACACCTAACACACATGGCACATGTTCAACTCAAGAAGGATCCATACAGACTCTCAATCAAGCAAATAATAAGAGTTCAAAATTAATCTAAAAATCACATATGAGTCAAGTAAAAGAGTCTGGGTGTCTCAAGGGAATTCGTTCAATTTTTTTCACAATCTGCTTTCAAGCTCAAAACAAACTTTCATTATTCAGTCATGTGTAGTACCTTAAAAAGAGCACCTCATAGTCAATAGGTCCTAAAAACTCTCTAACTCCTAATGACTAACTCTTGCCTCAAGAAGGTCGTCAACCATCCATCATCGGGAAAAGTCATTCTATCTAAAAATAAAAGAAAAACTATTCTGAAACTAAAAAGAATAGTCAGTTCAAAGGGCCTCCACTCAAAAAAGAACCAAAAAGAAAAACCAAGGGGTGGGCAAAGTATGTTATACTAAAAAATTAAGAAGCTAACAGCCAACACAAACTATTCTAATCTAGAAAGCTAAAAAAAATCTTTTTGTGTTTTTGGATTTTTTAATTAATATTTTTTCCACAATTTCTCAACCGAAACAAATAACTAAAAACAAAGCAACTCCTATAGCATACTCTACCCTTAACCAATATGGAAAGAATCCCACCCCACACTTAAAGTCATGCTTTGTCCCCAAAGTATTAATCAAAATAAATGGTGGTTACAAATACTCCCTGATGCCCTCTAGGGCCTAGCTAGCAGTATGTCTTTATCAATCTTTCATCAAAGGGGTGAATGATCCCACACTTATGCTTTATCCATGCCTCTTGGCTTCTAAATATAGGTACACAAGCATCCCCAAATCTGCACAAACCAAAAACAAAAAAAAACAAAAACAAAAAGTGACACCATAAATATAAAACTATACTATTACAACTTGGGTTGCCTCCCAAGTAGCACCTGATTTAACATCACAGCACGACGCAAGTCATAGATCAACCAAATTCTCTCAACCTTTTCCTCCATATATGATGCAACTTCAGCCTCTTCTTCACTCTAGGAGGATCATAATTATCATTCACTCTCTTTCCCTTCAAATCTTTCACTTTTTCGAGCCCATACTGTTCCACCCAACACTTATCATTGACCACCTCTATGATCATACATAAGTCTCTATAGTGTAAAGGAGTGAAGAGGGACTTATAAACTTTAAACGTTGCCTCATTATCATGAACCCTCATCTTAAGCTCCCCTTTTAGTGCATCAATCAAAGCTTCACCAGTGGCTAAGACGGGAGTCCCAAAATAACCGGTACCTGCTCATCTGCTTTAAAATCTAAAATAATAAAGTCGGCAGAAATCACAAACTTACCTACCTTGATGAGCACATCTTCAATTCCTCATTCCGGTTGCACATGAGAGTGGTCTGCCAATTGTAGAGTGATAGTAATTGGGTGTGGCTCTCCCAAACCAAGTGTTTGAAACACAGATAAGGGCATTAAGTTTATACTTGCCCCAAGATCACACAAAGCATGCCCAACCTCATCTTCACCAATTTGTATGGGGAGGGTGAAACTTCCAGGATCCTTGAGCTTTCAAAAAGCTTGCTCAACACCCTCGAACTACACTCTTCAGTGAGTGCAACTGTCTCAAATTCTACATGTCTTCTCTTTCTAGTTACCACCTCTCTCAAGTATTTGGCATATTTGGGCATGTCGCTCAAAGCATCAATCAATGGAATATTAATGTAAAGTTTCCTGAAGATATCAAGAAACTTTTTAAAATTTGCATCTTCTTTGCTTTTTTGGAATCTTTATGGGAATGGTGGTGGAGGTCTCCTTATTGTACTCTCAGGTTGCTCAATAACCTTTTTTTCTCTTCTTTCCTCTTGCACAGGTCGTATCTCTGGAGTTGGTGTTGGGATAAACCTTTGTGGGAAAGGAGGTGGATGCTTGTAGTTGTCCCAGTTAATTACTTTCCTTTTTGGAGGCTCTGTATTCAGCAACTCTACACTTGCATCTTGACTTCTCTATTTAGGAGGAGCTTCAACTAGCTCTCTTCCATTTCTGAGTGAGACTGTCATTACCTGTTTAGTATTATTCTCTGTATCACTTGGTAGTGCACCTGCAGGTCTTGCATGCTGTGATGAAGCTAGTTGGTCCACTTGACGCTCAAATTCATGAATGGACTTCTCCATTTCATTCACAATCTGAGTTTGTTGTCCCATGAACTGTTTCATTGTCTCCTCCAAAGAATTACTCACTTGTGGAGCTTGCGGTGTATACTGTTGTCTTTGGACCTGTTGATTTCCACCCCAAGAGAAATTTAGGTGGTTTCTATAATTTTATTGCCCCACATAATATATTGATTCTGGATTCAAAGGACATCCAAAATAGGCATGATTTTCACCACACTTCTCATAAAATAATGCAGCTGCCTGAACTTATTGTACCTGTTGAACTTGACCTACACTTGGAGCTAATAAACTCTGCTTCATTAAGGAACACAATTGCCCAATATCAGCCCGAATAGCTGACAAATCATCCAGCTAACTTACCCGGCATTTTTTGTGTAGAAGGGAACACTCAGCTGGACTCTGAATAATCTCGGTGACCTGCAGGCATAAGATTAAGCAGCGCCTCTATTTCATCATAGCTCTTGGACAAAATTTGTTCTGAGTTGTAGCATCTAATAAAGACTTAGAGTCTGGCCTCAGTCCTTCAATAAAATTATGCCCAATAATCTCCTTGGGTTGATGGTGGTACAGGCAATCTCTCAAGTATCCCTTGTATCTCTCCCAAGCTTAGTGAAGGGATTCGTAATCTTTTTGAACAAATTCAGAAATTTTGCCTCTGAGCTTTTTTGTTCTTCTAGATGAGAAGAACCTGTTGAGAAACTTTTCAGATTGAGCTTTTTTGTTCTTCTAGATGAATAGAACCTGTTGAGAAACTTTTCAGATAAAGCATCCCAAAATGTGATAGATCCTGTTGGTTCATTCTATAACCATTTCTTTGCTTCCCCAATCAGTGAGATGGGGAATAGTGTCAACTTCACAAATTCATCTGAAATATTTTGGTAGTGGAAGTTGTTACTCAACTCAGTAAATTCTAGTATGTGCTTGTGTGGGTCTTCATGTGGTTTACCCTCATATTGATAAGTGTTCTGCACTAGTCATACCATGCCCTCTTTAAGCTCAAAATTTCCAGTGATATTTGGCTTCACAATAGCTCTAGAGGCATTTTATTAATTCGGCCTAGCAAAATTCAACACCGAAACATGTGGTGCAGGAGGGAGATTGACTGCAGCTCTATCCTCCGCATCATTCAGTGGGTCTTGAAGAATTGAATTGTTCAAGTTATCATCTATCATTCTCAACCCTCTAAGATTACGTCCAAGCTCATGGTCAATTAGAATCAAGGGATTGCCTTGACTTCGGGTATTTAGCATAAACTAACTTGTACCCTGAAAGAAACAAAAACAACAAACAAAAGTGAAATTTGAATAATTCAATAAAAACCCAAAATAGTATCAGTTCAAATCAAATCCATGGCAATAGCGATAAAAACTTCTTGCGTCTGTTCCCACATGCAAGTGTACGTGGTCGTACATGTAATAAAGGATGTAAGTCCAGATATCGTACCCACGGAGATTTGATGAATTGATTTCTAGTTTGAATTCTTAGATGAGTTATTCAGTCGGTAACCAATAAATAAGAGTGATTTGTATGTTTTGATTGTAAATAAAACCAATTGGAGACAAGTCGTGGATTAGTTGTGTTGTAATTCAGATTTGAAAAAAGATCTAGGGTTGCGGTAATTTGACAATCCAGTTGCGCTATCCAATAATTTATCTAATTTGCTTTCCTAAGTTACTAGTTTCAGGTTAATTGTAGCTATATTGAGCGTTTTTCCAACAACTCTAAGCCTACTCGACTATCCCTAACACCTATATTTCTATGGTCGTCGGTTAATAGTAAAGTGCATAAAGATATCGTTTGTATCAACTAAGCTCAGTCACAGGTTATATTTCTATCCTCAGTGACGAATCGATTCCCTTTCCATATAAGGTTCACCAACCAGCCCTATTTCTTCTTTTTACACTTGTTGTTCTCTTTTTCAAGTCCAACAAACAAGCCCTAGATAATATCTACAAGGTGATCAATCAAACGAATAATTGAAAGTAAGAAGAAATAAATAACTCAATGTATGGAAATCAAAATAGATAATATGATGTTCAAGCCACAACTTTCATGTTCAACCACAACCCTAGAAATTAAGAGGTTTAGCTACTCATGAATCTCTTTGGAAGATAATATGATTATTGCGCCAATGCTGCTAACAACATTATTCTGAATTTTTAGTTGTTCTTCGCGCCACAGCTTGGCTTTTGGGCTGTGGCGTGAGTCGGGACTTATCCTAACCCGATTGGGATTGGTTTCGGACATTCTAAAGGTTTCTAAACTCTATATAACTGCCCCCCCCCCTCCCACGTTTTTAAAGAAAAACAACTGATTTAGGGAAGCCAAAAGCTAGGGCAAAGCTCTAAAACAGGGTTTAGTTTATTTCTTTTATTTTATTTTTGATTTCTACCCAACTCATGAAATTTCTTCTTCATGAGTAGCTAAAAATTCTTTTGGTTCCTTGGTGCTCTTTTTCTTCTCTTTTAAGCTCCAAATACCTCAATACACTCCTATATAAGCAAATCATGAAATCCAAGTGTAAATCATATCATTTAAGCTCAAGACAATATCAAAAAGAGAGAAAATGTGAGGCAAAAGATAATAAAATAAGGTGGTGTTTAGACTCGCATCAGTCATCTATGGGGAGTCTCACTAACACAATAATTTAGGCTTAATCAATGACAATCAACCAATCATATGGGATAAAGACAGAGAGAGTGTATATAACAATGAACTACAGGCTACCTAGAAGTGCAATTCAATAGTCTCTCAGATTAAGCCATAGTCATACCCCAAGTCTCGTAATACCTCACCCCTCAATCAATATAAGATGGCATAGGATAATGTAATGAAGTGAAACAAATGCTCAAACACAATATCACAAACAAGGTCCTAACAAAGAATTTACTATACAAGAGTAAATACTAACATAGCATCAAAACATACCAAGGATGACAATGCAAATGCAATGATGTGATGATGATGATGGGGGTAGAACAGTGAAAGTCATCGCATGACTTTCAGTATATACCTACCGAATTTGCAACTCTGTAATAGTACCCATGGGGGATTTGTAACCCATATACTTTATTTCATATCTCAATCTCAACACACCTCACCTCTCCGGCTCATGTTCACGGAGAGGGTTTCTATGAAAATGTCTCATTTTCTTTCAAAAACAGTATTTCTCAATGGTACCAGTATCTCATGAATACATATGTATGGAATGAGCATATAATGCTCACAATCAAATCAGTATGAAGATATCCAATCAATTCAATACGATATATATATATATGGTGAGCTCTGAAGTCAATTCAATATGTCCATAATTCATGATATCAATTCCCACTTGGTACCAACAGAATAAATGGTCATATACTAATCAATATTATCATTTCCAAGCCCTCTCTCGGGCATCATTATGATAAGTATGCAATTAAATGCTCAATAAGGCCTTTAATATCAAGTCAAGCCCCCACTCTGGCAACACAAAAATAGATATGGCATTTCAAATGCACAGATAAGGCCTATGATAACAAGTCAAGCCCCTACTCGGGCAACATAATAATAGATAAAGCATTTAATGCACAAACATGACCAATAACATCAAGTCAAGCCCTTACTGGGCAACACAATAATAAACTTGGCAATTAGATGCACAATCATAGCCAATAATAACAACGCAAGCCCCCACTCGGGCATCACCACCATATATACTCTCAAAATCAGTAATAATATGCACATAAGCCCCCACTCGGGCACACAATGATAAATAACAACAATTCTAATAACAATATAACGTGAGACTACCCAAACCTAGATTGTTCCATACTACAATTCTCATCAACTAATACAAACCCATTTATACTCTAAATGCTCTCTAAAAGGTCATTAACCCTCAATTATCATAATAAGATCCGCTAAACAAGATTCAAGCTCTAAGATAGGTATCCAATACTTAAAAACACAATATCACTAAGTTATATATCTATGTTCTACTCGAAGGATAACTACTAACAATAATAATAACTAAGAAAGACAATAACCTAACTACAATCCACCAAAAGACTCTGGCACCCGCGGAGATGCTCGCCATTTCACCTAAGTGTGTAACACCCCGTACCTTCCCAACTCTACTTGATGACATTGAATAATGTTTACTTAGGTGTCGAGAGTTATAAGTATGTATTTGGTAATGTTTAAGATGAGAAAAAAAAAATGAAATTTGGCCTTGAACATGTGACTAGCCTTTCATAGGAAGTGTTTGGTGGTTTCGTGGAGCATTTGTGTAGTACCTCGTACACATTCTAACCTAATTTGGTGACTTGGAGTCATGTTTACTTGATGATTAAGGTCACTAAGTAAGTATTTTATAGTGTTTTGATAAGGTATTGGACGCTACGCAAGTGTTGGAAAAATTGCCGAAAAATTCAGCAAAGCATAAAAACTTGCGCCACTACCCTGTTTCAGGGGGTGTGGCGCAATACACCTGATTCATAGGGGTCTCCAAACTTGCGCCACTGCCTTGTTTTGCAGCAGTGGCGCAAGGCACAAACATTCCGCCTTCCCGAGCTCGTTTCGTAACGCAATTCTACGACGCTTCTTGGATGGTTTCTTTTGGTTCTTTGGAGTTATTTGAGCATTGTTAAAGCTTAAAACACTTCAATATACTCCTACATACTTCTACATGACCAAATCATGAAATGTGAATAGTGATCCAAAATGTCCAAGGAAGCCAAAGGCGACTAGAATTCCTATTTTTGCGATCGAGGCGACGAATGAGCATCTCGCAAGAGAATAATGTCGTGACATTATGGACTTATTTAAACATGAGATTGTGGGGGTATTATACATGTAATTAGTTGGGCTAAATTAATTTTGTTCCATTGGGCTCAAATGAGGCCCAAATATTAGCATGGATACATGGCCCAACAAGAAGGAAATGATCCATTCTTGTTTGACCCAAAGAAGGCACTCAATTATTGACCAAGTGGGGATAAGTATGAGACTTGAGGGCCTATATAAGCATGGAAAAATCAGAATTTTAATCCACAACAACACACATGCTTTTCTTGTATTTTCTAGAAATTTCCCAAAAGCCTTTTCTCTCAACTTCAAACCCTAGAGCTCAAAGCCAACTTTTGGAGCAAGATCACCACCTTCCAAGCTTGGGTAAGTGATTATTATTGTACTTTAACATATTAGAAGAATGAGAAAATATTTATATCATGTTGGTTATGGTTGGAAAGGTTGGACATGGCACTTTTGGTTTTGTGAAAGAGGTGTGTTATCCATGGGATTATAGCTTGAATTATGACTTGTGCCTTTGATGAAAGATCATGGTATGGACAAAATAAGAACATCTATGGTGTTATTTTGTTATTAAATTTGTTATTTTTCTATAAGTGCAAATTATGGGATTTTGGCCGATTTGTGCTATGAAGTATATTAAAGTGAATTGATGGATTAATTGTGATGTGGTGTGGATAAGAAAGTGTAAAGGAGAAGTGTTGTGATGAAATGTATCAATTATCATGTATTGGTCAATGTTGGGAATATTATGGAATTTTTGGAATAATAGTATGATCCATGGTTTTGTCAAGGGGAAATGGCATGTTGAAAGACAAACATGTAACTCATTGACATGGTATGCATTTGTAAAGTAATTGGTGGTTAATGTGAATTTCGTTATGCATTTGTGTTGTAGAGTGACACATAAAGAGGGAGCGGGACTATTGTATGCACCCCTAGGATTATATGTTCATATTGCGAATCCAAGGTATGTAAGGTTACCTTTCTATCTCTTTCTGCAACATATGTTGTCCACATTGTCGTAGTACTTATTTGATTCCGAAATGCTCTAAGGTATTCCGTATTCGGTAGTTGGCTAATGTTACTCACATGTTACCTATTCATTGGTCAATGGTGAATTATATGACTCATGTTCATTGGTTGACTTATGTTCATTGATTGACTCATGTCCATTGGTTGACCCACGTTCATTGGCTAATATGTCAAGAATTTCAAATGATCATTATCCTAAGGTTCCAAAAGTGTACTATTCCAAAGGGGTTCTGTAGTATTCCAACTAAGGTTGATACATATTATTATTCATATGTGTTTTACTCCTAGACGAATTATGACCCACTTAGTTCTTATTTATTGACTGAAGTTCCTAAGCTGTCATAGTGTTGAAAAATCTAAGAGAACTATCTCAACACGAGTAATGAGGTCAAGAGGGCTTGTTTAGTTGAATAGCATGATTCCAATCATGTCTTGTTCCAAAGTCCTATAGTATGATGATTATCCGGGTGCCTATTGTTTATAAGTAATAGTACCAATCTCGTAAGAGTAATAAGAGAGGTGACGTGTAAGTTAGTATACTTATTCCTCATAAGCGAAGATGTCAATCTCATGAGGTAAAGGAGTGGAGTGAGATGTGTATATAAGTGTGTTCTTTAATGTCATGATCTTTAACGTGTCATTCTCATAATTATGTAAAGGGTGTTAGATTGGAAAGGAGTAATACGTGGTTGCCTTATGTTTCATTGAGTATAGATCACATTCTAAAGGGTATAAGTTCAAGAGGTAATAGTCCTAAGATTTTGCTATGTTATTCATTATAGCCCACCAAAGGTGGAGGCCCGGTATCATGCTTACTTATATAAGATCTCATAGGAATAGTGAAGGAGGTGAAGTGCGAGCTACTATATCTATCCCTCACTAGTTAAGGTGCGAATCTCATGAAGTTAAAGAGTGACATAGTTGTGTGTTTCAATAAGGTCCTAAGGCATCTCTTTTCACGTTATCATCTAGTGCCAATCATATATACCTCATTCTTGATTTATTATTCTTCATGTGTTACATAATTATGGCTCATGGTTCCAAGGTTCAAATAATGTTATGTTCTAAAGCTTTCAAATCATGTCATGATCCTCAAGGTATCAACCTCTCATAAATGAATGAATCAATCTCCCACAAGCAAATGTACTAATCTCAAAGTAATGAAGTAAAGGAACCAATGTATGTAATGTTGACCCACAACAAAGTGGATGCCCACCAAGAGTGGATGACTACCCACAATAAAGTGGATGCCCACCAAGAGTGGATGACTACCCACAATAAAGTGGATGCCCACCAAAAGGTGGATGATCATAATAACCCACCAATAAGGTGAACGACTAATAAAGATGACGAAGGTAAGTAAGGAAAATAATAAACGTAATGTACATGGTTTCCCACATACAGAAAAAGAGTTTATTCACATTGCTATTTCTCTTATATTGATTTCATGGTTGTTGTTATTATGCACGAATCCTTGGAGATAGTCATAAAGAAAGAAAGGTACATAAGTCCGCACTTAGAGTTTTTCCTTATATTTATTTCCATTGAAATTCTTATGTATTGATGCATTGATGTCATTTTCCTAAGGCCTTACATACTCAGTACATTTTTCGTACTGACCCCTCTTGGGGACTTACCTTACATGTTGCAGGTGCAGGAATTAGTAGACCTCGTCAGTAGGTTGCGGACCATTTGCAGAGTATTGGTGAGCTCCAATTGCTTCGGGGCTTCCCAAGTCATATGTGTTCATTAAATGTTGTTATTTTGTAAATATTGTATAGACATGGTCATGTATCTGTAGAGGCTTTGTAGACATATGTGGGGATATGAAAGTAAGTAAAGGATGTATGTTCATTTTGACGCAATGGCCCTAACGGCCAAAGTTTTATATATCGCATATGTTATCATGAGTTCCGCCTTTGATATTTAATTACATGATATAAAATGAGATGCATACGCGATCGCACATATAAGAGTACTTGAGCAAAGATTGGTTCTCTCGAGCCTCATCGGCTTCGGGTGCCAATCACGCCTCGCGGGGACTCGGGGTGTGACAAAGTGGGAGCCCCAATCCTAACAAAACACCAAATACAAACAACCAAGTATACAAACACATAAACGCTTTGAAAAAATTCAAGGTATAGCTCAACTTGCCTTAAATGAAGATTCGCAAGCTCAAATGCAGTTCGAAACCTCAATCGGGAACCCAACTCTCTCGAATCAACACCAAAAACGTCCAATCTAGTCAAATATGTCATCTACAAGTTAAAAGGAAGCTAATGGTATCCATATTGACTATATTTGAAATGGGTCAAAACCGGATCTCGAAAAAAGGGTTTTGCAAACAAAGAGGTAAAACCGTAATTTTTGTTTAGAAATACATCAACCACAATTAAAGGAAACTATATGATAAAACCCAAGTGAAAACAAGCTTAAAACAAGGTCCAAATCAAATAAAAACCATTTTCAAGGTTTACCGGCAAATACCCCAAAAATCCACTTTGAAATCAAGAATTTTAAAGATGGATTTTTAAAGAAATCATTGGGAATAGATGGAATAAAGGTTTAGAAACTTATGCACAGAAGAAATTGTAACACTCCGTACGTTTCTAACCTTATTTGGTAACTTGGAGTCATGTTTACTTGATGATTAAGGTCACTAAGTACGTATTTTGTAGTGTTTCGATGGGGCATTGGGTGATATACTAGTATTAGACGGAGTAGGAAAAATTTCAGCAAAGCACAAACATGTGGCCTTCCCGAACTCGTTTTGCGACGTAATGCGATGTTGATTCTTCCATGGTTTATTTCGGTTCTTTGGTGTTTATTTACTCCTTATTAAATGTAGATTGGTTCTCTCGGGCCTTATCGGCTTCGGGTGCCATGTCCGTCCCGTTGGAACTCGGGGCATGACAGAAATCTCGAAATGCCCTTGGAATTCGCCCTAATCTGAGCTCTAGAAGTTTAAAAATGGTGAAAATGCGAATTGGGGCCGAAAATGGACTTAATAAACTGTCCAGGTCTATTGGCCTTCACGATTGTAGGCCCTAGGTCACGATCACTAGGTTGCCCCGACCCAAACCTTCGTGAACGCAAAGAAGGAAACTGGTCCGGCCCACTGGTTACACGTCGCGAAACTTGCTCTTTGCGAATGTGATATTGTTATCATAAACACGAAGGGAATAAAGGCACTACTTCGCAAACGCGAAAGAGAAGGTCGCGATCGCGAAAACAGCTGAAAATCAGCAATTGCACTAGTCAAGAACTCTCCAAACGGACCCTCGAAATTCGTTCGGGACCACACAAAAATAAACCAATAATGCTACTAGGCCAATTTCGATGTTCCAAACTCAATGGCGAAGTCGGATTTTCAAAAAGGGATTTTTTTCACAAAAATAGCCCCCGGGACCCTATTTCACTATTTTCTAAATCAAGGGTCGAAATGAGATATAAAGGCCCCGAACCCGAACCAACCATGCTACTAACCCACAATCAACATTCCGTATCTGTTGGCGTAGTCCGTTTTTCCATCCGACTCTCGGATCAAGAAATGTTGACCGAAGTCAACTATTGGCTCTTAGAGCCTCAAAACGACCTCAAACTCGACCAAAACATTCCTAATTGCCTAGGAAACCATTCCAACCATCCCCACAACTCAAAATAGAGACAAAGCAACCACTGGGAAGGACAAAATGGTCAAAATACAGACAATTCTAAAAATCAAAAATGAGGATCATTACACAATCACAGCACAACTTACTTTACTCTTTGTTATGTCCATCATTTATTATTCCCAAACTCAGGAAGATTTGACCAAATTAATTATAGAGAGCAACTGGAAATTAACGCTTCTCAGAGCTTGTACTTTTGTTTCTGTTGGAGAACTAATGCTACCAGGATTGATGCCTAAAAGAAGCAAAAATGATTATATACTTATCCTTCTGTTTTTTATCTTCCGAGTTATTGTTATTTTCTCTTTTCTTCTACTTTTGCTTTTATAAACTGATTATATTTGGTTCACACAAATATCGCTTTCTTTGGCTACTGTTTTGGCAATCATTTTTATGTGAAGCCTTTTAGTATGAAGTTTATCCTTTAACTTTAGTATCATAGTTGCTAACGAGATGTTGGTCAGAATTATACAATTCTAATATAGTTTATAGTTTCCTGTTTAGCATACGACACTTCACAGTTAACACTTAAACAACTTTAGCTCTCATTAGATTCACTAGATAATCAGAAATGTTTATTGTTGCATGGTAAATTGTGTCACGACAAGATTTGAACAAAAAGATACTGATGAGGAACCCCTACGTGTATGTCGGAAAAGAAAAAGCAAACAACTAGCTGCTACACTTGATTCAGCTGTTGTGACATGACGTTCTTCCTGTATCCGTGGACTGTCAAATAGAAGTAACTGTTAGGGTTTTTGCCCTGATTTTCTTACCAAAATTGAGTATTAATTTTCTTATGCGGGAAAATAAAAGTAATACCATAATTACTTTTACTTTTCCTAAAAAGAAATATAAAACTCTTCCATATTTGGCTAACCTATTTCTTCTAGAAAAGGTTTTGTACCTCTATAAATAGAAGACCCCTCTTCTCAAACCATAACACAATAGCATCCACAATGTAGTATTTAAAGAGTCTTGTTTAGGGGGAGATTTCTCCCATAGATTTCATGTTTTTCAATAATATTAGTTTTCATATGTAGGCCAATTGGCCAAACCCTATCGATAATATATTTTTAGTATGTTTTTATTTGTCGTCTGAATTATCGTTTCTATGGCTTGCAAACTATACGCTTCCACATGACGCCCTCTCAATTTCGAACCCAACAGTAACGGCATATCAGTGGAAAAGTTAAACACGAGTGACTTTGACTGTTATCTGGAGTAAGTTTGTGATTTTGTGTTACTAAATTATGCAATTCGCTTATATTTTTCCCAGTTTCTGTTTTCAACATAACTTTTGGGGATAATGTAGGAATATGAGGAGGGAACTACCAGAGGATAAGAAGAATTCATTTGCATGCCTCGACCCCATGTGGTTTTCCTTATACAGAACCAAAGATTACAAGCCAAAGGTGTTGAGGTGGATTAAGAGCAAAGACGTATTCTCGAAAAAATATGTTTTTGCTCCCATCGTTCTCTGGTATGTGTTTCCCGGTTGGTTATCTAGCTATGCTTTGCATATCATTTGAGGTTGTTCTTTGTAGACTGAGATATCTTTCATCAGGGATCATTGGTGTCTTTTGATCTTTGGCCATCTTGGCGAAAGTTTAGAGTCAGAATCGACAACTCCTGTATGTTGTTGCTGGATTCGTTGCATATGGCAGACCCCTTGCGATTTGTTCCGGAGATAAGAAAGTATTTTCCTCGACCAATATCCTGCCTTATGATTTTGGTTTTGCTAGTTATTTTACTTTGTATGCTTTGTTTTTTTCAATTTGTAGATTTGTTTCCGGCATATTCAAAAATGAAAAGAGGCCAGAGAGCCCGCAGCTGATTAATAAAATCCGATTATTGGTTCCTCAGGTCACAATACTTCTCACTCATGGTTCTGATGTTATTTACTAATGTTATTTACTGATTAATAAACTTTTAGTTGTAGTTTCGATCTTTTTGTGATGGAATAAGTGAGTGTACACTCACTATCATGCTAGGTAATACATAAATGAAGTATTTTAATTGAATTCTAAGATCAATTGATTCATTTAATTACCCTTTGCCCTTCTATAATTGTTTACTTTCTTAGTTTCTACATGTAGACCTTACCTACGTGCTGGCTTGATTCTTTCTTAAGAGCCAAACATGTGGAAATTCTCTTTCGGTGGCGATGAGACTCACATTCAGGACCTCTGTCTAGTTGGATACCGTGTTGAAATTTGTGATTGTTTCGTCTAAAAGTTTAAGTTGTTAGAGAGGGAACTGTCACCACCCGAGTCTACACCCAACCCGTGAGCCATAACTAATTGATCACTGGTGGTTGGGGAGGACCCTTGGCATAGCATGTCTATAAAATGAAAAAAAATATCGAAACTGAAGCGGAAACACGAACAATAATAATGGGCAAAATCTGAAAGTGACAATCTTTATTGAGAAATAACTGAAGCAAACGAAAGACTATCAACTACTACATAACCGTTGTCTAATGAAGCCTCTACTACTTAACATAAGAGTAAACCGAGACAAGGCCCCGTAAATACCTTACTATAACAAATGTCTAAACTGGGCTAAGGGAAATGCTATAATCAACTCTACGTCTATGTAACACCCCGTACCTTTTCGACCTATGTGATGATGTTGAACAATGGTTACTTAAGTTTCGAGACGCTATGAGTATGTATTTTGTAAGGTTGGTGATGAAAAAAAAAATTTACTTCGAGCCTCGTACATGTGATTAGATTTTAGTCGGAGATGTCTTGTGTCATACCCCATACATTTCCAACCTCATTTGGTACCTTGGAGTCATGTTTACTTGATGATTAAGGTCACTACGTAAGTATTTTGTAGTGTTTTGATAGGGTATTGGATGATATGCAAGTGTTAGAAAAAAATGGCTGAAAAATCCAGCAGGCCACTGATTCAGAGAACCTTCAATTCCTGCGCCACTGCTGCAAAGCAAGGCAGTGGCGCAAGGCACAACATAATTGGCCTTTCCGAGCTTGTTTTGCGACGAAATGCAACGACGATTCTTCCATGGTTTCTTTTGATTCCTTTGAGTTCCTTTAGCGTTGTTAAGGCTTCAAATACCTCGATACACTACTACATACTCCTACATGATCAAACCATGGAATACAAGAATTTACCAAAATGTTCAAAGAAGCCATAGGTGACTAGAATTCCTATTTTTGCGATTGAGGCTACGAATGAAAATCTCATAAGTGAATATTGTCGTGGCATTATGGAATTAATTAAACATGAGATATATGATGTATTATACATGAGAATTGGTGGGCTAAGTTGAGACATGTTATTGGGCCCAATTTGAGGCCCAAAATGGAATAAAAGACAAGGCCCAAAGAGGAAATGACCCAATCTTCCAATGTTGACCAAGTAAACATTGTATTAAATACCAAATGTGGCTAAGGATGCCTTGAGTACTATATAAAGGCTCCAACATCAGATTTTCTTTTATTCACACAAAACTCTCATATCTTTTTGGACATTTTTCACAAACATTTCTCATTTCCAAACCCTAAAGCAAAATAATTTCCTTGAGACTTCTTGGACAAGATCAACATATTCCAAGCCTTGGTAAGTATTTATTTTCATGGATTAATATCTTATATGCATAAAAGAATATGTATATCATGTTGGTTGTGCTTGGAAAAGTTGGTCATGGAACTTGGTGAGTTTGTATGAGATTTGTGGTATATGGAATTCAAGTGTGAATTAGGCCTTGTGCCTTTGATGAAAAAGCATGGTATGGACAAAATATGAACATATATGGTGTTATTTTTGGTATAAAACTTGTTCTTTTCTAAAAGTGGAAATTTTGGGATTTTGGCCGATATGTGTTATGAGTTGAATTAAGGTGCTTTGATGGATTATTTGTGATGTGTTATGGATAAGAAAGTGTAAAGGAGAAGTATTGTGGTGAAATGTATTGATTTTCATGTATTGGTCAATGTTGGGAATATTATGGAATTTTTGGAATAATAGTATGATCAATGGTTTTGTCAAAGGGAAATGACATGTTGAAGGCCAAACATGTAATTCATTGACATGGTATGCATTTGTAAAGTAATTGGTGGTTAATGTGAATTTCGTTATGTATTTGTAGACACATAAAGAAGGAGTGGGATTATTGTCTACGCATCTAAGGTTGTAGATTCGTATTGCGAATCCAAGGTATGCAAGGTTATTTTGTCCGTATCTTTCTACGGCCAATAGTGTTCACAATTGACATTTCTTTAGTTCTATTCCGAAATGTACCAAGGTATCCCATATGCACTTATTTATGGTCATTGTCATATATTTCCTACTCATTGATCAATTGTGAATCTCATTTCTCATATTCATGATTAATGTTCCGAAAGTTCAAAGAAGGCTATGTTCCAATATTCCAATAGTGCCTATACTTGTGTCTCTTGTTCATGGCTTCTTGTCCAATGGTTCCAATAGTATCATGGTGCTAGTGATGTTATATTTCTCATTGATATTTGTTCACATGTTCTTCACTTATTGGTCAATGATTCAAAGTTTCCAACAATGTTGTGTTCCAAAGTTCCAAAGTGATGTTATGATTATCAAAGTATCAATCTCAAAGTAATGATCAAAGTAATGCAAATGTGGTCAATGATCAAGTACGGGTGGCAAGTCTAGGGGCGTAAGCCTAGCTCGACTCGATCCCGAGATATGGATTTATGGGTGGCAAGTCTAGGGGCGTAAGCCTAGCTCGACTCGATCCCAAGGGTGGCAAGTCTAGGGGCATAAGCCTAGCTCGACTCGATCCCTATATGATGATATAAAAGACCCACTGATCAGTCGGGGCCCGAGTACATTGTGTTATGTAATGACATGTGAGCATTGAGATAAAGAAAGTAATGAAAAGAATGAAAGCAATCCACATGGTTTCCAAAGAATAACATGGTGACTTATTCACATCGAGTATTCATATGTTTTGAGTTCATTGACATATTCATTGAAATATTCATGTGTTGTATAGTTTCATCTGAGCCTTGCATACTCAGTACTTATTTCGTACTGACCCCTCTCGGGGAATTTACCTTACTTGCTGCAGGCGCAGGTCCCAGTAGGCCTCCTCAGTAGATTGCCAGTGTTAGCGGCTCTTTGGTGAGCTCCAGCTCATTCGGGGCTTCTCCGATTCAGAGTGTATATATGTTTTGGTATTGTACATAATGTGTAAAGCGGGGACTTGTCCCGACTTATGGTTCATTTTGGTCAATGCTCTTATTAGAGGCTTTTGTAGACCGATGTGGGTGTAATAGTGTAAAAGACACATGTTGTTTTGACTGGATGGCCTCAACGGCCAAGTTTCATATGTATGCCTAAATATGTCCCTTGTTCTCCTTTATTCGTATGTCATAATATTATGCAATGGTGGTTATGAATATGATTGAGCATAGGCAAAGGTTGGTTCTCTCGGGCCTTATTGGCTATGGGTGCCAATCATGTCTCGATGGGATTCGGGGCGTGACAGTCTATTAGATGATAGGAGAGTTCATCAATTCACTGAGTGTGGGGTGCTACCGAACATTTAGTTGCAAACCTTAGGCTTGAGTATCTCAATCTATATCATGAAAAGATATAGTGCAAAATGCAGTCAATACAATGGAATGTATTGGTACGCAAGGTATGAATATATATTATAAAACTGAAAAGCTGATCATGAAAACATATAGAGAGTAGCTTAAAACAATAGTTAAGATTTTGAGACATGAGTCATGGAAAAATTATTTAAAATATCCCAAACAACTGAAAATCTGAGGAAACTCATGATAGCTAAAGTCTGCATAAAAATGTTTCATGAGTACATAGATAGTAATATCGCAAAGTTTACACATGTGGGGAGTTTTTTATAACCGACAAACACCATTTGAGCTCATGATTCCCAGTGTCTTGCCCACACTGGAAGAGCTGTCCCAACCGGCCAGAGTATAACCGACAACCGTGCTGTCAATCATGAAATCCTGGAAGATTAAAACATTTTGGGACTTGTTCCAAGGGTGGGTTCACGATTCGTGATATGGTTCGGCTGATCGTGAACCACATCCGTGGTTCAAAGAAATCTGAGGAGGGTTCCACGAGAGGTTCCACGAATCGTGGACCTGGAACTTAAGTTTCAAATTTGATTTTCTATGCTAAGTTATGAATATTCGTAGGCTCGAAACCCGAGGTGTTACAAGAACACTTCATTTATTTACTTATCTAAGAGCCTTTTTGGATTGGCTTATTTTTAAGCGCTTTTATAATATTAGGTTAAAAGAAAAAGTGCTTTTAAGGACTTTGATTTTAAGCCAAAATAATGAAAATAAGCCAAAAGTCTTTAGTTAGAATTTCTAACTTATGACTTTTGCTTATAAGCCGTAAGCCAATCCCAACGGGCCCTAAATAGTTTGGCAAAGTACGCACAAAGTAAGGGTAGTCTTCTGAAATGCTAAAAGTTTCTGGAGCACTCTCTAGGAAAAGGCTGATGTAGTACAAAACAAATTTACCAAAGTCGATGTCATTTCTCTGTTGCGGTACCTGAAACGTTCAAGTCGTGCTAAATGAGAGGTCATTAGTCTAAGTTGCTTGGATTCTCCAAAAATGCACTACTTTTGAAGGATCTGACACGCACATATGACATTTTTGAAGAGTGAGCAACATAGCCATTAAAAAGTTAACGGAACCATGAGTGAAAAGTATTCTGACTTGAGGAACCAATAACTGGATTTTCTTAATCTGAGCTCTTTGGCCTCTCTTCGGAGTTGAATCCGGTTATTGGTTCCTAAGGTCACAGTACTTTTCACTCATGGTTCTGATGTTACTTACTAATGGCTATGTTACACGGACTCTTCAAAAATGTCATGGGTGCTTGCCGGATCCTTCAAATGTAGTGCAATTTCGGAGAATTCGAGCAACTTAGACAAATGGTCTCTCATGTAGCATGACTTGAACATTTCAGGTAGAGCATCAGAGAAATAATATTGACTATGGTAAATTTTGTTTGTACTACATTAGCCTTTTCCTAGAGTGCTCCAGAAACTTTTAGCATTTCAGAAGGCTACCCTTATTTTGTGAGTACTTCGTCAAACTAGTTAGATCCCGTTTGGATTGGCTTAAAAGCAAAAGTCATAAGTTAGGCATTCTAACTTATGGCTTTTGGCTTATTTTGGATTAAAATTAAGTGCTTACAAGCACTTTCTTATTTTAACCAAACACTGTAAAAGTGCTTAAAAGCACTTAAAATAAGCCAATCCAAACAGGCTCTTAGATAAGTAAACAAATAGAAGTGTTCCCTCTCTAATGGCTTATACTTGTATATGACACAATCACACATTTCGACACGGTATCCGACGAGACAGAGATCCTAAATTTGAGTCTCATCGCCACCCAAAGAAAATTTCCACGTGCTTGGATCTTGAAAAAGAATCAAGCCAGCACGTAGGCTGCCAATATTATACTTTTTAGCTCTTTCCCGGATCCCATGTGATTGCAGGGTGCTTCGTGCACCAGACTGCCCTTTTTTAAAAAAAAAAAAATAGGATATTACTGAAAGGACGGGTAACTATGGTTCATTTGGATATTTAAGGTTGTCTCTTTTGTTATATATAGCATCTTTTGTTTTTTCAACAGTATAATATAATAGCTAAGAGAACATTTTTTTTGGATAAGAGAATTATGCATCAATTCTTTTAGCTTTTGCTACCATTTCTCTGTGGAATTGAATTTACTTTCTTCTATCTTCCTTCATCTCCTGCGGTAAATAGATAAATAACGGATTTAAGTCATGTAGCTTATGAATTTTTTTTGGAAATTTATTTTTTTTGAAATTTTGCTAAAGATATCCAAGATTTTATATATATCTACGGAAAGTATTTTTTTTGACCAGTATATATAGTTGTATTTTATATTTTCTGTACAGATAGTAATACTAATGTGACAAAGGTTGTTCAACTGACCAACCTACGGTCTATATGGTTACATCCACTATTTGCAGATCGAAAATTTTTCAAGAGTCATTGTCACACGGTTCGAATTCGGTAGCTAATGGATAAGATCCTCTACCCATTATAACTTAAATGTAATACAAAACAACCCAAATTTCTCAACCTTCGTCTGATTAGTTGTATGGGGTATAGTTTTGGCCAGTCAAGAACTCTCACATTCAAAAGATGAAATTGCGGAAATAAGGATGTTGTGATTGATGTCTGGTTGTACTAGGATGGATAAGATTAGAAATGAGGTTGTTTGGGACAAGGTGGGAGTGGCTTCGGTGGTGGACACGATGCAGGAAGCGAGGTTGAGATGATTTAGGCATATGAAGAGGAGATGCACGGATGCCCCAGTGCGGAGGTGTGAGAGGTTGGGTATGGGTAATTTCAAGTGAAGAAGAGGTAGACCGAAGAAATATCGGGGAGAGGTGATTAGACATGATATGGCACGGTTTTAGCTTACCGAGGATAGAACCTTAGACATGATCTTACATTTTAAATTATCATAAATATTTTTATAATTTAATCCAAACAGCTTAGTGTTTACTGCTTAAGTTGAAAAAGGTCCTTCAGCAGGCCATTAGTGTGCTTTTAGTTTCGATCCTTTTTTGTCATGGAATAAGTGAGTGTACATTAACTATCATGCTAGGTAATGCATAAATGAAGTATGTGACTTGGATCTAAGATCAATTGATTCATGTCACCTACTCTTCGCCCTACTAAAATTTGCAAAATATGCCATCTTACTTTCTTTTTTTGTACTTCACCTTCAAAATTTCGCCGAATTTAGGAGGGGTACAGGAAAAACTTTTTCATTTCCTGTTTATTTTCAGTTTTATATAATACGTAATATTACTTCTTTTGTGTTAAATATGCATTTATGAAAGGTTTTTGGCACGTTGAACCTGGACTATATTTCTCAGTTAACAAATTGCTTTAGTAGGAAATGGAGACTGGTTGGACTAGATAGAGGATCCCTTGATGACTATTTCTTTGCTCCATTTAAGTGCAATCTTTTCCCTTGATCGTCATTTTGTTTCAGCACCTCTCTCTTGCACACACACACGTACCGCCTCTCCTCTTCTGAGTTGCCTTTCTGGCTATCCTATGGGTTGCTCCTTCGTAAAGTTCTACCGTTAGATCTTTGGTTGGCAATCACAGCACAACTTCCTTTGCTCTTTTTCCCTGATCTTGATAAGGAAGATCATCTTTGTTATCACTATCATTTAGTTTTAGAGAGCAACTGGAAATTAACGCTTCTCCGAGATTGTACATTTGTTTCTGTTGGAAAAACAAAACTGAAACAGGAGTCTTTTCGAATTCCTACTTCTATATCCTTTTCATCCTTCAATTCAGGATTGATGCCTAAAAGAAGCAGAAATGGTTCTGTTTTTTTATCTTCCCAACTATTGTTATTTTCTCTTTTCTTTTACGTTTACTTTTATAGACTTACTTTTATAGATTGATTATTTGGTTCACACAATATTGTCTTCGTGGACTACTGTTTCGGTAATTACTTTTAAGTGAAGTCTGGTAATATGAGGTTTATCCTTTAACTTTAGCGTCATTGTTTCTAATGAGATGTTGATCAGAATTACAAAATTCTACTATCATTTTCTGTTTAGCATACGACACTTCACAGTTCAAACTTTAATAATTTTTGCTCTCATTAGATTCACCAGACAATCAGAAATGTTTATTATTGAATGGTAAATTGTGTCATGACAGGATTTGGTCAAAAAGAAACGGATGAGGAACCCCTATGTGTATGTCAGAAAAGAAAAAGTAAATGAGTAGCTGATACACTTGATTCAGCTGTTGAGCCACGGCATTCTTCCCGTATCCGTGGACTGCCAAATATAAGGAACGACGGATCAGTTGAAAAGTTAAACTCGGTCAACTTTGACAGTTACCTAGAGTAAGTTTGTGCTTTTGTGTACTAAATTATGGAATTTGCTTTTATGTTTTCCAGTTTCTGTTTTGAACATAACTTTTTGGGATAATGTTGGAATATGTGGAGGGAACTACCAGAGGATAAGAAAAATTCTTTTGCATGCCTAGACTGCATGTGGTTTTCTTTATACAGAACCAAAGATTACAAGCCTAAGGTGTTGAGGTGGATAAAGAACAAAGACATATTCTCGAAAAAATAGGTTTTTCTTCCCATCGTTCTCTGCTATGTGTTTCCCGATTTGAAATCTGGCTTTTCCAAAGTTGCATATTATTTGAGGTTGTGCTTTGTAGACTGAGATATTATTCATCAGGGGTAATTGGTGTCTTTTGATCTTTTGCCATCTCGGCGAAAGTCTAGAGTCAAAATCGACAACTCCCTGTATGTTGTTGCTGGATTCGTTGCAGATGGCAGACCCCTTGCGATTTGCACCTGAGATAAGAAAGTATTTTCCTCGACCAACATCCTACCTTATGATTTTGGTTTTGCTAGTTATTTTACTTTGTACACTTTGTTTTGTTCGTTTGTAGATTTGTTTCTGGCATATTCAGCAACGAAAAGAGGCCAGAGAGCCCCCAGCTGATTAAGAAAATCCGGTTATTGGTTCCTCGAGTCACAATACTTTTCACTCATGGTTCGGTGTTATTTACTATGTGTGTTCAAACACATATCATGCATTTATTGGTGTAAACATACAATACGATGGTCTCTCATTTAGCACGACTTGAACGTTCCAGGTACCACGGCAGAGAAATGATATCGACTGTGGTAAATTTGTTTTGTACTGCATTAGCCTTTTCCTATAGAGTGCTCCAGAAACTTTTAGCATTTCAGAAGGTTTCCCTTACTTTGTGAGTACTTTGTCTATGCAGATAATTAATAAATAGAACTGTTCCCTTTCTAACAGCTCAAACTCTTAGCCGAGATGGTCACACATTTCAAACGGTATCCAAGCAGACAGAGGTCTTGAGTTTGAGTCTCATCGCCTCCCAAAAAGAATTTCCACGTGCTTGGCTCTTGAAAAAGAATCAAGGCAGCATGTGAGGGGGTACGTTGAAGATATAAATGTGTTCCCTCTCTAACAGCTTAAACATTTAGACGAGATGGCCATACACTTCAACAATCTTCATATCAAGAAATCCTCATAATTCTTTTCTGTTTTATAAATGAAGGAAGATTGGTTTACTCCTGACAAGTTAGAAAGCTTTTGGCAAGAACTGCAGACTGTAACCAAAGCCAAAGACGCAGAATTTTCCGATGGAAGCATCTCAGGTTCTGATGATGTTATATGTGTAGATTAGAGGAGGAAACTAAAAGGGACATGTAGATTGTTTTTCTTACAAAAATATGATACTACTGCAACGGGAGCCTTAGAATAACGGTGGATTTTGGCTTCGTGTGACCTATACTACTGCAAAAGGGACATTTAGATGATTGTTAATTGTTTGATCTCCACTCCTCAAAAGAATGCAGTACAGAAATGCTTTGTGCAAATTCACTATGTAACAGATTCTTCAAGTAGTTGAATTCTCATGCAAATTCACCATTAAATTTCTTGTTGGCATGTCATTGCTTGTTCCAATATTGAAAATGCCCACTCTGATTGTTAACACTGCAACAGCTGAATGAAATATGTAGAGCAGATTTGCTCTCCTAAGCACGGAAACATTAACCTTGAGAAACACTGTCTCTAAAGTATGACTATCCACGTAGGGCGCCTTATTTTCAGCAGAACATGCTAACAGCAAAACTAGAAACTTTCATCTCCAAGTTATTCCAGTAACCATTGATAAAAGACCTCTGTCAACAATTGGTTGTTTCGCAACAAGCTTCGGGGATAACAGACTGAGTCAAAGCTTCAACATAATAGGCATAAATCCCCAAAGCTGCATACGACAACCTTTTTACCTCTACTCAACCTGGATCTCAAGCAAATCTTTTGTTGAGATATCTAATTCTTGGGCCTCCTCGTGGTTTAGCCCCAAGCCCAACAACTTAGTCAGCCTCTGGGCTATCCATGTCCACAACACAACAACTACAATTACAACTCAATCTCGAACAAGCTAAGTTCGACTATGCGAATCTTCATTGACCATATCTTCTCATTTACCAACAACATACACAATACATTCCACCAAGTGGGGTTTGGGGAGGGTAAGTGTACTCAGTTCATACCACTTCCTCAAAAGGTGAGATAGAGAGGCTGTTGTTGAATGTCGGATTACGAATATTATCATCATATCATATCATATCATATATATATATATATATATATATATACTATACTAAAAGTGGGAAGACCTCAAGTCTAAAGTTGAAATACCATTTTACCCTTTAAGCCTATTATTTTTTAGAGCTAGAAATAAAGGCTGATTTTAGCAATAACAGGTGACCATTACCTCTTTAATCATCATTATCATAATTAATTAGGACCATATTAAATATGGATTCAGTGAATGTAGAATAATCAGATTCTAAGAGTCACATACCTTCCATAAACACTGAGTTTTCTACTCAATTATAATCAAGTAACGGATGATCAGTAAAAATTTGTAACAAAAAATAAATTTATCTTCTAATAAATGATGAGTAAATTTATAACTTTATACTGCAATTAACCTGGTAAATGAAAAGACAATTACTAAATGACACTATAATGAGCTAAGTAAATTATGAAAATTAAATCGGAAAAGGGTCTAATATACCCTTCAAGTATTGGAAATGGTTCTAAAATACCCTTCTTCCACTTTTGGGCTCAAAATACCCTTTCCTTCCACCTTTGGGCTCTAAAATACCCTTTCATCCACTTATATGGCTCTATTTTACCCTCTCCTTAACAGAAATTTTAAAAATTATAATTAGTATTTGTATTTAATACGTGGCAGTTTCTTTTTGGTTGAAATTTAATTAATTAAAATTTTAATAATCCCTAAACCCAACCCGGATCCCGATTCAGATAACCCAACCCAGCAATCCAAATTCTCCATTATTTGGTTAAAGATACCTATATAATGTAGCATTGAATACGACCATTCATTTTTAAGGATGCTTAGCATACTAAAGATACCTATATATATACCACATAATTTCATAGATCACGGTTCACAACCAAATTGAATCATATAAGTATTGATTTGATTGGTCTAAAATTTACTTGTGATACAAAAAATGGAATCATATCAAAGCATATTATCTTGGCTTTGAAGAATGAAAAAGAACTTGGAAGGCTAATGGTGCTTAATCATTACGTGCTCTACCAAGAAGTGAGTGTGGTTCTTGCAAATTATATATATGCATTAGGTGGTATATATATATCTATCGTTGGGAGAAATTATCTTTAGTTAAATCTTCATCTTTTAGAATATTAGAAGATAGGAATAGGATTTATTCACAAGAGATTGTGTAATTTTGCTAATCTTTTATAAATCTTTGTTTCTAGTAATGTATGGCTCAATCAATACTTTCAAAATATGAATGCGTTCTTCAATGTGTGAACTTGATCAATTTCATGAAGCACAGTAATATTTTATTCAATCTTTTATGTCTCTGCAGTACTGTCTAAATTGTAAATCCAATGAGTCAGTCCAAAGAACATACATTTTCAATAGATCACCCAAGGCATGCACTTGGGTAAGCGGACAGATACATATGACAAACCAGCTCAAGGAGTCGTTCGGTGACATATTTGAGTCTTTTCTCTTAAAATTAATACGGGATAACACATGCAAAACACGTGTCCAGAAACTAGTTTATTCTATAAGTGGGAAGCTCCTTAGTTGAATGTTAGATTACGAAAATATCCTTCAAATGCCTATATATCCACTAGATTACCCCTCATCTAAAAACACACCTATAATATCTTTGTACCAAAATAGTAAAATTATCTTCCAACAAATGATAAATGAACCAATTAAAACAAAAATCAATTCATTTAATAAAAGAAAAAACTATCAGTTTAAGTGAATTAATTGAATTAAACATGGCAACTACGGTTAATGCATTGCCCATTAGTATCCTATCTGACTTTCTCTCCTCACACCTTTTTATTTCTCCATATTTATTGGTAATTGCCTCATTCATCATTCCTCAATTCCTTTTAGCTTGAATATTTTAAATTTCCATGTTAGACTCATGTAGATCCAGAATTAGTCTTATAGCTAAACATAGTGTCTCATAGTTTAATAACGTACTATGATATTTATATTGCATTGCTTGTATTGTGCAGATGTCATTTAATAAGATTTATCAACACATTGGAGATGACTTTTACTAAAACTGATTGAAAAATTTCAGGCTTTTATTGTTTTTACGAGTAACAAGTCGTAAAAGAATTTTTTGAGATAAAGTAATTTGTAGATCATTGCTTGAAATCAGTTATATGTTCTCACCTAAGGAATTTCAATACTTTTTAGTTATATTAAAATTACAAGATTTTTGTAGTGTAGATTTATATAATATCCGGATATTAAAAAGTATATCATGAACGATGCAAAAAAAAAAAAAAAAAAAAAGTATGTCGTAAATAATGTCATGGTATTTTGGGACCGCGTGAAGCGCGGGCAAATTAGCTAATGCTCTATTAAATTTTGATTTACCATTTTACCACTATGATAAATTAAAATATTATAAAATATCTAATTAATTAAATATTAAATAATAAAATTTATTCTCAATTTAAAGGCTATCATGAGATCTTGAACCCAAAAATTTGATGAGTTGATAGCCATGTCTCTTCATTTGCCTAAATGTCGTCAAGATTCACTTACATATTTGTTAAATACACGTTATAAGTTCAAGCTCTTTAGTAATGATAGGTAGTATAAGAGGCTCAATTCCATTGATTTATGATTCATAAATAAACAAAAGTACGCAATTCACTTGATTGTGTACAACTATACGAGTAACAATTTTACTAAAAAAACATATAAAAAAATATAATGCAAAATTATACAAATTTATATAGTAATAAGGAACCCCAAAACTAATAAGTTAAATATTAGAGACTTTAATTTAAGATAAGATTTGAACTACGACGCACACTTAACTCACACATCACGTACACGATTCAACATTCCAATCACATGAAAAAACACAAATATACAACAAAAAAATAATAAATAATACTCCCTCTATGTTTCTATGTTTCTATGACTGTGAGTAGTCCAGAAAAAGAAACAGAAATACAAGAAACAATAAATAATACTCATTTAAGACAAGATTCGAACCATGACGCAGGCCTAACTCACACATCACGTGCACGATTCAGCATTCCAATCACATGAAAAATACAAATATATTGAAACAATAAATAATATGTTGCAATGAGCTGTACAGCAAGAGCAACATCAGAAAACAAAATCAATGATTGGTGGGATTGAAGCTTAAATTAATTTTATTCTATTTCCATTGAATGTTAATTATCTTTCCATGTAGGTTTTTGTATTAATTATTGTATATTATCTTTCCATTTAGGTGTCTTTTTTTTCTTTCTATAAAGTAACAGTCTTGTAATCACTCTGGACACTGAAAATAATAGAAAAGAATACTTCTCTCTGTCTTCAGTTTTTAATCATGGTATCAGAGCATGGTTCGAAGCTATGAAAAAGGGCAAAAAAAAAAAAAAACTTAAGCACTAAGAGAAATAGGATAAAAGTTAGATTATGGGGGAGACTTCTCCAACAATTGGGAGGTCTAGTGTTGGATCTGGGAGTTTCCTACTCTCTAAACTACCATACAAAATATCACAAATGATGGGCCGTGCATCAACTGCAGCAAGCCATGAAGCACTTGTTGTTCTGCTAGGTATCAAACTAGATGGTACCAACTATGCGATTTGGTCCCAGGTTGTAGAGATATACATCTCTGGCAAAGACAAACTGGGATATATTAATGGAGATCTTTAACCACCAGAAGATATAGATTCCACATTCAGGAAGTGGAAAAGAGAAAATGAACTGGTGAAGAGTTGGTTAATAAACTCGATGGATCCCAAGTTAATTGGAAATTATATTTTATTTCCGACTGTAAAAACAGTTTGGGATGTTATTGCTACGACATATTTTGATGGAGGTGACACTTCTCAAGTTAATGATTTAAAGAGAAAAGTGATGAAGTTGAAGCAAGGAGGGGGATCCATTGAGATGTATTTCAACCATCTTCAAGGCTTGTGAAGAGAAATCGATTTTGGCGACCAAATCCAATGAAATGTCACTCTGACATAGAAAAGTATACTTCTATATTACAATAAGATAGAGTATATACCTTTCTAGATGGATTGGATGATAGAATTAATAAAATCAGAGGCGATGTCTTGCAACTCAAGCAATTTCCTATTATAAAGGAAGCATATGCACTTGTTCGGCGAGAAGACTTGAGGTAATATGTAATGTTGACTAAAGAGGAGGACATGAGTAGTGCAGCTATGATTTCAAGGGCAGGACAAGGTTCTAACCGGCAAGGCTCTCTTCAACCAATGATCAATGGCAAGTATAACACGTCAAAATAAAAGCAACAAGAAGGAAGAGGTGTTACACTGTGGAAACTCGAAGCATATAATAGAAACATGCTTCCAATTGAATGGGACTCCAGACCGGTGGTATGAACTGAAAAAGAAGCAAGAGGCTAATAAAGCCTTATTGGCAAACACTGGGGAGAACTCAAAGAGAGCTGAATTATTGACGCTTATACCACAACAGGAAGATACTTCACCGGCAAGTGTCAACAACTCTATGGCTCATAACGATTTTGGTAATCTTGGTTGGATTATTGATTAGGGGCAACCAAAAATATAACCTTTGATTCTTATGATTTAGTAGAATCAACTCTGTCATGCCTCAAATCCCATTGGGGCGGATAGGCACCCATAGCCGTGAAGGCCCGAGAGAACCAACTTATGATAATGTACGTTCATATGCATGCCATGAGATGACGAAAGACATGTAAGGACGATCAAAATGGAAATGAAACTTGGCCGTTGGGCCCCAAATGTCAAAAAAATAAGGCACTTCTACACTTGACTGTACAATGTCTACAAAGCCTCTAAAAGATATACAAAACCATGACTAAGGTCGGGACAAGTTCCCGCCTTATACAACTGCTACACAGTACAAAAAAATATATACAATGACTCGAAAAGCCCCGAATCAACTGGAGTTCACCAATAGTCTGCGGATGACTCGAATCCTACTACGAGGGTATACTAGCTCCTGTGCCTGCAGCAAGTAAGGTAGGTCCCCCAAGGGACGTCAGTACGAAAGAATATACTGAGTATGTAAGGCGAAAAGTAACTGCATGAAATATATGAACTCAAATGGAATCAGAGACAAGTGAATAGATAACACTGATATACCACCATACTGTATATGTGGAACCATGTACATTACATTCATTTCTTTTCTTTTTCCTTCTTATAACAATATACATCATACAATACCCGGGACCAACTGATCAGTGGTAAATAACATTGGGATTGGCTCGAGCTAGGCTTATGCCCCCAAAGCTATCACCCATAAAATCAATAAATTGGGATTGGCTCGAGCTAGGCTTATGCCCCCAAAGCTGTCACCCATAAAATCAATAAATCAGGTTTGGCTCGAGCTAGGTTTTCACCCCCAGAGCTGCCCCCTGTATCCAATAATCTCGGGATCGGCTTGAGCTAGGCTTTCGCCCCCAAAGCTACCACCCGTACTCAAACAAATATGCATTACTTCATTCTTTAATTCATTGTGATATTGATACATTGGTGGTCATAACATTATTGGAGCTTTGGAATACTAGCCAAATAAAAGACATGGGAATGACAATTGCTAACAACTTGAAATGAGATACTTTAAAACATTTCAAAGTGGAAACAAGTTAGGTAACGATATGACCCATAGGTGTGGTCAAAGGATACGGAAAAGAGAAACCTTACATACCTTATCCTTCCAACAACAATTCAGCTCTTCCTTATAGTGCTACTCTACAACATGAATGCATAATAAAGTTCACATTAAAAACCAATTTCATGACAAGTGCACAATGCGATAATTAAACTATCCAACATCCCCAAACCCATGGTATATCATTCCATCTTCCCTCTTACTACCATATAACTTCATTCCACTCTCCTACAATATAATTTACAACCTTACAACCCCAACAACACCAAAACAGTCCACAAACCAACAGAGAAGGCAAATCCTTTACCGAGTAAGTCAAGGTGGACTGTTACAAACAAAGGGGACTGCTCAACATGTTTTTAATCATAACCAACATGATATACACAACCCCTTAGACATATAATATAGTAATCTACAAGATTAAACACTTACCAAGGCTTGCAAGTGGAAGATTTACCCAAAATATCCTTAGAGAAATTTAGGGTGGCTAGGGTTTGAGAGAGGAGAAGATATTTGATGGAAAATATAAATTTTGGCAAGTGAGTTATGGTGAAAATAGACTGAATTTCAGCCTTAAATACTCCCCCTTGGCTGCCCCTCTCAAGTCTATCCTTAGCCACACTTTTTTTTTGTTAAATGGATCATCTCCCCCTTTTGGGGCTCATTCCTTGTTACTTCATCTTTTGGGGCCTCAATTATATAATATGAATCCAGCCCAACATATTTAATGGGTCATACACTCAAACATCTTATTCAGTCAAAGTAGGTCAACAGAGTCGGCAAATTTCCACGGTACCGTGACTTGGTGTCGTGGACCAAGTCACGCCACGTAGATAGGTGTCGTGGAAATCAGACAACACCACAAAGTCTCTGAAGTTCATTCACGGTACCCACTCACGTCGCGTGAGTGGAGTCAGGCCACATGGAAGCCCTGCCGTGGAAATCAGGCTTTTGGCCAACCTGTAGAAGGTGATTTACGGCAGCCACCCACGTCACGTGGGTGGACTCACGGCACGTGAGTCCCTGCCGTGGGTCACTCCTTCGACTTGGTTCCTTTCTTCTTCGCATGCTCCATTCCAGTACACGCTTCTTAATTTTTCCTCCGTTTAGCCTCATACCCAAGTTATTGCATATTTTCATGTGATCATAATGCCTCAAGTGTTACAAACTCAACCTAGACGCACATGCATAGTTAATGCAAATAGAGTGATATATCCCGTTGAAGGGGCTGGAAGAGTGACACTAGCACCAAATCTCTCTTTATAAAATACTTTACTTGTCTCCTCTCTCTAATAAATTACTATATGTAGGTCAAATAACGGAGGACTTGAATTGTTGTGCACTAATGTATCCAAAATTTTGTCTATTTCAGGATATTCCCATGAATGAGATTATTGGTCGTAGTACTAAGCGAGGAGACCTATATTACATGGATGATTACAATTGTGGCTTGACAAATACAGCTTTAGGAATGAGTAACAAGGAGAAACAATTATGGTTGTGGCATCGCCAACTGGGACACCCATATTTTCCTTATTTAAGGCGCTTATTACCAAGTTTGTTCTTAAATTTAGACAAAACAAAGTTCAAATGCAAAGATTGTATTCTTGCTAAGAGTCATCGTGTTTCATATCTAATAAGTTTGAATAAATGTGAAACACCATTTTCGTTAATTCATTCTAATGTTTGGGGTCCAGCTCCCATTTCAATTTCTTTGGGTATTAGATAGTTTGTGACATTTGTAGATGATTGTACACGTATGACTTGGCTTTATTTGATGAAAGGTAAAGATGAGGTGTTTGGGATCTTTCGTTCATTTCATAAAATAATAAGAAATCAATTCTCTGTTGTTGTGAAAGTGCTACGATCAGATAATGGTGAAGAATATGAGAGTAATTAGTTTGCAGATTACTTTTGAGAGAATGGAATACTTCATGAAACCTCTTGCACTCAAACACCCCAACAAAGCGGTGTCGCAGAACGAAAAAATATACATATTTGGAAACTGCTAGATGCCTTTTAATAGCATCTAAAGTACCTCGACGTTATTGGATGGATGTAGTTTGTACTGGGGTTTACTTGCTGAATAGGATTCCATCACGAGTATTGAATTTTCAAACTCCATTACAGACACTTGCTAATCATTCTTCATTATCGTCAGTACTAATACTTGAAACCAAAGCATTTGGTTGTGTTGCTTATGTTCATCTCTACAAAAATCAGTGATCTAAACTAGATGCATATGTTTTTCATTGTGTTTTTCTTGAATATGGTGATCCTAAGAAAGGCTACCGCTGCTATGATCCAAGAAGTAGAAAGTTGTATGTCCACACTGGATGTTACTTTCTTAGAATTAGAACTATTTTTCTCTGAGAGTTGTACGAACTCTTCTCTTCAGGGGGAGAAACTTAGTGAAGAGTAGAGTGCAAACGGTTGGGAGAATTGTCCACTTTTGGAAGACAATACAATTTTGAATGACAACCCCCTCTTGATGGAAAACCTCTAAAGCATTGTGATAATAATCCATCTTTAAATTACACAGTCGACTTGATCGAAGAATCTGAAAAACATGGTGTGAGTATACAAGATGATGTGCAAGAAGGGACAGAATGTACATATGAGCTACTGACAAAACAAATTGTCACTCAAAGTTACGTACCACACGAAGACCAATCTCCTGAGTGCAGTCCTGAGGTACAATCTCAGAATTCTACTCCTAATAATGCACTAGATAGTCCTTCCATATATAAAGTCCCTTTCAGGCATAATTGAGGATAGCACTGAATCGATACTCTTCATATCTTGAAGCAAAGAAAGCAAAATACCTAATAAATAAATGTGTTAGCATAACAAAGTTGTCAAAATCCCTCAAAGCATTCACATACAAGCTGTCCTCAACAAATATTCCAAGCACTGTACAGGAGGCTTTGAGTGATTCAAAGTGAACTCAAGAAATAAAGGAAGAAATAAAAGCACTGGAGAATATGAATACATGGAGACTAGTATCGATACCTAAATGAAAGAAAGTGGTAGAATGCAGGTGGATGTTCACTATCAAATACAGTGCTGATGGATCGATTGATCATTACAAAGCTAGACTTATCCCAAAAGGATACACTCAATCTTATGGTATAGATTATACAGAGACTTTTTCTCCTGTAGCAAAACTAAATAACGTGAGAGTACTATTATCGCTTGCTGCTAATTTGAATTGGCCATTACATCAATATGATGTGAAAAATGCTTTCTTACATGGTGATCTTGAAGAGGAAGTATATATGGAAATTCCACAAGGCTTTGTTGCTTCACAAGTAGGAACTGTATGCAAGTTAAACAAAGCATTATATGGATTGAAACAGTCACCAAGAGCATGGTTTGGACACTTTAGCTTGGCCATGAAGAGACGGGGTTACAAGAAAAGTAATGTTGATCACACCTTATTCTTGAATCACCAAAGAGGTATGGTGATAACCTTAATTATCTATGTTGATGATATGATAATTACAGGAAATGACAAAGAAGAAATTGCGAAGTTGAAAATGTATTTAGCTACAGAGTTTGAAATGAAGAACCTTGGAGGGATTAAGTATTTTCTTGGGATAAAGGTGGCTCGATCTAGTGAAGGAATTTTCCTTTCCCAGAAAAAGTATGTTCTTGACTTATTGGCAGAAATAAGAATGCTCAATTGCAATCTAGTTGACACTCTTATAGTACAAAATCATGGACTAAAAAAGCATCTAAATCAGACGCCAACAAACAAAGAGAGGTATCAACAGCTTGTTGGCAAGCTGATTTATTTATCCCATACAAGATCGGATATAGCATGTGTAGTGAGTCTTGTTAGTCAATTCATGCATGATCATAGTGAAGAACACATAAGGCTGGTCACTCGTATTCTGCAATATCTAAAGTCATCTCCTGGAAGAGGACTTATATTTAAGAAATACAATTATTTGAATATTAATGGATATACAGATGCGAATTAGGCTAGAAGTGCAACAGATAAAAGATCAACATCAGGTTATTTAACCTTTGTTGGAGGAAACTTAGTTACTTGAAGAAGTAAGAAACAGAATGTGGTGGCTTTATCTAGCGCAGAAGTAGAATTCAGAAGTACGACAAAGGGAATTTGTGAACTTCTTTGGCTGAAGAGGTTATTAACAGAAATAAGCCTGGACTCAAGTTCAACAATAAAGATGTTCTGTTATAACAAGTCAGCTATACAAACAGCTCAGAATCCTGTTCAACATTACAGGACAAAACATATTGAAGTAGATCGACATTTCATTAAAGAGAAACTTGAAGAGAAAATAATATGTTTTCCACATGTAAAATCAGAAGACCAGTTAGCAGACATGCTAACAAAAGCTGTTCCGAGTATACCATTTAACAACTCATTGAACAAGTTGGGTATTAAAGACATCTACTTACCAACTTGAAGGGGAGTGTTTCAATGAGGTGTACAGCAAGAGCAGCATCAGGAAACAGAATCAGTGATTGGTGTGATTGAAGCTTAAATTGATTTTATTCTATTTCCATTGATTATTAATTATCTTTCCATGTAGGTGTTTGTATTAATTATTGTATCTTATCTTTCCATTTAGGTGTCGCTTCTTTCTATATAAAGTAACAGCCTTGTAATCACTCTAGATACTGAAAATAATAGAAAAGAAAACTTCTCTCTGTCTTCAGTTTTTTATCATAATATTCCCTCTATGTTTCTATAACTATGAGTAGTCCAAAAAAACAAACGAAAATACAAGAAATAATAAATAATACTCATTTAAGATAAGATAAGATAAGAACCATAACGTATGTCTAACTCACACATCACGTGCACTATTCAACATTCCAGTAACAAGAAAAAACACAAATATAGAAAAAAAAACAATAAATAATACTCCTTCTATGTTTTTATTACTGTGAGTAGACCAGAAAAAGAAACGAAAGTATAAGAGACAATAAATAATACTCATTTAAGATAAGATTCGAATCATAACGCATGCCTGACTCACACATCACGTGCACGATTCAGCGTATCAGCCACATGAAAAAACACAAATATACAAAAAACAATAAATAATCCTCCCTCTATGTTTCTATGATTGTGAGTAATCTAGAATAAGAAACGGAAGTACAAGACACAATAAATAATACTCCCTCTAGTCTAAAATAAATAATTTTTTGGGGTGTTGCACACCCTTAAAGATAGCTAGTTAATGACATTAATTAAAGGATAATTTGTCAATATTACCTCTTTGCAACTTTCCAATCTTTTCTTAAAACTAGAGATGGTTGTAAAATCTATTAAAGAGAAGAGTACTTTTGAAAGAAAAATAGTTAATATATTTTTAGACTTTGAAAAAATCATTCATTTTGGACAAAAAAATAGGTGTCAAAAATTCATTTATTTTGAATCAGAGATAGTAAAAATAGTAAGGGATAACAATTTTTTACTATTTCACCAAAAAGATATGCGGTAGAATGATTAGACTCTCCTCCATCCTTTTTTCTAGCGAGAGGTATATCAACTTCAAGTCACAAAGTTGAGGGTGTCATCAGAACCTTTTCTCCAAAAGAAATAAAACAAATTTGTATTATCACATATACCTTAGGGGTCTTTATGACTTATTAACTTATGGAGGAATAATAGATTACTGGTATCTGCAATTTAGTATTCGACTCACATGAAAAAACACATATATACAAAAAAAAAAAAACAATGAACTTGATCACACCTTTACAACACCTAAAAAATCCAAAAAAAAAAAAGTTTCTTCAAAAAGTCTCCATTTTTGTTTTTTGAGGTTTCACAAAATTCATTGTTCATCAAAATTCATAATTATACCTATGTCATGCCTTGAGAGGTGAATATGAGAGAGAGGTTGTAAGTGCATTCTCTCCTTCTCCATCTTCTGGATAGCACTCTTTGAGCATGCTGACAAAATGATACTCATTTAAAATAAGATTCTAACCATGACGTATGCCTATCTCACACATCACGTGCACGATTCAGCATTCCAGTCACATGAAAAACATGAATATACGAAAAACAATAAATAATACTCCCTCTATATTTCTATGATTGTGAGTGTTTTGCGGAGAAAATGACTTGGACTTATTTGAATTCGAAAATTTAAGAAAAACTTCCAAACTCAATTTCTGGAAAGAGTCATCACTTAATTAATTAAGGAAAATTAAGCAAATCTTTGAAAAATACTTACAGATTTAAAACAGGAAAAATCTTCAAGTTTCAAAAAATTCAGGTAAGGGTTCTTATTAATACTCTTGGAAGGGTGTTAAGGCACCAAGAATATTCGCTAACTCGCGGTTGTCCGGACTATTTGAAAATAATTTTGTTTTGACCAACTTTGAAAATGAGTTTGGTTATTTGAAAAGAAATCATTTGATTGCCTAAGGTTTCTTCTTTTATTTTAAATAAGTATCAAAATTAAGCATGTATATTTGAACAAAGCATATGTTTGAGAAGTCTTAATTTTAAACAAGGTTTTATAAGAATGTACTTTTGCAAAAAGACCATAGCGACCTTACTTAAGAGAATTTCAACTAGATTGAACAAGTTTAAAGTAGGAAATAGGCATAAATAAATAGAGATATTTGAGTTGAGCTCTTAGCCCATCTCCATTTTTGTTCGCTACTACTTTCATTTTATGGGTTTTGACCCATTTGATTTGCTCCATCCCTGTCCTAATCTATATCAATATTAGAAGTCCACTGCTGCTGCTGCGATATCCAAATATGTTTGGGCTTCAGCCCATTTTATTCATTTCGCCACTCTTTTAGAATTTTGAATCAATGTTGCTTCCCTTCGGCATTAGCAGACTTGGGGAGGAATCGTTGTGGTCAATCCCAATAGAAATACAGGGAAGACTAGAGTCCAGTGGACTCATTTGGTGTCACATATCACAGAAAAAGATAAGAATTAGTAAATGCTGAATTATAAACGAAGCATGATAAGCATAGGAGAATATTGATTCAAGTCAAACTTTAATCGATGAGGATTGCTATGAGTCAGGCAAGGGAAACGAACTGAAATTAGGATAAAGTATTCAACAAATTGAAAAGCATGATTTTGTTATTACCTCTGGATAACAAGCAAGGAAAACAGAAAGAAAAAAACACTATATGAAATCTGAATATTCTTCTTACTATACAGGCTTTAAATCGAGGAAATCGGTACTAAACTAATATTTTCAAAAAGCAAAACATGTTCCAAAGAGAAGAGACGATAATTATTCAAATCAAGCTATCTTCATCCCCTCCTTGCCTAGTCACGCTTGTCCGTGAGTTAAGAGATCCTCGGGGGTTCATTGGGTTGGCAACTCCATACTATATACAAGTCTACTTTCCTCGATTAATATCATGAATCACAGAGTTTGATGGGCTATCCATTCAACACATACCCAAAGAGGATGTTGCAAATATTTATGTCTAATATAGATAAAAAGAAGACCACATGAACTTTATTTATTAAGCAGAAATGAGCAAGAACAGAACCAAACTAATAGGTAAAAACTGCGTAGGTCGATATGAACCAGTAAGAAAATGATCTTTGTACATGACTAGGAGAATGGAAATGATCAAACCCAACAACTATAGACAGGATTCGAATCTAAACATGCACCAAACAACAACAAACAGGGCTTATTGTTTATTTTTTAACTACTGTTCATATACCAAACAGAACACACATCAAAGGATCAACTACAAGATAAAAATATGAACAAGGTTCAAAGCCATCATCATTTTTTTTTAAACATGAAATCCAACACATCGACCACAAAATATCAAACAGTCAATCTCAACAGATTCCTTTAACAAACCTTTGTCCTTTTTCAAGACAATATCTTCAAAGCTTCATGTTAAAAACATCTACATCATGCCAGTTTAGAACAAAACATACCAAATTCCACTCAAATTAATAAAATGAATCTAAATAGGAAATGAACACATGAGGAAAAATTAAAACTTTCTTACGAGAATACGTGAAATCTTTCCTAACAGAAGCTTCACATGTCCCACATCGACAATGCTAAGAAATTTAAAATCAGTCCCAAACATGTATTCGATCAACAAACAAGTTTAACGAAAAGGTATTTACCTTTTTAGGGGTAGCAAATCGGGACTCGAGCTTATGTCGGAGCTTCTCTACCACCGCTGCTGAAAAGGGCACTTCGAATTTAGTAGCCTAGGAATTCAAGCTCAAACGAGTCTTATAGAATCTTTAGCACTGAAATCCCTTTTGATAGCTAAAATTCCTTACACATTTGGGAATCTCTGCTATCCACTTCTAACGTTCTAATCTTCGACCCCAAATCAGTAGAATCAATGGGGTTTATATATGGGTAAATTTTTAGGGTTCGATTTTGATTTTGCCGATGTGGTAACAAGTGCTTTGAGGGCTTTTTGGGTATTTTTCGAAGGGGATTTTTCAAGCTAGGTAAGGGATAAGGATTGATGAGTTGGAATCATATAATTCTGGTACGGATTTTGAATTTTGAAAATGGATTCTCGGATTTTGGGGGGGGAATTAGCATTCCAGGAGCTTCTCGGAAGCTTCCATAGTACGAGAAATACGTGCTAGGCACGTGAGACGTACAAATTTGGGAGGAGAGATAAAGGGAATTGGGAATTAGGGTTTTTGGGATTTTTGAGCTGCTGTTGGTGTGTTGTTGTTGACATTGCTGTTGTCGGGTTGTTTCTGTTCAAGGGAAAAGAGGAAGAAAAGGGGTTTATAAGTGTGTGGGCCGGGTCGGATGAAATTGTTGTTGGGCCTGGGTCAGCGGGTTGGTTTTAAAAAAAAAGGAATGGGCTGGAGATTTAAAATTGGAAAAAGGTAAAGGTTAGGCTTATTAAATAGATAGGAATTAGGCTGTTTGTTAAACAACCAAATTGACTAGGAATTCAACCAATTGTATTTGAATTTAGGCCAAACTAAAAATCAATTGGACAATTGCATTGCATTGTGGCCAATTTGATTTCAATTATGACCAAATTTAATAAATTTGGCTAAATTTAATCAAAATCCGACACGAATTAACAAATGATTTAATCCCGAGCTTCTTGGTTTCATAAAATCAAATAAATATTTTCTGAATAATTCACTTTAAGATCAACTTACATGACTAAATCAAAATTCACCCATTTGAATTAATTTTCAAGATGGTCCTTGATAAAAAATTTATTTTTTGATAAAATAATTATTTAAGCGACTAAAATTATACGATCTCGTATACAAGAATACAGAAATGTATAATTCATCACTTAAATGAAAAATTTAGCACAAATAAATATTTTAAAAAGCATTTATCGGGATAAAATAAATATTTTGATTTTATTTAAGACCAAAGAAACTCAGGATTAAATTTAATCGGGGAGGGCAAAAATTAGGTGTCAACAGTGAGTAGTCCAAAAAAAGAAACAGAAGTATAAGAAATAATAAATAATACTCATTTGGGATAAGATTTAAACCATGGCGCATGCCTAACTCACACATCACGTGCACGATTTAGCGTTCCCGTCACACGAAATAACACAAATATACAAAAAAAATTAAAAAAATAATACACCCTCTATGTTTCTAAGACTGTGAGTAGACTAGAAAAAGAAACGGAAGTACATGAAACAACAAATAATACTCCTTTAAGATAAGATTTGAATCATGACGCATGCCTAACTCACGCATCGCGTGCACGATTCAGCGTTCCAGTCACATGAAAAAATACAAATATACAAAAATAATAAATAATACTCCCTCTATGTTTCTATGACTGTGAGTAATCCAGAAAAAGAAATGAAAGTGTAAGAAACAATAAATAATACTCCCTCTAGTCCAAAATATATAAATTTTTGGGGTGTTGCACACCTTTGAAGAAAGCTAGTTAATGACATTAATTAAAGAGCAATTTGTCAATATTACCCCTTTGCTACTTCCCAATTTTCTTAAAGCTAGAGACGGTTAAAAAATCTATTAAAGAGAAGAGTACTTTTGAAAGAAAAATTGTTAATATATTTTTGGACTTTGAAAAAATCATTCACTTTGGACAAAAAAATAGGTGTCAAAAATTCATTTATTTTGAATCAGAGGTAGTAACAATAATAAGGGATAATAATTTTTTACTATTTCACCAAAAACAATATGCGGTGGGATGATTAGACTCTCCTCCATCCTTTTTTCTAATGAGGGGTATATTAACTTCAAGTCACAAAGTTGGGGGTGTCATCAGAACCTTTTCCCCAAAAGAGAAAAAAACAAATTTGTACTATCACTTATACCTTAGGGGTTTTTATGACTTATTAACTCATGGAGGAATACTAGATTACTGGTATTTGCAATTCAGTGTTCCACTCACATGAAAAAACACATATACAAAAAAAAAAACAATGAACATGATCACACCTTTACAACACCTAAAGAATCCAAAAAAAATTTCTTCAAAAAGTCTCCATTTTTCTTTTTTGAGTTTACACAAAATTCAAAAAATTCATTGTTCATCAAAACTCATAATTATACCTATGTCATGCCTTGGCAGGTGAATATGAGAAAGAGGTTGTAAGTGCATGCTCTCCTTCTCCATCTTCTGGAAAGCACTTTTTGAGCATGCTGACAAAATGATACTCATTTATTATAAAATTTGAACCATGACGTATGCCTATCTCACACATCATATGCACGATTCAGCGTTTCAGTCACATGAAAAACACAAATATACTAAAAAATAATAAATAATACTCCCTCTATGTTTGTATGACTGTGAGTAGTCTAAAAAAAGAAAAACGGAAGTACAAGAAACAATAAATAATACTCATTTACGATAAGATTCGAACCATGACGCATGCCTAACTCACACATCACGTGCACGATTTAGCGTTTTCGTCACATGAAATAACACATATACACAATAAACAATAAATAATACTCTCTCTATGTTTCTAGGTTTCTATGACTGTGAGTAGTCTAGAAAAAGAAATGGAAGTACAAGAAACAATAGATAATACTCATTTAAGATAAGATTCGAACCATGACGTATGCCTAACTCACACACGTGCACGATTTAGCATTCTCGTCACATGAAATAACACAAATATATTTTTAAAAAATAATAAATAATACTCCCTCTACGTTTCTATGACGGTGAGTAGTCTAGAAAAAGAAATGGAAGTACAAAAAATAATAAATAATAATCATTTAAGATAAGATATGAACTATGACGTATGCCTAACTCACACATCACGTGCACGATTCAGCATTCCAGTCACATGAAAAAACACAAATACACAAAAAAATAAAAAAAAAATAATACCCCCTCTATGTTTCTATGACTTTGAGTAGTCCACAAAAAGAAACAGAAGTGCAACAACAACATACCCAATGTATTCTCAAAAAGTAGGGTTTGGGGCATGTAAAGTGTACGATGTCCATACCACTACCGCAGATGAAGTAGAGAGGTTGTTTCCGATAGACCCCCGGCTCAGGACACAACAACAACAACAACAACAAACACATCACGTTCACTATTCAACATTCCAGTCACATGAAAAAACATAAATATACAAAAAAAAATAAAAAATACTCCCTCTATTGATAGGGTGATTGCGGAAGCTAATAGTTTGCAAATAGTAGAGGCGATAATTCAGACGACAAAGAAAAACATACTAAAGAACATATTATTGATATGATTTGGCCATTTGGCCTACATATTAAAAACTAATTCAAAAAGCATAAAAACATATTGGGAGAATAATCTACTCCTAAACAAGACTCTTTAACGACTACATTGTGGATGTTATATTGTTATGGTATGAGAAGAGGGATCTTCAATTTATAGAGCTTCAAACTTTTCCTCTAAGAAAGGAATAAACCAAATATGAAAGAGATTTATATTTTCCTTTCAGGAAAAGTAAAAGAATCTATGGTAATACTTTTATTTTCCTTCAATAGAAAATTAAAACTCAAATTTGGTAAGAAAATCAGGGCAAAAACCCTAACAAATTTTCCTTTTTTGGTTTGATTTTCTTGACAAAACTTGATTCATCTTCTTCATGTCGCATGCACATGATTCTCGTTCTTCACATAATCTTCATCACTGTTGCTTGCCATGGTTAAAAATAAGGTTTAAAATATTATGGTTAAAAATGGGTTAAAAATTAATTTATTTTTTTTAAAGATGAAGTAGCAGGAATGTTAAAAATATGATTGAAACTTCTTCACCACATGTAGTATCTGGACAGATATATTCATTATCATAAATTGATTTGAACCGCCTTTAACCAGTCTTCAGTCTCGTTTCACCAAATCATTGGACCTTTGAACTATAGGCTCTGATACTACTTGTTGGGATCGAAATTGATAGGGCGTTATGCGGAAGCTAATAGTTTGCAAACCATAGAGGCGATAATTCAGACAACAAAGAAAAACATACTAAAGAACATATTATTAATATGATTTGGCCAATTGGCCTACATATTAAAAATTAATTCAAAAAGTATAAAAACTTATTGGAAGAATAATCTCACCCTAAACAAGACTTTTTAACGACTACATTGTAGATGTTATAATGTTATGATATGAGAAGGAGATCTTCAATTTATAGAGATTCAAATGTTTCCTCTAAGAAAGGAACAAACCAAATATGGAAGAGATTTATATTTTCTTTTTTGGGAAAAGTAAAAGTAATTATAGTATTACTTTGACTTTTCTTCAAAGAAAATCAGGATAAAAACTCTAACACATGATCACACCTTTACAACACCTAAAGAATCCAAAAAAAAAGTTACTTCAAAAAGTCTCCATTTTTCTTTTTTGAGTTTTCACAAAATTCATTGTTCATCAAAACTCATAATTGTACAAGTTGAAGAAAATGGAGATGAAGAAAAAACTCGGTATCACATCACCTATATCAGGTACTCCATCTTTAATTTTTATTAATTTTTTTATTCTTTTTTTTTTTGAGCTTGTTTATGTAATTGAATGATTGTTTTGGTACTTTTATTATTTGGGTACGTTTGAGAATTGAGAATGCTCAAAAAAAAAAAATTGGTCCTGTGAGTTGTGAATTGGAACTTGTGTTGCTATTTTTTGCTTTTTCTGTTTATTTGTGATTAGAAATCTTTGTTCAGAATCATGTTACCTTTGAGTTTAGTTTAGCTTTTCTTTTCCTTTTTTGGTTAATTTTGTGGAGTCAACTTGTACAATTCTATCTAAGTAGAAATGAGACAAGATTTTCACTGAGGGGATTTTAGAAACACCCGAAGAAGCCTAGAGGATGTGATATCTACTATATGTGTCACGCCCCAAATTCCATTCGGGACGGACTGGCACCCTGAGCCGATAAGGCCCGAGAGAACCAATCTTCGCTCATGTAGTCTCATATGCATGTTCGCGTATGAATATCATTTTATCTCATGTAATTAATTATCAATGGCGGAAGTCATGGCAATATGTGCAATATATGAAACTTGGCCGTTAGGGCCATCATGTCAAAATGAACATAAACATTTTACATTCAGCTTCCCACATACGTCTACAAAGCCTCTACAGATACATGACTATGACAAACCTAGAGTCGGGACACATCCCGCTCTATACTCATATACAATCTCAAACCAATATGCATAATGACTCGGAAGAGCCCCGGATCAACTGGAGCTCACCAACAATCTGCGAATATCTCGTCGCCTACTGCGGAGATCTACTAACACCTGGGCCTGCAGCATGTAAGGTAAGTCCCCCGAGAGGGGTCAGTACGAAGAAAGTACTGAGTATGTAAGGCCATATGAAACTATAGTAATACATAAGTACTTCCAGGAAATTAAGCGTACGAGAAATAATCAATGTGATTAGACCTCTAACCTGAATGTGTGGAACCATGTTCATTACTTCTATCATTTCATTACTTGGTCATTCATTCGCATCATCATCATTCTTATCATAACCTCCATATTTATATATTCATGCAAGGGATATAGTCTCATCTCTTTTACACATATCTTTATTATTCACTCAACTAGTTAGTGATTCATAATACCTTATGGATCATCACCTTATAAGTAAGTATGTAGTACCGGGCCTCCACCTTTGGTGGGATATACTAAATGAGTATATAGTACCGGGCCTCCATCTTGGTGGGATATATAGTACCGGGCCTCCATCTTGGTGGGATATATAGTACCGGGCCTCCACCTTTGATGGGATATAATATATATATATATAGTACTGGGCCTCCATCTTGGTGGGATATATAGTACCGGGCCTCCATCTTGGTAGGATATATAGTACCGGGTCTCCACCTTTGGTGGGATATATTGTTCTATCTTGAACTTACACCCTTTAGGTTGTGATCCATCCTCAATGTAACATATAGTAACCATACGTACATTACTTCTCTACACATCTTATACCCTTTACGTAGTTATAAGAGTAACACATTAAAGATCATGACATTAATTGAAGCACACTCTTATATATATATTACTTCACTCCTTTACTTCTGATATTGACATCTTCACTTATGAGGAATAATTATATTAACTTGCACATCACCTCTCTTATTACTCTTATGAGATTGATACTTCAACTTGTGCGAGATTAACACATCCACTTACGAGAGATTGATACTTTAAGGATTATGATAGTATTGAAAACACATCTCTATACCTTACTTCACTTCCTTACTTTCAAGAGAGTGATACGCTCACTTGTGAGGAATAGATATATTAGTTCACACTTTACCCCCTTCACTACTCTTATGAGATTGGTACAAAGATATTCATAATAATATTGGACTTTGGAATATGACATGATTGGAGAATGCTTTTTACATTTTTACCCTCCTTGAAATAGGTATTTTAGGATTACAACATTATGACTTCCTTGGAACATACTATTATGAGGACTTTGGACCCATGTCCATAATTAAGTAACTAATGAACAACAACGACTAATGAATGAGGGATACGTGACTTAGGAATGAATAGGTTCTCCTTACGTCGTCACTTTCCTTGTAACAGTTTCTTTTAGTAGTTACAACAACATTATGAGAGCATAGACATTTCAGTCTGTGGATAAGAGACGTATGAATACCAATCGGTCAATGAATAAGAAACGTGTGGATAACAATATACATCAAACCTGAATGAGATATCTTAGCATATTTCAGAATAGAACAAGTGAAATGTCAATATGAACATTATGTGCTGCAGAAGGATACGGACAGAGTAACCTTACATACCTTATCTTCTCAATGTAAGTACACAATCAAATATGTGAGCGCAACAATTCCGCTCCTTCCTTACGTTTCACTCTACATCACAAGTACATAATGTAACCAACATTAACCACCAACTACCTTACAAATACATACAATAACAACAAGTCACATTTTTGGCTTTAACATGTCATTTCCCCTTGACAATACCATTTATGAAATTATATTACCAAAAATTCCATAATATTCACAACATTGACCAATAGATGATAATCAATACATTTCACCACAACACTTCTCCTTTAACCTTTCTTATCCACGCCATATCACAAATAATCCATCAAGTCACTTTAATACACCTCATATCACAAATCGGCCAAAATCCCATAATTTACACTTATGGAAAAATAACAAGTTTAGGACCATAATAACACCATACATGTTGTTATTTCATCCATAACATGCTCTTTCATCAAACCCACAAGTCATAATTCAAGTGTAAATCCCATGGATAACACATCTTTCACAAAAACACAAAGTGCCATATTCAATACTTCCAAGCATAACCAACATAATATACATAATCTCTCATGCTTATAATATGTTAAAATACAAGAATAATCACTTACCCAAGCTTGGAAGATGATGATCTTGTCCAAAAATGCCTTAGGGTTTGAAGAGTCACCAAAAGAGTTTTCTTGAAAACTCTAGAAAATGAGAGAAATGTGATGTGTGTCTAATGAGATAAAAAACTGATTTTCCCCCCTTTTTATAGGCCTTGAGTCCATGCTTATCCAATATTTTTTGTGTGTATACTTAGTCAATGGAAGAATGGGTCTTTTGACCCATGTTTTTTTTCTCATTTTGGGCCCTTTTTTAGCCCAATTCACTTAACCCAATAAAATCAATAATTCCTCATGTTTAACTCATTTAATACGCTTTAATATGATATTCCCACTCACGGGATTTGTACTTATGGCCTCAATCCCAAAAACAAGCAATTCTAGCCACGTATGACCTATTTTGACCATAAGGGTAAAATCGTCATTTTGATGCCAAATTCGTTCTCGAGTAATTTTATTATACCAACATAATACTTAACTCATTTCATGTATATTCTATGGTTGTAGAAGAAACGTGACAAAAATCGGCTCGATACGTCCCCGGGCACCCTTGGGACTTAAGAAATTTCCAACTTTAAAAAAATGGAAAAACCCATCCTGGCACGCCCTTGGGCGCGCCAGCTTGCTGTATCTGGGCACAAAATTTGGCCCAGAGCGGCCTGGCACGCTCTGGAATTCGCCCCTCCCCTTTTTTTTTTAATTTTTCGTTTCTTCGACTTTTCTTCGCGGATTTGGTTAGATACGTCAAGTTCTATTCTTTCACTTACTTCTTACCTTTAATATACCTTATTTGGAGGTCCTCTTAGCCTCATTTTGAACCCCACAAATTCTCCACGAAATTCACAAAATACTTCCTACGAAGGGCTAATCATATGTACGAAGCCAAATTTCAATTTTTCTCATCACTAATATTATCAAATGCACACTTATGGCTCCCGACACCTAAGTAAACATTATTCAAAGTCGTCACATAGGGTTATGAAGGTATGGGGTGTTACAATATGTATATTAAATCTTGATCTTGTATATATCGAAAATAATTTTCCAACGAATAGGGTTTGTCTTGCGTCCCCTAGCTTGGGAAAAACCGAAGAAGCCTAGGGGATGTGACAACTATTGTATGTATATTAAATCTTGATCTTGTATATATCAAGTGTAATTTTCCAGCGAATGGGGTTCGTGTTGCGTCCACTAGCTAGAAAAAAATGAAGAAGCCAGAGGATGCGACATATACTATATGTACATTAAATCTTGATCTTGTGTGTACCAAGCATAGTTTTCCAGCGAATGGGGTTTGTTTGCGTCCCCTAGCTTAGTTTCGTCTTGCGTCCCCTAGCTCAGAAAAACATGAAGAAGCCAAGAGGATGCGACATATACTATATGTACATTAAATATTGATCTTGTGTGTACCAAGTATAGTTTTCCAGCGAATGGGGGTTGTCTTGCATCCCCTAGCTTAGAAAAAAATGAAAAATCCAAGAGGATACGACATATATTATATGTATATTAAATCTTGATCTTGTATATATCCAGTATAATTTTCCAGCGAAGGGGTTTCGTCTTGCGTCCCCTAGCTCAGAAAAATACGAAGAACCAAGAGGATACGACATATACTATATGTATATTAAATCTTGATCTTGTGTTTACCAAGTATAGTTTTCCAGCAAATGGGGTTTGTATTGCATCTCCTAGATCTACCCTTTATGTATGTGAGTGTTTCAGATGAACCCCTCGAATCCCCTAGCTCCGCCCTGTATGTGAGTGTATCATGGTGCTTTTATTGCCGCTATCATTGTAAAATTGCTCATTTTATGTTATGATATAGCTTTGCGAGAATTCAAAATTAACTGAAATGTAACAGAATCAGGAACTTTGGGATAATTTTCTCTATATTAAACTGAATTTGCAAAAAGAAAAGCTACAAAAAACTAACTAATTGAATTGAAATAACTACTCCGCCACCATTGTTGAACTCAATCTGAAAGGAAGAAGAGGAAGAGAAGATTCAGTATGAATCAGAGAGAAAAGAGAGAAGAGAAAGGAGAGAAACGAGAAGAGGGAAAGGTAGTTAGGGTACCGATTTTCTGTTAGTCGATTCTCTCTCCTCTGGAGCTCTTATAGACAGCTCGGATGATCTGGGCCCTTTATTGGAATTAGTTTATGACCCGTAACTAATTGGGCCTAAGGGTCATGGCATACCCGCGCCCATGAAAAATAGCCTTGTCCTCAAGGCTGAGTATCAAAGTCAGGAAACTTAGACTTAAGAAAAGCATAGTCCTCCCAAGTAGCATCTTCAGGAGGTAGATTAGACCACTGAACCAGTACATGAACTCCAGCTACATTACCTTGTTGAACCAATTGTCTTTGAAGTATCTGCACGGACTTGACAATGAACTGACCATCAACGCCAGTAGCTAGTAAAGTAGTCTGAACCACTACCTTATTGCCAACTCTCTTTTTCAAAAGAGAGACATGGAATACAGGGTGAACCTTAGAAGATGAAGGTAACTCCAGCTTATAAGCCACCAACCCACTCTTCTAAGCACCTTATAAGGACCATAGAACTTGGAACTAAGTTTGAGATGCTTCCTCAAAGCTAAAGAAGATTGCCTGTAGGGCTGTAGCTTGAGAAAAAACCCAATCTCCCACCTGAAATTCTCTTTCAGTCCTCCTCCTATCAGCAAACAACCTCGTCCTTTCCTGAGCCTTAGAAAGGTTATCACTAAGCAACTGATGCATTTGTTGTCTCTTCATCACCAAAGCAGCAGCTGCATAAACAGAAGTGTCTAGTAGAGTCCCCAAAGAATCTTGAGGAGGTGTGTATCCATAAAGAGCCTCAAATAGTGTAAATTGTAAGCTAATGTGAAAGTTGGTGTTGTACCACCATTCAGACAAATGTAACCACTGCATCCGATGAACTGGTCTGTGAGAAGTCATGCATCTCAGATAATTCTCAATGCACCTATTTACCCTCTTAGTTTGGCCATCACTTTGAGGGTGATAATCCGAACTAAAGTGAAATTGGGTGCCCAACAACTTAAACAAGGTCTGCCAAAAATTACTCAGGAAAATCTTATCCCGGTCGGAGACAATAGACTCAGGCATCCCATGTAAGGTGTGCACTCTCTTAAGAAATTTACTAGCCACAGTACTGGCAGTAAAAAGATGTGCTAATGCAATAAAGTGTGCAAACTTAGACCTCCTGTCTACCACCACCAAGATCCCATCCTTACCCTGTGATTTAGGCAATCCGTCTATAAAATCCATGCTAACATGCCTCCATAATTGATCAGGAATGGGAAGAGGTTGGAGTAACCCAGGGTATGGAACAGTCTCATCTTTGTTCCTTTGGAAAACTTCACAAGATGCAATGTATTGAATCAACATCTGTTTCATGTTTGGCCAGTAGAAAACTTGAGACAACCTTTTGAGGGTGCCCAGTTGGCCTGAATGTCCACCTAAAGGTGAATCATGAAAGGTCGTAATCAGTTGTTCTCTGAGTGGACCAGTAGCACCAATGTAAACCTTGCCTTTCCTCTTAAGCACACCAGCTGATTACTGATACATGTGGGGGCCAAAACCAGAAGTAGTCACTTCAGCAATCAAGGAAGCAACCTGGGGGTCGTTAGCATAACTCTCACTAATATCTAACATCCAGTTGGGCACCACAGTAGTGATAGCATTCAGGGAAGCAGTAGCAATAGTGGTTGGTTTCTCTTGTACCTCAAATTGTCTAGATAGAGCATCAGCTACTCTATTCGCAGTCCCCTTTTTATATTGGACCTCATAGTCCAATCCTAGAAGCTTAGTCAAGCCTTTTTGCTAAATAACAGTGGTGATCTTCTGCTCAAGAAGATACTTGAGACTATAGTGATCAGTTCTCACTATGAAGTATTTATACTGCAGATAGTGCCTCCATTTATCAATTGCATTTAACAAGGCCATATACTCCTTTTCATAGATGGACCTACCCCTATGCATAGGAGCAATGACTTTATTGAAATAAGCCAAGGGTCTTCCCTTTTGCATTAGAACAACTCCAATTCCTGAGTGGCTTGCATCAGTTTCCACTATGAACTCTTGACTATAATCAGGCAGTGCTAACACTGGGGTACTGGACATGGCTAGTTTAAGAGCCTCAAAAGCATGATCAGCCTCCTCATTCCAATGAAATGCATCCTTTCTCAGTAAGTTACTCAGAGGTCTGCATATGCTTCCATAATTGCACACATACTTCCTGTAGTAACCTGTTAGGCCTAGGAAACCTCTAAGAGCCTTAACAGAAGTAGGTTAAGGTCATTCTCTCATAGCTTTGATCTTGTTAGGGTCAGTAGACACCCCTTCTATAGTAATAACATGACCAAGATACTCCACTTTTGGTTGGCCAAAAGAACATTTAGACTTCTTAGCATACAAAGTGTTGTGATGCATGACTTTGAACACTGTCTCTAAGTGGTATAAATGGTCCTGCAATGAACTACTGTAAACCAAGATATCATCAAAAAATACCAGAACAAACCTTCTTAAATAAGCCTGAAATACTTGGTTCATTAGAGCTTGGAAAGTGGCAGGTGCATTAGTGAGCCCAAAGGGCATCACTTTGAACTCATAATGGCCCATGTGAGTCCTAAATGCTGTCTTGTAGACATATTTAAGCTTCATCTTGATCTGATGGTAGCCTGACCTAAGGTCAATCTTTGAAAAAATCACAGATCCTTGCAGCTCATCCAACAAGTCATCTATAATTGGAATAGGATATTTATCCTTGATTGTGATCTCATTCAACCCTCTGTAATCCACACAGAACCTCCAAGTTCTATCTTTCTTCTTGACTAACAGTGTTGGTGAAGAAAATGGGGACTGGCTGTGTTGTATAATACCATTGCTCATCATTTCAGCTACTTGCTTCTCCAGCTCTTCTTTCTGGTAATAGTTGTACCTGTATGGTCTTAAACTAACAGGGAAAGCATCAGGTTTCAAGGGAATAGTGTGATCCAGTGTCCTCTCAGGTGGTAATATTTTAGGTTCAGCAAACAGCATGTCATATCTAGTCAGCAGCTGTTGTATTGCCTCATCAACCACCACTTGGTCCAGGCCAATTTCTCCTCTAAGCATGAACAAATGAGCCAATATTATTTGTCCTTTCTTCAATATTTTGCTCATGGTACCACTAGTAATCAGATTAAGTTGGCTCTCTTCTGGTATGGCATGAAGAACAAGCTTGTTCCCTTTCTTACCAATGGTGACACAGTGTTTCTTATGATCAAACTTAGTGGGATTAAACTTCTTCATCCAGTCATTACCAAGCACAATATCAGACCCTCCCAATTTAATCACTCTTAGGACCTCCTTGAAGCTTCTACTCTCCATTTTCCATACATACCCCAGACATGTAGAACTACAATAAACATAGTTCCCATTTACAACAGTGACCCTAATAGGATAAGAATAAACAGGATGATGACCCGTTTCTTTTGCTGTTTGTTCATCAATGAAACTATGAGTTGCACCTGAGTCTACCAACACTGTCAATGACTTATTTTTCTTAGTGCCTCTGACTAAAATAGCATTCACTCCCAAGTTGTTTCCTGATAATGCATTCAAACAAACTGCCTCCTGCATCTCAAGCTCCACTTCTCCTTCAATCTCTATCTCAGGATTGTCAAGTAGTGTTGGATGAACATCTGCAGCCTCTCCTTGCATACACTGCAACTGCTTAACCTTATACTGATGACTAGGGCCAAATTTATCTCCACACTTATAGCAGAGATGATTATTCTTTCTATACTCATAGACCTTAGGGCTCAACCTGAACGCATTAGGTCTGATGTTAGAGTTATTAGCCACCTTGTTCCCTGTTGAACCATAAGAACTGTTATTGGATCTGTATACAGGTTTAACCTTCTTCTGAGCAGCCTCTATTGCCTTCTCCTGCATTCTAGCTTATTGAATAGCCAACTTAAGAGTAGCTGGCTTAAACATCTTAACTGCAAATTTGATTTCTTCCTTCAATGCTCTAATAAAACTTGACAGGAAATGGGACTCATTCAGTGTTGGGTTCCTAATAATCATTTGAGCCTTAAGATCCTCAAATCTCACTAAGAACTCATCTACACTCCCTACTTTAGTCAATTGATTAAACTCTTCTACCACATCCTCCATAGATACATCTCCAAATCTACTACACAATTCAAATTTAAACTCTAGCCAAGTTAATAATCCCCTACTTACTGTCAGAGAATGATACCACATTTCAGCATCACCACACAAATAAAGTGCAGCTCCCTTAACCTTCTGATGCTCAACAATTTTATAAAGGCTAAAATACCGTTCACACTTTCTAAGCCATACCTTAGGCTCGTGGCCATCAAAGTTAGTCAGTTCCCACCTGGGAGAAGGAACATTGTTTCCTACTTGTCGAGCTGGTCTGAACTCATTTCCAGGAATTGGAAGCAGTCCATCTCCGATCCCCTGTGCTCCATCAGGAACTCGATGATTCCTTCCTTCTAAGTTTATTAACCGCTCCAAAATTTGCTCTAGAGTTCCTTGTATACCAGGTTGTGTAGCTCGCACTTCCTGTTGACCTGTTGCTAATTCTATTAGCAACTCATCATGCTTAAGTAGCTTATCATCCATAAGTTTCAACCTAGTACCTTCCGCCCTTGATTATATCCCCGTCGCAGAACCGAGGCTCTGATACCAAATGTTATGATCTAGCTTTACGAGAATTCGAAATTAACTGAAATGTAACAGAATCAGGAACTTTGGGACAATTTTCTCTATATTAAACTGAATTTGCGAAAAGAAAAGCTACAAACAACTAACTAATTGAATTGAAATAACTACTCCGCCACTATTGTTGAACTCAATCTGAAAGGAAGAAGAGGAATAGAAGATTCAGTATGAATCAGAGAGAAAAGAGAGAAGAGAAAGGAGAGAAACGAGAAGAGGGAAAGGTAGTTAAGGTACCGATTTTCTATTAGTCGACTCTCTCCCCTCTGGAGCTCTTATAGACAGCTCGGATGATCTGGTCCCTTTATTGGAATTAGTTTATGACCCATAACTAATTGGGCCTAAGGGTCATGACATTTTATTTTAGCCTCTCTATTATGGGTAACTAGGAATCTTGGAGAGATCAGTAAAATGATGTTGGTGAAGCTGGAATAAGTTTAGACTGATCATTCTTCTTGATTTTAGTTTATGTTTCAAAGGAAAAGCACAAGGCAATTGATTTTAATCCATCACCAAGTCTTGGTGAATATAATTATCTGGTACCTGTGCTGGTGTGTGGTAGCAAATACCAATAAAATTAGTCGAGGTGTGTGCAAGTTACTAGACACCATGACTATTTAAGAAAAGTATAAATGGTTACTCGAAGAATCAAGGGGAACAAGAAAAGAATTGGGTTACATTACAGTGATAATGTGATTGATTTGTGGCTTGTGCAGGTTGGAAGTTTCCTTATATTGTTTACTCCAATTATTAGTGCTAGTAATAAGTTCCGAAGGGGGGAAAATTAGGGGGCCCTTCGTTAAAAAGGTGGCTCATATAATATCGTCGTCCAATAAATAGAGTACATTTGCCCCTTTTTTCTTATGAACTTTTGATTTTCTAACTAAAAAAATTATTTTCCTTGTTTTTAATTAGAAATTACCATGTGTCTTTTAGAAAATAATTCTAACCAATTTTTAAAAGCCACGTGGTAATTTTATAATTAAAAAATAATAAAAATGATTTTTAAAATTCCAAAAAATGAAAATTCAATTGAAAGAAGGGCAAATGCTTTATTTATTGGATGACAAAAGTATATGTGCGCCATTTTTTAACCAGAGGGTATATCCTGCTAAAGAAAAATACAAAATTGTGCTATTTCATATACCTTAAGTGTCTATACAACTTTATGTAAATTATAGAGGAATACTAGATTGTTGGTATATGTAATTCAGTGTTCCAGTCACATGAAAAAAAACACAAATATACAAAAAAATAATGAAGATGATCATACCTATACAACACCTAAAAAATCCAATAATTGCATAAAAAAGTCTCCATCTTTTTCTTTTGAGAGGGGGGGGGGGGGGGAGGTTGCAAAATTCATTTTTTATCAAAACCCATAACTACATAGTCTACTACTCCTGCTGTATACAGTTCCAAATCGCAAAGTTGACGGTATAGTAGGACCTTTTCTTAGAAACAAAATTGTACTACTTCTTTTGTCCCATTTTATGTGGCACTATATGATTTGAAACAGTATTTAAGAAAAGAAAGACTTTTTAAACTTGTGGCCTAAACCAATCCATAGATATTTGTGTGTAAATCATTTTTGTAAGAGTAAAAGAGTATTTTTATAGTTAAATTGTTTCTAATTATAGTAAAGTGACATTCTTTTAGATACAGACTAAAAAAAAAGTATGCCACATAAAATGAGACGGGGAAGTATTTCATATACCTTAGGATTCAGTTACAACTTTAAATAACTTAACGAGGAATACTAGATTACTGGTATTTGTAACTCAGTGTTCAGTCACATGAAAACACACACATATATACAAAAAGACAATGAACATGATCACTGTTTTATCCTTTTTTGGATTTCATTTAAAAGAAAATGATTTTGACCTTTTCAAATTATTTCAATAATTCAAGAAAATTTTGAAATAACTTTAAGAAAATTACAGATTCGCCACTTGATTTTTATAGAAAATATCAAGAAAAAATTTAAAGGAATTTCAAATATTCAAAAACAGAAATGAAATCTTAAAATAAGAGAAACTGAGTAAGGGTTCAATTAAAGCCCTAAAAAGGTTTTTAAGGCATTTAGGAGCGTCCGTTTAAAAACGGTTTACCAAAAATAAATTGACTAACTTAAAAAAAATGTCTAATTTTGCAAATACTTGATTTTATAGAGAATATAAAAATTATTAATTTAAAAGTCCTAAAATGACATTTATTTATCCAGGTGAAAAAATAATCAACTTAAATTAAAGAAAAACCCATATAAATTGAATATTCAAATTTTTGAATTTAAGAGGGAAACAAATCTATATTTTTTTTATACACTTGGCAAAAATAGAGATCTTATAAAAAATCGAATTAAAAGTATTTTGTTACTTATCAAAAAATTATTTTTTTAAGTTTGAAGAAAATTACTTTAATTTAAGTGAACTATTAGTCATATGAACAAAATAAATGTTATCTTAGTATAAAAGATAAAAATTTTGGAAGGCTCATTTTAAGGAAGAAAAATTTAAGGCACCAATTTTAATCTGTTTTGAACAAGATAAATTAGGTGAGAGAAAAAAATGTGAATTAAGTAAATAAAAACCAAGATAAATTGAATGGCAACAACTTAGGAAATCACTTAGATTAATTAAATAAAATTAGTACAAATGACAAGCAACACGAATAAATACAAGAAAAAGGGAGCAAAGTTTGAGATTTGGGCCCTGTTTTGGCCCATTTAACTGTCCAGATTTCTTGGACTTTAATTTCAGGGACTTTTGAGCCCATTTAGCTGTGTATACCATCTGTATATCGTCTGTATGCCAGCACCCTTTTCCACTGCGTTTTTTTGTATATTTTGGTGTTGTATATCAGCGACGTTCTTCTTTGCATTTCCTGTATATTTGCTTCAAAACCTATGCAGTTGCTCTCTGAATCTGCACATAGTCCGTATATTACTGTATACTTGATGTATACCAGTATATACCAGCCATATTCCTTTGTTAATCAGTCCACTTTGGACTTGTTAAGGCTTGACTCGGGAAGGATGGGGACTTGGCCCCGGAAATGCAAGGTTCAAGAGTCCAAGGGATTCGATGAGGGAGTTCATGCATTGCAAAGAAGAGAAAAAGATTAGTACATGAGCAACAAAGATTTAACATTGGATGAAAAATATAATAAAGAAACATGTCTAATTATTTGGTGTTAACATTCTAATTAATAATCGATATGTGGAGGGCCAAAATTGGGTGTCAACAATCACGCCTATACAATACTTAAACAGTCCAAAAATTCTAGTAAAATCTTATACGAAAACTCAATTGGTAACGAAGTTTTCAACTTAACTTTGAGCCTTATGACCTTAATTCATTTCCAAAGCTCTTCTTACACTAAGAAATTGATCTTAATATCTATGTACAACTAGAAATCATCGGGTTTGGTTCTATACGTATTTGAAGAACAGTTCAGAAATTTGGGGTGTTACACATAATTTTTTAAATTTTATGATCAAACATAATTTTCAACATGGCAAAAAGTAAAAAGATATTCATAGTCAAACTACCACTTAACTAGGGCTCTCCGGAAATGAGCCTAGTAATGCGGAATTCAATTTTAATCGGGCTTCCATCCGGGTATTGGACCCTAATTGAGAAACAAAAAAGAATGAAAGGTGAAAAACACACCCAAATACTTTGGTTTTTTGAGTTTCACATCTAACTATTAGTTATTAGAATTTACACCAACTATTTATTAAAACACACCTGAACTATTAATTGTTCATTATTTCTACCTGGATTCAAACAATTTTTAGTTCAAGTGTATTTTGATAAACAGCTAATGATAATTCAGGTAGAAAACTCTAACACCTAATAATTCAGATATAAAATTACAAAAATTGATATATTTTAGTTGTGCTTTTCACTATTAACTCAACACCCAAAAAAAAAAAAATTGTACCATTTTATATACCTTAGGGGTCAGTTACAACTTTAAATAACTTAACAAGGAGTACTAGATTACTGGTATCTAGTATTCATGTGACTGGAACAAGAAAAACACACACATACAAAAAAACAATGAACATGATCACACTTACACAACACTTGAACAGTCCAAAAAAATTTCTTCAAAAAGTCTCAATTTTTTTTTTTGGATTTTCACAAAATTCATTTTTTTTAATCAAAACACATAATCACACAAGGTGAAGAAAATAGAGATGAAGAAAGAACTTTGTGTCATATCACCTATATCAGGTACTGCATTTTTATTTTTTTTGAAATTTTTTGTTGAGCTTCTTTATGTAATTGAAAGATTGTTTTGGTACTTTTATTATTTGGGTATGTTTGAGAATGCTCAAAAATATTTTTTTTGGCCCTGTGGGTTGTGAATTGGAATTTCTGTTGCTATTTTTTCGCTTTTTGTCTTTATTTGTGACTAGAAATCTTTGTGAAGGATCATGTTACCTTTTTTTTCCTCCTTTGGGTAATTGTGTGGAGTTAAACTTGTACAATTCTATGTTTCTATGAGTGTGATATAGAAGCGGAGTTAGGATTTTCGTTGAAGGGATTCAGAAAACACGAAAAAGCCAAGAGGATGCGGCATCTATTATATGTATATGAAATCTTGATCTTGTATATATCGAGTATAATTTTCTAGTGAATGGGGTTTGTCTTGCGTCCCCTAGCCTAGGAAAAAACGAAGAAGCCAAGCACCCAAGGGTGTGGCCTAGTGGTCAATGAAGTGGGTTGAAAGCCTGAGGTCTGAGGTTCGAATCCCAGCAGAGACAAAAAACACTAGGTGATTCTTCCCATCTGTCCTAGCCTTGGTGGACAGAGTTACCTGGTATCTGTTGCTGGTGGGAGGTGACAGGTATCCCGTGGATTTAGTCGAGGTGCGCGAAAGCTGGCCCGGACACCACGGTTATCAAAAAAAAAAAAAAACAAAAAAAAACCGAAGAAGCCAAGAGGATGCGGCATTTACTATATGTATATTAGATCTTGATCTTATATATATCGAGTATAATTTTCCAGTGAACGGGGTTTGTGTTGTGGCCCCTAGCTTGGAAAATAACGAAGAAGCTAAGAGGATGCGACATTTACTATATGTATATTAAACCTTGATCTTGTATATATCAAGTATAATTTTCCAGCGAATAGGGTTTGTCTTGTGTCCCCTAGCTTAGAAAATAATGAAGAAGCCAAGATGATGCGACATTTACTATATGTATATTAAATCTTGATCTTGTATATATCAAGTATAATTTTCCAGCGAATGGGGTTTGTCTTGTGTCCCCTAGCTTAGAAAATAATGAAGAAGCCAAGATGATACGACATTTACTATATGTATATTAAATCTTGATCTTGTATATATCAAGTATAACTTTCCAGCGAACGGGGTTTGTCTTGCGTCCCTTAGCTCTTCCCCTTCATGTATTTTTACTTAAGCCGAGAGTCTATCTGATACAGCCTCTCTACCTTTCAGGTAGGGGTAAGGTCTGCGTACACTCTGTCTTCCCAAGACCCCACTTTGTGGGACTATTGTGGGTATGTAGTTGTAGTTGTAGTTGTTGTTGTCATGAGGCCCTTTTCTTTAGTTTCAAATTTTTATTGTCTTTGTAACGGCAGGGGTGGAAATCATTGAATAGTTAATGAAGGTTACATTTAACTAATTTCCTCTAGCAAAACGGGATTATATAGAATTTTTCTGTTTTCTCTTATGCTTCCTCGTTCGATCATCTTTTTAGTGCACTTGTTATACCCGTCTTTTATAGTCTGTCAGAACAGTCCAAACATTTATTCCTTTAATCGATCCAGGAGCATTTTAGGATCATATCATGTCTCTTTCTGTTGGTACATGCAACCTTAGTGAATTCATTTCTTCAAATTAAATCTTGTCATATTAGGGCCCTGTTTGGTTCGGATAAATATACCTGCTTTGCTGATTCAACTATTTGCTTTAATCTGAATCCGGTTATTGTGGGGAAAAAAAACGGGCTTTTAGAGTTAATAACTGACTATTACATCAATAAAACTGATAAATTTGATCTTACATTTTGAATAATCATAAACATCTTGATAATTTAATCCAAGCGGTTGTTTAGTGTTTACAGCTTAAGTTGAAAAAAGGTCCTGCAGCAGCCCATTAATGTTCTATTAGTTTCGATCCTTTTTTGTGATGGAATAAGTGAGTGTACATTCACTATCATGCTAGGTAATGCATAAATGAAGTATATGAATTGAATTCTAAGATCAATTGATTCATGTCACTTACTCTTTGCCCTTCTATAAATTGCAAACTATGCCATCTTACTTTCTTTTTTTTGGACTTCACGTCCAAAAATTTGCCCACTTTAGCATGGGTACAGGACAAACATTTTCATTTCCTGTTTATTTTCACTTTTAAATAATAAGTATCGTTGATTATTTTGTGTGAAATATGCATTTATGAAAGGTTTTTGGCAGCTTGAATCCGGACTATACTTCTTAGCTAATGGAAAAGTAGTTCTGTAGGTAGACCTTAACAAATTGCTTTAGAAGGCAATGGAGACTGGTTGGACTAGATACATGATGTCTATGCTAGTCCTAGATGACTGTTTTTGTGCTCCATATAAACACAATCTTTTCCCTTGATCGTCATTTTGTTTCAGCACCTTCTTCCGAGTTGTCATTCTGACCATCCTGTGAGTTGTTCCTTTGTAAAGTTCTATAATTAGATCGTACGTTGGCAATCACAGCACAACTTACTTTACTCTTTTTTATGTCCTTTTCATTTAGTTTTTTTTCCCAAACTCAGGAAGATTTGACCAAATTAATTTTAGAGAGCAACAGGAAATTAACACTTCCCAGAGCTTGTACTTTTGTTTCTGTTAGTGAACCAACTCTACCAGGAACCTTTTCGAAGTCCTACTTCTATATCCTTTTCATCCCTCAATTCAGGTTGATGCCTAAAAGAAGCAGAAATGGTTATATACTTGTCCTTCTGTTTTTTTATTTTTGTAGTTATTGTTATTTTCTCTTTTCTTTTACTTTTGCTTTTATAGACTGATTATATTTGGTTCACACAAATATCGCTTTCTTTGGCTACTGTTTCAGCAATCATTTTTATGTGAAACCTTGTAATGTGAAGTTTATCCTCTAACTTCACTGGCATACACAATTCTAATATAGTTTCCTGTTTAGCATACGACACTTCACAGTTCACACTTTAGCAATTTTAGCTCTCATTAGATTCACTAGACAATCAGAAGTGTTTATTGTTGAATGGTAAATTGTGTAACGGCAGGATTTGGTCAAAAAGATACTGATGAGGAACCCCTACGTGTATTTCGGAAAAGAAAAAGCAAACAAGTAGCTGCTACACTTGATTCAGCTGTTGCGCCACGACGTTCTTCCCGTATCCGTGGACTGTCAAATAGAAGAAACGGCATATCAGTGCAAAAGTTAAACACGAACGACTTTGACTGCTACCTGGAGTAAGTTTGTAATTTTGTGTACTAAATTATGCAATTCGCTTATACATTTTCCAGTTTCTGTTTTGAACATAACTTTTTGGGATAATGTAGGCATATGTGGAGAGAACTACCAGAGGATAAGAAAAATCTGTTTGCATGCCTCGACCCCATGTGGTTTTCCTTATACAGAACCAAAGATTACAAGCCTAAGGTGTTGAGGTGGATTAAGAGCAAAGACATATTCTCGAAAAAATATGTTTTTGTTCCGATCGTTCTCTGGTATGTTTCCCGATTTGTTATCTGGCTATGCTTTGCATATCATTTGAGATTTGTTATCTGGCTATGCTTTGCATATCATTTGAGGTTGTGCTTTGTAGACTGAGATGTCTTTCATCAGGGATCATTGGTGTCTTTTGATCTTTTGCCATCTTGGCGAAAGTCTAGAGTTAGAATCAACAACTCCCTGTTTGTTGTTGCTGGATTCGTTGCATATGGCAGACCCCTTGCGATTTGTACCTGAGATAAGAAAGTATTTTCCTTGACTAGCGTCCTACCTCATGATTTTTGTTTTGTTAGTTATTTTACTTTGTATGCTTCATTTTGTTCGATTTGTAGATTTGTTTCCGGTATATTCAACAATGAAGAGAGGCCAGAGAGCCCGCAGCTGATTAAGAAAATCCAGTTATTGGTTCCTAAGGTCACAATACTTTTCACTCATGGTTCTGATGTTACTTACTAATGGCTATGTTACTCAGACTCTTCAAAAATGTCATCGGGGTCCTTCAAAAGTAGTGCATCCAACACGGGTGTGACAAAATTTTTGGAGAGTCCGAGCAACTTAGACTAATGGTCTCTAATTTAGCACGATTTGAACATTTCAGGTACCACAGCAGAGAAATGATACCGACTGTGGTAAATTTCTGTTGTACTACATTAGCCTTTTCCAGAAGAGTGCTCCCGAAACTTTTAGCATTTCAGAAGGCTACCCTTACTTTGTGAGTACTTTGTCAAACTCTTTAGATAATTAAATAAATAGAAGTGTTCCCTCTCTAATAGCTTAAACTTTCAGACCGAGATGGTTATACACTTCAACACTGTATCCGACCAGATAGAGGTCCTGAATTTGAGTCTCATCGCCACCCAAAAAGGACTTCCACGGGCTTGCTTCTTGAAAAAGAATCAAGCCAGCACATGAGGGGGCGTGTTGAAGACATAATTGAATAAATAAAAGTGTTCCCTCTATAAAAGTTTAAACTTTTAGACGAGATGGCCGCACCCTTCAAAAATCTTTTCTGTTTTACAGATGAAGGAAGACTGGTTTACTCCCGACCAGATAGAAAGCTTTTGGCAGGAACTGCAGACTGTGAAGAAGGATTCAGAATCTTCTGATGGAAGCATACCAGGTTCTGAGGATGCTATATGTTTAGATTAATAGGAGGAAACTAAGAGTGACATGTAAATTGTTTTTCTAAAACAATGATATTACTGCTTGGGGAACCTCAGAACAAAGGTGGATTTTGTCTTCGTGTGACCTGTAGGTCCACCTTGTTTGGGATTAAGACGTAGTAGTTGTTGTTGTTGCTGTTATTGTCGTTGTTGTTGTGACCTATAGGTCACGGATTTGAGTCGTGGAATCAGTCAGGGATGCTTACTTCATGGTAGGCATCCAATATTACACTTTTAGTTTTTCCCAAATCTTATGCGAACGCGGGATGCTTCGTGCACCAGACTGTGTTTCTTTTAAAAAATAGGATACTATTGGAAGAACAGGTAACTATGCTCATTTGGATATTTAAGGTTGTCTATTTTGTTCTATAAGCTAAGAGAACAAATTTTGGATCAGATGATTATGCATCGATTCATGGGTTAATCCACCAATGTTGTTTTTAAAGTTATTTGAAATTTTGAATTCAATTAAGATAAGCAGAAACTTACTCCAATTTTTCAGTAATTTAACTCAAGAGATTGCAGGTTCTCATTTAACGAACCAACACCATAGGTTGTAGAAAGAAAACATTTAATTTCATCTTTCAGCTCCCTTAACTAGATCCATATCAGGGGACTGTAACAGTGTGGTACTACTAGGATGGTCGACAAAAAGAATGGTTAGAATGTTGGATATAATAAGCAGGGAGTGGCTAGAACAATAACAGGATAGAGGCACAGCGCCACCAGTATTATCGAAAGCAAAAAGTGCAAAGCATTTGTAAGGTCTGCTGGTGCTTTATGCGCAAAAAAAATCGTAGGCTTTAATGAAAAAAAGCGTAAAGGGAGAAAAAAAATACAAATATATATCTCTGTGTAGTCCATGACGTTATGAGCATGAAAGACAAATATATGAATAAAAAAATTGAAAAAAGATTATGATAAAGTGATATATCAATTGTTTAGATCACCTCTTCAATAGAGGCTCATTGACAAGGAAAATTATGTGATGACGAGACTGAAGCGCATATTAAGAGATGCAACGTGCTCAACACGTTTTGAGCCTCGCTTTAGGGTTTAAGCGTGCTTTGAGCGCCTCTTTGACAACACTCAGTGCCACTGAAATGATCATTTAGGAGGGATCAGTCAGCTAAAAATGTCACCAAAAATAGAAGTGATGCTGCCAAAATGATCACCCGAAGAGACAAAAGTAATAAAATAATGAAAACGAAAATGGATTTGGCAAAGGAAGCGGCATAAAGCCGGCTTATGGGAAAAAGTTAATTAAGTCCTACGTTACTGCCAAGTATCAAGAGCGTTGAGGCTCTAAATACCAGGTACAAAGATAAAGACAAAATAGAGAACACTCTTATTGAATTGGTGTCTTTACCAACTACCAAGACCGTTGAGGGAATTCAGGCTTTAATAACGTGTACAAAGATAAAAGAAAGAAAAACCCTGGTTGAGTTGGTTCTTAACAACATGCAAGTGGATTCATGATATGAAAGTTTCGAGTAACATAAAATAAGTCAAGTTCTCCAATTGTTGAGATTCTTAAAACATATTAGTGATCCTCGTGACTTCCCAAGTTATACCATAGAATTAGGGGTTGTTTATTGCATTGCAGCTGTATAGATTCAGTTGCAAATCAAATGTAGGAAACTAACAAAGCTCTAGTAGAAGGAACGGAATCTCCATAACTGATCAAACAAGTAGCGTCAAGCTAAACCCCCAATGTTCTAAAAGTATTCCAAATACTGCTAAACAAATACTCTAAGACATAGTAGAGTTTTCAAAATTAGACTTGCAGATTTTTCGTTGCTTGTGATCTTGATCTGATTGTGATGCCAATATGATATACCATAAGTATCACATTTCTAACTAGTATAACGTGATTTATTATATTTCCTTAATTAGGCACCTTCTTAAGATGTGCCAGTATTTTTATGATGTCCATTACTAACTGGAATGTCTGATAATTATCTACCATTTAATTTCCATATCATTTGGTGTCCCAAAACTCTTCCTAAATCGAATAGTATCTACTCCTTCCCTAAATCAACAAGTTGTCACTCAAAACATGCCTATGCCTTTTTAATTTATAAATGTGTTATAAATTTTCTATTGTCGTGGAAGCATCCACTGAGCTGGTGGTTTTTGATATCTCCTCCACATAAACATAAATTTACCTTGGCAAAAGATCAAAAGACACCAATGATCCCTGATGAAAGACATCTCACTCTACAAAGCACAACCTCAAATGATATGCAAAGCATAGCCAGATAACAAATCGGGAAGCACATACCAGGGAACAATGGGAACAAAAACATATTTTTTCGAGAATATGTCCTTGCTCTTAATCCACCTCAACACCTTCGGCTTGTAATCTTTCGTTCTGTATAAGGAAAACCACGTGGAGTCGAGGCATGCAGATGAATTTTTCTTATCCTCTGGTAGTTCCCTCCACATATTCCTACATTATCCCAAAAAGTTTTGTTCAAAACAAAAACTGAAAAACATATTAGAAAATTGCATAATTTAGTACACCAAATCACAAACTTACTCGAGGTAAAATTCAAAGTCGTTCGAGTTTAACTTTTCCATTGATCTGTCGTTCCTTCTATTTGACAGTCCATGGATACGGGAAGAACGCCGTGGCTCAACAGCTGAATCAAGTGTAGCAGCTACTTGTTTACTTTTTCTTTTCCGATATACACATAGGGGTTCCTCATCAGTAGTCCACGAAAAAGATATTTGTGTGAACCAAATAATCAGTCTATAATAGTAAATGTAAAAGAAAAGAGAAAATAACAGAAGGATAAGTATATAACCATCTCTGCTTCATTTAGGCATCAATCTCGTATTGAAGGATGAAAAGGATATAGAAGTAGGAATTCGAAAAGACTCCTGTTTCCGTTTTGGTTCTCTAACAGAACAAAAGTACAATCTTGGAGAAACTGATGAGGAACCCCTACTTGTATAGCGGAATGGAAAAAGTAAACAAGTAGCTACTGCACTTGATTCAGTTGTTGTGCCATGACGTTCTTCCCGTATCCGTGGACTGTCAAATAGAAGGAATGACAGATCAGTGGAAAAGTTAAACTCGATCGACTTTGACTGTTACTTGGAGTAAGTATGGGCTTTTGTGTACTAAATTATGCAATTTTCTTATATGTTTTCCAGTTTCTGTTTTGAACATAACTTTTTGGTATAATGGTAGGAGTATGTGGAGGGAACTACCAGAGGATAAGAAATGGTCATTTGTGTGCCTTGACTCCATGTGGTTTGCCTTATACAAAACCAAAGGTTACAAGCCTAAGGTGTTGAGGTGGATTAAGAGCAAAGACACATTCTCGAAAAAGTATGTTTTTGTTCCCATCATTCCCTGGTATGTGTTTCCCGATTTGTTATCTGGCTTTGCCAAAGTTGCATATCATTTGAGGTTGTGCTTTGTAGACTGAGATGTCATTCATTGGCGTATTTTGATCTTTTTCCATCCCGCGGAAAGTCTCGAGTCAAAATCGGCAACTCCTTGTATGTTGTTGCTGTATTCATTGTGGGTGGCAGACCCCTTGCGATTTGAACCTGAGATAAGAAAGTATTTTTCCTCGACCAACATCCTACCATGTGATTTTGGTTTTGCTAGCTATTTTACTTTGTATGCTTTGTTTTGTTCGATTTTAGATTTGTTTCCGGCATATTCAACAATGAAGAGAGGCTAGAGGGCCTGCGGCTGATTAAGAAAATCCAGTTATTGGCTCCTAAGGTCACAATACTTTTCACTCATGGTTCTGATGTTGACTTACTACTGGCTATGTTGCTCAGACTTATCAAAAATGTCATAGGTGCGTGCCAGATCCTTCAAAGTAGTGCATTTTTGGAGAATCCGAGCAACTTAGACTAATGATCTCTCATTTAGCACGGCTTGAACGCTTCAGGTACCTCAACAGAGAAATGATATCGGCTGTGGTAAATTTGTTTTGTACTACATTAGCCTTTTCCTAGAGAGTGCTCCAGAAACTTTTAGCATTTCAGAATGCTACCCTTACTTTGTGAGTACTTTGTCAAACTATTTAGAGTCCGTTTGGATTGACTTATGGCTTATAAGCAAAAGCCATAAGTTCTAACTTATGGCTTTTGGCTTATTTTCGTTATTTTGGCTTAAAAGCACTTCTTTATTTTAACCAAATACTATAAGAGTGCTTCAAAGCACTTAAAATAAGCCAATCCAAACAGGCTCTTAGATAAGTAAATAATAGAAGTGTTCCCTCTGTAATGACTTAAACTTTTAGATGAAACAGTCACACATTTCAACAGGGTATCCGACCAGAAAGGGGTCCTGAATTTGAGTCTCATCGCCATCCAAAGAGAATTTCACATGCTTGGCTCTTGAAAAAGAATCAAGCCAACATGTAGGCTGCCAATATTATTCCTTTTAGCTCTTTCCTGGATCCCATGTGAACGCAGGATGCTTCGTGCACCAGACTGTCTTTTTTCATTAAAAAAAAGGATATTATTGAAAGGACGGGTAACTATGGCTCATTTAGATATTTAATGTTGTCTCTTTTTACAGCATTTTTGTTTTTTCAACAGTATAATATAATAGCTAAGAGTAAAGTTGCTGCCATGTGACCAGGAGGTCACGGGTTCAAGCCTTGGAAACAGTCTCTGGCAGAAATGCAAGGTAAGGCTGCATACAATACACCCTTGTGGTGGGGCCCTTCCCCGGACACCGCGCATAGCGGTAGCTTTAGTGCACCGGGCTGCCCCTTTTTTTTAGTATTATGCATCGATTCTTTTGGCTTTTCCTTTAGCCTTTCATTGCTCTGTGGAATTTAATTTACTTTCTTCTATCTTCCTTCACCTACATATATAAATAAAGGATTTAAGTCAAGTAGCTTATGAATTTTTTTTTGGAAATTTAATTTTTTGAAATTTTGCTAAAGATGTCCAAGATTTAATATATATATCCATAGAAGGTATTCCTTTGACCAATATATACAGAAGTATTTTTTGTACAGATAGTATACTAATCTGATGAAGGTTGTTCAACTGACTAACCTACGGTCTATGTAGTTGCATCCACTATTTGCAGATCGAAAAATTTTCAAGAGTCATTGACGCACGGTTCGAATTCGGTAACTAATGGATCAGCCCCTCTGCCCGTTATAACTTAAATGTAATACAAAACTACCTGAATTTTTAAACCTTCGTCAAATTAGTTGTATGGGGCAGAGTTTTGGCCAGTCAAGAACTCTCACATTCAGAAGATGTAATTGAGGAAATAAGTATGCTGCGAATGATGTGTGGTTGTATTAGGAGGGATAAGATTAGAAATGAGGTTGTTCGGGACAAGGTGGGAGTGGCTTCGGTGGTGGACAATATGTGGGAAGCAAGGCTGAGAGGATTTGGGCATATGAAGAGGAGATGCACGGATGCCCAGTGCGGAGGTGTGAGAGGTTGGTTTTGGGTAATTTCAGGTGAGGAAGAAGTAGACCGAAGAAGTATTGGGGAGAGGTGATTAGACATGATATGGCACGGTTTCAGCTTACCGAGGACATAACCTTAGATAGGAGGTTGTGAAGGACTCGGATGAGGGTAGAAGGTTAGTAGGCAGTAGTGTGTTCTCTCGCTATCCGTCCATACTACTAGTCTTACTATTGCCCATGTAGTTTCTTGCCTTCGATGTTTGTTGCCTTTTGTTGTTTTTCTACTTTGATTATCATATTATTTTGTTGTAGCTACTGCTAAGTATGCTTTGTTATGCTTTTACTTTCGTTACTTCTTTTGGACTGTTTTTTCTTGAGCCTAGAGTCTATCGGAAACAGCCTCTCTACCTCTAAGGTAGGGGTAAGGTCTGCAAACCCTCTACCCTCCCAGGTCCCCTACTTTGTGGGACTACACTGGGTATGTTGTTGTATTTTAAATAATCATAAACATTTTTATCATTTAGTCCAAGCAGTTTGGTGTTTACTGCTTAGGTTGAAAAAGGTCCTGCAGCAGCCCATTAATGTGGTGTTAGTTTCAATCCTTTTTTTTCATGGAATAAGTGAGTGTACATTCACTATCATGCTAGGTAATACATAAATGAAAGTATTTGAATTGGATTCTAAGATCAATTGATTCATGTCACTAACTCTTTGCCCTTCTATAATTTGCAAACTATGCCATCTTACTTTCTTTTTTTGGACTTCACCTTCAAAATTTTGCCGGATTTAGCAGGGGTACAGGACAAACATTTTCGTTTCCTGTTTATTTTCACTTTTTTATAATACGTAATGCTACTTGTTTTGTGTTAAATATGCATTTATGAAAGGTTTTTGGCACGTTGAATCTGGACTATACTTCCCAGTTAATGGAAAAGTAGTTCTGTAGGTACACCTTAACAAATTGCTTCAGAAAGAAATGGAGACTGGTCGGACTAGATAGATGATGCCTAGATGACTATTTCTTTCCTCCATATAAACGTACTCTTTTCCCTTGATCGTCATTTTGTTTCAGCGCCTCATATTTCTTTCCTTCTTCAGACCTCTCTCTCTCTCTCTCTTACACACACATACCGCCTCTCTTCTCCTTCTTAAAGTTTTATCATTAGATCTTAGGTTGGCAATCACAGCAAAATTTTGTTTGCTCTTTTTTCCTATTATCTTGATAAGGAAGATCATCTGCAGACGATCATCTTTGTTATCTCTATCATTTAGTTTTAGAGAGCAACTGGAAATTAACGCTTCTCCAAGATTGTACTTTTGTTTCTATTTGAGAACCAAAACGGAAACAGGAGTCTTTCCGAATTCCTACTTCTATATCCTTTTCATCCTTCAATTCAGGACTGATGCCTAAAAGAAGCAGAAATGGTTATATACTTGTCCTTCTGTTTTTTATCTTCCCAATTATTGTTATTTTCTCTTTTCACTTACATTTACTTTTATTGACTGATTATTTGGTTCGCATAATATCGTTTTCGTGGACTACTGTTTCGGTAATTAATTTCAAGTGAAGTGTGGTAGTATGAGATTTATCCTTCAACTTTAGTATCATTGTTGCTAATGAGACGTTGATCAGAATTAGACAATTCTACTATCATTTTCCGTTTTGTATACGACACCTCACAGTTCAAACTTTTAACAATTTTAGCTCTCATTAGATTCACCAGACAATCAGAAATGTTTATTATTGAATGGTAAATTGTGTCACGACAGGATTTGGTAAAAAAGAAACAGATGAGGAACCCCTATGTGTATGTCGGAAAAGAAAAAGTAAACAAGTAGCTGCTCACTTGATTCAGCTGTTAAGCCACGGGGTTCTTCCCATATCCGTGGACTGACAAATAGAAGGAACGACAAATCGGTGGAAAAGTTAAACTCGATCGACTTTGACTGTTACCTGGAGTAAGTTTGTGATTTTGTGTACTAAATTATGGAATTTGCTTATATGTTCTCCAGTTTCTGTCTTGAACATAACTTTTTGGAATAATGTAGGAATATGTGGAGGGAACTACCAGAGGATAAGAAAAATTCGTTTGCATGCCTCGACTCCATGTGGTTTGCCTTATACAGAACCAAAGATTACAAGCCTAAGGTATTGAGGTGGATTAAGAGCAAAGACATATTCTCGAAAAAATATGTTGTTGTTCCCATTGTTCCCTGGTACGTGTTTCCCAATTTGTTATCTGGCTATGCCAAAGTTGCATATCATTTGTTAGGCTTTGTAGACTGAGATGTCTTTCATCAGGGGTCATTGGGGCCTTTTGATCTTTTGCCATCTCGGCGAAAGTCCAGAGTCAGAATTGACAACTCCCTGTATGTTGTTGTTGGATTAGTTGCAGATGGCAGACTCCTTGAGATTTGCACCTGAGATAAGAAAGTACATTTCCTCGACAAACATCCTACCTTATGATTTTGGTTTTACTAGTTATTTTACTTTGTTTGCTTTGTTTTGTTCAATTTGTAGATTTGTTTCCGGCATATTTAACGATGAAGATGGGCCAGAGAGCCTGCAGCTGATTAATAAAATCCAGTTATTGGTTCCTCAGGTCACATTACTTTTTGCTCATGGTTCTTTTCTCTATCTACGAGCTTAAACTTTTGGATGAGACGGTCACATATTTCAACACGGTATCCGAGCAGATTTAGGTCTTGAATTTGAGTCTCATCACCACCCAAAATGAATTTCCACGTGCTTGACTCTTGAAAAAGAATCATGCTAGCATGTGAGGAGGCACATTGAAGACATAATTGAATATTTAGAAGTGTCCCCTCTCTATCAGCTTAAATTTTTAGACGAGATGATGGTGTGCACTTCTACAATCTTCATATCAAGAAATCCTCTAATCCTCATAATTCTTTTCTGTTTTATAGATGAAGGAAGACTGGTTTACTCCTGACCAGTTAGAAAGCTTTTGGCAAGAACTGAAGGCTCTGACCAAAGCCAAAGACTCGGAGTCTGCTGATGGAAGCAGCTCAGGTTCTGGTGATGTTATATGTTTAGATTGGAGGAAACTAAGGGACATAGAGATTGTTTTAATATGATACTGCTGCAATAGAGCCTTGGAATAACGGTGGATTTTATCTTAGTGTAACAAGTTATAGGTCCAACTTGTTTGAGACTGAGATGTAGTTATTGTTATTATTGTCGTGGTTGTTGTGACCTATAGATCACGGATTTGAGTGAAATCAGCCACAAATGCTTACGTCCTGGTAGGCTTCCAATAGTATACCTTTTAACTCTTTCACGGATCCTATATGAACGCGAGATGATTCGTACATCCAACTGCTTTTTTTTTTTTAAAAAAAGGATACTATTGAAAGGACAGGTAACTATGGCTCATTTGGATATTTTAGGTTATCTCATTCGTACATCAGACTGCTTCTTTTATTATCAACAGTAGATGGATCAGAGAATTATGCATCGATCTGTCGGTTTTTCCTTCCATTGCTCTGTGAAATTGAGTTATCTTTTACTTTCTATCTTCCTTTGCCTCCCGCTAAATATATAAATAACGAATTTAAGTCATGTAGCTAATGAATTTCTTTTAGGAAATTTAATTCTCATTTTCGGTTTATATAGAAAAAGAATATAATACTTCCTGTAAATTAATGATAAAAAAGCTCACTTGACATCGGCAAAGGTGGAAATTTCGCTTAATGTGTTCAAGATTTAATGTATATCTATGAAAAGTTTTTTTTTTTACCAATATATGCAATATTATTTTCTGTACCGATAGTATACTTTATTGACAAAGGTTCAACCATTCACCCTATTTGTAGATCGAGAATTTTGCAAAAGGTCAGTGGCGCACGGTTCGAATTCGGTAGATAATGAATCAGCCCCTCTACCTTTATAACTTATATGCATAATCCGTACTTCCCTTCTCTATAAGAATCTTGTCCTCAAGGTTCGAGCAGAACAATGACAACAATAAAAGAGTATCTCTGTCGTAAAGTGAAACATACTTCTTGGCGTCAATTCCATTAAAGGATAGTGTGATAACAACTCCATAACTAGGATGCAGCTGCCTATGGTCTGTTTTGTTTTCCAATCCGGAGCATTGATTGAACATCATTGTTAATAGTTTGATCCACTACTCAAAAGAATGCAGTACAAGAAATGCTTTGTGCAAATTCACCATGTAACAGATTCTTGAAGTAGTTGAAAAAGTACTAGAAAAAAGAAATTTGTGACCAATTTTAGTCTCCTAAGCCTACCGAGAAAACAAGCTGAGTTGAAGCAAGGAAAGCCGATCTAGAGACATGGGGTTTGACAGCTCCAAAAGCACAGAAGTAATCATCAATGAAAGTGAGTAAACCGGATATGAAGCGGGCCATAAACATTTGAAAAGGAATGAATATGATCTTAGTGTCCAGTCCTTCAGATTTGTGACGATGGAAGTAAGCCAAGATTAACAAAATGCTAGACGAAAACTAGAGAGATATCTAGCAACAGGGGCAAGGAGCGTGCCAAGACTTGCGGAAACAGTAACCTTGAGCAAACACGTCTCTAAAGTATGCATATCCACGTATCACACCTTATTTTCAGCAGGCGATGCTAACAGCAAAACAAGAAATTTTCTTCACAATGCACAACAGATGTAGAATGTGGCAAAGCCCTTAAAGAAACAGTCCTATGACCCCATTATCGGACCCAGCCAAGTGACACCTCCAAGAGAAAAAAACCAGAACGTTGCAGTTCTTGTAAGCATATATATCAGACAACAAGAATCGCCGAGGAAAGCACTCTTGTGCAGTATCCAATCTGGGTAAGAGAAAGTCAAGGTAAAGTGTTTTGGTTATCCCCGCTAAATTCTTCAAGAGAATTATGCAAATACGGAGCCGTAAGACACCAGCAGCTTGGCCAGCCTTTAGGCTATCCGTATTCACAACACAACAATTATAGTCATGCCACAATTCCAAACAAGTTCGACTATATGAATCTTCATTGACCATGTTCTCTCATTTACCCTCTACTAATATTATCATAAAGGGCCGCCCGGTGCACTATAGCTCCCGCTATGCGCGGGGTCCGGAGAAGAGCCGGACCACAAGGAGCTTGAACACATGACCTCGTGGTCACATGGCAGCAACTTTACCGGTTACTCCAAGGCTCCCCTTCAACTAGTATTACCAAAAAACAAATGTGAGAATACAAGCTAACTATTAGACATGGAAGCACGAATCAGTAATCACGATCGGATCAATATCTATGTAACCAGTGCTCATATCATATATCATCAGAAGAACAGAGAAATTAAGCCAACAAAGCTCCAAAATTCAATCAACAGCAACAGAAATCATCTGCAGACGAAGAATACTGCTACTACATTGTTAGAATGCTTTTTCGTAATACTACACATACGTATATTCGTGATCTGAACTTCAATCAACAGCAGCAGAAATCTCACATATTGTTCTTCGTGTGCTTGCAATCAATCAGTAGACTAACTGGTAATGAATTCGTATTAACAACATCAACACTTCTCCAGTACTAGTCAATCATCGATCCAAACGAACTCGTACATACCAAGTTTCCATCTAGGCAATGAATTAGTAGTATTAACATCAACTCTTCTCTGGTACGAATAATCAAACATCGATCCAAATGAACTCGTAGAGAAGCCATAGGAAATACATTGAAGGAACAAGTAAACCAAGCATAGTAGTAATCTGATCAGCATTATCAAAGTGAATGTTGTACTTCATAGTCAAGTTATTGTACATCACTCCCCAATACTGCTGCACTGTATCACCATCAGAAATCAAGCTATTGTTCCTCTTCGAATTCGATTCATTTTCGTCATCAAACAACTGATAAATGTAAGTTTCAGCTGCACCTTCCTTCCTCAAAGGAGTTCCTAAACCAGATTTCAAATGCGAAATCAATCCCTGTAAGTATTTCTCCGCGTACATTTCACTCTCCTCTGTATTCATATGTTCATCATTGCTAGGCCAACCTGTTTCCGTCAAAATCAACCGTACATTCTCGTAACCGGAAACCGCCATAGCAGCAATAACGGAATCAACCATCATATCAAACAGATTATGATAACGAACACCAGTAACAACATCATCACGGAAGTTAAAAGGACCTTCCTCAAACAAAGCGAAACTAATCGGAATTTCTCCGTGAAGTTTATACACATTGTACGGATACACATTCATTAACAGAGACGAATTCGTTTCCTCCAAAAACTCTAACACCGGCTTAACAACAAGCGTATTCACCGGTTCCTGAAACTCCGCTGACGACGGTGGAAACGCCGTCGTTATCACGTTTATGAATGAGAATGTAGTTGATACTGAAACCGTACGGATACCTAAGTCAATTAACGCGTGGTGTAAGTTCTGCATGGCTCGGAGTACGGCGGTTGTAGGATCGTTTCCGCCTGTTTCTGCGGCGGTGATGACGTCAGCGCCGACGGAGATGAGTGAAATGCGAGCGCGAGGATGGAAGGGGAGTACATTGTTGTAAAGCCAGAGAGTAGCAGAGGAGCGATTGGAAGCGAAGGAAGTGACGAGGTGGTTAGGGACGGTGAGGAGGAGGGAGATGTTAGAGTAAGAAAATGCTCGGATTAAAGTTGGCGACGGATTAAGGAGGCGTACGGCGGGGATATTGAGAGATTGTAAGGCCGCAACGACGTGTTCAGGCGGCGGAGAGTTGCCGGCGGTGGGGGAGTAAGTGAAGCCGATGGTGGTGGTGGTGGTGGTAACAGCGGTGGAAGGGAGGATTCCGGTGAGGAGGAAGAGAGAGAAAAGCAGCACAGTTTTCGAGGGAAGCATCATGAAAATGACACTGGTTGAATTGAACTGACTAACTAACTTTTTTTTTGGACTTCATTCTGTTATGATATATATACGTCAGTCTTTGATAATAATGGAAAGAAAATAATTTTTCTACAAATATTTTTTTGTTGAAAATGCAGTGACTATGGCCCGGTTCGTAAAAAATGATAGCTCGATGCACGAAGAATTTCACTTTCATGTAAGATTTGAGGAAGAATCGCACTCCAGAGAATTTAATGTAGACAATCTTCGTGTCTGACACAAAAATTGGTGACGAACGATTGACGATTCATTTTATGAATTTGTAATCTATTGATCATATAGAGAAGTATTCGTGTCTATCCTATGGTTCGGAAAAAATGACGGGCGTAATACATGCAATCTACTTGATGCAAGTATTAATAATTAATTTTACTATTTGAAGTTTGAACTAGTGACTTATATACCATTTGGACACAATTATATCATTGCTCCAATATTTCCCACCTTGGGATTAGATTCTATATACCCTATAAAATTGCATCTGGACAAAGGAGATTTGTTTGAAATGAAGGGAAGAGGAAGAGATTTGAAAAAATGATAGCTCCATGCACGAAGTATTGCACTTTCATGTAAGGTTCGAGGAAGAATCACACTTCAAAAGGATTTAATATAGACAACAATTGCGCCTAACACAAATACTCTGACGAATGGCTGACTATCGATTCCACAATTCAAACGCGTGAGCTATTTATTGATCATACAGAAAAGTAATCCACGTCTATCGTATGATTCGAACAAAGGTTGGAGCCAAGGAATTAAGTACTGTAATATATGCAGCCTACTTAATATAAGCATCGATGATCGATTTCACAACTTAAAAATACAGTGACGATCTGTTTACCATATGAACATAATAACAGAAAGATAGATGCAGGTGGTGATGCAAGGAAGACTGGTGCCAAACTCAAGCAGCTATTACCTTGTAATTTTATTCAATAATTTTGAACACTAGTACATTGTATTATATATTACTCCCTCCGTCCCATTTTATATGGCTTACTTTGACCGGGCATGGAGTTTAAGAAATAAGGGAAGATTTGGTGATGTTTACCAAATTGCCCTTTTAATAAAAAAGTACTTCTACTATCTTTAATTAAGTGGGATCAATAAGGGTAAAAAAGTAATTGTGTTTTTAAAAAGTTACCAAATAAGAAAATGTAATATTCTTTTTGGGACAAACCAAAAAGAAAAGTAGGTCACATAAAATGAGACGGAGGGAGTATATAATAAGCTAATAAGAAGAAATTCTTATCAAACACATACAAAAAGCTAATTACGGGCACATTTATTGGTAGAGTAAATTACAATAAGCTCCTTTTTTTCCTAATAGAGTAGTAGAATATAGTAATAAGTTATGGGTAGTTGGTTCATGGAATAAGGTGGAAATCTCAAAATTAAATTTAAGATTAAATTTATACTTTTATTGTATTAGTTTATCTTAAAATAAATTTATACCTCCAACAACAAAGTATAAATTTAATTCTGATTATCCCTTCAAATTTGGTGTTATTTTATCCCCCTCTCACGTTGAATAAGTTAGTCCAAAAATTATAATTTAATTTCAAAATAACTTAATCCACGAACCAAGCGACCCCGTGAGAACAATATTTTGAATTAGAGAATTATACATCGATCTCTCTATTGGCTTTTCCTTCCATTGCTCCATGAAAATTGAAATTGAGCTCACTCTTTTACTTTTTTCTATCCTCCTCCGCCTCCTGCGATAAATATATGAATAGCGCAGTTAAACTTTTGCTACAAATATTTAAGATTTAATATATTATAAGTATTTTTTTTTTGACCAATATGCATGGTATAATTTTTTATATACATAAAATACTTCTAACGAAGGTTGTTCTATTGACCATTCTGAGATTTATGTAGCTATGTTGCTACTTACAAATCGAGAAATTTTCAAGAATCAGTGGCGGACGATTAATCAAAACTCGGTAGTTAATGTATCAATTCTCTTATCCTTTATAATTTATGATAGAGGAAATGGTGTTTTTAGTCCCTGTGTTATTGCGTTATTTCAATTTCAGTCTCTGTGATATCCGGCTAAGCATTTTTAACCTTCAATTAAGCAATGTATGCTATTTTAATCCCTGACTAACAGATCTCATCAAATTAAACGGAATGATAACTATTAATAAGACACTTTGGACATAGTACATACAAGTTTTCATTTGTACGTAAGTTGTTTGAACAATAAATAGTTAATTGAAGGTTAAAAGTGTCTTGTTAATAGTTATTACTTCGTTTAATTTGATGAGATTCGTTAGCAAGGGATAAAATAGCACACATTGCTTAATTAAAAGTTAAAAGTGCTTAGTCGAATATCACAGGGATTGAAATTGAAATAACACAATAACTCAGGGACTAAAAACGTCATTTCCCCTTTGTGTATGATATGACCATTTGTTACATAGATATTGATCCCATCGTATTTTATTTTTTTTTAGTTTCCCACCCGGTGTTCAATATCTGCATTGGAGTCCCGATTAACTTGGATCGTGAACTGCAGGGCCCATTCTGGAGATGGCGCTCCCAAGATTCTCTCCATGCCTAAGACTTAAATCCGTGATCTCAGATTAAGGGTGAAACAGTCCCACTGCACTACAACCCATGTTGGTTCCATCAGGATTACTGATTCTTGCTCCAAGTGTAATATTTAACTTATTTTCTCACATTTACTTTTTGGTAGATTACAGTAATGTTAGTTGAGGATAAATGAGAAAACATAGTCAATGAAAATTTATATAATGTAACTTAATTTGTTTCAAATTGAGCCATAATTATTGAAGACAGTATTTTCAAATTGTGTCACAACCTTGATTTCACGACTTGAACCGGTGATCTATATACCATACGAAGATAATTAAATCATAGATGATAGCTCCAATGCTTCCCTCCTTGGGATTACATTCTATATACCCTAAAAATTGCATAGAATGATATAATATGATATGATATGAACACTAATTACATAGAATATCGATCCCATCATGGTTACTGATTTTTGCTTCCATGTCTAATACCCAGTCTTAATTTATGTGGCACTTTTCAAATTTTGAAATTCAAACAAAAGTTTTTTTATGACGGTAATTTTTTCATGTATCTTTTAAATATTTTAGATTATAAATTGTTATGACTTATACTCCACTTTTTCATAATTTTTAAATATGTAAATTTTATTTCAAAAAAAATTAAAGATTTCATGCCTAAATTTACCATCAAAATTAAATTGTTTGTCTTTTCGAAATTCAAATTGTGTCACATAAATTGAGACGTGAGTAATAGTATTTAACTTGTTTTCTCATATTTTACTTTTTGGTATGATGTTAATATTAGTTGAGGAAAAAAGAGAAAACATGGTCAATGAAGATATATATAGTTGAATTTGAAATGTTTAAATTGAGGCATAACTATAATTATTGTGTTGCGAATACGGATAGTGCAGAGGCTGGCCAAGTTGTTGATGCCCTATATTGCTCCACAAAATTTCAAATTTGTATAATTCTCTTGAAGAATTTCGTGAGAGTAATTATAATTGAGTATCACTTTACCTTGACTTTCGCTTATCCAAATGCAATTGGGTTGATATTGGACAAGGGCTTTGCCACGCTTTAACTTGAACCAGTGATCTATATACCATACGAAGACAACTAAATCATTGCTTCATGCTCCACTCCTCGGGATTAGGTGCCATAGATGAGCTCTATTTAATTTGAAGTATTAACTTTCCATAACGAATAAGCTAGCTCTCTCCTAAAAATTTGCATTTGGACATAGGAGATTTGTTTGAAAAGAAAGAAAGAGGAAGAGTTATAATCTTAAAAATATTTAAGATTGTCTTTTTTATTCTATATAATATAATATGTTTTATTTTCTTTATTTTTTTTTGTTGCTTAAGAAGAAAAAAAGAAGTGACAAATTCAAGCAGCTATAACCTTGTAATTTTATTTAATATAATAATTTTGAAGGCTAGTACATTGTATAATAAGCTAAGAAGAAAATTAAAGACACACAAAGCTAATTATATTAAGCTCTTTTTTTGCAACGGTAGAATATACAACATGCTAAGGAGTGATCGTTTGGTTCATAGAATAAGATAAGATATTTCAGGATTAAGTTTGAGATTAAATTTACATTTCATTAGTTACCTTCGATCAAATATAGTATAATTTCAATTTCAAACTTAATTCTGAAATAACCAAACGACCCGAAAAGTGAACAATTTTTTGGATCAAAGGATTATGCATCGATCTCTCTTTCGGCTTTTCCTTCCATTGTTCTGTGAAACTGATTTCACACTTCCATTTTCTGCCATCCTCCTTCGCCTCCTGCGGTAAATATATGAATAGCGAATTTAAGTCACGTAGCTTATGAAAAAATTTAAGGAAATTTAATTTAATTTTTTTTGGTGTAGCGAAAAAAAAATTATAATATTTTTTACCAATATATACGATATAATTTTTCATACAGATAGTATAATATATTTTTTTGTCGACAGGTATTCAACTGATCAACCAACAATCACTGAAGCTACACGACTATTTGTATATAGAAAAATCTTCAAAAGGGTTAGTGGCGCATGATTCGAATTCGGTAAATAATGGATTAGGTCATATACACTTTATTACTTAAAAACAATAACTATAGTGATGCCTTAATCTCAAACAAAATGAGTTCGATTGTATAAATTTTCATTGATCATAATTTATCATTTACCCTCAACTAATATTATCATCATACCAAAAATAAATATGAGAAAATGAGTTAAATAATAGAATGTAATTTGGAATAATATTCGAAGTATGACGTGTAACTAACTCACACATCACGTAAGCGGTTTTAATTACCACTAAGACCAAAGCTCTTGAAAATATTTTGCAATATTCTTCAATGTTGAACTTGCTGACCTTTTTTAGTTCTTTCTTTTCTAAAATACGTCTTTAATAATATTTAAAAAAAAAAAAAAAAGCAATTTCCCTTCAAAAAAAAACTGTATTTTTTTTAAAAAAATCATGTTTAATTTTTTTTAATTTAAAAATATGTAATGAACTAAGAATTAAAAAAACAAAAATATTGTTTGTCCCCTCCCCCTCCCAAAAAAGAAGAGAACTCACTTAAAGGGAATAGCATCTATTTATTCCAACAAATACTGAAAAATCAATCCAATTAGTTCTGCGTGGAGACTAAGCTAATGTGAATAAAATCAAACTTTTTTGTAAAGATTTTATCAGATTCCTTGCAATAATTATGCCTCAATCCGAAAAAATGATAGCTCGATGCACGAAGAAATCCACTTTCATGTAAGGCTCGAGGAATAACCACTCCAAAAGGAGTGAATGTAGACGACCTATTTGACACAGACATCATAATTTGAACTCGTGATCTATTGATCACACGGATAAGCATTCCGCATCTACGTATTACTCGAAAGGCCCACGACCCAAGGGGTGTAATATACGCAGCCTACCTTTTTTTTTTTTGGTTTCCCATCCTGTGTTCTGTGCCAGCATTAGAGCCCGACTAAATTCGGATTCGTGCCAAGAAATCCCACATTGGAGGGTAAAGCGCTCCCTAACAAAGGCGACTCCTTACCCAAGGGGACTCGAACCCGAGACCTCTGGTTAAGGATAAAAGAGTACTTACCACTCCACCACAACTATTGTTGTACTTATGCATCAACGATCGATTTCACCGGCTTATGCATCAACGATCGATTTCACTGTGACCTATATATACCATATCAAGACAACTAAAAATTGCAAACTTTTATTTGAGATATTGCGGAGCGATAGGGGGGTTAACACGTTCCACTGTACCGAGATGAGATGTAGGTGGCGATGATCACCCCGGGGTATGCGCTAGCGCCTTTCACAAACGATTTTTGAACTTCTTTTCGTTACCTTTCACCCCGGGGTATGCGCTAGCGCCTTTCACAAAGTACGAGAGTCGAATAAATGCGTTCTTTTTAAAATATGCACCACCTTCATGTGACTCAATAGGAGAGATTAACCTATTTCAACATCAAAATAAAAAACCTTGTAGAGTAGTTCTAACAGAGACAACAAACAAGCACTTGACTAGCAAAATTCGCTAATCATGTTAGTCGAAATGAGCACAACCTGACCTGAATACCACGGTTATCGAAAAGAAAAAGCCTTGTGAGAAATGTAAAAGATGTACGTGCAAATGATGTTAAGAATATACCCCTACAAGTCTCCTCACCTACAAAATCGTAGAAGAACCTAAGGGATGGAATGTTATGGTCCACTAGATGATCATCTTACTTTGAGAACACGAGTATTCTTTTTTCGTAATGACGAGGAATCGATATGGAGCTTCACCCTTCAAACTGTAGCCTTCGAAACTCAGGAATGGTAGGCCCGAACCTCTATTCTTTTTCACTTAAATATTAGACTTAGTTCGCTTGGCACAAGAGTCGAACTAGTGACCAAAGACACAAGTCCCTCGAAACTCAAATATTCTTAGAGATCATAGAGAGCAAGTAAACACGAGTTGAGATAAAAGCAAACAAATGCAAGAACATGAAATACCAATGAAATTACTCAATTCAAAAGGTTTCAAAAAAGGACTTTCAAGGTCCCCAATAGTGGAAAGGTTTGAATACCAGAAGTTGGAGAGTTACTAACAACCAAACTACTAAAATAGGAATAGAGCAGAAAAGCATATACCAAAGAACAGCACTACAAAACAATGCAAATAGAACAGGCAAGCACCAAAACAAAGCTAAATAATGTCAAAGAACACATCCTAACCAGAAATAGAAACCTCATCAAACTTATCTGCCATTCCTTCGTCGTTCTTTTTTTTCCTTTTTTGTTGTACTTTCAATTTAAAGATTAAGTTGAGTTGATCAAATTCTCACTTGGCCATCATGACCTTGACGAACTCATCATAGTTGATCTGTCCGTCACCATCCACGTCAGCTTCACGAATCATCTCATCAACCTCCTCGTCTGTAAGCTTCTCACCTAGGTTAGTCATGACATGGCGAAGCTCAGCAGCAGAGATAAATCCATTCTGATCCTTGTCAAACACTCTAAAAGCTTCCTTCAGCTCCTCCTCGGAATCAGTGTCCTTCATCTTGCGAGCCATCAGGTTAAGGAACTCAGGGAAGTCAATAGTTCCATTCCCATCGGCATCAACTTCATTGATCATGTCTTGAAGCTCAGCCTCAGTTGGGTTCTGCCCCAGTGACCGCATCACGGTTCCAAGCTCCTTAGTTGTGATGCAACCTGCAGCAGTTGCACATTAACATTAAACATGTTAAGTTTTAAGAGCTTACGAGTTATTTTTTATAGAAAAAAAGTACAAGTTATATAGACATGGGAAAAGGCTCAACATCAAGTTTCTACAGTTCTGTGCTCAAAGTGTACAACAACAATAAGGAAGCCTCAATGCCAAACAAGACAGGATCGGCTATATAAATCCTCCCACCATTAAAAGTGTAAGAAAAGAAGGAGCAACAGAAACACAAGCTTCATCATAATAATAAGAAGCCTATTAATGATCCCAGCAGTGGGGAATACAGTTAAGCATCATTAACAAGCATTCAACACGTGGATCTCAAAATGTAAGGAAGAAAAGCACAAGGAAATTCATTTCCAAACAGAACAGATATCAAATTGGCAAAATCACCTGAATCCGATTTCATCTGAAAGCATCAACTATTCCGAGAGGCAGAAGCTACTCATATTCGAGTACTAACTCTTTCTACCATTATATTTTACTTATTACTGCTACAAGTGCTACCTTCCAATGGCATATTATCGCAGCTTGTGGATGTTTATAGTCACATATATGTAATTACAAACTTGGGTTTTTCACAAGCACATCTATAGACTTGAATTCTCTTTACCTCCCGAGGTAAAGCAATGAATGGGAGGTTGTGAAATCTACCATCACAAACAAATTACCACATTGACAAATCGAGACAATCCGTCAAGAAACAAAGCCAAAGATATCATGATAAACCAGGTAAATCCACAATTAGAAAGAAAGATAAAACAAAATAAGACGACCGACCTATTTAGCTTGATATAATTAAGAAAAAAGCAACACCCAAAACCAGCCTTTCAAAACTTGCCAACTAAACAAATCCTTAACTACCAAGAAAGGGCAGCCAAGGAATTCAACACATTGACCCAAAAACTAGAAGCCACCAATTTCTTTTGCACCCAAGGGTATGGTATGGCCTAGTTGTCAATGCTCTAAACCAGGTGGAAGCAAGAACAATAGTAGGTGGGCAGAGCTACCCGTATTTAAGGTGGAGGTACATGCAACCTATCCCGACACCACCAACACCAACAGCATAGCCAGTGAAATCCCACAAAGCGGGGGTCAGGGGAGGGTAGAGTGTACGCAAACCTTACCCCTATATCATGGGGAAAAAAAATCTAGAGGCCACCACCTTCACAATGAATCCACCAAAAATCAAATCCAAACACAACTTGAAACTACCCAGCTAAAGAAACAGCATGTTCAAAGGATCAAACACTGAATCCTAGAATCTCCCCGTAAAGAACACAAATCTCATAATTACCACATCAACGTCAAATCATATATCAAAAACATCAGCAAAAAGGGAAAAATGGGAGAGAAGAAAAAGAATCAAGGACAACAAAAGAATTCAACACACTGATCCAATCTAGAAGCTACCAGTTTCACATAACCCCAATTTTCTCTTCCAATTCTGTCAAACAACATCTATGTTGCTCAGGCTCTTCAAGAATGGCAACGGGTGTGTATTGGACTCTCCAAAAGTAGTGTATTTTTGGAGAATCCGACACAGGTGAAACAGCAAAAGTGAAAAAGTGAAGAGTTCACCCAACTTAGAGCAGCATAACCAAGTATCAAACACAAAATCCTAGAATTTTTGCATAATGAACAAAAATCCTTATCAGTAGAGCACATCAACATCGAATCATAGATCACAGAATCTATGTTGCTCGGACTCTTAAAAAATGTCAACGGGTGCCGGTCAGATTCTCCAAAAGTAGTGTATTTTTGGAGAATCCGACACAGGTAAGGCATCAAAAGTGAAGAGTCTGTGCAACTTACAACAGCATAACCAAGAATCAAACGCCAAATCCTACAATTTTCCCATAATGAACAAAAACCTTTATCAGTAGCGCACATCAACATCAAATCATAGATCATAGCATCTATGTTGCTCGGACTCTTAAAAGGTGCCGGTCAGATTCTCCAAAAGCAGTGTGTTTTTGGAGAATCCAACACGGGTGAGTCACCGAAAGTGAAGAGTTCACACAACCAAGTATCAAACACCAAATCCTGGAATTATCCCATAATGAACAAAAACCTTATCAGTAGCACATCAATCAGCATGAAATCATAAATCACAGCACTGTCAATCAAAAGCAAACATTAAGAAAAATGCTAAGAATGTCAAAAATGTCAACGGGTGTGTGTCAAATTCTCCAAAAAATCATAGTTTTGGAGAATTTGACACGGTGCAGCATCAAAAGTGAAGAGTGCAAAAAAAAGGACAGCCCAGTGCACTAAAGCTACCGCTATGCACGGTGTCCGGGGAAGGGCCCCACCGCAAGGGTGTATTGTACGCAGCCTTACCTTGCATTTCTGTCAGAGGTTGTTGCCAAGGCTTAAACCCATGACCTCCTGGTTGACCAAGTTGACCCAGAATCAAGAATCCGCCAACAACAACATATATATATATATATATAGTCTAATCACACAGATGGGGTCCACAAGTGGGGTCTAGGGAGGACAATGTATAGGTAGACCTTATCCCTACAGCAACACAGACAAGATTGTTTCCGATAGACCCTCAAATCAAGAATCCACCAATTTCACAAATAAATCCATCAAATCAAATCAAATCCAAACACAAAAATCGAAATTGCCCAAGTCAACAACAACACATCAGTGTAATCACACAAATTGGGTCCACAAGTGGGGTCTAGGGAAAACAGTGTATACTCAGACCTTACTCTTGCAAGGTCATAGAAAGACCTTTCCGATAGACCCTCAAATCAAGAATCCACCAATTTCACAAACAAATTCATCAAATCAAATTCAAACACAAAAATAAAAAATACCCAAGTTTCACAATCACCATCAAATCATAGATCACAACACTTTTCAACAAATTGAACCAAAAAAAAGAACTCAAAAAATTAGATCTGACTAAAAAATATATGTAAAAAAAAGGGAAAAAGAAGAGACCATCTCCATCTTTGTCGAAGAGGCTAAAAGCTTCTTTGAACTCAGAGATCTGATCGTCAGTGAGCTGATCTGCCATTATCTCTTTTGGATTAATTCACAGAGTTTTTCTCTTAGTGTGTGTGTGTGAAAATGGGAGAAGGCAAAGAGTTGTTATTATAATGGTCCAAAAATTCCTAAAGGGTACATAGTGGGTGCCCAAGCATATGATTCTTTTCTTTTTGATGACTAATTACTCATTTAGTCAAGAAAGGAATAGTTTGATTTTTTATTAGAGTTCTCGATTTCGAAACTTGATAATAGAGTTATTTTTACCAAAGAACATTTTATTTATAAAAGTTAACATATAGTAGATATTTATATCAAATTAATAAATATATATTATGTGTGTGAATATAAAGGAATAGTTTGATTTTTTATTAGAGTTCTCGATTTCGAAACTTGATAATAGAGTTATTTTTACCAAAGAACATTTTATTTATAAAAGTTAACATATAGTAGATGTTTATATCAAATTAATAAATATATATTATGTGTGTGAATATAAAGGAATAGTTTGATTTTTAATTAAAGGTCTCGATTTTGAATCTTAATAATAGAGTTATTTTTACCAAAGAACATTTTATTTATAAAAGTTAACATATAGTAGATGTTTATATCAAATTAATAAATATATATTATGTGTGTGAATATAAAGGAATAGTTTATTTTTAATTAAAGGTCTCGATTTTGAATCTTGATAATAGAGTTATTTTTACCAAAGAACATTTTATTTATAAAAGTTAACATATAGTAAATGTTTATATCGAATTAATAAATACATATTATTTGTATGAATATATGTAATATTACTTAATGATGGTTAATTAATGTATGTATTTACTCGGTTAAATTATTTCACTATAATAAGTTAAGTCAGCTTGATGTAAACATTCGGTTCGAATAAGTATTTATCCAGGGGTGGACCTATGGCCAATTTTGTGGTGCTCCGGCACCCATTAAATCCGACGCAGACTGGGGATAATTATATAAAAAATGTATAAAAATTAGTATGAGATTTAGAAAAACATCTAGTAAACCAAGAAGATAGCTAGGTGTTTTAATTTTAGGCGGAACCTTAAAGGCTTTGGACATCAATATATGTGTTCGAACCTCCCGAGCACCCATGATCTCTAAATCCTGAGTCTGCCACTGTATTTATCCATTTTACCCCTTATATTTGGACTATTGGATGCAAATCCAAATTTAACCGAACCACAACAGCGTATCAAACCCAACGAGAACATCGAAAAAAACGTAATTCAGCTCCACGTAGATCGTGCTTAAGATTCTCTTATTTTTCTTTGATAACGATGTTCTAATATCACATAATTGCCATAAATGGAATCTTAGCAAGCAAAAAATCTTTTTGGAAAGAAGTAAGAAGCTAATTGTAATGTTGCAATAGCTAAAAGGATGTCCAAGTTAAGATATATATCGTGAGTAATTTGGAAATAAATTGACTTGTTTCATAGTTTTCAATGCAACAGATCCGATACAATTGACAGATAAGCCAGCATTAATATCAGGTCTAATTCACTAAACAACAAAGGTTGAGAAATCCCAAAATAAAAAATAAAAAATAATAAAAAAAACTTGGTTCAATTGTTATAATGCAAACATTTACACCTATTGAAATATTTAATGTATATACATGTATTTCGTTCATCATATAAAAAGTTGGACACATAATGTGTAATCCATATTGAAAGGAAAAATGGTCAAGTCTGCCTTGTACTATCCTTTAATGAACAACCTTCCCTCTATTATATTTTGGGTCTAATTTTGCTTTTGTCTAAAGGAAAGAATCCACCACTTACTTAACTCCAACTTTAAGTATAATGAAAGATAATTTTAAATTATAATTAAAATTAAAGGGTAGATTTATAATCTTTTTCTTGAGGTATTTTCACACAAAGAATCCATCTATGTCACGCTAGAACCTTATTATTGACAAAAGCAAATACAAGATGATTTGTTAGATGTAAATGAATCCAAAATATAATACGTAGATGTTAAATATAATTGAACAGTTTTCTCTAATGGCAAATTTGGAGCATCAACGATTGATTACACAGATTCAACCCGCAACCTATAATTCACACAAAAACACCTTTGTTATTGCTCCACATGTTCCCTTCAAATAAACTGTTAGTAACTTCCAAAAACTTATAATTGTTCTTATAGTCATTTACTTTAATCAATCTAATTCTACAAGTGTGTATCTAAGGTTTCTATTAGTGCAAATGCATGTAGCAAAATACCGAATTGGATCCCTTTCATAGATGGAAATTGATGAATTAAAGTAGTAGTAGTACCACTCCGCCACTCCCTACCGATGTTTTGTCATACTCCTGCTCCTCGAAAGCTCACTCACAATCTATTGCTCACTTATGGCTAGAAAGATTAACACTCATTTTGCAAAATATAACAAAATTTTGCTATATTACAAAACTTGGGGGAATACATTGTATCCGCACATATAATATCTGATAGTAACTTTTAAAGATATCACTATAAACAGTAATATGGGAGTTAGAGACGATATATCAACTAATATTTCCCATTAATAATAATTGAAATCCTGTTAGTGAATTCTTCAATTTTAAGTTGTCCAATAATTGCAATTTGCGATATCAATAAATGAGTCAAATATGCCTATGGCTATTCCCTTTCTGTCCATCATACAGTTAGTAACCTTATTTTTCTTCCTTTTTTCCCCAGCCCTACCATTAGATTTTTTTTCCGCTCGGAGTCTATACCCGTTTTAGGGCTCAACTAATTTGAATTCGCACGGAGAAACTCACTTTAGGTGATAAAACGCTTCCTACTAAAGGCAACTCCATTCTCAGAACTCTAACGTTCTCCTTGCCACCTTATAAAGGAAAACATTAGTCCAAAAAAAAAGACTTATATTGCCAACTTTTGTATACAGTGACATCAACTCCATTTACATCCTTATTTGAGATGTACAAAATTCACAGGGAACTGGAGAAAAATGACAGGAGGGGGAACTTAGAACACAAAAATAAGAAACAAAAAGTTCTGTCAGCTATGCAGAAAATTCACAAGATGATCCGCTGCTAGGTTTGCTTTCATGTATGATATACTTTGTATAAAATGCAGTCTGTGGTTTCAGCCTTCACCACGACATACATCATAGACATGTTCCGATGGCCGTCTCCGACTGATAATCGGAAAAAGTTGGACTAGAAGTGCATCACTTGTTACCTAGATTCAGCCACCCGAGCAAGAAACTCAGTGTCTTTCCAAGGTTTGAAGGCTCCTTTGTTGGTGAGATTCTAGCAAAACACCAAATGAGAAAGTACGTTACATATGTCATTAAACAACTAGTATGCCATAAATAACAATAACAACTATGCCTCGGTCCTTGACAAGTTGAGGTCAGCCATATGAATCTCACTTCTTCATTTAAGCTCATTTCATATTAACATCAAACATGCAATAAATAGAACATAGTGAAAAACCAGGTTGCCGATTAAAAAGTAGAATGGATGATGTGTCCATGGTTAAAAGTTGTTGACGTGGAACAAGTGTCATCACTGTTTTGCTTGTGTAAGATTAACCTAGCATCTATGCGAGGATTAGTGATTGCTTGAAGGTTCCCTAGCTCAAATGTGACAGATGATACGGTCTAATTACATATAAATTGTAGCTAGAGGCCTCTGCCTCTTTGGTGCCTGCATTCGCTGTTGAAATTCAAGTATGGGATTTATATCATTGATTGCTCACTCTGAAACTCCGTTTACTAGCCAAATGGGATTACCGCTCATATAACTCGTAAATCATATTCAACCAATAACAACAACAACATACCTAGTGCAATCCCACAAGTAGGGTCTGGGGAGGGTAGTGTGTACGCAGACCTTACCCCTACCTTGGGAAGTAGAGATTAGAGAAGATGTTTTCGATAGACACTCGCTCAAGTAAAACATTACAAAGCAGTTCGAAAAAAGAAAACAACAGGAATGAAGAAGCCAAGAGAAAATGCTAAAGAAAGCATGACAAAGCATACTAAAAAGGGCAGTCACATATCAAAAACTCAAGACAAAAGAAGACCATCAATCTATACTCCATCAACAGGGCTGAGATAAGCCACTCACCTGTAACCAAAACGAAAAGCTACGCATGATCTTCAACTTTTTCCTCTCATCATTATGAACTTCTTTAAGCTTTTCCTCAAGGTCTGCAAGTATAAATTGAAATATTTACTATTAGTATTATGTAATGGTAAAGTGAATTAAGCAGAAATTTGAATGATTTCATAGTGCCAAAACTGCAGAGAACTCAGAGAGAGCACACAAACCAAAAGGTGAAGTTGAAGAGTCGGTGGTCACTGATATCCAGTAGATACGAATACATCAAACTTACAAAAGAAAAAGACAAGAAAATCTGCTACGTCAGTCAACGTTTCTAGCAATCGACAATACCTAATTTACCAAAATATCAAAGAACAACTAGGACAATCCCAAATTTCCCAAAATTTCAATAGAAAAACTAGCTTTCAACATTGAGCTTCCGTTGTTTCATTAGGCAAACTGTTCTTATGGAAACATGAATTGTTTTAGTTAAAGGAACAGTGGAACACAACTTAAGATATAATCTGGTTCCCTTGTCAATCAACTAGAAATGAGCTCGTTTTTTAATGCTTATGGGTTCCTATTCCCAAGAGAAAAGAAGAAGCGGGTTATTTCTTGGTGGGCATACAAGGAAATAACTTTCAAACACTGTTTCAATACTGCTAGAATTTCAATCTGCGGAGCGCTAGTTACAAATAGTCAACTGACCATATAGTCTGGAAGTGATATCCGAGATGGCTAGCTTCTTCTAAACCGTAGGAAACAGATGATTTCTTAAGTTTAAAATGGAAAGTCTAAAAAAAGAGAGAGAGAGAGAGAATGATTTGCAGGAAGACTCCAAAGTACACAATCACATTGTTCCATTTTTCTCGAGTGGTAAGATCATTACAAAATATAATCCGTACACAAACTTTAGTTAAAACAGCAATAAAATTTTGGAAAAACCTCTCAACAAAATCCACGTGGAGCATTATATCAAAAATCAAACCTAGCGAAGCATGACATCTATGGTTCACAACATGGATGTAATACAATAGTTGGAGAAAGATAATAAGTATTTGAATTTCACCCAAATGTAGATTTTATTAAAGCTTTTCCTTCTTTGTTTGTCTGCCATCATAAGTTTCCCTGATATGATGCATATTAATGATCTGGAAGTTCTCCAGCTTGACGGACTCTGGCTTTAAATATAATATAGGGTGAAAAATTTCGTAGCTTTTGTGAAGATGTACACTAGGAAAAAGGATCTCACTGTAGGAGAAGTACAAAACTTTGCGAGAAACTAACAACTTGAAAAAAGGATCCTTTGCTTCTTACTGTTCATAATTCATGATTTTCTCCTACTTCTTTTTCTTTCTGAATTTCATTCACAAATAAGCCAAACTGTCCTAAACTTCGCTTAAATTGACCTCCTCATACTTGGGAGGTTGTAACAACATTACAACAACAACAACATACCCAATGTATTTCCACAAAGTGGGGTCTGGGGAGGGTAAAGTGTATTCAGTCCATACCACTACCTCAGAAGAAGTAGCGAGGTGGTTTCCGATAGACCCCCGGCTCAGGAGGAGGTTGTAACAACATTAAATAAACAAATTCATTTATTTATTTTTTTGAGAAGGAATAGACAAATTAATTTATTTCCCTTTAGAAGTATGAAGCAATACTAAAATAATTTTAGATCTTCCTTGGAGTAACTAGTAAACAGTCAACCTAATTATGCTATGGCCTATGGGTGGTATAAATGACCAGGGTTCCATAAAATATTAAGGCCAACCTATTCTTTTAATGCCACCTCTTTGGCTAGGTAGTAGTTTGTACAACATAAAATCTTAAAACATTTTGTATTATTCTTTTGCCTTGACAGCATACTTCAGCGAAGCTAGCAAGGCATACAAAGATGAAATCAGTGACTGCAAAATGTAAAGTACTTTAAGTTATATGAAGGAAATTACTCCAAGCAATTTGACTTCAATGAGAGGTGACGACCATTATCTTACTAATGCTTAGGAGGGTATTAATTCAGCAGAACAACAGGTTATATATTAGACATACACAGCATAAACCAAGCAAAGGTGCAGTGCTACCAAAACTTTAAAATTACAGGAAATCGTATTATCGATGAAAATACAACTTACAGAATGTTGATCTTACCCGTATAGTACTCCAGATATGATTTTCCCATTTTGTTTGTCTTGTAAGACCTCACTCCCCCTCTACGCGATTCCATATTCCTTTCCACTGGTTTTTGTTCGTTGACGAATGTCCATAGTTCTTTGTACTCCTTTGTATTGTAAGGCTTCTTCAAAAGATCCATGACTTTCTGCCTGAACTCAGACTGCTTACTTATCTGTGGATATTTATCCTTGACCTTAGTATACATTGAACTCATTCACTACAAGCATCATGAAGAACTATTTCCAGAAACTTCAGACTAACAAACCGAGCAGGTAAGGACAAAAGATTAAAATAGGGAGGAGAGAAACAAAGGATGGAAGAAAATACACTCTTGTGGACTTCTGCTGAAGAAGCTGTAAGGTTAAAGCTTCATACCTTCTTGCGCATATCACTACTGTCGTAAAGGATTTCAAGGTCATCTTCAATAGCTTCATACTCAATATTGCAACTGCTTTTTAACGAGGCTTTCATGCCCCAATTCTCACATTGAAGATCCTCCAGGAGTGCCGCATAATTTTCATCTACATCAGATGCTTTTCTTTTGCCTGTGACACGAACTGGTTTACTCCCTTTTACCATCATCTTCTCCTCACCTGACTTTATCTTAGTCTCACACTTGCCCTGCCTCTTGGATGCATCACATTTCCCCGTTCTAAGATTCCGGCTCATAATCCCTTCGTTTTTCTGAGTAGGATTGGAAGGCTCAAATATCACATCCACACCTCCCATGGATCTATTGCTATCATACCCAAGATCAGTCGTTGTAAATCTCCGATTTTTTAGCTCATCTTTGCTACATATATTGAGCAAGATTTCCTCACCCACAGCATCCTTTTGCGTCTCTATATCTTTCTGTTTTTCACGACGCAAACATTTGCACCCATAATTACACTCACACTCTTTTTCATACTTCATGGAAACAGGAAACTCATCCTTTGTATCAACGTTAAGCACATATGACCTCCCATCAGGCTTAGCATTAGCCAGAAACATCTTGTACTGCGGGTCAGCTTCATCCTCCTCCTCCTCAACCTCAACCTCATCATAACTGGCATCATTTCCATGTTCATTTGTGTATGACTGAGAATTTTTATCATAGCTGTAGTAAAACTTTAAAAACCCAACATAATCTTCATCAGCATTCTCTGATCTTGAAATATTTTGTATGAGACAAATACTTTCACTAATCTTTAGTTTCGATTCTTCACCGGAATATTCTGCGTTATTTCTGTTTCCGCGTCTTGCTTCATAAAAATCATCACAATTCCTCATTTTTGGTCGCCCCATTTTAATGGGATTCAGCTCCAACAAACGAACAGCTCACAACAACAAGTTCGCTGCTATTTCACCCCAATTCCCCTCATTCATAGACATAGAGATACATTAAACTTGATAGATTTCACCATCTACGTGAAGTGCAAGTATTCTTCTGAAAAATCCAGCCGCTAGGAAACAAAAGGAATAGTCAATGTCCATAAAAACAAACCATAAAAAATGGAAAGAATATAATCAATATCCATGAACCCAAAAGCTATGTGCACTTAAACACACTCTTCATTGCCTTGTCATACCAGCATCAGATGGGTATGCCATGGGTATTGGAGCTCGGTAGGGATATTTCCAAATACACTACAAACTTTCTCAAAGTTGAACATGCTCGCACTAGGTATTTATACACACTTTGAATACATAGTTTTGTGAGATCGACCTGTGTTTAATACATAACTGTACCTAAGTCCATCAAAGATTCCTTATGTATAGAATGGTGTCCGGACCAGCATGTGCACCTTGACTACTCCTCGGGATACCTGCTACCTTATACCAGCACAGGAATGAAATAACTATAAACCCTACTATCCCATGAGCTTCACTAACTTCATGGACTCCTAGGCCACGACTGTTCGTGGAAGATACTTCAAAAGGCATTTTATTCAAGGTTTACATACTCAAACCACGAATAAGAAAACTAAAATCCAAGAACTCAAGACGTATTAAATACCCAAAAGAAAATGAACAAATCAATAAATTAAATCCCATAGTAGTCGACCAAACACCTTTTATTAGATAACTTCTTGTCATCCAAACGGGAAAAGAACTGCGCGCACGGGAAGGGGGGGGTTACCTTGTATACACAAAGTCAAATTACTTTTTATGTACATATAATAAATGTTGGATTTATTGGATCTCTCAACTTCTTGTTGTTAGTGTTTTGCTTCTTTCTATTTTGAATATTAGTGAAAATCCAGACTCCACTACTAACTTTAGTAAACAAAAAAATACCTAAATTTGAAAAGTTACAAAATCAAACAAAATAAAGACAGAGATATAAACTACATATAAAAAATGTATGTCATTTAGCAACAACGAAACATGCACAGAAAGACACACATACACACCCACACAATCGTGAACAATTCCAAGAAATAAACTCATAGTACAACATAAAAAGGAGACACACGAGCAAAGAAAGTGAAAATTTTACCTCAGTGGAAGCAAAGAAGAGAAAAGAGAAAGAGACCCACAAAAACTCTGTGTGCGCGCTTAAACAAACTCTTCATTGCCTTGTTAGACCAGCATCAGATGGGTATGACATGGGTGTTGAGATCCTATGAGGATATCTCCAAATACAAGACAAACTTTCTCAAAGTTGAACATACTCGCACTAGATACGTACACACACTGTCTCAAAAAAATATCTGTACCTAAATCCATCAAAGATTCTTTTTTTATAAAAGATTGTTCGAATCAGTTTGTGCACACCTCAACCATTCCTTCTAATACCTACTATCTTCCACCAACGCAGGTGTCGAGTAACTTTGAATCCTAGTATTGTTAGGATTTATCCTGAATTTCCTAGTTTACTTGAATTTTACCATAATTGGTGTTTTACTTCAAAAAAGTTTTCTTTGTGGAAAAGGTTTCCTTGTAGAAAAAAATCTCTTCCATAATTAGTTAACCTCTTTATGGGAGGAAAAGTTTTGCACCTCTATAAATATAAGATCTCTCTTCTCATATCATAATACAATAGCATCCACAATGTAATCATCAAAAAGTCTTGTTTAGGGGGAGATTTCTCCCAATAGTTTTTATGTTTTTTTAATATTAGGTTTTTATATGTAGGTCGTTTGACCAAATCATATAATAATATTAAGTTTTTAGTATTGTTTTATGTGTCATCTGATTTTTCACATTGATGGTTTGCAACTATAAGCTTTCGCATGACGCTCTCTCGATTTCGAACCCAACAAGTATCCCATGGTTTCCACCAACTCCATTGACCGCTAGGGCCACACGCAAGTTTGTCAATGATACATCAAAAAACTTCTCATTCAAGGTTCACATACTCAGACCACAAATTAAAAAAACTAAAATCCAAGAACTCAAGATGTATAGAGTAAATATTTGTACCTAAGTCCATCAAAGATTTTTTTTATAAAGGGGTATTCAGATCAACATGTGCACACCTTAACTATTCCTTCGAGTACCTACTACCTTCCTGGTATCCATGGTTTCCACCAACATCATTGACCACTAGGTCACACACAAGTTTGTCAACGACTCACAACACTTCAAAAAACTTTACATTCAAGGTTCACATACTCGAACTATAAATAAAAAGACTAGAATCCAAGAACTCAAGATGTATTCTACCCAAAAGAAAATGAAGAAATCTATAAATTATATCCCATTTACTACATTTTTTTTTTCCATACTTGAGTTTGATATATTTTATACTTGAGCCAAAGGTCTATCGAAAAAAATCTCTCTACCTTCACAAGGAAGGGCAAACAGTCTCTCTACCTTCACAAGGTAGGGCTAAGGCTACGTAAACACCACCCTCTCACCTATGCGATTACACTGAGTTTGTTGTTCATAAATTATATCCCATGATAATCAACTAAACACCTTTAAAAAAACAACTTTCTTGTCGTCAAAACAAGGAAAAAGGCTATATATACAAGATCAAAATTATGTTTTTACATACAAATAACCAAAAAAAAAACAAAAAAAAAACATGGGTATAATCAAGAAATCAAATATATACCCCAAAAAAAAAAATAGACAGACATTCAATCTTGAAAATCCCAAGAAATAAACTGAGAGTCCAACATAAAAGGAAGTTTTTACAACAACATACCCAGTGTATTCCCACTCAGTGGGGTCTGGAGAGGGCAGAGTATTCACAGTCAATACCACTAACTCATAGGCTGCTGAGGTAGGAAGGTTGTTTCCGGTAGACGCTTGCCTCAATACAAAATACAATCCAGACAAAGCTATAATAAAGGTACAAAAGATAATAAGTAATAACACAACAACAAATTGTAATATAACATAACAGAATACTATTACCACAAAATAATACTACAAGCGACTTACCCGAAACAATATACAAAAGGGAATTGATATTTTTACAAAAAAAAAAAAAAAAAAAAAAGAGTGAAAAGTCTTACCTGCAGAGAAGAGAAGTAAAGGAAACCCTGAAAAACTCTTTGTTGTCCTGAAGAAGAAAAGTGTAGGAGCACCTGTCTGTCCCTATGAAAAGACGTCTTTTTTTGCAGCAACGCTTCTATTCGTCACTTCCTCTTTTTTTTTTCCCTTCTTAGGGATTTTTTTTTTTTTTTTGGCTCGGTGTCTAGTACTCATATTAGAGTCCGATTAATTTAAATTGCACATTATAGTCTGCAGGGCTTATTTTGGGGGTGACACTTCCAATAGAATTTTCTCCATATCCAAAGCTTGAATCCGAGACCTATGATTAAGGATGGAGTAGTTCCACTACTATCCCAAACTCCATGTTGGTCCCTTTCTAGTACTCCCTCCATTTCAAAAAGAATGACTTAGTTTAACTTGGTACGAAATTTAAGAAAATAAACAAGACTTTTGAATCTTGTGGTCCTAAATTAAAGTTATGGCAAATGTACCAAAATATCTTTTAATCTTGTGGTCTTAAACATGTCATGTGGAAAGTTGGAATTAAAGTGTTGCCAAAAAAGGAAAAGATCATTCTTTTTAAAACAGATTAAAAAAGAAAGTAGGTCATTCTTTTTGAAACGGAGAGAGTATATGAGTACTTCTCCCTTCGTCCCAATTTATGTGACGTAGTTTGATTTGGCATGAATTTTAAGAAAGAAAGAAAGACTTTTGAAACTTGTACTCTAAAATGAGTCACTGAAGTTTGTGTGGCTGTAAATCATTTCACTAAGAGTAAAGTGGATATTTTAAAGTTAAATTGTTACTAAATATAAAAATGTGTCGTTCTTTTGGGACTGACTAAAAAAAAAAGTGTGTCATATAGTGAGTATTAAAATTCACATGATCCAACTATTTAGTCTGTCCGTCTAACAATACTTGTCATTTATTAATTTGGCACACATATGAAGAAATAATAAATATAATTTTATTATACTATCCTTTGAATATAATAAATTTATTGCTTTAGAAAATGCATTGAATGATGAATATCCCTCCGTTTCTTCTTACTTGTCATATTTTTCTTTTTCAAAATCAAATGATATAAACTTTAACCAACATTTAAAGATGTTATTTTAATCATATTGAAAAAAGAAAAATTACAACTTATTATATTTTTCATATAGTTTTTAAATATATAAATTTTAATTTTAACTATTGAATTAATCTAATATAATTTATCTTTAAAAATTAGTCATATTAATTTTCAAAAAATGAAACATGCCAACTAAAAAGGAATGAAGGGAGTAGTATTTAATATCAAGGATAAAATAGACACAAATAATAAATTATTTACTGATTTTTTAAATTAGACAAATATTATTATACATATTTTTAAATATAGTGGACAAATATTGTTTTAGAGAGGGGAGGGAATAAATATTTTATTTAGTGGATTGTATTGTTATTATTGTTATTACATAGTCTGAACTTTGTAAGAAATATATTTCTTTTTCAAAAGTAGTGTAATAATAATAATATATTTTAGTGAAGTCCTATAAAGTGTGTTTAGGTTTTACGCTTACTCGGCGAAGTCACATGTAGTGAAGGTTGGCAACTTGAACATTCTTTGTCAAAAAATTATATACGTATATAGAAAATTATATAAAGTATATAGGTTTAATTTATTTTGTATATAGTAAATAGGCACTTAGTGATGTTTCATTGTGCAAATAGAAAAAAAAAATAGTTTTTGCTCTTAAAGTGAAAAAAATGATATTTAAAAATTGGAGTTGTGTTTCGTCATAAAATAAATTAGAGTTGTTTTTGAACTTTTGTGTGTATTTGGAGTGAAAACAACTTTTTGTTGTTTTGGCATTTTTTGAAAAAAGTAAAAAAATAATTTTTCAAAAATTTATGGTCAAACGTGTTTTTCGGAATTCAACTCCGAGAAAAAATGAAAATTTCCATAGCCAAATGGACCCTAAATCTTGAACATCCTTAAAGAATTTTCTGGCTCTATCATTGCAGAGCTAGAGAGGTAGTTTCTGATAGACCCAAATTGTTCGAAGTAGTTCAGAAAAAGAAGTAACGAAAATACAAAATAGTAACAAAAACATCAAATAATAATCAAACCAAAACTGCAACATAATAATACAATAAATTGAATTACAAGAAATAACTAATAGTAAAAGAAATTGATGTACAAGAAATTACACTAACAATACTACTACAATTGCTAATATGACGAATAGCAGGAGGACTACCTACCGCCTTTCTATCTATTATCACTTAAAAAAAGACTAGGAAAAAGGGTCAAATATACCCCTAAACTATGCGAAAATGTCTAGATATATCCTCCGTTTCAAGTTTAACTCACCAGTGCCCTCGTTGTTCAAGTTTACGCCTATATATGCCCTTGGAAACGTTAGTTGCTCTGCTGGAATTTTCCAACCCCCTTTTCATTTTTTTTTAAATTTAATTGTTACATCACTAAATAAATGTCACATCACAAATAATCAGCTCACCTCACTGTTCTTTACCCTATATAAAACCCACTCCATCAATTGTACCCAGCCCAAAACCCGACCTAAGATCCACCCTTCTTAACCTTTGAGAAAACCCTAATTCAACTCAAAATTTTCTCTGCATCGTCTAGTGAAAAGATCCGTCGCTGCTAGGGTTTCATTTTCTGTGAATCTGAATGATTTAAAGGAGGAGGCTCTCATTTCATAGCTAGTTACGAATATATTCGGTTAAGGTAAGTCTCATCTTCAATTTTATTATATTTTTTTGACTCAATAAAGTCGACCTAATGAGGCATATGTGGGGATTAGATTGTGTCTGCCAAAATGTCATGAAATTTATTATTTAAGGGAAAAGGGTGTGCTTGTTTATGTCTTTATAGGGTCAGTTTTGTTTGGTTTTGTTAGTCTCGAGATGAATCTAGTCATTTAGGATTTTGTTTATTCCATTTTTGTAGCTTTTAATGTGTTTGGTCTGATGTGGTCTCTATAATGTCGTTGCGTATTTACTATTTCTTTCATGTACTTTTGAAGGATGATTGATGAAGTTGATATTTTGTTCAATTATGGGGGTAGTTGGGTCATTTCACCTGAGCTGGTCTACAATAAAAAACGGGTGCACTCGTGGCTTGGTTTTGATCCTGAATTGCTGAGTCATAAAGATATATGTGATGAGTTTACTTTAAGGCTAGGGCTTTCTCAAGTTAAACAATTGATAGTGACTGGGCCCTCTGGTAAGTATTATATTATAGATGGAGATAGTGGCATTAGGGCTATTCTCAGCTTATTGTGTGATCAATTTAAAGTCATCAACTTTTTTGTTGTGGAGGAGGGTGAACTGACAGTCTTTACTCAACATATCACACACCATACTGAAATTGATTTTGTAAATGTTGAGGCTGGCACAGACTGTGAACATAGTCTTGATTCTTGTGTTGAATTTGATGTTTTTGGGGGTGAGGAATATGATTATGAGGGGATGGAGTCTATTAGCAACGAAAGGGGAAGGGTAGTTGGTGATAGGTTGGAAAACTACAAGGAATTGTATGTATGTATGTCCTTTAAGGATATGAAAGAAGCTAGGTAGGTTCTCAACTATTATGCATTAGCTAACAAAAGGCCTTTAACTATAATCAAGGGTGATACAAAGAGGACTAGGTATGGTTGTGAAGAGGGGTGCCCTTTTAGGTGTTTGATTTCAAAAGATGGCAAGACTGAAGGGTTCAAGATCAAGACTTTTATCAATAATCATACTTGTGAAAAGGCCTTTTTTAACCCTAGAGCTGATTCTACCACTTTGGCCAAATACTTCAGAAACAAGCTTCAAAATAACCCTAAGCATAAGGTCAAAGACATGAGAGGAGAGCTGGAAAATGATTTTACATTGAATGTGTATCAATCCAAGCTAAAAAGGGCTAAGCGTATGATTCTTGAGAAGTTGGAAGGGAGTTTTATGAATGAGTACAATAAGCTTGAGGCCTATGCACAAGAGATTAGAAGGTCTAATCCTGAAAGTGATGTTGTGATAAATATCTCTAAAGATGCCTTAGTAGAAGGAAAAAGGCAATTTTTGAGGATGTACTTATGCTTTGATGCTCTGAAGAAAGGCTGGAAATGTGGATTGAGGCCACTAATTGGAGTTGATGGTACATTCTTGAAAGGTAGATATAAGGGTATGTTGTTGGTTGCACTAGGACAAGATTTTATGAACAGTTTCTTTCCACTAGCATGGGCAATAGTGGACAAAGAAACCAGCAGGACATGGAGCTGGTTCATGGAGCTATTGAAGAGATCTTTGGACCTTAAAGATAGTGCTGGAATCACATTCATTTCAGATATGCAAAAAGTAAGATTATCATTTTTAAATTTCAGTTTCTATATTCTTGTTTCATATTACATATCTTCTCTTTTATTTTTGTTTCATAATTATAGCCTGAAGCTCACCATAGGTACTGTATGAGACATGTTGAGAGTAATTGGTGTAAAAAGTGGAGGAGTGGTGAAATGAGGAAACTTATGTTGTGGTGTGCATGGAGTTTATATGATAAAGAGTTCAAGGATCAGTTGAAAAAGTTAGGACAATTGTCAGAAGAAGCTGCAAGGGATTTGGTGAGATTTCCACCAAGGACATGGTGCAGGGCTTATTTTGATACTCAGTGTAAGAACATGATGGTTGATAACAACTTCACTGAGTCATTCAATTCATGGATCCTTGAGCCTAGAGGAAAGCCAATAATCAAGATGTTAGAAGAGATAAGAGTGAAAATGATGAATTTATTAGTGAAAAATGAAAATAAGATAAAGACTTGGGGGGTTGTTGGTATTAGTCCAGATTGTATGAGTTTGTTCAATGATTGGAGGTCCATAGCACATAGATGTAAGGTGGAATTCAATGGAGATTGGGGGTATGAGGTTTCTGATGGAGAAGATAGACACACTGTTAATTTAGAGAACAAAAAATGCACCTGCAGACTTTGGGATGTATCAGGTACTCCCTGCCCTCATGCTATCAAAGCATTGGAGTAATATTTTTGTTTTCTTCTGTTATCTTTTTTTTGCCTGATATAGTTTTTGATATTGTGATTTCTGAGAGTTGAAAGAACTCACTGTCTTATATATATTTGTTCTTTGGGATTTATCAGGTATTCACTGCCCTCATGTTATCAAAGCATTGATGCACAAGAAGGTGATTCCAGAAACTAAAATTCATTGGTGGTATCGCAAGGAGGCTTACATGTTAACCTACAAACACAAGATGCAGCCTGTAAAGGGTGAGAATTTTTGGAAGGTTGAGGCTTCTCATGCAATGTTACCTCCTGATGTTGTGAAACAAGTTGGCAGGCCTAAAACAAAAAGAAATAGGGAACCAGATGAGGCAAGAAAACGAAAGGGTGAGTGGTCACAGTCCAGAAAGGGCACTCAAATGACATGTAGTAATTGTGGTGAACCAAACCACAATGCAAGAGGTTGTTATAAGGTAAGCTACAATATTTATTTACAACATATTTTTAATTCTGATTTCATTAACAACATAATTATTGACAGTGTTTTTTAATAGGAAAAGTCTGTTGGAAATGCATCAAGGAAAGAGAAAAGGCTAATGACTGGAAGCAGCTCACAATCAAGAATAGTGGGTGATGAAGATGACTTTGAACAGGTAAAAGCTGCAACACAAGACTTTGAAACATATGGTCCCAATGTTGGAAATGAAGAAGACCCACCCCTAAGGCCAATGATATATCCTGAATCCGAGTCTTGGGATGAGAAGTTGATGACAAGAGGTGTTCCAATTGGTACAAGAAAAATCAGTTTCACTGGAGATCACACTAGTGTTTCAGTGCCAACTAATCTGCCTTATTCTCCAGTCAATACAACCTGGAAGGGGAAAGAAGCAGTCTCTTCTGGACAATTGCAAATGGAAGCAAAAAAGAGAAGGACCAAGATGGAGGTTAAAGGCAAAGGAGTACTTGCACCAGATAGTGATATTTTGTGTTGTGATTTAATTTCTAAGTTTAATTTTGGCTTAAGTTTTCGGTGGTTAACCACAGTTGGCTAACAAACAATATGGTCGAAATTATTTTTTGGATTGGTTAAGCACCTGTTGATTAAGTTAGGTCAAAGTTTCATATGCCTTGATGAATGGCATTATGGACACCTTTTGATTGTGTTTATTTTAGTTGTCTTTTTCGATTAGGTGAAACTTTCATATGCCTTGATGACTGGCATTATTGACACCTTTTGGTTGTGTTTATTGTAGTTGTCTTTTTCGTTTATAGTGATGTTATTGTTGAATTATAGTTGTATTTTTTATTTATTGTATTGTTATTGTAGTTGCCTTGATGGATGGTATTGTTGAATGAAACCTTCATATGTCTTGATGTCTTTTTTTGCTGTTTGGCTGCTGATTTACCCAGTTTTATGCTATTTTTTGGTTGTGTTATTGCTGGTTTCCCCATTTTTTTGTTGTGTTGCTGCTAGTTTACCTAGTTTTGTTCCTGAGTTTATTACAAGTACATAAAACAACTATTTCCACTTCCATATCAATGCGACAAGTCTCATTTAGGAATTTTATCAAACAGGTAAGGTTCATAATGTTGATCATCATTCCCTTCCCTATTTCTAGTTATCTCAGATACATATAGAAACTAAATCTCATTCTCGACTACAATAAACAATTACGAACTTAACTTTTATCTTGTCAATATATACAAAACGACATTATAATTGAACGAGAAAAGGAATTACATATTGAAAATTGGCAGATTATATCTAAACCAACATATGAACACGACTTTCAAACTCATCAACCATATCACATAGTTAAAGTTCCTAAGTTACACAATATAAAATAAACATGAAAAAATTCAGAAATGATGATTAATTCATCATCCGAGATGTGATGAATGCGGCAAAGAAACACCACGAAATTACTATCACAATCCACATCCTAAAGAAGTTTTCCTTTGATTTTTGCATCCCATCATCCACCAAAGACTTATCGATAACAACCTCTTGGTTATCGGCAAAAACATTCTCACACTTGTAAACACTAATTTCATCTTGATCTTCACAATTTCCTTCAATATCATATGTCAAATACTTTTCAAGATCAGCTATCCTTGACTCCAAAGCTTTCTTTTCACGGTGAAGATCATCCTTTTCCTTCTTTAAATTGTGGATGAGATTGGCAACACGATGATGGAGTGGGTCATCAACCCATTTCCAAAAACCACATTTATAACCCTTCACAAAATATCAACTTGAAATCAACCATGGCCAAAAATAAAAAAATTAATGAAATTACATAGTCTATTTACTTCAGGCTTAGAACACGTATAAAAACGTCTTCCAGCATTGATCGGAGTGTAAGCCGTGAAAATCCTCGCTGCAATCCCACAGTGACAACACACCGTCGACCTACTTGAGACACTCGAATCTTGACTCATTCTTCTAAAACTTGATCAGAAATTGAAATGGAATCGACGGAGTAGAATTATTGAAATGGGGAGAGATGATGGAGAGAAAATTATGGAGAATTGGGTTAGGGTTTTATCAAGGGTTAAAAAGGGTTGGGTACAATTGATGGGTCGGGTTTTATATAGGGTATTGATGGAGTGGGTTTTATATAGGGTAAATAAGAGTGGGGTGGGCTGATTATTTGTGATGTGGCAGTTAAATTTAAAAAAAAACAAAACGAAAAGGGGGCTGGAAAATTCCAGCAGAGCAACTAACGTCCCCAAGGGCATATATAGGCGTAAACTTGAACAGCGAGGGCACTGGTGAGCTTAACTTGAAACAGAGGGTATATCTAGACATTTTCACATAATTTAGGGGTATATTTGACCCTTTTCCCAAAAGACTATTGAATATACGATAGTTAATTAAAATATAATAGTATGAAGTTATGGGAAAAAAATAAAAAATTCAAATTACAACAGTCATACTTGACTATGAGTTTTGAAATCTTTGCTATGATTGTCCCAACGTTGAAGTTCTCTTTTTCATTAATTACTTTCCTAATTAATTTGGATATACCAAAAGATCGAAATATATGAACGTTATGATTCCTCTCTTTAGAGTAACAATTATTAACCTGATTGTACAAATAATTGTCACTCTTTGTTTTCTCGGAGGTAACAATATTTTATATCAAGTCAATAAATTTAATACATGTGACGTTCATAAATACGTTTATCACTTAATCATGTATTTCAAAAACAATAATTAATTACTATAATTAAATTACTCAATTTGATATAAACACCATACATGAATAATACTCTCTCCGCTCCTTTTTACTTGTCACTATTTTCCTTATTGAATTTCTATTTTTACTTGTCACTTTTGACATATCAAAAAAAGACAAAAAATTTTTTTCTATTTTATCCTTAGCATTAATTATTTATTCTTCAACCCATTTTCAAGACATATTACTCTAAACATCAATTAATATAAGTAATATCATAAAATAATCATATCAATAATTGTTTTCTTAATGAATGTATCATGCCAAAAAGTGACAAATAAAAGCGAACGGAGGAAGTAATTATCATCTGTAATATCCTTTTACTATTTGTTTCTTTAACCTGTTCTAGTCTGTTTATGTAAAAGAAATTTCCTTGTCCTGGTATTTACTTCAACCTTTTCTTTTTCCAAAAACCAAGTTTGAGTTTTCCTTTCAATACTACTAGTTGTTCATTTCGTTTGAGAAGATCCATTAGAGCAAAAAAATAAAATATTTGTCATTTTTCAATTTTTTTGTGGCAGAGCCCACGGGTCGTGAACTTCTTTTCCCAGAGAAGAAGCAATGACGGTATCGGGTGAATAAGCATCGACTGACTCTGTGCCAGCCAGCAGCGGCAATAATACAAAGGATGCAAAGCATATTACGGAATGATTGGCGTAAAGCATCTGTAGGCGGCTTTTGAAGTTCGCCATCAAATCCCAAGGCTCGGCAACAGAAGGAACAAGTGGGGAATGTTGGGGTGACCCATAAAAGTATTTGAGTAGTCGAACCAAATTGAGATTTGAGATCAATATCAAAATTAAAGCATTTATGCATAACATTTAGTAAAAGTTGGGGAAAGTATCAAGAAACTATCACCATTAAGTATCATTAGAGCAATTAAGTTCAAAAAATGGACTTCCAAAATCCAATACATAGAGAAGAAGACTGAAACTGGTCAATCATCTAAAAGATAATAAACCATCCATGTCTCAGTTTAAGCTACAAGTGTACTTGCTGTGGTAGACTCACTGCATAATAATGAAAACATTCACAATCAGCAAAAGGTTAATTTATAAGTAGAACACTAGAATATTACTAGTATAAGATCAGTTGAACTATTAGTAGTGGTAAGAGTCTGAATTTGCGCGGGGGGATTCAAATATAAAGAGTAAACACACGAAGAAGCCAAGAAGATTCAATATCTACTATATATCCATGAAAAATAGTTTAGACCTTGTATATACTTTGTAATTTTCAGCAAAGTGGGTGCGAGACGAACCCCTTTCTACCCCACAAAGGTAGGGGGGTAAGGTTTGTGTACATCCTACCCTCCCTATACCTCACTTGTCGAACTGCATGGGGTATGATCGGGGTACGTTGTTGTTGTTAGGGTTCGAGACAAACCCCTCTGCTCCCTTGGCTAAGGGAACCATGTATGTAGTTAAGGTTTTCTTGGGTAAGAGAATGATCGAGTTTTGGCACTAGCTGATAGAAAGTAATTCAATTAATTTGCCGAGGAGAATCCAGAAAAGGTTATATTGCATTCTAAAGTTGGTTTCTCCAACAGATTACATTTGAAATGAAGTATGTATGTATCAGGTAGAGAGTTTAGTTGTAATGCAATCCAAAGCTGCTATATACCAGTAGTCCCTATTGAAAGATTAGTAACTTAATTAAGAGTAATAGCCTCAATGGACTACTCCATTCGACTCTAATTCAGTTTTGAAATGTAACTAAACTTGGGGCAACTAAGAACAGGTGGTACAAATAATACACACAAATTAAAGTCATGTAAAGGACAATATAGAAGTGAGCCTGAATTCGTTACAAGAAGCTGTACTAAGGACACTCGACTCGAACAAGAATAATAGCCTGTTTGGTCAAGTTTTTGGGAAGCTAAAATGCTTTTTTTTTTTTTCTTTTTTTTTTTTTAAAAAAAAAAGTGCTTATTTTAGAAAGTTGGGGTGATTGGCGAAGCTTTTAGTGGGAAACTAAGAGCTTTTGACGAGTAGCAAAAGTAGTTTTCAGGAGCTAAAAAAAGTAAGTTTTCCCTGTAAGCACTTTTAGAATTTTTTTTGGATAACCGTGGTGTCTGGGCCAACTTGCACGCACCTCGACTAATTCCACGGGATACCTACCGCCTCCTACCAGCAACAGGTACCAGGTAACTCTGTTAACCAAGGCTAGAACAGATGGGAAGAAATCACCTAGTGTTTCTGTTGGGAATTGAACCTGAGATCTCATGGTGCTCAATCCAACTTCATTGAACCACTAGGCCACACCCTTGGGTGCAACACTTTTGGAATATTGACCAAGCATAAAGTAGTAAAGTACTACCCTAATAATGGCAAAAGGGTTTTTCAAATTAATTAGCCAAAAACAAACTGCTACTCTCTAACCGTACGGAACACTTTTAAAAATAAGTACATTTTGAAAGCTCACCAAACAGGCTATAAGTGGTATAAAATTGACTTGACATACGGAATTGAAGTCACGAAATGGACAACCAAGAAGAGTGCAGCCTGGAGTTGGTGACGAGAGAGAGGTGGAGCTGAAAACGTTACTTGAACTATAGTTAAATGGTCTTAAGGAAATAAGGGGCAACTTACAGCCAAAGTATAATGTAATAGTGAAATATTATGAATTAAAAGTCATATCAAAAGACTACAAGTAACAACAAAGAGGTTTTAAGTTTTAACCCAAAGTATACAAATCAAACCTAATGACTAACTGGTCCCAGGATGGAACTCTAGGGGGTCCATTAACATCAAACTATAGCAACATGTCAATAAATGTATTGGTCTTCAAATTGGTAACAGAAACATTACTAGTGAACTAACATTATAGCTTATCACTTCAAAAAATTCCTTATCAAGTGGAATAAAACTGACTAAAAGGTATCTCATTTGGAGTAGTAAGATAGTAACACAACAAAGAAAGCAATGGAGCAGCTTAATTCTTCAAAAAGATCCTTTCCATGTGGAAAAAATATGGCACCATAATTAGCCAGCCACGTTGAACCGCATAGGAAAGGAACAGACAGGGAACATTAAGATAGTTTATCCTTAAAAAGGTATAGCAGTAATGTTCTCTACCTATTCCTTTTCTTTTCTTATGGTTCACTCAAACCATTCAATTCCTTAATCTTAAAGCAAACATAAGCCACAAAGAATCACAAAACCACAAAAGTTAAAAATTAATATTTCTGAAAATAGCAGACCCATGAAGCAACCAGATCACATAATAAGGGGAAATGCAGTCACATTGTTAGGAGCAAAAGAAAGCGAGTGACTTACTACTTCCAGACAGGTGGAAGCTTCTTAGTTTTCTTGTAATAACGAGCAAGGCGGTGAATCCTACTCTCCACCAAAATCAAGCGGAACTTGGAATCCTTGTCCTTTCTGTTCCTCTCCAAATGTTTCCTGATGGCAACTGCCTTCTTAATAAGGTGGTATAGATCCTCGGGGATCTCGGGAGCAAGTCCTATCCAATACTCCAAAAAATCCATATGTCAAATCACTCAACTGCTCATTAATTCCAAACAAATCGGTGAATTATCCGCATATTCCACTATATTGGGGCACATTTCATTCTAATTGATATACTAGACAAAATTTTACCTAAATCTAACTGCAATTGAATTTCTTGCAGCATTGATGATCTGGAAACGATGAATAAAAGAAAATACCGTGAGCTTTGAGGATACGCAAAATCTTGCTCCCGGTAACACTCTTGACTTGAGCAATTCCATGAGAATCACGAAGAATCACACCAATTTGTGAAGGTGTCAATCCTTTCTTCGCAAACTTGCAGATATTGTCCTCAACCTAAAATTATAAAAACACAATAATTCATATATTGAATCTTAGCATCTATTTGTTCCTATATCAACATGTACACATTAAGGGACCATTTGGAGATACAAAAGGTTAAAAGTTTCTGTTTCTTTTTCCAAAAATCAGTTTGTTTATTCATTGAAGAATTTTTCTAGAAAACTTTTTTTCCTCACAAGACTTCAACATTTCAAATGGATAGCCAAACAGAACTTTAATTTTCAAATATACTATTCCCTCCATCCCAATTTAAGTGTCTTAATATCCTTTTTGGTCTGTCCCAACAAGAGTGATTCTTTCTATATTTAGTAAGTTTTCCAATTCCAACATTCTATATAGCAAGTTTAACACCACAAGATTTAATCCACTAAGACGCTAAAATTAAACCCCTTGATGAAGGGAGTATTTCAACTTAAATACTCCACTATGTTTATTTTAATTGTCACGTTTCGCTTATAGAGTCAATTTTACTAATTATCGAAGCTAAATTGAATTAGATAAATTCAATATTTAAAATTTAGATGTTGGAAAATTGTACAAAAAATAATACAGTAAGCTCTCAATCTTTCTCGTATTAATATGAGGAAAAAGATACATCTTAGTAATATATTACTACATTAGTCAAAGTCAATGCAGTTTGACTCATGAGAAGCAAAACGTGACAAGTAAAATTGAACGAATGAGTAGTAGTATTACTCCCTCCGTTCGGATTTACTTATCACTGTATCCTAATTTGATTTCCATTTTTACTTGTCATTTTTGGCAAATTAAGAAAATACAAAAAAAATTCATGATTTACCCTTAGCATTAATTACTTGTTCTCCAAATCATTTTCCAATACACATTACTACTAAACATCAATTAATATAGATAATATGGTAAAATCACTATACCAATTATTGTTTTCTTAATAGGTGTGTCAGGTCAAAACAAGTAAATCCGAATGGATGGAGTATTTTTTATTTTTTTTCAAATATCACTAAATTCATGTCCAAACACCAATAAAACACAGGAAAAAAAAATAAAAGAGTTAGAATGATTTACATCTGGAGCAGAGATCTTAAGCCAACTGGGAGGAGTTCTCTTGTATGGAAGAGCTGAAGCTGATATACCCTTACTGAAACCCAACCAAAAATAAATTTAAAAAAAAAGAGAAAAATATGTAAAAAAATTGGAGAAAACTAAATCTCTAAAGATTTGTATTTGTATACAAAGCGAATTTCGGAACGCATATACAAATTTCTAGCACGAATTTTTAATTATATATCTCTAATTTGTATATTTAGCTACTACGCTATAGCTACATCCTGTAATTAAATAAATTTTAGCTATGTCGTCTCATTTATTGCCTAAATGTTAGCTATTTCTGACATTTTGCCCAAAAAAAAAAAGGTGAAAAAAATGGAAAAAAAAATATTGAAAAAAAAATGGTGAAAAATATGAAAAAACAAATGGTGAAATTGGAGAAAATACGTACCCGCGACTGTGCATACGACCCATGGTGAAGATGTGAGTGAGCTGAAAGTGTAGCTTCAGTTGGTTGAAGGGGAAGTTGACAAATACCCTAGAAGGTTAATGAAAGTTGTGGGGCAATTTTGGGCTTACAAAATTATGGGCCCAATTTTAGGCCCAATTATCGCCCGCCCAATGCAACCTCTCGAGATTGGTTCTTCCAAAGTTTCCGCAATTGGCTTTCATGATTTTCATGTCATTTATAGATACTATTTTCTCGATCATATGTGGTATTTGCCAATATCTTTGAAAAAATATGGGTAACTTTCAGAAAATAGCCTCGATTAGGCCTTGCTAGCCACATTTTCAAAAATTTCATCCGTGGCCTCCTTTCTATTTGGCCATTCCGTGTATCAACTGCATGCGACTGACTTTATTTGATATAAAATATAGATACAGTAACTAATTATACACGTCGAATATAAATATATCAATGAATACAATCGTATACAAATGTATCATTTATATTTGGATGGTTCAATTTGATTGTTGTGTTGTTGACTTGAGATGAAGTTTAAAAAAATAAAAAAGACTTTTGAATTTTATGGTCTTAAATCAAATATGTAGAATATATCTTGAATATATCACGTGGAAAAGTTTATTTAAGAGCTGCTTAAAAAGAAAACATGTATAGCCTGTTTGACCAAGCTTATTTTTCCCCAAAAGTACTTATTTTTTCTCAAAAGTGCTTATTTTAAAAAATTGAGGTGTTTGGCCAAGCTTATGGAAGAAAATAAGTGCTTCTGGGGAGTAAAAAATGCAGTTTTTCATAAGCTAAAAAAAGTAGCTTCTCTCCAAAGTACTTTTGAAAAAAGCACTTATGAGAAAAATATACTTAAAAGCACTTTTAAAAGTTTGTTCAAACACTAAGTGCTGCTCAAAAGTGATTTTTTAATTGTATTGGCCAAACACAAACTGCTTCTCACCAAAAGTACTTTTTTGAAAAGCACTTCTGAAAATAAGCTGATTTTAGAAGTTTGACCAAACAGGCTAGTATTATTTTAGAACAGGGTAAGAAAGAAAACATGACAAATAAATTGAAATAGAGGGAGTGCTTTTCTTAAGTTGAGGTGCTTGTTCAAGTTCTTAGAGAGGATTTTTTTTATTTTTTTGAGTAGAAGTAGAAGTTATTCCCTTTGTTTCATTTTATTCGGTCTTTGTTGACTTGGTGCACGTATTAAAAAATCTTTAACTAGAGATGTATCTACTAAAATACATTTATTAATGATGTTTTAAAACTCTAAATTAGTCTATATACTACCTTATGTAGTTATTTAGTAGGATGGAAAAAAGAATAATAAAATTCTTTGTGAAAATGGATAAGTAAATTAAAACAAGGGCAAACAACATAAATCCCGACAGTTTGGAGCTTAATTACAGAAAATCCCGACATTTTACATAGTTACTGAAATCTCGATTTTAGATCTTTCGAGATACATAATTAGCTCCCGATATATCCAAAGAAGATAATTTTTTTCTTTTGTAAGGATACATAATTAGCTCCCGATATATTTTTTCCAATTTTGGGTATGTCGAGATACATAATACATCCGACGAACATACATTTTTGCCTTTGTAAAGATACATAATTAGCTTTCGATATATTTTTTTTTATTTGGGTCTGTCGAGATACACAATCAGCTCTCGATACATCCAACGAAGATACATAATCAGTTGGTATTTTTGTACTTACCTAAGGGTAGAAATTTATGTAAATATGATAAGTTAAGATGTATATTAATGATATTGTTTTCCTTGAAACAATTTGTAATATAGAAAAATAATAATCTGGTGCATTAAAGCTCCCACTTCTATATGCATGATCTGAGGAAGAGCCGACCACAAGGATCCATTGTATGCACTCTTACCTTACATACCCATGACCTCTTGGTCACATTGCAACAACTTTATCGGTTACTCCAGGTAAAACGAAAGGAAAAGTGAGAAATATCTTTATGTTTAAAAGTGATTATATTGCAATTAAATTTGTAATTATCCCCAACCCTGAAAGGCAAAGGTAAACAGCCCGGGAAGGGAAGGCGGTAAGTGACATCGGTGCCATTTTCCGCTGCTTGATTGTGGCGGGATAAATGGGTAATGCGTATTGCGTATTTTGTGGTTGCGTAGAACAAGCGAGTGTTGGTGTTGTTGAAAAATGGGGACGTTTCGATAGACTAGCACAACCGGGACTACATTTGTTCAATCCATTGGCTGGTGAATGCCTCTCGGGAATTCTATCAACCAGGATCTCATCTCTCGATGTTAAAATTGAAACCAAAACCAAAGTAAGACCAAATTTATGATTATTAGCATTCTTTGCGTTTTTTTTTTTGTTTTTTTTTTTTTCATGTTTAGGGTATGTTTCCTTTTGTGATTTAGCATTCTATCGTGTTTTAGTCGGTCAATCTCTATTAAATATTGAACTTTACGGCGTAGTGATCAATAAAGTGGATTGAGAAGCGTGACCTCTTCACGTTCAAATCCTAGTAGAAGTAATAACAACAACAACAACATGTTAAATCAATAGAGCAAAAGGAAAGGTAATGCAAAAATACAAAGCTTCAACGTTATTGTAAAATGTAAGCAATAACACTGGGGGGTGAATTTATTCCTATATGTCTCCGGTACCTGTTTTAAAAAAGTTTGGGGCTTTCGTTGCATAAACAAAGGGTAGCCCAATGCTGGAAACATTCCGCGTTTACACAGAATTCGGGGAAGGGCAAATGAGGAATGCATATTGCTTATTCTGTGGATACATAGAATAAAGTGAACATAGGTGTGGTGAGAAATGGGGTCACTTCGGCTCCATTTCTTCAATTTCTTGGCTGGTGAATGCCTCTCTGGAATTCTCTCCACTAGGATCTGCTCTTGAGAATTGAGACTAAAACCAAAGTAAGAGGCCTAATTTCTTCAAACACGTCAAAAGTATGTTTCCTTATGTGATTTGTATCCATCTTTTTTTACTCATTTTAGTGATCAACCCTTTTTTGGGTTTCTACTTAATTTATGTTTCTTTTGTGATTTGCAATCTATCATGTTTCAATCGGTCAATCTCTATTTAATATTGGGGCTTTAGTTGCATAGTGTTACCTAGGAGTGTAGTGTTGGCCGCCTAATAGATTGCATCCCAATAGAGGCAAAAGTACTATATCTTTCGGTGGACAAAGTTACTCGATACCTGTGCGGGTGGGAGTTAGCAGGTACATGTGGAATTATTCTAAACGAGTGATAAAGGATAGTAGGATAATTTCAAAGAAGAAGAAGGCAAATGGGGAATGCGTATTCTGCGGATGCATAGAACAAGCGAATGTTGGTGTGGTGGAGAAATGGGGACGTTTCGATAAGCTAGCGGGACCCGGGCTCCATTTCTTCAATCCATTGGCTGGTGAATGCCTCTTTGGAATTCTCTCCACTAGGATCTGCTCTCTTGATGTCAAAATTCAGACTAAAACCACATTAAGAGCCTTACAGAAGCGTCCTTTTCTTCTATGTGGTGTAAAGCAATAGGCCATTTTCATGATATACAGCTAGTTTAGCCTTACATGGGGAGTTCTATTTTTAGTCAATATGACATAACCTTTCTGGGTTGAGATCCAACTTTATCGAAATGAATGATATTCAGCCGGTAGGCGTTTTGCGTGGATATCTGTAAAGAAATTTTACTATTATCTTTTATGCTTTTAGGGAGTGTTATATGGATGAAGGAAGTGTTTAGATGAACAGACCTGATGGCATGAGCTATCAATTTTTTAGGGGATTTTACCTTCCTAGAATTTGCCACCAGTTAATTTATCCTTGTGTTGATCACTTCTGTGTGTTTTGTTAGCTATCAAACATTGAAGGTTTTCTCAATGCCAAATTACAAATCTGAATTTTTTTTCCTTGTTCATCTTAATGGGTTGGCATCTGTGTACAGATTGAAGCTTCTTACATTCTTATAGATTGTTGCGCTCCAGTACTTTCTGTTAATCCTCTAATCCTCTTCTGTTCTGAGAGGTCCTTGGAAAAGTGAAAGAAAAATTGTCTTCAGTGTGAGCTGATTGTGGAAAGATAAGATAGAATTTCACCATAAATGGTGGATGGGCAGGAGCTATTCCTGTTCCAAGTGTGATAGGATAGTGATACATATAATTTGATTGTGAGGTCTCTGTGAGCTTATTATTGTCTTCGCTATGAAGCTACTGTTCTTGGTAAGAAGTAATTGACATGATGGACGATGAAAAATTATCTTTTTAGGAACTTTAGATAAAAATGAGCAATTATATTTCTTTCTTCGGAGAACTTCGATTGATATGCAATTTTCAGGACAATGTTTTTGTTCAAATGCTGTGCTCAATCCAATATAGAGTAATCAGGGAAAATGCTGATGATGCTTTCTATGAGTTGCAAAATCCAAGGGAACAGATTCAGTCTTATGTATTTGATGGTAATTTGCTGTGTTGCGCATTCCTTTTTATGTGGCATAATCTTGAGTATTTCGTCTATTTACGCTATTTTGATGACACATATCTTTTGATGTTCCCTATATCTATTCTAGTTGTTCGAGCCCACGTACCCAAAATGAATTTGGATGAGCTTTTCGAACAGAAGGATGAAGTTGCTAAGGCTGTCTTGGAGGAACTTGAAAAGGTAATATCATGCTCTGTAGATACTTCTAACCTCAACTGAAGGTTTAAGCTGACCTTGTACAATTCCCTTCTATACTTTTTGTATTTTGACTCTTAGGTGAATAGAAACTTTGAACTTTGTTATCTATGCAAACCATCATAGGAGAGTGGAGAAATGGCTAGGACAGGTTAGGCACAATGAAAATTACGTTACTCCAAAACAAGTCTGTACGCACACTATGACCGTTCTGCATTCCCCCTCCAACCCAGGACGTGCATTACATCATCTTATATTGCTGTCCTCTTCCAATTTTATGGTTTAGTAGCCTGCTTAATAGGATCTTCTGCCTAATATGTTTGGGATTGTTTTTGCTTTCTCAAATTTGTTCTCCATATAGGATTGACGCACAGTTAAATGATTGATTTATAACTGTTTAAAGAAATGTCGCTGCTGCTTATGTTTGGAAAAATAGCTTAATTAGTTTTTCTTTTCTTCATTTATTTTCCGTATAAGGAAGTCCACACTTTTGGAATTTTAGGCTTTAAATGCCATTAAAATTTAGACAGGAATGAAAAGGTTTAGATCTATCAGATGACTCATCTTGGCTCATTGGCACGTGCTTGCTTGGTGATATCTGTTCATGCAAGTGCTTCTCATTGTGGATATCCATGTAGTAGACTGCGATTCAATATAAAATAATGATTTGAAGTACTCCACAAAATTCTTGGATTTTCTTTCAGCACTTCTCCAGTGTCTAAATTATTAGTATTTATTTATCTGTTCATTTATTTCCAAGGAGCGTTCCTCCTATTATATAGTTTTTTCATTGGGCTATATTGACAATTCAGGCAAAGGTGCTCAGCATTTCAAATGTTGCACTTTCATTGAATTGTTTCTGTTGTCACCAATACTGAAAGGAAATTATGTTGTTTATTTTTGCTTGCTCCTTTGGTACTTGACAATTTTGCATATCTGTAGCGGCAAAAAGGTCATGGAATTTCGCCTCTATCCAATAGAAATTTGTGTTCCTTCAAGGTATATCTGATGTTCGTATTGTCTGTCAGGTGATGGGAGCATATGGATACAACATTGAGCACATACTGATGGTTGACATTATTCCCGACCCCTCTGTACGGAGAGCGATGAATGAGATAAATGCAGGTAATGGGATGCTCGTACTGTTGCAGATTAACGCAATATCTAGTTTAAACAAATTAACAAACCCTAATTCAAGAGGAGTTTTTTCTAACCTCTTCAGTAGGTATAAAATGGATTGTTGGTAATAATTACTTGAATATTTGCTCCTCCAAAATTCTGCTGTACATATCTGAATATATGATCGTGCGAGGTGCTGATAATGAATGCATCTGATGTGTTGAAAGCCAAAGATTACCATATTTATGCCATTTCTGAAAGTACTTCATAAATTTATGATAAAGATGAACAAACATATTAGGAAAATTTCAAATGTTGCTAACGTCAATATAAAGAATGCCTCCAAAAGCTATGTTGCCCAGACTCTCCAAAAATTCTGCCGCACCCATGTCACATCCTTCAAAAATGCACTACTTTTGGAGGATCCGACACACACTCTTGGATGTTTTTGAAGAGTCCGAGCAACATAGCTTCCAAAAGAAGTTGTGTTTATCATGCAGACAAACAGTTCTTGGCTCTAAAATCTACTCTTATCCTGTGCTTTGTTGTCAAATGTTGTATTTGTAGCTCAAAGAATGCAGCTTGCTAGTGTATACAAGGGAGAAGCAGAAAAGATTCTCCAAGTCAAGAAAGCAGAAGCCGAGGCCGAAGCCAAGTATTTAGGTGGAGTTGGAGTTGCTAGGCAGAGGCAGGCGATTACGGATGGCTTGAGAGAGAACATATTAAATTTCTCTCACAAAGTAGAAGGCACCTCTGCTAAAGAAGTGATGGATCTCATAATGATTACACAGTACTTTGATACAATTAAAGACCTTGGAAATTCTTCAAAGAACACCACTGTTTTCTTACCACATGGTCCTGGCCATATCCGGGACATTGGTCAGCAGATACGCGATGGGATGATGGAGGCAGCCAGTGCACATATCAACACTGAATAGTAGCTCTGTTGATTTCTCGATATACCCTTTGTGATGAATGTATATGTTTCACTTGCCTCTGGGCAAAAGACTAAACAATAAAGTTGCTTCGTTCAATGTTTTTTTCGATGGATCGTCTTCGTTACCCATCAGCTGTGATATTTCAGGATTTTATATTAGTGTGTATATGGAAAATGAAATTTCATTTGAGAGAGTAGAGTTTTTGAGTTAAGATCTGCATACAATCTACCCTCTCTAGATACCACATGTGGGATTACACAGGATATGTTTTTGATGTGCTTCTTTTTACCATGTCTTTTTTTATTCATAACTAGATGCAGTCGCTAAATTTTTCATTTTTTTGGGGGGTACAAAGTTGAGCTCTGAGTTGTACCCTCGATGATGGCGAGTTGGCCAGATATTTGTTTTCAATCAACCTAAGAAATGTGTAGGTCTACTCAGGCACTGTGTTTTAATACAAAATGAATTGATAGTTTAGGTAGGAAAAAGGAAATGGAAAGATGATAGTTTAGGTGCGTTTTTATCTATAAACTCTTTCTTTTCCCTCTTTTTTTTTATAGCCGTAGCATCCAGATGGGAAATTGGGCAGAAATCGAAATTACAAGAAGATAATTAACGAATTGTTTCACAACATCCAAGAATAATAATTTCAGCGTAACTTGAGAGACCAATATCTTTTCATAAAACTAAGAAAGCATATCAATACAAGAGGTATTAAAATTTTGAAAACGAAATGCAAAAGCAAATAGAATATAAGAGGTGAAAGAAAAGAACTTGCTCCAGTGACAGTATGTTTAAGTTTGTCTGAATAGGTCCAACAGTTATATCTTTCGGACTCCTCAAAATTGTCGATCAATGTGTGTCGGATCTTTCAAAAGTTGCATATTTTGAAGGATCTGACATGGGTGCGATAACAATATTGGTGTTCCATCACCTTGCACTACTTATCACAGGACAAGTATTAGCAAATTCAGTTACTTTTCGTATCTACACATCACAAAAGCCAAATGAACTGACTCAGAATTCTCAACCATAGCAACAAAAATTGTATTGACTGCTATACAAAATACTGAAAGATTTTAATTAACGATCAATTTCGTCTACAGTTGAGTTGGTATCTAACTTGTATGACAACTTACTACAAATGTGTTCTCTGAAGGTAAAACTCAAGCCTTCTCTCCTCAAAGGAGTAGTCCATCTCCTTCTCCACGTGAATATTTTCAACGAGCTTCGAATTGTAAGGTATAACAACAGCAGGACCTGGCGTTGTCGTCTGCATTGGAATAGACACGGTTGATGGAGTACAAGGAACGGGAATTGGCATTGCTTTAGCAGGAGTTCTGTCTTCATAAGTAGAAATTGTCTTTACAGGAGTAGAGAATGGTGTAGTATGGTTACTTAGCGGGGTCTTTATCATCGTCTCATTATGTTTTCTGTTCACATCTCCCAAAATATTCGTTTCACTGGAATTGGAAGAACCTTTGGAAGAAATGGGCGAGAAAGGCTTCCGCGTTACTGCTGTCTCGACATCTGAACCATTTAGTGCACTGATGGACTGCTTTTTCGAAGGAAGTTCATCTATACCCAAACCGCCTCTCCTCCCTAAGCAAAGAAGCATAACAAGATTAAATTGAAATAAGGGTATTACATCTTGAATTCTTTAATATGATAAAAGAAAGCTAGTTAGAATTCAGAAACAGCGTATGCATCTGGACAATAGAAGAATGCCAGATTTTTTCCCCAGGTCGAATTGCCAGAGGAATGAGTTCTAACAAGTATTTCAAGAGAGGTTAGGAGATTACCTGCTGATAAAGCTGCAAATCCATCATCGGTAGGATGATTAAATTGAAGTTGATGAAAGCGCTCAGATTTCTTTGCTTGACGTGTGTTTGGAGTAGCTTTAGTGGATTGAGGGAGTTCAGTCTTACAAGTTTGCTGCATTGTTCCTCCAAGCGAAAGCCTTCTATTGCTCGGAGCACCAGCACATGACAATTTAGGACCTTTTTTGGCACTTTGGTTCTTCATCGGGCTTGGTTTTGAGCCATAAAGAGTCTCTTGTTCTGCCATTAACTGTCCCTGAAGTTTCTTCTGGTCCTGAAATAAGATGAACTATGTGCAGGTTAATGGCTTTCCATAATAGAGTAGATTTAAAATCGATCAAAAGACAGTTGAGAGTTCATACCCTCTGCCTCTTACGTTCTAGCTCCTTTTCTTCCCGCAAGATGGTATACTCTTCAAGCATAGAGAGGAGAGGAATCTAACAAAAAAGAAACAAACACTTTAGGGAGATCTACATGTATGGATTCTAAGACCCAACATTATCATATCTTTAAAAGCAAGCTAGGGAATACATACACCATCATAAGAGAATTGAATTCCTCTCTCATTTTCCCATGCTTTTGTTTTTGAGGCCAATGCCTCCACCATTGCTGTTGAACAACATTAATTTATTTCATTCGTTCACCACTGAATTATCATTCTCTAACTTTTATGTGGAACAAATATGCATTAACAAGAAAAAAAGGTACTTATAAGAAACCTGGAAGTTTATTAACTAAAGCACGAGCTTTTTCAGCACGCTTTAGAGTCAGGTGGGTGCCTCGGCCAGCATTGTAGCGATTTTCGTCCTAGACAATAAATCAAGGTAATGAATAAGCATTTGGGCATACTTCATGGAACATGTAAATGCTAGTTGAAAGAGAAACAAACCGTGTTATACTCCTCAAGCCAACACTCCTCCTCACATGCAGCGATCCATTTCTCGACTCTGTCTAGAATGTCTTTCCTGCTAAAAGCTTCCTCTTTAACTTGAGCTATTTGGAGCTCAATTTGCTCAAGGACAGCATCAGCAGCACTAGCATCTCCTTTTAAGAGATATAATAAAAAAGAGCACATAAATTAATCTCATAACAAGGACGTAGTAATCGATTGAATTTCAACTTGATTACTACTTAAATACCAGATTCAATAGCTTCAATAGCTATATTCATTGCACTGTCTGAATCTACAACCATATGTGTTTTTCTGTAGATCTCCTCTAGTTCTGACTTCTTCTTCAGAACAAGCTCCTTCATTTTGCTTGATTTCAATTCTTCCAAACGGCCAACTTCTTCCTCAACCTTGATAGTACAAGATCCATCGTATTCAGGCCCAAAAGTAGAATTTCAAAGTCAAGCATAATGATAACAAAGATACTATTACTCACATAAGTAATGAATTCCATAGACAACATGTTAGGCTCTGTTATCTCATGTTCTTTGGCAGCTATCTTACATGTGACATTCTGAAATATCTGTTGCTCTTCAAAAGGTGTATCCATCAAATTCCATAGTTCCAACATGGATGTAGTAAGATCTTGTAGCTGCAAAATCCAGAAGGTCATCAATGTCCAAAGACTGAAAAAAACGCTAGGTAAGAATTTACTCAACCACATACCCGCTGCATCCTTTGTAACTTAACTGCTTGTAGTCTTTGTATTGCGGCTGCTAAATTTTGGATGGTATCATTACAAATGTTCTTAGTTTCTTCTGATTCCCCAAGACTTGGATCAACCTCATTGATAGTATGTTTGAAATCCATGCCAAGAACCGAGCATAGTGAATTTAAAGTACCTAAGTGATCCAGAACCTTTTTCAAACGTTCACTCTGCCAAAAAACAGAAAATAATCTAAGTCAAAGAGCAGGGAAGGAGAACAATTGACTTGATGCCCTAGAGAAATCGTTAACCTTTTCTTTTTGAAGTGCGTGCAGTTCTGTGTGCAATTCTTCGAGCTTGCGTAATGATAAATCACTTTCATCTACTGCCAAGCTAGTAGAAGTAAACCTATAGATTTCATTCTTAATCATCTGTATCTGCTTCATAACTTCAATGAACTGATTCTTTCTGTCGGATTTCCTCTTCCGCATCTCCTCCAGTTCTGGAAGAACGGCTCTAAGTTCTGACTTCAAACCTCCTTGGTTCTTGTCAGACTGAATACAAGAGATTCATTATATAAATCCTTATAAAAGCAGGTAACCTTACTTTAAATATGTATATACTATTATAGAGTATTCAAATTCAACTTTTTCTGTGTATTCTAGAATATAAGAGGAGCCTGTCTTGGTCATCTTAGTGCTGTTGCAAGAATAAACCCAACCTGCACTAGCGCAGTACAATTTATTTTTCTATTTACATATAAGGCCATTATGATATGACTATTTCATACAACAAGCACACATTGAAACCGTAGAAGTAATTGACTACATCATTCCTAACCTGTTTAATATGCACCGGTCGCTCCCCCATTGCAGAACAGATAGATGCAAGCTCTGCTTCAGAATCAGCAATAGCCTGCCTTAGTTGAGCTCTGCTCTTGTTCGCTTGGTCCACTTTACGTCTATACACTTCTAGACATTCTTGTTCAATCTCAAATAGCATTCTGTCTCTTTCAGTATCACACTCCCCAACTTCATCCCATATAATCTTCAAAGAACAAAAAGCAAAAAAGATAATGTATGGCAAGTAAAGAAAGATACATGAAGAGAAGGGCAGGTCCCACTAGATAAATTATGAACATGTTAGTGGCAATATATTCATGAAAATTACCTGCAGTTCATGTAGCAACAACCCACATGTTGTTTCTGTTTGCAGGAGTGGATCACTTTGAGGAGTTGACATATCAAAGATGTTTTCACTGCCAATTAAGAGTGATTCCTACAAGATTATATTTGAAGAAATAATGTATAAACTGAAATCAAGGTGAGCAATTTCACTTATCATCAACTGTAACATTGGTCATAAACAGTACTGCGGCCTGGAGTGTAAAGAAACAATTATTATGATAAATGATCAAGGAAGTAACAAATTTTTACTGTCCTTCTGATGTCTAATCTTCAAATGAGCATGCCTAGTCCCCATTCCCCTATTTTATTTTATTTTGATCTTTTCACCTAAGATACAATTTCAACAGATTTAGACCCCACCTTCAGTTCTCATACTCACGCATAATAGTTCAAATGTTAAGCTATAGTCATCTCTATAATCGATAGAATTGTTAAGTTCTAGAAATATCAAACATCTACTTCTCAAACTTATTAACATTAACTAAGCACCACTGAAACAAGCTAATCAAATGCGTAGATTTCAGATTGCCAGAAATTGAAACTAGCCACTGGTATAATCACAATGATTTTTCAAATTTTCAGCTATAGTCAGCTCTATAATTAAATTACTAATAGAATTCTTAAGTTCTAGCGATATCAAATGAGTGTCTGTTTCTCTAACTTATTAACCTTAAAGTGCTCAGTGTTCACTTAAACAAACTGATCAAATGCTTAGATTTTGCCAAAACTTGAAGCTTGTCTTTGAATAATCAGAAGTATTTCAAATGACTTGAAATTTGCTAATTTCATATCAAGTACTGAAAACTCCTAGGTAATGATAGCATTACGGCTTTTATGACCTTAAACTCTCCTTTTCTTAAGTGAAATTCATGTTCATAGATCATTAACACAATGAAACAAATGACACGAGTACTAAAACTCGTAGACAATGATAGCAGTACAACATTTATGGGCTTATTCTCTTCTCTTGTTTTTTTTTCCCTTTTCTTAGTGAAATGCATATTAGTAGGCCATTTACCCATCGAAAAAAATGAAAAAATGTATATGAACTTATCAAAAAATTATGGAGACACTGCTTCGGAATTCATAATTCATACAGAAAACTCGTAGAAACTGATGGCTATACAGCTATTATGACCTTAAATATCTCTCTCTCTCTCTCTCTCTCTTTCTTTTCTACAAATGAAAAATTGTGTATTAACTTGTCAAAAAAACCTTTCAACATTGAAAATGAGTAATGAAAACTAGTAGACAATGATAGGGTTACAGCTTTTATGGCCTTAATCTCTCATACATTTTTCCTTTTCTCAATCGAAATGCATATTAAACACATCCAAACAAATGGAAGAATCATGTATAAACTAGTCAAAAAATTGTGGAGACACAGATTGAGCAATGAAAACACGTAGACGACAGCAACAAATTTGCAGTTTTTTTTTTTTCTAAAGTGAAATGCATATTAATAAGTCATTAAACCATCGAAAAAATGAAAAAAAATAATAATTAAAAAATCGTACAAATTGCGGATAAAATGTACCGAAATTCATAAATTTGTAAATTCAGTAGAGAAAATGATTTGAAAAATGAAAAATCGAGAAAGTGGAAAACTCACGAACTGTATTTCCCCGGAGAAATTGAAATCGCCGACGAGTTGCCGGCGACACAGAGAGAGAGAGATGTTGAGCTTGAAAAAGTAATTTGAAATTTGAAAAATTGGGGGTTTTTCCTGATTTGGCGTTAATTATTAATTATTATTATTAAAAGGTGAAATAAATAAGAAGAGGATATTGTGGATCTGGGCTTATGAATGAGAAATCCAGAAGCCAGAGCCCAATTAAATAGTAATAGCAACTAGGGGTGGGCATGGTATGGTATATACCGAATTACCATACCGAATCAAAATATTTTATATCGCGATTTTGCTATTATAGTATTTGGTATGGTATATGGTATACATTTTAAAAAAATTTGGTATTCGATATGGTATTTACCAAATACCATACCGAAGTATATAGTTACATAAAATTTTTATATATACTATTAAAATACTAACAAATATACAACCTAGTATTGGTATTAGACTAAATATTCAAATGTTGACACTTTGTTTGATTACTCAATCTTGATGAAATGTCTTTTTTATTTAATTGATTAACAAGGTGGGTTGTTTGTTCTTTCTTTTTAATATATATTTATATGTATAATGTGTTAGTATGGTACAATTGAGACATTTTTTTTAAATGTCAAAGTCATAGTATTCTATTATTCGAGTATATATTGTCGAAGTTGAACAAACTATGGTTACCGAATTACCATACCGCAAAATACCGAAACCAAACTTCAAAATACCGAACCATACCGAATTAATTTGGTATGGTAATGGTATAGTATTTTTTAAAATTGAAATTACCGTACCCTACTGTACCATGCCCAACTAGCAACACTTGCACCGTCTGCGTTTCAAATGGGCCGGTCTTTAATTTTGATCCTGAGCTATTAAATTCAACATTCTCAATGTAGGGGTAAGATCTGCGTACACTCTACCCTCCCTGAGACTACACTTGCTTTGTTGTTGTTGTAGCAATCGAATGCCTAGCACTAGGTGTAAGTTTTTTAAGGGTGTAAGACATAACTTGTGGAATATTATGATGTAAAAATATAAGTTCTTGAAGGGCATGGGCTTTAACTTGTAGAATATTATGATTCTCAAATATAAACTCATGCGCCGCGAAAATTTAATTGCTTTAAAAACCAGCACAAAATATGGGACAAAAGTACAATTGACCCACTGATTTGAGGGTTGTTATTTAGGCCACAGTCGAAGTTGATGAAGTTTTGCAAGTTTAGTCCCTTCAGAATAAGCGTTTTGAGTTCCAAGTGTAGAGTATTGCTCAAGTGCAACCAAACATCAAATATTTTTTTTCTAAAGTTTAGCTTCTAATTTACTTAATTACTTGAACCTAAATGAATTTATATTTTCCTAAAGGAATACTTGGACTACAAAATCGAGCCTCTAGGCCCAAGCCGAGTTGACCCGATCCAACTTGAGTTCTGACTGAGCCGAGCTTTGATACGATCAAGCTGAATCGCAGCATTGACATTTTCTAAGAGTCCGAGCAACATGGTCAAAAGAAAAATTCAGACATTACAGATTGTCTATCCACAATTCAGACATTATAGATTGTCCAGTCTCAGTTGTCCTTTGGCACCTTACAGGCACAAAGAACTTAGTTGGCAGAGGAACTGAAAGTAAAATTATACCAATGTCCACGGCAGCAACATCAGTTGATCGATAAATGATGGAACAAACAGGTCATGGCTGGTTCATCTGTGAGCCAATCTATTAGGACACTGGGTCGGCGTTGTGCCATCCTTTGCTGCATGGCGGTATGCTCATGAACTCGTCAAATTCTTTGACGTGAATATCGCAGCATTTCCACTGCAAATTCAAAGGACAACCAGAAAACATGAGCTTCGCCAACGGTGCTTTGAATTTGTACAAATATCACAGAAGTAAAAACTTGGCACCAAAGAAATTTAACAAGATCAGTATTTCATTAACTATATACTTACTCCTCTCATCCGGTCATGGAAGACAGCGGGGCCAGGATGGTAACTGCAAGCAGAATCGTGATTTTCCTTTTCCATAAAGGTCTTACCACAGCCCTTGTTTTTACAAATTTGGGGTTCGCTTATATCAACTTTCTTCTTCACTGGAGCCGGATGGTCTTGCTGTACATCTGTATTGCTGTCAGAAGGTACGGACGTTACTGTATTTGATGCTTTTGGAATTGCTTCTCTGGGTTGTGAACCTTAATATTAAACATGATAGAGAGAACTAATCAGAGTCCGAAGTAAAAGTAAAAGAGAGTCCCTGAATAGAACAGAAGGCAGATTGAAAATGAAAACATGCTTTTTCCTCATTAACCTACTAGGAAGCCACAACCGAGAAGAGTTCAGCATTTATAGGCGGAACAGCCTACCCTGCTACCTTCCGGCTTGCTAAACTCAACTAAAATTTCCCTAGTCTTCCAAAGTAAAATGGTAAATGAAGTTAGAAGATGCAAGACTACCGTGATCCGAACAAAAGAATCCCTGGCGGCATCTTGGACAGGCTTCTTTTGGTGATGCATTGGTCATAGGAGCTGGCGCAGGCACAGCAACTGCTTTATTTTGGGTAGCAGATGGCTTTGCAATCACTGGTTTTTCTGTCGTGTGCTTTCCTGTCTTACAACTGCAAAAATGAACTTCGATGTTACGAATAGACACAGAAGAAATTACGGTTTTAGCTCTGACATTAGCAATCTCAGGGAAAGTTCCATTTCATGTCAGTCAAACAAATCAAGCAAATTATGAAGACAAAAAAAAATAAAATAATAAATAAATAAACAGGGCAGCACACTGCATCCATTCAGGCTCCCGGGAGGACCGCACCCCAAGCTAATTATAGAAGTGTTTCATAAATCATCGTCTCCTTTCCCCCCACCCAATGCCCCCAACTCCCACCTCTTGACCATCCCACCCATGCCACCCACCAATCCCCTCCCACCTCATCACACCCCTATAGCGGTTTGCTAGATTACGTATAAATGTTCTTGGGATAATCTTTTACTTACTTACCAAACACTAAAAAAATAAGTTAGAAACCCACTTGTTTTCCAAGAAAACAGCTTCCACGGAAATATCTTACTTCATACCAACACAACCAAAGGTGTGTAAAAGTCTATATAAAAATTGACAACTAATTTTCAACTAGAAGTGTCTGAAATGCTTCCAGCTGGGTTATCATTAAAGAACAATGAGTTCCAGTAATAAAATACCATATTACTATGTACCCGAGCCATTTCAACCAAGTCATATTACAAATTCAACTCCTAAGAGTACTTCTCTGTCCACGTTCTATATTGAATTCTCCAAATATTGTGTTCACTTTCAAAGACGAGATGCTTTTTCCAACACACCTCAAGAATTCAATTTATTACCTCCCACCCGCACGAATACCGAGTAACTCTGCCCATCAAGGTTTACCTAGGAATAATTCACCTAGTATCACCTCAATTGGATAAAATTGTTTAAAGCATGCAATAGATTATACATGGGACAGATGCTAATATACCACCTCAGAAGGAATGATCTGTAAATAATTTCTAGTCCAATGATTTAATTGTCACCTATAGCCATATTCAAAGGAAGATTTGACATACATGGATGGAAAATATAATGTAATGAGATTTTTCCTAAACTAATTAAGCCAATGCCAACGTCTAAAGCTTTGCTAATATTAAGGGGACTTTACCAGTTTCAACAGATTCTAGTAAACAGAAATGGCACTACTATCTGGCACAGAAGTTTCAAGTAAAATAAGGAAAAGTAAGTAACCCACCCAGGAATTTCGAGAAATAAACTGAAATCATGACTTTTTTTCTTGCAACAACTCCACTGCTTCATTCCATCATGAAATAAAGGCTGCAAATATGAAATTTGATGATTAGATGGATGTTTTTGAAGCTACGGTATCTGCAATGCAAGCTAAGAAATCACACAATTTATTTCACTTACACCCTGATGCCAAGGATCCACCAAGTGCATTTACGTCCAGTACGTTCCATGCGAAAGAAAAACAAACTTGTCAACAGATGTTAAGAAGGTACGGCGTAACTAGAGTTCAACTGCATGGAAATGCAACATTAATCTAATACGTAAGAATAATTAGATGACAATTATAGAGTCTCATAGTAGATTCCTGCTATAGTGTTTATATTCCAAGTGACAGTCATATGGTTACATGTATTTGTGAAAATTTCACCAGACATTGTGTTGACTATCTTTTCTAATCTGCAAGCAAAAGGACAATCTGCTGATTCTTGATAATGTACACAGGCTTTTCTAGGTGACAAGATTGGTTGGAAATTAGTTAAATATTACATTCTATAGCTACGTCTGTGCAACAAGATTGTACACGTAAATGCACCAGTGCACCTATTTGTCCTACGTCAATATAGGGCTCGCAAGGACATAAATAACAAACTAGAATTTGAGCTGTTAGAAGGCACTCCCTCAGTTCTGACCTAGATAGCTTTCTTTGTGCCGAGTCAAATCTGCGTCAAGTATGTTCAAATCCCAATTCCCCAAAGTATGTTGCACATTAGAACGTATTCAAAGAAAACTGAAAATGGGATTATTTATATCTCTAGAAGGTAGACCTGGGTAAAATTACCATGCATTCAGTAGACTTAACTAGCTTAGTTACTTCTATTAACATAATAGGATTTTGATGTTATATTTAGTTTGTTTTTTTCCCTTGGGATAGGGTAATATTGGAAGATCTACATTATCACATGATGTGTTTGTTTTATTTCCTCACATAGTTAGTTAACTACACCAACTACACCAATCAGATTGCTGTACTGGCCAATGTACTATGAACTACACCAATCAGATTGCTGTACTGGCTAATAACAAGTTCACGTTGACAAACATTATGGACCAACATAATACTCCATCATTTACTTTTTACTTGTCCAGTTTGCATTTTGCACTCCCTTTAAGAAAACATAGTTAAGTGTTTGTTTTACTAAATTATCCTTATTAATGGTACTTTAGAAATCTAAATTTGACTACTAGTACTCCAATTAGTTTGGGAAATGGTTACTTAATAATAAGGGCACAATTAGGTAAAAAAGTATTCTCTCTCAATTTTTAAAAGTAGACAAGTAAAGGGGAAAATCTATTTTACTATACTTGACAAGTAAAATAGGACGGAGGAAGTACTAAAGACTTCCATTGCCAAGTGATTTACTATGGGAACTCTCTTCGCCAAATATTATTGATGCTAGCATGAATTTAAAATCAACTTCTACAGAAACATGAACCTATTCCAACTCAAATTCTCTAGCTATGTTGTTTAAGCTAACAGAACAACAAGAATCGAGAAAAAAGAAAAACCCCACATCCCAGAAGGGATTTTCACTATGAACTTTGAAGAGATTAACACCGAAGTACTTACAAAAAAAAAAAGATTAACACTGAAGTGAATACTGAATACATGAACCTATTCCAGCTCAAATTCTGTAGCTATGTCATTTAAGCTAAGAAAACAGCAAGAAACGGGAAAAAAAGAAAAACTACATCCCTAAAGGGATTTTCAAAATGAAGTTTGAAAAAATTAACGCTGAACTGAATACTGAATACATGAACCTCTTCCAGATCAAATTATGTGCATATGTCCTTTAAGCTAACAGAACAGCAATAAATGGGAAAAAAGAAAAACCCCACGTCCCAAAAGAGATTTTTACAATTAACTTTGAAGAGACATTGTAGTGTATACTGAATACATGAACTTATTCCAGCTCAAATTATATAGCTATGTCGTTTTTAACAGCATGAAGCTAGAAAAAAGGAAAAGAAGAAAAACACCACATCCCAAAAGAGATTTTCACAATGAAGTTCAAAGATATTAGCAGTGAAGTGAATACTGAATACATGAACCTATTCCAGCTCAAATTCCATACCTACGTCAAAGCTAACAGAACAGTGGAAGAAAAACAAAACCACAACCCTAAAGGGATTTTCACAATGAAGTTTGAAGAGATTAACACTGAAGTGAACACTGAATACATGAACCTATTCCAGCTCAAGTTCCATACCTATGTCGTTTAAGCTAACAGAACAGTAGAAAGGGAGGAAAAAAGAAAAACCAGCATTCATTCCTAAAGAGATTTTCACAATGAAGTTTGAAGAGAATTAACACTAAGGTGAATATATGAACTTATTCCAGCTCAAAGGAAAAAGAATGAAACCCACATCTGAGAAAGGAATTTTCACAATGAAGTTCGAAGAGATTTACACCGAAGTGAATACCAATACTGAACCTATTCCAGCTCAAATTCTATACCTAATGTTGTTTAAGCCAGAACAGCAAGAAATGGGAAAAAAGAAAAAGAAAAACTCCACAGCCCTAAAGGGAATTTCACAATGAAGTCTGAAGAGATTAACACTGAAGTGAGTACATGAACCTATTCCAACTCAAATTGTATACATACGTCATTTAAGCTAATAGAACAACAAGAAACAGGAAAAAGAAAATGCCTCACATCCCAAAAGAGATTTTCACAGTGAAGGTTGAAGTGATTAGCACTGAATGAATACATGAATCAACAAAAAAAGGAATTGAATCATAAAGATTAAAGAGCAGACATAGTTCAATACTCTACTAAAGACTTCCCTTGCCAAGTGAATTGCTATATCAGAACATGAACTTATTCCAGCTCAAATTCTATACCTGTGCCACTTAAACTAACAGAACAACAAAGAGTGGTAAAAAGCAAAAAAAAAAAAAAAAAAAAAAAAACACACATCCCAAAAAAGAATTTTCACAATGAAATTTGAAGAGATCAACACTGAAGTGAATACCTGAACCTATTTCAGAGGAAATTCTACACTATGATTTTAAACTAACAAAACAGTAAGAATGGTAAAAGAATTTTCACAATGAACTTTGAAGAGATTAATATTGAAGTGAATACTGAACACATGAACCTTTTCCAGCTCAAATTATATAACTATGTCGCTTAAGCCATCAGAACAGCAAGAATGGTAAAAACAAAAAAATCCACACGCAAAAGGGACTTTTGCAATCAAGTTAACATTCTCAAGAAAAAAATGGATTTTCACAATGATGTTTGAAGAGATTAACACTGAAGTGAATACTGAATACATGAACCTATTCCAGCTCAAGTTCTATACCTACGTTGTTTAACCTAACAGAACAGCAAGAAAGGGAGGAAAAAAGAAAAATCCACATTCATTCCTAAAGAGATTTTCAGAATGAAGTTTGAAGAGATTAACACTGAAGTGAATACTTGAACCTATTCCAGCTCAAATTCTACATCCATTTAGTTTAAGCTAACAGAACAGCAAGAAAAGAAAAAGAAAAAAGGACCACATTCGACAAAGGAATCTTCAATTTTTCACAATGAACTTTGAAGAGATTAAAACTGAAGTGAATATTGAATACATGAACCTTTTCCAGCTCAAACGATATACCTGTGTTGTTTAAGCTATCAGAACAGCAAGAATGGTAAAAGAAAAAAAAACCACATCCCCAAAAAGGGATTTCCAGAATGAAGTTTGAAAAGATTAACACTGAAGTGAATACATGAACCAATTCCAGCTCAAACACTATAACTATGCCGTTTAAGCTTAAAGAACAGCAACAATGGTAAAAGCAATAAAACCTACATCCCAAAAAGGGATTTTCACCATGAAACTTCGAAGAGATTAACACTGAAGTGAATACTGAATACATGAACCTTTTTTTAACAATGCTGAATACGCGAACCTTTTCCAGCTCAAATTCTATACCTGTGTTGTTTAAGCTATCAGATCAGCAAGAACCGTAAAAGCAAAAAGAACCACACCCGATTAACACTGAATTGAATACTGAATACATGAACGAACCTATTCCACCTCAAATTCTGTATCTATGCCACATAAGCTAACAGAACATCAAAGAATGTCAAAAGCAAAAAACCCACATCCCAAAAAGGGGATTTTCACTATGAACTTCGAAGAAATTAAAACAGAAGCGACTACTGAATACATTCCAGCTCAAATTCTATTGCTACGTCAATTTAAGCCCTTAATTTCTTACACGGTCACTCAACTAATAGTTATTATCTCAGTAATCAGCTCATCCTTTTAGCTACCAGAACAACAAGAATGATAAAAGCAAAAAAAAAACAAAAAAACACACATCCCAAAAAGGGGATTTTCACTATGAACTTTGAAAAATTAAAACAGAAGCGACTACTGAATACATTCCAGCTCAAATTCTATTGCTACGTGCCTACGTCTATTTAAGCCCTTAATTTCTTAGACGGTCACTCAACTAATAGTTATTATCTCCGTAATCAGCTCGTTCTTTTACCTATCAGAACAACAAGAATGATAAAAGCAAAAAAAAAAAAAATAAAAATCCCAAAAAGGGGATTTTCACTATGAACTTCGAAGAGATTAAAACAAAAGCGACTACTGAATACATTCCAGCTCAAATTCTATTACTACGTCAACTAATAGTTATTATCTCAGTAATCAGCTCATCCTTTTAGCTATCAGAACAACAAGAATGATAAAAGCAAAAAATGAAAAAAAATAAAAAAACCCAAATCTGAAAAGGGATTTTTTTCACAATGAAGTTTGCAGATATTAACATTGAATGAATGTACAAAATAATAAGTAATTGAATGAAAGAGATTAAAAATGTGGGAGAGGAGACAAACAGATTCATGATAATTGCAGGAGCCTTGAGGATTATCATCCTCTGTGAAAGTAGCATTGCAACCAATCCTCTGACATCGAAATCTCTCCATTATTGCTTTGATGATTCTCTAGAAACTACCTTGAAAACTCTACTCTAAACTAGCCAAAAAAAATGATAGCAAAAGGGATCTTATATTGTACTTCCGCCGTCCAATTACTTTTGACATATCAGAAAAAAGGACAATTTTTTTTATTTTATCTTTAATATTAATCGTTTATTCTTTAAATTATTTTTAATACATACTCCATTACTTTAAATATTAATTAATAGGGATAATATAGTAAAATAATTATATCAATAATTATTTTTTAATGAATATGTTATGTCAAAATGTGACAAGTAAAAACGAACGAAAGAAATATTATATTAGTATTATGCGTCTCAAAGTAATTGTCATGTATACATTTTTTACAACACTTAACGAAAAATTAATAGAGTACAAATTAACTAATATAATCTTATTATCTACTCCTTCTGTCCCAATTTATATGACACACTTTCTTTTTTAGTCAGTCCCAAAAAGAATGACACATTTCTATATTTAGTAACAATTAACTTTAAAATACATACCCACTTTACCCTTAATGAAATGATTTACAACCACACAAACATATATGACTCATTTTAGACCACAAGTTTCAAAAGTCTTCCTTTCTTTCTTAAATTCTGTGTCAAGTCAAACTACATCACATAAATTGGGACGGAGGGAGTATTAATCTTGATTGTATAAAAAAATTTCAATTACTAATAGAATTAATTATTAAAGACATAATTAAAAAAAATAGTTAATTATTTATTGATTTTTTAAACATGCTAATTGTTTTTTATAATTTTTTTTAATAAATATGTCGATTATTTCGAGACGCGGAGAGTAATACTCAACAAAATTTTTTACAATGGGCCTCACACAACCAACAATAGTTGTGTGAGGCTCCATTCTTTTTTTGACATGTAGATTGTGGGTCCATTTACTTACTTTATCACCTCTTCTTCCACCTAAGACTGGCCGTCAAACCGGTATGTTTCGATACCGTTCCGGTCCATTCCGATACCGGTACTGTTTCGTACCGTTCCAGTCGAAATAGTTTTGAAACAGTATGGCACCTACCGGTATTCGGTTCGGACCAAAATAGCGATTGTGTACCGGGGAAACCAGTACCGGTCCATATCGGTTCATTCCGATTTTGATCCGGTATGATCCGGAATGTAACGGTAACTAGCCGTCGGGAACCGTTGTCAACGGCTAGTGGGCCCCCAACTAGGGGTGGGCGTTCGGTTCTTCGGTTCGGTTTTATCAAATTTCGGTTCGGTTCTTCGGTTTTCGATTTTGGAAAAGTGTGCACCAAACACCGAACCAAACTAGTTCGGTTCGGTTCGGTTTTTTCAACTTCGGTTCGGTTTGGTTCGGTGTTTTTAAATCGTTTTTTTGATGTAAAATAAAAAATAAAATAAAAATCGAATCAAAATATAAGACACTAAAAAATCTAAAACACTGTAAATAGACTATAAAGTGAGGACTACTTTAAATACATATCATTGTAGTGCTCTATTTTTCATATCACAATACGGTGGTAGTATTTGTGTAAAATTTTTTAGGAATTACCATTAGAAATTAGGAGTATATGTGTGAAATTTTTTAGAAATTACAATTAGAAATATAAGTATATTAGGAATTAAAATTAAAAATTAGAAAAATATAAAAGTAATAAGGATGGAAGGTAAATGTTGATGATGTAATTGGGTATGGGATTTGAGGCTTGGTCTTGAAAAGTTTTGGGCCAAACATGAGTTAAATGAAAAGTAAAAAAAAAAAAATATTTAATAAAACTTCGGTTCTTCGGTGCACCGAAGAACCGTTACCCCTAAACCGAACACCGAACCGAAGAACCGAACTACCGAAAAAAAAAACCGAGACCGAACCGAAGAACCGAAGAACCAAACTAATTCGGTTCGGTACAGTTTTTCGGTTCTCCAGTTTTTATGCCCACCCCTACCCCCAACGACTAGTTTGACCCCCCCCCAACACCCCCTCCCTTTCCAAAATCTTATAAATACTCCTTCCCCATTCAAGTTTTTATTCACAATTTCAAGTTTTCAACTCCCATCCTTTCTCAATTTTCTACTCTCAAGTCTCAATATCTATAAATTCTATTATTATTATTATTATTTTGTAATTGAAGTATAATTTGGTGACTTTTGGAGGAGCAAACTTTTTAATTCAAGTTTCAAATTTCGGTTATAATCGTTTGCTTTTACGGCAGGCGTTTGATACATTCATTCCACTCTCTAGTCTTTTAATTTATTTTTCGTATTTATTAGTTGTGTTTTGTTTGTTTTAATTTGCTACTTTCATATTTTATTTCATTATAGTATGGATTCCTCTCAAAAAAATTCTGGTAAAAAAAGTGTTGCACAAAAAGCAAAAAGTTTTATGAAATTTGGTAAAAAAAAAACAAACACCAAGGTTCTTCTAGTTCTTCTCACTTACCTCAAGTTAGATTTAATACGGATAATTTTACGCATGTTAATGAAACTGATTTTGTTCATCCCTCTATCATAGAAATTAATACCAATACCTCTATTCCCCATGAAGCTTTCGAAAGATTGTATAATGATTTTGAAGATGAATTAGATGAAGAAGTAGAGTTACATGTGGATGATGGTTTAGATGATACACTGACTAGTCCCACTCCCGACCCCGCTAGTGTCGAAACTCCAACTCAGGATAATCCTCAGGCTGGAGCTAGTCGTCCCCCTATTTGTCCGGTTAGGGATAAGACCACGACACAAAGTCCTTTAAAATCAGATGTGTGAAAATTGTTATTTGAATGATGAAAAAACTGTTACTATGTGTGGTGTTTGTAAACAACAGTGGAAATATATATTTGGCGGGTCTGGAGGTTCAATTGGGGGGTTAAAAATCCATTTGATTAAGAAACATCCGAGAGAATGGAATGCATATATGACTTCCCGTCAAACTGCCGATTTTGGCACTGGACCCTCTATTGCCGGGTCAAACATGGCTCAAACTGAACTAAACCCCTCAAACCCGACTGGTCCTGTTACACAACGACCCTATAATAGGGATCGTGATCGTGAAAATTTTACAAAAATGATTGTTGTCTGTGGTTTGCCTTTTAATTTTGGAGAAAATGAAGGTTTTATAATATATATTCGGGATACATATAATCCAGTTTTGAAACTTAAAAAAATAATTAAACTTTCAAACTTATACCATATAAATTGAAAAACTTAGAAAAACAAAAAAGTTTGACAAACTAATAAACTTCAAGTATATAAACTTCAAAAAATACAAACTTAAAAACTTATATAACTCATAAATTGAAAAACTTACAAAAAAAAAAACTTTAACAAAGTTATATACTTTTATATATACTTCAAAATTCAAATATATAAACATTTATTCTTTAACTAAAATGTAAAAATTAATTTATTTATTCAAAATATATAAAGTTATTTTTTTAAAAAATTAAAATTAAAATCGCCTGTACCGGTTATTTCATTCCGATATGGTCCGGTTCGGTCCGGTCCGGTCCATGCTAGTAGTATACCGGCTACTAACAGAACGGAATGAAACCGCAATTTCATACCAGTTATTCTGAACCGGCACAATTCGATACTGGTTTCGTCCCGGTCAGGTCCATTTCGGTCCGACCATTCCATTCCGGCAGAATGCCCAGTCTTATCCCGGCTTATTGAAATCATAAAGGAACAATGGAAAAACAATAATCAATTGTCTGATTCAAAAAATGATCCTCAGGCCTCAACCTCAAATCTTGCTATTTTCATTGTTGAATTCGAAGAAGATCGATTTAACATATTCAATTCATCAGCCCTCATTGTTACTTTCTTCTTCAATTCTTCTAATGCACACATAAATTTTTCTGTCACACCCCAAGTCCCAACGAGGCGTGATTGGCACCCGAAACCGATATGGCCCGAGAGAACCAATCGTTGCTCATGTACTCTCATATGTATGTTCGCGTATGCATATCATTTTATTTCATGTAATTAAATATCAATGGCGGAAATCATGACAATATGTACAATATATGAAACTTGGCTGTTAGGGCCATCACGTCAAAATGAATGTACATCTTTTACTTTCATCTCCCCACATATGTCTACAAAGCCTCTAATAGATACATGACTATGTCTATACAATGGTTACAAAATACCAAAACCTAATAAACCCATGTGACTTGGGAAGCCCCGAAGCAACTGGAGCTCACCAACAATCTGCGGATATCTCGTCGCCTACTGCGGAGATCTACTGACACCTGTGCCTGCAGCATGTAAGGTAAATCCCCCAAAAGGGGTCAGTACGAAGAAAGTACTGAGTATGTAAGGCCATGTGAAACTCTAATAATACATAAGTACTTCCAAGAAATTAAATGTAAGAGGATAATCAATATGGATATACCTCCGTCCTGAATATGTGGAACCATGTTCATTACTTCTATTATTTACATCTCTTGGTCATTTACTCTTATCATCATAACTCTTAAAATAACCTCTATATTTGTATTCATGCACGGGATATACAACTTCTATTATCTCTTTTACAACTATCTTTATTCTGTAGATCTCAATATAATACCGCTCATCACCTTATAGGTGGATAATAATAATATACCGCTCATCACCTTATAGGTGGATAATAATAATATACCGCTCATCACCTTATAGGTGGATAATCATATATATATATCGTTCATCACCTTATAGGTGGATAATCATATATACCGGGCCTCCACCTTTGGTGGGTTATAATATATAACATAGCATAATATTGGGATTTATTCCCTCTTTGACTTATACCCTGTAGATTGTGATCCATACTCAATGTAACATAAGGTACCTATGTGCACATTACTTCTTTACAATCTTATTTCCTTAACATAGCTAAGAGAGTGACACATTAGAGATCATGACATTACTTAGGCACACCCTTATATACACATTTCACTTCACTCCTTTACTTCATGAGATCGACATCTTCACTTGTGAGGAATAATTATACTAACTTGCACACTACTTCTTTCATTACTTTTGACAGATTGGTACAATGATAGTCACAACTTTGTTTGAAGCTTTGGATCCATAATCAATGAGTAAGAAACATGTGACTAAGCATTGAAACATAACACTGTTGGAACCATTGGACAATGATCAATGAACAAGATACGTGAGTATAGCCACTATTGAAACCTTGGAACATAACCTCATCGGACTTTTGGAACATTTCTAATGAATATGAGACATGTATATAACTCTCTTGGAACTTGGACTCATAACATGATTGGAACAATGCCATTCACCTAAACAAGCTCTCTTTATCTCATTGCTCTTGTTGGGATAGTTCTCTTAGGATCTACCATATCATGACAACTTAGGAACTTTAGTCAATGAATAAGAGATAAGCGAATTGTAATTCATCTAGGAGTAGGACACTTGTGAATAATAATATATGTCTACCTTAGTTAAAATACTATAGGACCCCTTTGGAATGTAACACTTTTGGAATCTTAGGATAATGATCACTAAATACGATACATGTGGATATCGACTGTTCACCAACCTGAGATGCAATACCTTAGAACATTTGGAACTTTTGACATACTAGCCAATGAACATGAGTCAACCAATGGGCATGAGTCAATCAATGAACATAAGTCAACCAATGAACATGAGTCATATGATTCACCATTGACCAATGAATAAGGAACATATGAGTACCTCTAGCCAACTTTCGGATACGGAATACCTTAGGGCATTTCGGAATCGAATGAGTATTCTAACAATGTGAACATTCATGCTGCAGAAGGATATAGAAGAGTAACCTTACATACCTTTGCTTCCAAGTATGAGTACATAAGTCTATATATGAACACAACAGTCCAGCTCTTTCCTTACGTCTCACTCTACATCACAAGTACATAACGAAGCTTATATTAACAACCAACTACCTTACAAGTGCACAAGATGACCATGAATCACATAGTTACTTTATAACGTCATTTCATCTTCTTACAATGTCATTTATCATATCAACATGCCAACGCTACCATAACATTCCACTCATTGACCAAGATTTCATATGACAATAGCATTTCGCATCACAATTACCCTTTATGCCTTCTCATTATCATTTCGTCATATTTACGCTTCTCAATTGGCCTCATAACAACATATGAAAAACCATCCATACTTAACATAGTCCAACATGCTTCCATACGACATTTTAAAGTCATTAAAACAACATCCCAAATTGATAATTACATCCATGAAGGGTATAGGGGTTTCGGGGGGCCAAAGGGATGCAAAAACAAGCAATTCGGAGTTCTGGGCCGATCCGCTAAGCCACCTGCGCCCGCAGGGGATTCGTCTGCGAGGCCGGGTGCCCGTTTTGGTCCAAAATGGTCTTTTTGGGGTCTTTTTATGCAATGAATGGTCCATGATCATAACCAAACTAATTTTAACATATGTTTGATCATCTAACATGCCAAAAACCAGCCATGGTCTCACAACACACATAACATCACCAAAACGACACTTTACGGCCAATCCGCCACCAAAACCATAACCAATTTCACAATAGAAATTCCAAATATTATACACCATGACCAAACAAGTCAAGACTATAATCACATATCACATGTCAATATTGAATCCATCAAGTTTATTTCCTTCAAGATCACAAGTCCATGTTCAAGTTTTTAAGACAAAAATCATCCTCCGATTTAGCAAACACAAATTGTTTTACACATAGTGACCTTCTCACTCTTCACCAACATAACCAACATGATATAAACCATCTTCCATGCATAAAATATATTAAACCATGATAATATACACTTACCAAGTCTTGCTCCAAGGTGATCTTGACCAAAGGAATGAAGGCTTAGAGTTTGGTTGAAGAGAGAAATGGTGTGGAAAATTCTAGACAAAGCATGGGTGTCCAATGGAATAAAAATCTGATTTTTATGCTTATATATAGGACCTCAAGTCTCTTCTTATCCAATTCTCAACATTAAATATTATGTTTGAATGGGTCAAATGGAAGAATGGATTTCTTTTCTCCATTTGGGCCATGCATTTGGGCTTAAATTAAGCCCTTTTGCATATATTAATTTGGCCCAACACTTTTATGTGTAATTCCTCAAAAATCTCATGCATGTTTAATTAATTCCATGTATATCACGAGAATCAATTTGGTTTGGAAATCTACGGGGTGTTACATTTTCAAGTCCTTCAATCCCCATATTATCGATTGATTCATCCCACCAAAATCCCCCATTATGATCAATCTTCGATTCTTCAATGATCTCCTTCTTTTTCTTCTCCGCTAGCTTTCAGATCTTTACAAATCTGAGGATAATATCGATTGTTTTGTTGCAAGTTGAATTCATCGACGGTGGTTGATGATAATGACGATGATGATTTTCCGATGAGGTAACGGTCGATCACAGCGTCGGCGCTAGGATGACTGAAAGTGAAAAGATGTTGTCGTTTTAACGACTGAACCAAAATAACAATTTCCATGCCGGTTAAGATGCAATGTCACTAGCTTTTTTGAAAAGTCCTAAACAACTTTTAGAAAAAGTAACAAGTCTACTATTTTGATTGACTATTGGCTTGTTTGCAATTTTCCTTCGTCCCTGAGTTTTCTTAACAATGTTAGTGTTACTGTTCATGGTGATGGTATTGATGGGAGAGAAGTTTAATTTAATTATTATGACTTTGTAAATTTTGGGGGATTGTTAATGTATAATTTATAGGGATCTTACATGATTTGTAAATCAAAGATTTTTTACATTAAAGAATCGAAAAATCTTTATTTACCAATTTTAGTTGTAGGTGTAAGAAAGAAATTGAGTTTTAATTTTGGAAAGTATGAGTAGTATAATGTTGTTCATAAGAATGAGAAGAGTTTATGAGAACTTCCTATAATTTTGGAGTAACTATAAAATTAGAATTAAAAAAAAAAGAAGAAAGATATATATATATATATAAGTCTCGCCATGGGATTTTTAAAAAAAAAATTATCAGACAAAAAATTAAAAGTTATAGATGATAATATTTCTTCTTTTTCTAATCAGAATGTCGGATAATCCTAGTAAGGTTTGTATATAGATGAGTTGTTGGAAATTTTATTTTTCTACTTGTTATAAATGATAATATTTCTTCTTTTTCTAATAAAAATGTCGGGTAATTCTCGTAAGGTTTGTATAAAAATGAGTTCTTGCAAATCTTATCTTTTTACTCGTTGACGAATTTAAACCAACCTTCATTGTATTTTATATTTGGGTTAAAATAAACTCTAACTATATTTACTATACTTAAATGGAGTATATATAGAAAGTTTAACATATAAGATTTTTGATATTTATATAAAATTTCTCACGTTAGATTGAATTTGATAAAGATTATCATAAAATAATGATTTGATATGAAATATGTTACATATAATGCATATTTTAGGGAGAATAATACTTTTAGTTATTGTGTTATTCAACTTATCACTATCATCCTTCAATTTTATTATGTCAGTGATTTTCACCCTTCAACTAACGGTACCCAGAAAAGTTAGCAGAAAGGTAACTTCATTGAGGGACAATGCAGGTATTTCAATTTTTTTCTTGCTGGTTGACGAGCAACCTGCTTCAACTGCTTGCTTCTTAAAGATAAATCTTTTGAATCCTACAATCTTCTTTTTCAATTTGTAACAAGACTTTACATGAATAAAAGCAATCCATAAATCCTATATACAACCACTAGTAGTGACTCAATAACACGACCCTCTTTGAACTTATTTTTTCTTTGTGAAAAATTAGCCTTCAAAATCAGTTGTACTAATTGAGTGATTAGAACATGACTTATGTGATAATGTGGAAAACTCACATCTTTTCTCAAGACTTCTACTGCCAACAATAATTGTTAGATCATTGTTATATGCCATTTTTTTTTTTTTGCTTAACAGGTAAAGAAAAACTTTCTACTATATATTTTTCTATTTATTAAGTACTTGTATGAGGTACCTCGTAGAACAAGGAATTACTACCAAAGGTGTACCATGAGCTGATAAGTTTACAACAAATCTTGTAAGAGCTATTCTTGATTTTGACTTTTGCCACAACTTTTATTTGTCCTTCTCCACACAATGTATGTGGTTCTTCATAAACTATTTTTAATACCGGAATTGTCCCTTGACAGAGTTAACGTTCTGTTAATTTTTTAGGTTCTGTTAGTTAAAGTATGAAAATCAATCACATCATAAAATTAAAGTATGATAGTGACAAGTTAGATAACACAAGAACTAAAATCATAATATCACATTAACACAAAGACTAAAAGTATTATTCTATATTTATGTTAAAATTTTCACGTTACATTGATTTTGCATAATTTTATATATAAATATATTTTCATATGAAATATTTTATGAATTATATGATGGTAAATTTTTTAAATAGCAACATTTTATAAAAGAATTGTCAACAATTCTACGTTGATAATAGATATATGTTTTAACATTAAATATGTTATTGAATTACATCGTATAAAATCTCTAACAAATAAAACACTGCTACCTAGTTTTGCATTACTTTCCTATGTCCAGGGGCGGAGCCACCTTATGGCTTGGGTTCATCCGACCCCCCTTTATGAAAAATTATACTATTTATATATGATTAAAATTATGTTTTATGTATATATAGTTGATGTTGAACCCCCTTCGTGTGTTTATTTTTTTCGACTTTAATTCCCCTTAGTGAAAATTCTAGAACCGCCAATTCTGAATAAAACCTTTTCAACTAAATTTGATAATTTATTATTTTTATTCACATTGATATTGGTACTACACGTTTTATTTTTAATTAAAATATTAATGAAAATATATTGCTGCCTCAAATTATGAGTGGAAAAGTTAATCATACCATAAGCAATGCATTAATTTGCCCATTTGCTTATCTCTAAATCCATTTCTTATCAAAGCAATGCATCAACAAAATCTTGGGCATGTTTGGAAAGCCATCTTGATAATTGGATTTGGTGTAATTGGGTGTAATTACACTGTCTGACATGTTCGGTTGGTCAGATAATTACTTGGTCAGCAGATAATTAGGTGTAATTGGCAGGGGGTAATTACACTCTCCAATTCACAGGGAAAAACTGTGAATTGCTGGTAATTACATGATGTAATCACAAGTTAATTACTTTTTAATTTCTTCCTTTTATTTCTATTTTTCTTTTTTTCGTTTTAATTTATTTTTAGTTTCTATTATTTTAAATTCTTTTTATTTTTATCATTCTAATATTTTAAAAAAATATATTTTTATTTTATATTATTTATATTTTATTTCCTTCTCATTTTCCAACCTTTATTTTTTGTGATTCCATGCAATTTTTCGTATTATCTATTTTTTATTTATTTCATGTTTATTTTTTCATTTAACATAATTTAGTTAGTATTCTAATTTTTAAATTAAGAAGAATTCATTGTTGAATAATGTTATAGACTTAGGTTTTCTTTTTCTTTTGAATCATATTTATGCACGTTATGTTGAAATTTGACATAAGAGTATTATTTATTTTTTTGAATTTTGAACTTATGTTATATTTTCAGTTCTAATTTATTTGTTTTATACTAGTATTGACTTGATATTTTCACATTGCAAGCCATTTATTTTTTAGTTAGAATTGATAGATTATCTTTTTGTCAAATCTTTAAATAATTTTATGACATTATATTTATAATATCAATCTTTTTGTCAAACATGCATTTCATGATGTTCTTAAAAATCACGTACTTTAAGTTTTTCTGATTAATTTAATTAAAATATTCTAGTTTGAAAAATATAAATAAATTATATTTTTATAAGAACATATGTTTATTAATTAATTAATATATATATAATTTAATATCATTTGTAAAGACCCTTATTTGCTAATATAAATTTTTAGTTTTTGATACTATTTTAAAAATTTGATATAACCATGTCATTACACTTGTGCAACCAAACAGTACACTTGTAATTACACTGTAATTACATTGTGGCAAACAAACAAGTCATCGTAATTACTTGGCTGTGTAATTACTAGGCTGATAATTAATATCCTAGTAATTATACCAATTCTAATTAACAGGTGGCTTTTCAAACAGACCCTTAATAATTTCCACTTATTTTCTTCCTTTTATTGTTAATAAAATCCCTCCAAACATCATTAGTTTTATCAAATGTACCCTTCAATTTAATGTATGTTCCTTGAAAATCCCAAGTGCACCCACTCAAAATAGGATACAAATCTGCTAATTATGGGATCCCCTTCAATTTTGTGTAATTTCTTATCCATTGCCTCATCATACTTTCACCTATACCTTTTCCTTCAAAATCCACTAAATTAATTGAAATAGTGCTATTTGACAATATATTCAAGATTGTAACAAATGATATGTCCTTACTGGTCGTTTTGTACACGAGATGGGATAAGTCAGAATATCTCATGGGTTGGGATATTCCATTAGACTATTTTATCCCACCTTCCATTTGGGATAGTAATCCCACCTTTTTCGTACAAATTGTGGGATAAAATTGTCCTGAGTTAAGCTAATACCTCACATCAAACATGTGATAAAATTAATCCCAAATTTTATTCTAAATTTAATATCCTTATCCCACATAATAAACAACCCCTTAATGTTGACTAATTGTCCTTCTTTACTAGCCACATAGTTGACCAATTCCATCAATTTCCTTTCCCTAACGTTCACTTATGATTCCACATATTTATGGGGAAAAAGTACGATTTGATACATTGATTGTACCTTTTTCCAATTCTCGTCGCACTCCTCAAGATTTTCTGTAGCTAAGTTCTGGATATACGAGTCGTGGACCTGTATGAGGTGGGGCATGAATCGACCAGAAAGCAATTGATCGTGGGTTTTGAGTACTTTGAAAGCAGCCAAGGGAGACGAGATCACGATCACGAGCCGTCCCCTGAGCCGTATGATCATGAGGTCATGACCATGGGCTCGAGTCAATTTGGCTAGTGACACATGAGGTTTGTTACCAGCTAAGTGAAATAAATGGCCAATTATTGGCCATAGGTAAAGAGGATGGTGATGATTCCCAAATATTGTGTTTTCAATATTATTCATGGTGTGATTTATTTTAACTTGATTTTGGTTATACTGCAAGCTAAGTCTCTGCAACTACATGCTCATTATATAGAAAGGAAATTCTGTACAAATAATGATTAATGCTTTCAAAATTTGTTTATATCAAAAGAGATAGAATTATTTAACATGGTTTGGTAAATTGATCTATATACATGAGCAGTTCACCAAAAAAGACGTACAAAAAAGTTGATAAGGAATTGATTCTCCCCTACAGAAAAGACTCTCAATCCTAACGGATTTTATTGTTGATTCATAATAATGATTAATATATTTTTTTTTGATAACCGTGGTGTCCGGATCAGCTTGCGCGCACCTCGACTAATTCCACGGGATACTTGTTACCTTCCACCAGCAATAGGTACCAAGTAACTCTGTCTACCAAAGGCTAGAACAGATGGAAAGAAATTGTTAGGGTTTTTGCCCTGATTTTCTTACCAAAATTGAGTATTAATTTTTTATTGAAGGAAAATAAAAGTAATACCATAATTACTTTACTTTTTCTAAAAGAAAAATATAAAATTCTTTCATATTTGGCTAGCCTCTTTATTGTAGGAAAGATTTTGAAACTCTATAAATAGAAGACCCCTCTTCTCATATTATAACACAATAGCATCCACAATGTAGTCATCAAAGAGTCTTGTTTAGGGGGAGATTTCTCCCAATAGTTTTTATGTTTTTTTAATATTTGGTTTTTATATGTAGGTCGTTTGACCAAATCATATAATAATATTAAGTTTTTAGTATTGTTTTATGTGTCATCTGATTTGTCACATTGATGGTTTGCAACTATAAGCTTCCGCATGACGCCCTCTCGATTTCGAACCCAACAAGTGGTATCAGAGCTTATGGTTCAAAGGTCCAATGGTTTGGTGAAACGAGATTAAAAACAGGTTCAAAGCGGTTTCAAATCAAGTTGCAACCAATTTGATGATAATGAAGATTTTGTCCAACTACATGTGGAGAAGAAGTTTCAATCATATTTTCAACATTCCTGCTGCTGCATCTTTAAAAATAAAAATAAAATATTAATTTTTAGCCCATTTTTAAACATGACATTTTAAACCTTATTTTTAACCATGGCAAGCAACAGTGATGAAGATTATGTGAAGAACAAAGATCATATATGCAAGTGAAGAAGGCGGATCAAGTTTTGCCAAGAAAATTCAGCCAAAAAGGGGAGATTTGTTAGGGTTTTTGCCCTGATTTTCTTACCAAAATTGAGTATTAATTTTTTATTGAAGGAAAATAAAAGTAATACCATAATTACTTTACTTTTTCTAAAAGAAAAATATAAAACTCTTTCATATTTGGCTAACCTCTTTATTGTAGGAAAGATTTTGAAACTCTATAAATAGAAGACCCCTCTTCTCATATTATAACACAATAGCTTGTTGGGTTCGAAATCGAGAGGACGTCATGCAAAACTACAAATATAAAACTACATGTGGATTTGTTAGGGTTTTTGCCCTGATTTTCTTACCAAATTTAAGTTTTACTTTTCTTGGAAGGAAAATAAAAGTAATACCATAATTACTTTTACTTTTCCTAAAAGAAAAATATGAAACTCTTCCATATTTGGCTAACCTCTTTCTTGGAGAAAAGGATTTGAACCTCTATAAATAGAAGACCCCCCCTTCTCATATCACAACACAATAAAATTCACAATGTAGTCCTTAAAAAGTCTTGTTTAGAGGGAGATTTTCTCTCAAATAGTTTTTATGCTTTTTTGAATTAGTTTTAATATGTAGGTCAATTGGTCAAACTATATTCAATAATATGCTTTTTAGTATTGTTTTATTTGTCATCTGATTTGTCACATTTTTGATATGTAACTATTAGCTTCCGCATGACGCCTCATTCCAATTTCGAACCCAACTAGTGGTATCAGCGCTTACGGTTCAAAGGTCTAATGGTTTGGTGAAATGAGATTAAAAACAGGTTTAAAGCGGTTTCAAATCAAGTTGCAACCAATTTGATGATAATGAAGATTTTGTCCAACTACATGTGGAGAAGAAGTTTCAATCATATTTTCAACATTCCTGCTGCTGCATCTTTAAAAATAAAAATAAAATATTACTCATTTTTAACCCATTTTTAACCATATGATATTTTAAACCTTATTTTTAACCATGACAAGCAGCAGTGATGAAGATTATGTGAAGAACAAAGATCATATATGCAAGTGAAGAAGGCGGATCAAGTTTTGCCAAGAAAATCCAGCCAAAAAGGGGAGATTTGTTAGGGTTTTTGCCCTGATTTTCTTACCAAAATTGAGTATTAATTTTTTATTGAAGGAAAATAAAAGTAATACCATAATTACTTTACTTTTTCTAAAGGAAAAATATAAAACTCTTTCATATTTGGCTAACCTTTTTATTGTACGAAAGATTTTGAAACTCTATAAATAGAAGACCCCTCTTCTCATATTATAACACAATAGCATCCACAATGTAGTCATCAAAGAGTCTTATTTAGGGGGAGATTTCTCCCAATAGTTTTTATGTTTTTTTAATATTAGGTTTTTATATGTAGGTCGTTTGACCAAATCATATAATAATATTAAGTTTTTAGTATTGTTTTATGTGTCATCTGATTTGTCACATTGATGGTTTGCAACTATAAGCTTCCGCATGACGCCCTCTCGATTTCAAACCCAACAGAAATCACTTGGTGTTTGTCTCTGTTGAGAATTGGACCTGAGATCTCATGGTGCTCAACCCACTTCATTGAACCACTAGGCCACCCTTGATTAATAATTATTAATATTTTGAGTTCAGATTTTGGATATGGATGGGGTCAGAGCCTGAAATCAGCCACTAATTTCTGTGTCGGGTAGACTGCTTATATCACACTCCATTGAGGTGTGTCTTTCATTTGGACCATGCGTGAATGTGAGATGATTCGTTCACCGGGCTACTCTATAGTTTCTCACTCGGCGTCTGGTATCAGCTTTGGGCAATGGCATTGCCACATAGAGTCAACGAGGGTCACATGAACACCTCTTTTCAGAACATTATATTGTGTATATGAGTGAAATTTCTGATTTCGCAACCAACCTTATACACAATTAATCCAATTGCATGTCAAAAAGTCCCACATTGGATGATTGTTGTTTACCAAAGACAATTTATTCTCAAGATTCGAATCCAACACTGTTGATTAAGAATATGTAAATAATGTACTTTACTATCCCATCACAACCTTGGATGACTTGTCGATCACCATATCAATATATTACTACTCTCATAATTCACGCATTCTATTATAATGCGTACTATTAAGCAATGTCATCGTTTCTTTTAATATATCACTCGCACATAGAGTCAACCTGAAACCTCATGGTTTTCGACTCACTTCCATGACCTCTTGTCCACACCCTTGAGTGCATGTGAAAAGGACAATTATCACGATAAGCCAAGTGAGAGTGATACTCCACTGTTAACTATAAAGGCGATGTCTTTCTCACACTAACCAAACAAGATTAGTAATTGCCCCTTCCTTCCCCTCCCCCTCATTTCTTTTACACCCGTGGTATCCGGACTAGCTTGTCCGCACCTTGACTAATTCCACGAGGTACTTGCTACCTCCCAACAGCACAGATACAACAAGAAGTCATCATTACATCACACACTGCTGGGTTCTCTGTCTATTGAGTCAACTTGAGAAAACAGATCAAGTAGACTGCTGAACTAGATTAACACAAACTAAAATCAATTTAAACAGGAAAGATTCAGGAACTATATATTTCAATGTATTTACAAGTCATTAGAATTTCAGAAATGATATTTCAAATACAAGGAATAAGAGAGTAAAAAGAATTTGATACTTTGAACTGGATGAACTACCTCATTGAAAAACAGCAAGGCTCTTATTCCAATGAACTTAAAACATTGAGAAAACCTGCCATCAGCTTCTACCATCCACATCAAACCCAGCTCCAGTCCAACCAGGTCCCGATGAACCTCTACCTTTAGGAATTATGCCGATTCCTTTTCCTCTTCCTTGGACATTGATTTTCTTCTTACCTCTTGCTTCATCAAGAGAATGTGATTGGTTTTGTCCGTTTTCTGTTGCACCACTTCTAGCATTTCCTTCTTTCAATGTATTTCCAGATGATCCGCTTAACGATTCTTGCGTATCCTTTACTGAGGAAACCTCTTGAGCCATACTGTTTTGTACAGGTCCCACAGGACTTTGGTCCTGAGACCACATGAAAAAAGCCATGGACATTGGTCAGGAAGTCATCTTAAGCACGAAATGAAACAAACATTATGTCACCTTAGTGTGCGATTTATATCCATATCGACCAAATAAGATTCAAAAGTAGAAAAAGAGCAATACAAGAAACTCTACAATACATATCCTTGATAACTAAGATTTTAAATCAAATAGAAATCCTTTTAGTTTCTAGTTTAGGTACATGTTGTAATATTGCTGTCTGGCATATATTCTGCTCATACTCATATGGAAATCGTTGTCTTTCACACAGAGAGATGATTCAGCGCTGCTGTCTTTGCAAAATACAAGATGTGAGACCAAATTACCCAACATCAGAGAAGCAAGGGACAATTAGGTGCTTTTTGAGAAATGGATAAGAGGACAGTGCATCAAAGAAATAGATAAGAGGATTGGACGTTCTTTATGCTAAGGTACTTCGGCAATGGGCTCCGCGATCTTACAGATCAGTTAGGGCCTAGAATGCTGGAGAACAATATCGTTCAGGCTCTAAAATAAACCAAGAGTAACATTACTCTGGTTCTAAAATAAAACCATCTTAATTTGATGCTAGCAGAGAATACAAGTGAGGAATCACTACCTTACAAGTGGGATAGCAATCTACAAGCAAATGAATATTGCAATAATAATGTAGCTGAAAAGGTGGGAAAACATGGTGCTTTCGAGGATCAATATGGGCAGAGGTGTAGCACAGATTTTAGCAAACAAAAGATATATTTTATGTCTGCCAGGGTACTGCAGCTCTGGGTTGAAGTTACCAAGTGAATGCTGACAGCAAAGGAAAAGGAAGAGAAAGAAGTGTTGGAACTTCAACTAGAAATCCAAAATACTTAACAAATTAAAAAAGCACTTGTCATTGCTGAGCTGCCAGCAGAATCATGCCAAGTATTCTGTTCCATATCCACCATTGTAAAAGTTAAAACTGAGATGACCAAATAATGTGTTCCATTCCCAATTGTTTCTCACCGTACTCTCCTTTTGCAAGATTATTCTATAAGCAATATTATAATGAATCAGCCAGTTGGTTACTTCGCGTTACTGCTTGTTATGCTGGACACTAGAATTGGTCAAAGACAATTATTTTGAGGATAAAAGGTTAACATCAGTTAGTGTATCCCACTCTTCCACGCACAATAAGGAATGTCCAAATGGAATTATGGAAATACTAACAAAAGCATAGAAAAGAGATATAACACAGCTAATAACTCTTGCACCCATCTGGAAAAAGAAATGAATAAAAAGTATCCACAAACATACTGAAAACCTAATAGAATTCCAAAATATGCATAAAATACACAAAGATATGAAAGAATTCTTACAGAGGCAGAGGCAGTGGATGCTCTACTTGGATTCAAAGCTTCCAGCCGTCTTTTCAATTCTTCCAATCTAGATAGCTGACTGTTACTACTTTCCAGAACCTATAAAAGAAAATCTGATTTGAGAAATATTCACACAATCTAACACGGCAAAGGTAATAGTTGAGAAGGAAAAAATACCAGGCCATTCAAATCCTCACAAAGCTTTTGTTTAATCGCCTCCTCGTCCTTAATGGCCTGTGATGCTGCTTCCCAAGCCTAGAAGTCATTATCAGTTTTTCCAGTAAGTAAACCACATAAGCAATGGACATTTCACTGCAATTTTCTTAAGCTGACACCTATGAGATTTTGTTGTTCCGAGTCTCGCATTGGAGCCTTTTTTTATTTCTTCCATCTTTTTCTTAGATTGTTGAAAACAAATTATAGGAGCAGAACCACATTACTAGAGAAGTACTGCTCTCATTAGACTGTAAAAGGACATGGTGCGATGGGAAACTACTGTGTCCCATAAAAGTGACGGAATGAACCTCGGACGAAAATTCATCCATTACTTTGATATGATTTACTGGTGAATGAATCAGTACTCCAAAACTTACTATCAACTTCTTGTTCACACTGCCTAGTGAAATGGACAACGGTCCACAGTTACTGAACCCAAGTCACAAGGGTTCTAGGCATCAGAGATTTAACCACACATAAGACATGTATATTAATGAAGTGGTTATGGAGGTATGGCCTGGAAAATACTATTCTCTGGAAATATGTTAAGGCTATTCATGAAGCTCAAAGTCACTGGTGCACCAAAGTCTCAAGAGCTCCTCAAGGTGTAGGTCTCTGGAAAAGTATCAGCAAGTTATTAGGTGAGTTTTCCCATAATATCTCCTTCAGAGTAGGCAATGATCTCCATATTAAGTTTTGGAAGGATAAATGACTTAGTTACTTTTTGAAAAGAAAGGACTTAGTTTTGGAAGGATAAATGACTTAGTTACTCCATCCTAATGGATGAATATCCCAGCCTTTTTCAGCTAAGCAGTGATAACTGCTCCACCATCTCTCAATAAGGTTACTCAAATTCTCTCAAGGCTAAATGCCTCTTACTTCTCTTTAGTTGGATCAAACTTACCCCTGTAAATTTCCCAGAAGAACTTTTGGATTTTGTTAGCTCCCTGAACATAGATTAGTTCTTTTTGTTTATCTGGAGCTAACAAAACTTTGTTTTAGTTTAGTCTCACATATTTTTGTTCAGCCCACTGTCCCTTATGGACTTTGTTAGCTCCCTGTTCTAGCACAGACATTTCTTGAGCTAACATTACTTCTTTTGAAATTATTGCATCTTCTTGATGTCAGGTAATGAAGCAACTTACTTTATCAACAACAAAAAAAACAAACTAGATCCCTGTGTCTTGAAGTGGGAAGCGTGAAGTGAAGCATACAATTTATGAATATGAATTTTGGACTATAATCATGAAATTGTAATCAAAAAGCTAATTTAAACATAATCCAATTCCTTAAAATTGTCAAACAAAAGACTACATCTTACCATTTGAAGTTCATATTTCTCTAAAGTGCATGACTTCATCCATGAAGCTATAACTCTTGGCTTTGCATCATTCAGTCGCTTCAGCACTGCGCTACTGCTGAGTATAGAGCCTTAAGGAGAGTGGTTGTTGAAATTACTTGGTTAAAGAGAGTATTGGGTATCTTGGCTTGCCTGTTTCTAAGGTTGTTAGTGGTCATTTGGTACTTTGGTTAATCCAAGGATTAAATTTATTACAGTATTAGTTAACACCCATAATCAAACATGGGATAAATGTAATCCCTAATTTATCCCAGGATTAATACCCTAACCCTGATAACCAAACGACTCCTTAATGTATTTTGTGATAATCAGGTTGCTTTGTACATTCTCAAGAACCCTATTTTTCATGAACACGCTAAACATATCAAAGTGGACTGACACTTTATGCGGGACATGCACAATTTTAAGGTTATTACATTTTTCCCTCCTGGTTCTCACCCAGCCGATGTGATCACTTAAGAGTTCATCTTAACTTCTCTTAATGGTAAAAAAAAAATCAGAATTAGAGTCTTTTTTGTCTGTTGTGGTAAAAGCACAAAAAGGGGGAGGGAGGCAGCAAGGATTGGACAAACCTTTCGTGCTTGTTCTTCCTTCAGCTTAGCAACACGGATTCTCTCTGTTGACATTTCTATTTTCTTTCTCATGAGTTCAAGTGCTGAAGGTCCACAAGAAGCACTTAGATCAACTATGTGTCAAAGATACAGGTGCTCAACAAAGTAGCATTGACAAGTCACAAACCTGCTTTTTTTGGCCCAGCAGTAAGCTTCATCTCCATTGTCAGGTTTGCAAATTCCTTTTCAACATCACGGATCTTGGAATAATTTTCATCAATATATCTGGAAGGATATAGCAGAAGAGAGAAATTATTAAGCATATAAAACTTGGAAAGCCCATCTGATGTGGAAAAGCAGTCTGAGACAACATAAATACATGCAAAAATAACATCCCCACTACTTTTAGAAACTTAAGCCTCCTTTCAAACATTCAGTTCCAAATCAATTACCTTTCCTTGATAATAGGTTTCCATATCATATTATTCTCGTCATACATAAACCCACGTACTATTCTATCCAGAAAATAGTGCTTTGTTTATATAGTTTCTTTTTAAATAAAGCATAGCATACAAAGTATTCATATCACATGTCCCAGCTAGTTTAAGGTAGTTGATTGATTGTTTGACTTTTTTAAGAATTACTGTAGAGTGTAGACCAAACGATGCACATTCTCGACTATTACGTCAGATACATGTATCGTTAAGGTAGATGAGCACGAATTATGGTCTCTGCTGGAATTTGAACCATGTTCTTCATTTTAACTTGATTGACACTAGGTCACACACCTCAGCTAAAAGGAGAAATATTCCAAAGCAGTTCAGAAAAAGAAGTAATAGAAGTACAAGAACTAGCAAATAGTAACAAACTTTTTTTTTTTTTTTGAGAGAAAGTTAACTGGAGATAGTAACAAACTATGATGCTCGGACTCTTCAAAAATGTCATCGGCTGCATGTCGAATCCTTCAAAAGTAGTGCATTTTTGGAGGATCCGACACGTCTGCAGCAACATTTTTGGAGATTTCAAGCAACTTAGGTAACAAAAACAGCATATAGCAACATGACATTAACTCCAACAAAATAATACGATAGTTAAAATACAAGAAACAACAAATAATAACATAAATCGAAGGACAAGAAACTACAGAAGCAACACTACAACTACTAGTATAGTCGTAAATATACTCGAATAACCAGCATTGAGCTAGAGGATCTACAAAAGCAACTAACTACCCTAAAAACATACTCCCTCCGTTTAAAAAAGAATGACATATTTTGACTTGGCACGGAGTTTAAAAAAATAAAGAAACTTTTGAATCTTGTGGTCATAAATTAAAGTTGTGTCAAATTTACTAAAATGCCCTTTAAATCTTATGGTCTTAAACATGTCACGTGAAAAGTTGAAATTAAATTATTGCCAAAAAAGTAAAAGGTCATTCTTTTTGAACCAGACTAAAAAGGAAGTAGTTCATTCTTTTTTAAACGGAGGGAGTATTTAACTAAAATTTGAAACAAAATGAGATCGAAACAAACAACAAAAAATTGCAATTTACGAAGTCAACTTACTTTCTCAATTGTAGCTGTTCTTCTTCAATTATCTGTAACAATCAAAACAATATATACAATCACAATTCCGAAAATTATACACATTTTGTTTACATTTATAAGTAAAAAAAATCATAGAAAAATACCTTTTCAGTGTAAGCAATAACCGGCGATTCTCTCGCTATTCCATCCGGTCCAATTTCCGGTAACATCACCGTATTCGAATTTGGATTTGAATTAGTGTTAGTCGTCATTGATTGATCTAACAATTTTGGTTAAAGTACAGAAAAAGGGGGAAAAATTGAAAAATGTGACGGCGAGTTCACCGGCGGCGGAGGTTTAACTAGTGAGCTAAATGGCGAACGTGTCGGCGACGCTTACGCGGCGGCACATGCCGTTAGATGTGGCGGAGACGATGGAAATTGTTCCACTCAAAAAAGGAAAAAGGGAAAACGGAAATGAATCAGATTTACGTGGAATTTTTAAGAAATTATATTACTAAAACTTACATAAATACTAACAAGTTTAACAATAATTATTCTCTATCCCTACTTTTTACTAAATCACAAATAATTCCTTATTTTACAATTTTTGAATACGAAATTAGCATCCGAATATATAATTTTAAAATTGAGGTACATAATTTTGAACTTAAAATGTAACAGTTAATTACTCTATTTTTACTAGGATATATAATTTTAATTATTGGGATACACTCATTTCTAAAACTATTTGGTTGAGACATAATACATTAACTAGACCAAAGGGAGATACATAAAATTATATATGAGAAAATTTATAGGTTTGTGGATGTATTTGATTATTATTTTTTTTTAAAAGGATTTAGGTAATTAATAAAAAGGATAAGAATTTTATGTAGTTTAGTAAAGATAAGTTGTGATGTTATGTAATTTTTTTCATTATATTACTCCATTATACTACCATGTTTTTAGAGGTGTGCAAAAACCAACCGAATTAATCGATAAACCGAATCAGAAAAAAATGTTATTGGTTTATCGGTATCGGGTTATTGAATTAACGTTTTTAAATAGTTTTGATTTTTTTTTATTAGGCTATCAGTTCGATTTTAAGGTTTTAGTTAATGGTTTAACCGATTGACTAATAAGATTATATTAAAATTATATTTTTATCCCTAGTTATATAATAGTGACCTTATATTTTAAATACATACACTATTGTTTTTTGCATTTTATAGTTTATCTAAAGTCGTTGGCTTGGTGGGGTTCCATCCATCAATATAAATTATAAACCGACATTGATTTAATTTTCTTTTTTGAGAGATCACTATCAATTGTTACTACATTCAAGTTCACTATATAACCAAAAAGAAAACAAGTTTGTTTTAGTAATAATGTATTTGAATTTGCTTCTACTTGTAATTTGTGTAGGCTTTTATGCATAAAGGTGGTGTATATATGAACATATGAAAATAAGAAAAGACCGTAAAAAAAAATAGAGGAGTATTTTCTTATCGGTTAAATAAAAAACAGAACCGTTAAGGACCAAAAATCGATAAACCAAAAATCGATAACAAATATCTTATTGGTTTGGTTATCGATTTAGCGTGTTTACAAATTAAAAACTGATAAATCAAACCAATATTACACAAAATCAAATCGAACCGACCGATGCACACACCTATGTATTTTCATAATTTTTACTTTTGAGAAAATGAACAAAATGGTCCTTAATGTATGGGTTGTGATTCTACTTGGTTCTTAATTTATGAACTTGATGGAAATGATCCTTAATGTATCAAAAAATGTGATCAGTTTGATCCTCAACCCTATAATTAACATATCTCATCTTTTTTGCCGTCAAAATAGTGGATACTTTTTTTTATTTGATTTGGTTTGGATTTTTAATTTTGAAAATTAGTACATTTAGTTTGATTTTCGTTTTAAGCAAAAATAATTGAAAAAATCAAACCAAATTAACTATATAAATATCTATTTAAAAGTTATAATTGCATATGTATGTATGAACATTTTTATTAAAATTTATGGTATAAATTAATCTCTTTTGGCTCTTGGTTCATAATCTAGGCGTGTGTCTTTTTAGTAATTTAATTTTACCATTACTTTCTAGTTTGATTTGTAATTTTATTTTGATAATTACAATAATTTATTTCATGCTCAAAATAATTTGACTTTGAGTCTTTTAATTATTTATTATTATCTAATTTAATTATCGTCAATACATTTTATATATCTCAACTATATCTTTAATTTTTGCACAAAAAATAAATGCATTGTAAGAAAAATTTATGTTCCTTGGAAGAACTAATTTATTGCACAATGTGTGTGTGTTTGTTTGAATGTATATTGCCATATTTATTTTTAAAAAGATCTATAACAACTGACAAAACATACAAAAACTAAAGCAATGAAAAAACGATTCAATTAGTTTGGTGTGATTCAAACATTTGGAAAAAAATAATTTTAATTTTCTTTTAAAGAAAGATTGATTCAAACAAAACCATGAATACCCCTATATCCTCTATGTTAGCATTTTGAATACAATGCTCCTTGGGCTAGCTATTGTAGATTTGGATCTAAGAGTGAATTTGGGATCTTTACCTAAATAGTTGGTTAGATTCAATGTTTATTTTTCTAGTGGTATACATAGAGTATATATTGACTTTACATAGTTACATATAATTTATATTTGACTGATCAATACTTTACCCCATAAAATAAAGTTGGTTGAACCACTACTCTATAGATCTTACCTTCCTTATCGATACATTCTTATCACATAATAACCCTGATGCAAGTCTCCACTCATCCCACCCCGCCCCAATGTGATGTACGACATCCCCATCAATTTCTCCGTCTCCTTGGATTATGAGCCCAAGATACTTGAAACTTTCCCTCGTGGATATGACTTATGCATCAATTTTCGCTTTCACCTCCACCTCAGACATTTACGTCACTAAATTTTCTCTTCAGGTACTTTATTTTAGTCCCACTTAACCTAGAACCTTTAAACTCCAGGGCCTGTCTCCAAACTTTCAGTCTATCATTAACTCCACTACAAGTCTCTCAATCAATATTATGTCGTCTGCGAATAACATACACAACGACACCTCTCCTTGGATATGCCATGTCAATTCATTCACCACTAAGGCAATTAGAAACAAGCCAAGGGTTGATCTCCGAAGCAACCTATCATGACCAAGAAACATTCTGAATCACCTCTCACTATTCTAATCCGAGTCTTGTATATGTTCTTATTGCTCTGATATACACCACATGTACACCTCTGGACTCCAAATATCTCTAAACGCCACGTGTAAGTCTCACTTCCTGTCACTATTGCTAGAACGCATAAATCACATACGCAGCGGAAGCATAAACAAAGGATCACAAACTTACATGTCAACATGATAATGTAAAATAAAAACTGAAATTCATGAAAAACTACATACCTCTTGAAGCTTTTACACAACTCGTTTATCACCTTGTTCTCCAGGTCTGCTGCCTTCTACAACTACCTGAATAATTTTTACCAACCAATGCTTGTGTGGACAAGTTAAAGAAAAATTCTGGAAAGGAATTTTCAAGGTCTGTCTAATGAACAAAAGAAAACCCCTATATATTCAACTGAATTTGAAGTTGAAAGGGTTTTCTTTCATCCATTCAATTCACACAAAAATCTCATTAAGACCTCCCATCAATACCAACATAAAGTCATGGACGTTTTGTCCATAATGACAAATGTTTAATGGGAGTCATAATTCCTGTCATCAATAGGAATTTATTCCCATTAAAACAAACGTGTACAACCTTTTCTAAATCCATCTTCTTTTCCAAATTGGTTAATTAATCAGGCGTAGCAGGGACCGCAGATTTATTAACTGAGGCTTCTAATTATGATATTAATTCGCAAATGAATGAATTACCATATCATAGTAAATTACAAATCATTCCACTAAAAATCTGTAACTGTACTCCTCGTTATTAACTTCGAAATCTACCATTACATCTTATTTAACTCCCCATGTTAGAATTACTGACACCAATCAATTAAATCAAATTTTTCTGAAAAATTCAATTTATTGACTAACTCAATCCTATATTACTATGCTTAACTTTATTTCACGTGACGGATACTAAATCCACCTGCAGGGTTCACACGTTAAAACTTATAAGCAACCATATAGGGGTGTCTTCTATCTCAAGTCCGAGACATGGTTCTATCAACTAATTATTATTTCACTAAGTAATTTGTCATTATCCAATCTATTAGGAATATATTGACTCTCAATAGAGTCTCACCTTTTAATAGATTAAAATAATAAATCAAACTACATAGATCATAATAATTATATCAAGATTAAGAGTATAAGTACATGTAATGGACTAGAGAAGTTGTTTATTAATATTCAGAACATAAACAAACATCTCTACTTGGTCCGTTCAATACATACGAAATGTACTAGCACAAGAAGTTGAAATATTACCACTCCCATAATTAAGATCAAATTATATTTTAATCTTGTGCTACAATCATCAAGATGTTTGTCCTACTTCATCTTTGACTGTGAACTTTTAATTTATAACTTATAAGAACCAACAATTTTAATCTTCCATGCATGAGTTAAATAACTCCATGCATAAAATTGCATACTATATAAGTTAAGGACACACATATCAACACAATGATTTATTTAAATAAAGACTTTATTAAATTAAGAAAATGAAATAAATTGTCTTTACATGGGATGTAAAATAATACTATAACTTAAACCAACATGGTTAATAGTATATCCTAACAATCTCCCACTTAGACTCATAACCATGCATGAACAATTTTAACACTCATTTCTTCCACATGCTTATCAAAGACCTTCTGAGTTAAGCCCTTTGTAAATGGGTCCACCAAATTATTCTTCGACTCAATCTTCAAAACTCTCACATCACCCCTTTGAGTTATATCCCGAATCAAGTGATATTTTCTCTCAATATGCTTACTTCTTTTATGGCTTCGTGGTTCTTTCGAGTTTGCAACCACACCACTATTGTCACAATAAAGTGTGAGTGGTGCTTGAACCGAAGGAACCACTCCAAGCTCTTTCAGAAAGTTACCGAGCCAAACAGCCTCTTTGGCCGCCTCAGAGGCAGCCACATATTCAGCTTCCATGGTGGAATCAGCAACACATGATTGCTTGATACTCCTCCAAACTATGGCTCCACCTCCTAAAGTAAACACATATCCTGAGGTAGACTTTCTAGAATCCTTATCTGACTGAAAATATGAATCTGTATACCCAATAGGTACAAGATTGTCAGAGTGAAAGACAAGCATGTAATCCCTAGTCCTTTTCAGGTACTTGATTATATGCTTTACCGCAGTCCAGTGTTCTTGTCCAGGATTAGACTGAAATCTGCTAACCATGCCAACAGCAAAGCAAATATCAGGCCTGGTGCACAACATAGCATACATGAGACTCCCTACAGCAGAAGCATAAGGGACCGCCTTCATTCTCTCTATCTCATCAGCCATTTTGGGCGACTGATCCTTTGATAAAGTAATTCCATGCCTAAAAGGAAGGAATCCCTTTTTGGAATTTTGCATGCTAAACCTTGCAAGAATAGTGTCAATATAAAGCGCTTGAGATAAGCCTATTATCCTTTGTTTGCGATCTCGCATAAGCTTGATCCCAAGGATATGAGCCGCTTCTCCCAAGTCTTTCATATCAAAATGCGAGGACAGCCACTCCTTAACAGAATTCAACATGCTCACATTATTCCCTATGAGCAAAATGTCATCTACATACAGAATCAAAAATGCTACTTTGTCTCCTTCCCATTTTTTATATATGCATGACTCATTTTCACATTGATCAAAACCAAAAGTCTTAATCGAATTGTCAAAACAAGTATTCCATGCCCTAGATGCCTGTTTCAATCCATAGATGGATTTCTTAAGTTTACAAAACATGTTTTCATTGCCACTTTCTATGAAACCTACTGGTTGTGCCATGTAAATGCACTTATCAAGACTTCCATTTAGGAAAGCCGTCTTGACATCCATTTGCCAAATCTCATAATCATAACGAGCAGCAATGGATAAGAGAATCCTAATGGATTTAAGCATAGCTAACGGCGAAAAAGTTTCCTCATAATCAATTCCTTCTTTTTGAGTGAACCCTTTCGCAACAAGCCTTGCCTTAAAAGTTTGTACTTTTCCATCCACACCTCTCTTTTTCTTATAGATCCATCTACAGCCAATGGGTTTGACTCCCACAGGTGGTTCTACAAGATCCCAGACTTGATTAGAGTACATAGACTCCATTTCAGATTTCATAGCAGCAATCCACATTTCAGCATCTTTGTCCTGTAGTGCTTCGGCGTAATTAAGGGGTTCTGTATTAGGCTCCTCAGGGATTCGATCGTATGATTCTCCCAAGAGCGCAAACCGTAAAGGTTTTCTAATAATTCTCCCACTACGACGAACAGTCACTACAGGATCTGCAACATTTGGAACTGAATTCTGAACACCTTGAACGTCGTCCTGCACAATTGCAGGCAGCTCGACATTACCCTGAACAGTTTCCTCCACAATTGCATGTTGCTCAACATTACTCCCACTACTTTGAGGTAGTGTAATGTCAAGTGTTTGCTCTTGTGCAACCTCTTGCCTATTGATATTTCTCCCACTACGTTGATGCAGTGGTATGTCAATAACGGCTGTCGGAATATGTTCTTGTTGTGTTTCATTAATAGTTATTCTATTGCTTAATTCCTGTAAAACTAGTTTACTTCTAGGAACATGGTTCATTAAATAGTCCGATTCCAGAAATCTGGCGTTTGTCGAGACAATTACCTTCTGTTCATTAGGACAGTAAAATAAACCTCCCTTAGTACCTTTTGGATATCCAATAAAAATGCACACTTCTGTTCGAGATTCCAGTTTATTAGTTTTCCCTTTTAGCACATGTGCTGGACAACCCCAAACCCGAATATGCCGTAGACTAGGCTTGCGCCCACTCCACAATTCAGATGGGGTTAAAGGTACTGACTTTGAAGGAACCAAGTTCAGAATATAATTTGTTGTTTCTAATGCATCCCCCAAAAGGAAAAAGGCAAATCTGAATAACTTAACATTGATCGAACCATTTCCATAAGAGTTCTATTTCTCCGCTCTGCCACACCATTTTGTTGTGGTGTTCCCGGAGCAGAATATTGAGATGTAATTCCTGATTTTGATAAGTACTTAATGAATTTCGCAGAAAGGTATTCACCACCACGATCAGATCGTAATGTATGGATATGTTTATTATGTCGCTTTTCCGTTTCTATCTTAAATTCCTTGAATTTTTCAAAGCATTCAGATTTACGGCGCAACAAATAAATGTATCCATATTTCGAGTAATCATCTGTGAAAGTCACAAAATACTCAAAACCACCTCTTGCTTGTATATTCATAGGACCACACAAATCAGAATGAATTAATTCTAACTTATTTCCGGCTTTATTTCCTTTGGAAGGAAAGGGTCTCTTGGTCATTTTTCCTTCTAAACAGGATTCACAAGTCGGAAGTGCCTCCACTTTCAATGAACTCAAAGGTCCATCAGAAACCAACCGTGAGATCCTATTTATATTAATATGACCTAGACGTAAGTGCCATAAGTAGGTTTCACTCAATTCTGAAATTCGTTTTCTCTTATGTGATTGATTAATGTTATTAAGTTCCGAAGTTCGTAGCATGTTTTGAGACACATCAAACACAAACAGGTCATCTATTCTAGGAGCAGAAATAATAAAATGTTTATTAAACTTAATAATTGCAGAATTATTAGCAAAATAAACATTGTAACCAGCATCCATTAGTCTTGAAACTGAAAGTAAATTCCTTCTTATAGAAGGAACGTAGAGGACATTATTTAAAGTCAAAACTCTAGAACTACAGAACGTAATGGAAATAGTTCCTATAGCTAAGGCTGGTGCTGGTTCCCCATTTGCTTGAAACACGTTGAGCTCATTTTCATTTAGCCGCCGCGTTACCTGAAACCCCTGCAAAGAAGTGCAGATATGATTAGTGGCTCCCGAATCTATAGCCCAAAATTGGGTAGAAACAACCGCTAAAAATGTTTCAACGACATATGAAAAAGAAGTACCTTGTTTCTGCATTTTTGCTATATAACCGGGGCACTGTTTCTTAAAGTGACCAGGTTGCTTACAATGATAGCACTTGCCTTTAGGCTTAGCCACACCACCAGCAGCACCTGGAACCTTACGTGGCTTCTTCTTCTTCTTGTCGCCTTTCGGCTTAGAAGTCGATGACGAAGGTTTGTCAACCATGAACGCCGCAGGAGGAGCTTGGTGCTTAATGATAGATTCTGCCGCTTGCAGCTCATTCAGCAGTTTTGCTAGGGACAAGTCCATCTTATTCATATTATAGTTTAAGAGAAACTGCTGAAAACTGTCCGGCAGAGTCTGTAGCACCATCTCAACCTGAGATTCCTTATCAATAACCGCACCAAGAATTTCCAACTCGTTCAACAGACTCATCATATTAAGAATGTGCTTCCTCACTGATGATCCCTCAGCCATTTTAGTGGTCAAAAGGGCTTTCATGGCTGTCTGCTTGGCAGCACGATTTTGCTCACCGAACATCTCTTTGAGAGATTCAAGCATATCGTAAGCAGAAGTCATTGACTGATGTTGATGCTGCAAGACATTCGCCATGGAGGCAAGAATGTAGCATCTTGCCATCTCATCAGCCTTAACCCATTTGTCATAGGCCTTAGTTTCATCATCAGTGGGATCAGCGGACCTAATGGGGCATTCTTCAACCAGCACAAATTTGAAACCTTCAGCAGTAAGGACAATGTCCAAATTACGTTTCCAGTCAACATAGTTAGGGCCCTCTAGTTTATTTTGATTCAGGATAGTGGTTAAGGGATTGAATGAAGACATGGTAAATCTGTGGTATGATCAAAAAACAAATCATTATTAGACATGCTAACAGAATAATTAAATTCATAAAAGACACATCACATATATCACCATGCTCATAAACAGTTAGAATCGTTAGGGAAACTTAACCATTTAAGCAAAAATACATGCAATGTGAGACATGCTATCCACTTAAATAAAACAGCACCAACTCAGTTAGAGAGTAAACTGTTAAGTTAGGTTAGATAAAACATCATAGTTCATAGAATCTCTTGCTCATTGATTCAACATGCAACTTAGTTGGAAAGTTAATACAAGTCATCAAAACAAGAGACACAAAACAGTAGCAATATATACAAGCATATCCGATGGGGAAGATGACCTATGTCAACATGTATACTCATATAATATACTGTAATCAACCACTGGAAACCATAAGGAATGACCCCTATTACCACTGGTATCAAAAATTTAATTTTTTCAGAATTTTTAATTTTTCAGAAAACATTAAAATGCCCCAAAACCCATGAAAATGAAGGAATTTGGCCAAAAAAGGCCCTATGTCACGGCAAAGCCGTGAGTCTTGGTCATTGGGTCATTTCCAATGAACCTACCAAATTTCAGGCCAATCGGAGTTCATCAAAAATTGAAAAACTCCAAAACCGACCAAAATGGCATTCATAGACCAGACTGCTTGCGAGGGTCAGCAGGGCTGCTCTCGCAGCTTGGCCTTTCCACTACACCACTTGTTTAGGCAAATAAACAACCAAGACAGTTGGGAAACTACATAAATCAGTACATATTTTTCCTCAATGCAAAAAATCATTTGAGACAGTTATCGGCAAGGCTGTCAGCGAGGGTCACATGGACTGTCTAGACAGCCTTGCCTTGACACCATACTGCTCGTTAGAGCATGTAAGTTATGACTATAGTTGGGTATAGTCATAACTTGAAACATAGTTACCCTTAATCCAGATGTTAATTATGGATAAACCATTCCAGAAAACAACAATTTCAGGAAGAGCATATATGTCCAGAAAACAATCAAACCAAGATTAAACAGATATTTCCAGAAAATACACAATTCATAATGAACATGGATTTCCAGAAAACAATCAATTCATGATAAACAATATGTCGAGAAAACACATATATCAGGATGGACATAAATTTTCCGAAATCATTTATTTCTCTGTGAACATGGATTTCCACAAAACAAATATTCCATTGTGAACATGGATTTTCAGAAAACAATTGTACCATAAATTCAAAACACATGATAATCATATAAACCAAAATAGATATATGAAAACATGAAATTTCAGGTACAATAGCATCAACATGATAAACAGTCAACAACATGATTTTATACAACTGTTGAAACTAACAAAAAACATGTATAACAATCATGAATTTCATATTACATTATCAGTGAGATGTAAGATGACTCGTGATACCAATTGCTAGAACGCATAAATCACATACGCAGCGGAAGCATAAACAAAGGATCACAAACTTACATGTCAACATGATAATGTAAAATAAAAACCGAAATTCATGAAAAACTACATACCTCTTGAAGCTTTTACACAACTCGTTTATCACCTTGTTCTCCAGGTCTGCTGCCTTCTACAACTACCTGAATAATTTTTACCAACCAATGCTTGTGTGGACAAGTTAAAGAAAAATTCTGGAAAGGAATTTTCAAGGTCTGTCTAATGAACAAAAGAAAACCCCTATATATTCAACTGAATTTGAAGTTGAAAGGGTTTTCTTTCATCCATTCAATTCACACAAAAATCTCATTAAGACCTCCCATCAATACCAACATAAAGTCATGGACGTTTTGTCCATAATGACAAATGTTTAATGGGAGTCATAATTCCTGTCATCAATAGGAATTTATTCCCATTAAAACAAACGTGTACAACCTTTTCTAAATCCATCTTCTTTTCCAAATTGGTTAATTAATCAGGCGTAGCAGGGACCGCAGATTTATTAACTGAGGCTTCTAATTATGATATTAATTCGCAAATGAATGAATTACCATATCATAGTAAATTACAAATCATTCCACTAAAAATCTGTAACTGTACTCCTCGTTATTAACTTCGAAATCTACCATTACATCTTATTTAACTCCCCATGTTAGAATTACTGACACCAATCAATTAAATCAAATTTTTCTGAAAAATTCAATTTATTGACTAACTCAATCCTATATTACTATGCTTAACTTTATTTCACGTGACGGATACTAAATCCACCTGCAGGGTTCACACGTTAAAACTTATAAGCAACCATATAGGGGTGTCTTCTATCTCAAGTCCGAGACATGGTTCTATCAACTAATTATTATTTCACTAAGTAATTTGTCATTATCCAATCTATTAGGAATATATTGACTCTCAATAGAGTCTCACCTTTTAATAGATTAAAATAATAAATCAAACTACATAGATCATAATAATTATATCAAGATTAAGAGTATAAGTACATGTAATGGACTAGAGAAGTTGTTTATTAATATTCAGAACATAAACAAACATCTCTACTTGGTCCGTTCAATACATACGAAATGTACTAGCACAAGAAGTTGAAATATTACCACTCCCATAATTAAGATCAAATTATATTTTAATCTTGTGCTACAATCATCAAGATGTTTGTCCTACTTCATCTTTGACTGTGAACTTTTAATTTATAACTTATAAGAACCAACAATTTTAATCTTCCATGCATGAGTTAAATAACTCCATGCATAAAATTGCATACTATATAAGTTAAGGACACACATATCAACACAATGATTTATTTAAATAAAGACTTTATTAAATTAAGAAAATGAAATAAATTGTCTTTACATGGGATGTAAAATAATACTATAACTTAAACCAACATGGTTAATAGTATATCCTAACAATAATTTCAAAAGAAAGCACAAATAAAGCAAAAGTTGACTTGTCCACACATATATTCAACAACAAAGCATCTAAGGAGCTACTAGTATAAGGGCCCTTTAGGATCCTTCTTTTTACCTTGGAAAATTCTATTGTTCCTCTCTTGCCAAATAAAGTAAACCCATCCAACAATCTCAATTCTAATATTTTTTTCCCCTATTATGACTGACTATATATAACATATCAAACAAGAAAATATTAGTCTTTTTTAACATATATTGACAATATTTTTTATGAAACAATTTGAATTAAATATCAACCCAACTTTTAGATTGGCTGAATTAGCTGGATCACATTTTCAACAGCAATTCTTCCCTTGGGATTGTGATAAGCTAGATTTGTCGATCCCTAAAATGGACTGAATTAATAAATGAACCGATCAAAACTTAAATAAAAATATTTTCATGAACTAATTTTATCACTCGTACATCGAACTTAACATTAGGTCACTTTCATAATCTTTTTTGAATAGCATGAGCACTTTAGGAGCAAATGGTGTATGTTTCCACTTAGGTGGTCACGAAGTGAATCCAAAAATATAATGTTAGTCATTTGGAATGTGGTCAAATAGTACTGGGCTTCAACTTGGAAAGTGTCAGCTGGAATATTATTAATATTCTTGTATGTATATATTGAGTCCTCCAATGAATTTAATTAATTGTCTCTATGTTGGTCCATTTCAAGATTATATTTGTACGTGCATCTTTTTTATTGGACCATATATATTTATAGAGCTAGGCAATGCATACTCTGCAAAATTGTACTCCTTGGTCTCTCTTGGATTTTATGTGGATTTTGCTTTATGTTTTAGTAGTGACATTTGGACATGAATTGGTTGATATTTAAAGAAAAAAGTGTATTGAAGTTAAGTTAAAAAAGAGTATTTGAAAGTTAAAGTTGTGTTTGAGGATACAAATATCGTTGAAGTTTCGATATTTTGAAAGTTTAAGTTGTGTTTGAAGATGAAAACATAGTTGAAGTTTGGATTCGAAAGTTGAAGCTATGTTTGAACATGAAAACATAATTGAAGTTTGAGTTTCTGGAAGTTAAAGTTGCGTTTGAACACGAAAATGAAATTAAAGTTTGTTCAGTGGAAATTTGAAAATTTCCTAAAACATGTTCTTCAAATTTCATATTTACAAGTTTGAAGTTAAAATAATGAACCAATTTGATGAACAAATACTTATTTGAAATTATATTTGAATATTATTTTAAAAGAGATATTATTGTAAAGGCAATATTCTCTAATGATTTCTTAGTTAGCTGACTAGAAATCAAATTATCTCATCAATCGGATGAAATCATTTCTTCTCAAGTAACTTATCATGAATCCACTGATTTCTGTTGCTTTCATTAGTACTATTGGATCGGCCATAGAGCTTGTTTCTATTTGACCTGGAGTGGATCAAGGGATTGTTGCATGTGATCAAGTTGCAGAAGGTATCGCGAGATAATCTAAAGCTAAAGGGCAAAATTCAATTTATTTGCAACAATATCTATGGATATATAGGTATTCATCATCTGTTTTCTTCTGGTTATTCGTACTAATTATCACAATCAACGGCAAAAATAGAATTTTCATCAAAAAACTTTAACATCTATTATATATACACATGAAAAAAATTAGGCTTGAAGCTCTTACCTTTCCAACCGGCAACAACCCGTTGATCACAATTACTATGGTCTTACAAATACAATGTGATTTTTTGACCCGGAATCGACTTCTCTAGCTTCACCTATGTGTGCAATAGTAGGTGTAGGTCCCAATCACCACATGTATGTAAACTATATGTGTACTTATTTTTCTCCCAATTGTTTCAACATTTTGTGGCCCATTCATTCATTATTTCAACTTTGTGTGTATCTATAAGTGAAAACTAGAGAAAAGAAATAAAATTATCATTGAAATTGTTTCAAATTAACAAAAAAATACTTAAACTTTATGAGGGTTCTATTATCTTCCTAAATAATATCAAATCGATATTAATACACTCTTATGTGTCCATATGGCATAGAGAGTGTACTCCACTCTCTAATAGAAAGTGAAACATGAAATTTTTTTAAAATTTTTATTTCTTTCAGCATTTATTTCATAATATACTCTATTTTTAAACTTTATTTATTTTAATTTATTTTTTTTAATTTTTTTCCCTCATTATCTTCTTCAATGGAACTCACCATTTCTTTCATCTTTTTCTTTTTCCTGCTTTATTCTTGCTTTTCTTTTTGCTCTTATTTTGTTTCTACACTATTTTTAAAACTTTTTTTTCCTTGAATCTATTTCTTGATATTTGACTGTTGTGTCTATTTTTAACTTTTAGTTTTTACTTTTTGTAGTTGTTATATAGCCTTTTTTGAATAAGAAGAACTATAAAGCTCCATTTTAATAGAGTTTCAATCTCATTATTATTATGGCGATTTTGATTTTCAAATTTGAATTTGAATGGTAATTAATCTTTGGCCACGATAATAGAAGGTTGCAGTTTATTAGGAGATGAAATAAAATAAAATTATGGTAAATCATCAAAGATTGGTCAGCAATGGAGAGCATGAAATAAGATTGATGGCAGAAGAACAAATTAAGGGGATGAAGTTTGTTGAAGAAGTATCAAGGAGGAGAAAAAAAAAATGATAAGGAAAAAGAAAAAGTAGTAAAGTACAAAAATATAAATAAAATGTAAAATTAAATAAATTTAACACGTGGGAGATGCTTATTGGTGCGTGATTATTCTCTCTTTCTTGTAACTGAGATTGAACGAAAAATGTCCTATTTATACTACTTTAAAATTGTTTAGGGGGGTAATAGGATTCCCGCAAAGTTGAAGTATCTTTTTGCAAATTCGGAAAAACTTCAATGGTGATACATCTTGGCACATGATCATAGTTCAAACATGAACTAATTTGTCGAGATAATCGAGGTGTCTCCTTGGAGCTTTCTATTTGGATTTGTTTTTCTTTTCTCACTGTGTTCGATATTAGTATTAGAATCCAATTAAATTTAGATTCGGACATTGCATGACTCATTTATGAATGCAGCGCTTCCAACAAGATTTTTTCTATTCTTAGGAACTCAAACCTGAAATCTCTAGTTAAGAATAAAAGATTCTAACTATCTAAATTTATTGTGGTAGATTAATTTATTCTAGAAAAAAGGTACCCTTTATTAAAAAAATGATATATATATATCCCTCATTAAAAAAGTGATGCATACCCCTCGTCGCATCAATTATTTGCTGAGTTGTAAATGCAAGCATAAGAAAGTTAATACTAATTCATTTGAGATACTAAAATACTTGTTTCTTATAACAACATATCCCACGAATTTTGCGTTTGGATTCACTCATTGCAAGGGAAAAGTTCAACTTTACCCCTAAAGTATTTTATTTATCTTATATTTCCTTTTTGCTTATGTTTCGGTCCATGAAAGCCATGTATATAGGTCATTGACATTGTGCCTTATTTTGTAAAAAAGACAGTTTGGTGCACTAAAGCTCCCGCTATGCACAAGGTTTGAGAAAGATCCCGACCACATTATGCCTTATTTTGTATTGGTCTTTAATTTATGCTTCTCACGACAAAAGAATATTTTGTGGCGCATAAGTATATATTTTCAGCATAATATCTTTCAAGTTATACCAAAATGATTTCAGTTTTTAAAGATCTTATTCATCACTATAGGCCATACTTCACGCTAAATAAGAGGCAAAAGTTAAAGAGCAACTCATCTAATGGCAGTTTATTTAATTTTTTTTTTTTTGGTGAAAATCATTTTCTTCACCTCCTAACTTTGCTTTAAAATCAAATTCCCCCCTCAACTTTGAACAATAATCAAACTCCCTCCTTTATCTTATATAATGTCTATTTTACTCTTGTTATATTAAATATATTTATGTAATACCTTTTTATATTATATATAATTTATTTTTTTTAACTTACGTATTATAATTTTTTATTTAGAATAATACTTTTATGAATTTGTCACAAAATTTAATGTTATTTGTATGAATGTTATTTCAATATTATATGCATGTGCGTATATTTTTGTCTTTCCCTACTCTCTTATTCCATACGTTTCATATTACTTGACTCTTCTTGATATGACATACCCTTTAAGAAAAATTTAGTTAGAGTGTATTTTATTAAACTAACCTTATTAATAATGCTTTGAAACTTTAAATTTGACTACTAGTACTCTATGCAGTTATTTAATACTAAGGTAGAAATAAAAAAAATATTAAATTTTTTTCTTGATTTCATAAATTGGACAAGTAATTAAACTCAACTATTTTTAGTATGACGGTCAAGTAATATGAAACGGCGGGGATATTGTATATTGTCTATATAAATAAACAAGTTTTGATTGTCATTAATGGAGTATTACATAAATTATAGTTTAAAATAATTTAAAATCTAGATAAATACAATCTTTAAAAATTTGACCTTAATTTAATTAATTTTTTTGTATTTTCTACATCAAAATATATTTATATAGTTATTATTACCTACCATTTTCACTTGTATAAATAAATATTAGAGTTTTGATTATTATTAATAAAATTAATTTTCTCATTATGCTAATTTACTTCACTATAGAACATCATTAGCTTACATACTTAATTAGTCTTTTCTCACTTTTTTCGCCCAAAAGATAATGTTTATATTTTTATGAAAATATTATTACATGAATTTTAAAAAATAAAAATATCGTAATTTTTAAAGAAGAAAAAAAGAAGAAGTTGATAATAAAAGGATATAATAGGTATGACAAAGGGGATAGTTTGAATTTTAAAGTAAAGTTGGGGGGTGCAAACGATTTTCATCCAATTATTTTTGGTTAATTTCATTTCATATTTGTCCATCTGTCTAGCTTGGTTCTTATATTTGTCACGAACCGGTGAACCACTTAGATGATTAAAATAAATTAAATTTACGTTAAATTATCAAATTTGTTTGTATATATCCTTAGTAGTTTGAAGCATTGACGTTGGACAATTGAAAATGTTTACACTACAAAAAATATGTCGAAAAGCGAGTGCCAAAATCAACGGACGATCTTGTCTTTTTTCTAAAATTGACAAACTTGACTACGTTAGAAAATGGTGAATCAATTTAAAAAAATCAGCGAACTCCTTCGGTTTCTTTAGTTAAAATTGAGGGACACCCGTCAGTTTTCTTAAATTAAACTAGAGGGAACGACCCATGTTAGTACGGACCCAATATTATGAAAATTGAAATTATTAATATATTCTTGTAAAAACAACAAATATTAGGATTAAAATGGAGAAAAATATGTATTGTCTATCTTTGATATAAATATATATATATAGTTTATTGATGTTCCTTCGATTCTCTAGGAATGTAGTAAGTAGTGGAGAAGATGTTTTTCAACCTAACAGTAAATTCTAGCGGCGTCAATGGATTTTAGAAATCGACTTGACGAACCAAATTAAACTGTATCAGACTGATTATTAGGTTTCTTTAATTAAATTATAAGTTTTTATCTAAATTTATAACCTTACTAAAAAATTAGATAGAATTTTTGTTTTATTAAAATAAATCAAAAATATTTGAAACGTACCGAATAAATTTATATATAAAAAATATATTTTACATATTAAGTTTAAAATAACGAAATATTAAATTTTGCTTTGGGCCTAGGTGATGGAAATGACTACAAGGCACAAGCCAATGAGTAATTAACACCTAAAATTTCAGTCGTGAAGCCTATTATGTTTTGCATATACAAGAATAATGAATTGTTACACGTTATTTAATTGTGAATTGTGTTTACCCCTCACAAAGGTAAAATCTTATTAGGTGTTTTTCCTCAATTTCTTTTTGCTTGGTACATATTGGCTTAAAATAGGTCTCAAAAAAATATTTATTAGGAGTTTATTTTATCAAATTAATTTTATTATTTATATTTTAAAATTTTAAATTTGACTATTAGTATTTTATATAATTACTTAATTATAAAAATAATATTATAAGAAAATAATATTTTTTTCTTAATTTGCTAAATAAAAAAGTAAAAGAAATATTTGTTTTTAGTATAAGAGCCAAACTATTAAAATGACATTTATTTTTTAAAATATTTAATAATAATTAATTAATATAGATGATCATCTTATTAAATCACTTTAACTATATTAAATTTAAATAATTTGATATAAACCTAAGAAAGATAATAAATATTTACCTTTTACATTCAAATGGAAATTTAGGAAGGAAGTTTTTATCCTTTCACCATGTTCAAATGAAAAATTATATGGAAAAAGTTAAAGAGTAGAATATGACATCACTATTGTTAGAGCGAGAGTATTACTTTCTCCGCTCCTATTTATTTGTCACTTTTTAAAATTGCACGTTCCTTAAAAAACATTAATTGAAAAGTAATTTGATTAAATTATCTTTATTTATTATTCATCTTTATTTAATTCTTTTTTTTTTTGCAATATATTAATATCTCTTTATATTTATTATTAAGAGTAAAACTGAAAACAAATAATTAATTATTCATAAATTTTGTAAAATAACAAGTATTAAAAAATATTTATTTTTATTAAATACGATAATTAATTAGGAACAAGGAGTATGTCATATCTGCAAAAGTGGAAAGTTAAGTGGGCCTCACTACATTCAATAGCACTTCAATACATGTAGGGCATGACTTGTAAATAAGCAGGAAATGATGGACTTTATCTAAAATTGTTGATAAGGTACAAACAATACAACATAAAAGACAATTTTGATAAGCAAGTAGATCTTGCAAAATACTTTTTAAGGACTTTGATACCCTTAAATTTTTCTTTAATACCCTAAAACAGACATGTTGAAGGGGGTCTTTTCTAATATATAGAAAAATGATGTAATTTTTTTTGGATATATTAAAATGAAGTATATATATATTAAAGAGTAGCAACTTGGATAAGATCCCAAATATTTGCTATGACATTGAACAATTCTACCACCATACTAGACATGTTTTTTGATGAAATACTTCCATTATTTTTAATTTATACTTCTCAATTGCAATTTTGCACTTAAAATCCCAACGGAATCCCTCTATTTTCATAAAAAATTATATAAAAATGAGGGACTCCATTGATTTTCTTTTTAAAAAAATTAAATTCATTGAAAAACTGCTTATGGACTTCGTCGATTTTTAATTAATAGTGTTAAATATACTCATAAATAATTGAAAAGGTCTAAATATACTCCTATGTAACTTGATCGATTTTCCACCATGAAAATTATTAATATGAGAGACATATTTAAAACGAAAAATAACTATGAAAATTTTGAAAAAATAAATAGAAGACAAAGACATATATAAAACAAATTGCTAACATGATTTCATTAAGCACTATTAATAAAGATACCTGTTTATTTGTTTTGGCCAGTAGTGAGGATTTTAGGAGATGTTTTATTTTAGATTTTCTTGAAGTGTTTAGGTAGAAAATACAAGCAAATTTGTGTTTTTGACAAGTCGAACTAATAACGTGTGAAAAGGTTCTTCCCCTTTGAGTCATTATGGGGGAGGGTGGGTGGGTGGGTTGGGGGTAGGGGGTAGGGGGAGAATCCTAGTTGTTGTCCTAGCATTTTGAAGTTTAAATATTGGATTCGTCTTTCAACAGAGGTAGGGGTTGATCCACAATGTAAACTATAATTCTGCCAAATCTGATAGCTTTGGCCTAAACTATATATGTGAATTAAAAATCCCCTAAATATATACAAATAAATTTAACACTAAGTTATTAGTATTTAAGATCGTTGACTTATAATCTCGAAATTAGACATTTCAAATTTCAAATTCCTCTCTCTGTAAAAACAGGGGTAGATCCCTGGTGTAAGCAATGATTCAGCCGAACCTAGTATCTTAGGCCTATATCGTATATATGTGTTAAGGAAATCTACTAAATATATACAAATTTAAATTTCAAAATCAACTATTAATTAGTATTTAAGGTCATTCTAGAATTCTGAACCCATAAAGTTCAAATTCTGAGTTCGTCACTTTCTCTACAGAGATAAGGGCATATCCAATATAAGCTATGAGTCCTATCAAACAGTAGTTTTTACCTAAACTCTATAATCTATATCGGAAACTTACATAAATGTACACATTAGTCATCTAGTTTACCAATATAGCCGAAGTATACACTGTCTACATATTTCAGTTGTATATGTTGTGTATAGATATGTATATTATATGTATAGTGCATGTATATTATATAAAATATCTGTATGTTTAATATAAAGTATACACTATCTATACATTGTATATATATTTTGTAAGCTAGATGATTCAAAGGAATTAGGTGAAATTTTGTCAACTAATTTGTGTTAATAAATCTACTATATGTGTATAATTATTTATTCAGATTCAATAACTAGTATTTGAGATGGTTGTCCTAAAATATCTGAATCGATAAAATGTAAATTTTGAATTGAGTTCTGAGGCAGAGTGGACAAACTTTTGAAACTATTTTGTCCTTATAACAAATCTTTTTTAGTCCTTATCCCAAGAAATCCAAAACCAAAATCAAAATAAGATCGTCTTTGCTCCCCATTTTGATAAAAGTCAAATTTCTTGAAAAGACCCACAATTGAATTATGATGATGGATCCAGAAAGATGATCTTGAAGTGAAACTACATTTTGTCCTAATTTGAAGACAGTGGTGCACACATATGAAGTTATAACATATAGTTGCAATTAAAGAACCAATTATGTGTCATTTTTCAATGAGATTTTGCTCTTTGGGAACAACTCTTTTGACCCACATTTTTTTTGTAAGGACATTGTGACCATTCCACTATCATGTTAGTTGCCTCTATTGATGGAACTTATTACCTCACACTGATCCCCACCTGAATTTTGTATGTTACTATTTTTGGACATCATTTCTTGATAATGGAAATAAATATAGTTGGTTATGTCAACTCATGTGACACGGACACTAAGAGCATATAACATAGTATAACTTATAGTCGAGAAATCTCCGAGGGTTAGTTGGGGTATGGTTCAAAACTTGATGGACAATGGATCGTTTTGTTACTCTTCTTTACTAAAATACCAAACATCTGTCGGTTGTAGAGTTCAAACTTGTAAGTGCACCTAATCCACATATCACACGTTGAGTGAATACTGCTTAGTGTGTGATATTCAAGTTAAATACTAGAATGAATTGGCTATGTCAACTCATGTGAAACTAACACTAAGAGCACACGATAGAATATAATTATCAAGCATTTGGTGGGATGTAATCACACAGGATTTTCGTAAGTAATGTTAATATTTGAAGGATTTAATAAATAAATAAATTACTATGATGACAAGTGATGTCATTTTTGTATTTATACTGAATATTTTTATTTTGTTTATTATCTATATGTATTTATCTAGTAAAATATTTTGATGAAGCGATGTTCGTGACGCCGCTTGAAGCAAGGTATATCTGCCCCTTATGGAATGGATGTGAATGCTCCATCCCTAATTTTAGAGGTTTTGATGAGTTCAAGACCGAGGAATGGAAACCCTCTTGATAGGAAGCCCTTCATCTTTTAATGGTCATATGCGGTGCAAATATGAGTTAATCAAGTTTGTAAATAACAACAGTTGTATGACTCAAAAAAAAATAAAAAATTGTTAGCCAGTAACTGCTATTAATTTTTCCCTTCCAAAATACAATATAACCAATAACGTTGTATGACTCAAAGAAACACTAAACATGTATGCAATGCTCTACCACATGACATTCTTTCAACAAGAGAAAGTAATTATTTTTTCTAAGGAAACTCAAGTTAGTGTTATTAGATACACTGAAATGCGGAGCATAATGCAATAACACAATGGGAGCAAGAACCCCCCCCCCCCCCCTCCCCCCCCAAAAAAAAAAAAAAAAAAAAAAGTAAAAAAAAAAAGTGGATGATTCCATTTTAGTCAAGTATGTAATTGTGTTTGTGCTGCATTGATAAATTCCACCATCAAGGATGTATCATCTAATTTCTAATAGCTGCAAACTATTTGGAATTTTACATAAATAGTCAATCGATCGGATACACGATTTACTTTTTTCAAAACAATAAACATAGATTATGCATTATACATAGATTTCAAAGCAATATACATAGATTATACATTAATTATACAATATATTATAAATATATTATTGATGAATTATAGATATATTATATATCTGTCGATTATTTTTAATTTATACGATTGAATAAGCGGCTATTCATGTTTTTAAGTTACATCACAATGTCAACAATGTAGTAATCCCAACATCAAGACTATTCCCCATTCCCCATGGAGAATTAGGCGGGATGTGCTCTAGATATGTCTACTAGCTTTATAAGCTAGAAGAGATAGATATATAGTGGCCAAAAGATGGTCAGCTCTATCAAAAAAATTATATATAAACATATTAAATTTAAAATATATAGTAATAAATCTCAAATATTCTTAACAAAATTTTTAACTTTGGTGTCGTAGGTAAAGGCAACCAAGTCTTTCATTAAACCGATTGCATTGCTCGTTTTTCAAATAAAGAAAAGGGCTCATTGGGAAGAAAGATGAATTGCAATTAGATTGCTCACGTAACAGATCCTCTCTATTTATAGGATGTATCATCTAATTTCTAATAGTTGCAAACTATTTGAAATTTTACTCACATAGTCAATTGGATTCATGATTTACTTTTTCAAAATAAATAAACAATATACAAATATTATGCATCAATTATACAATGTATAATAAATATACTATACATGAATTATACATATTATATTATATATCTGCCTATTATTTTTAATTTATACAATTGAATAAGGGGCTATCATGTTTTAAAGTTACATCACAATGTAATAGTAATCCCAACATCAAGGCTATTCCCCAATCCTCATTACCCCAAGAGAATTAGGTGGAATGTGCTCTAGAGATATGTCTAGATATATCGTGGCGGAAGATGGCCAGTTGAAAACTATTTATCAAAAAATTATATTATATATACAAATTAAATTTAAAATATATAGTAATAAATCTCAAATATTCTTAGCCAAATTTTTAATTTCATTGTTGTAGGTAAAACCAACCATGTTTTTAATCAAATCGAACGCAATGCCCGTTTTTCAAATAAAGAAAAGGGCTCATTGGGAAGAAAGATGAATTGCAATCAAATTGCTCACACAACAGATCTCTATCTATCTATAGATAAAAAGAGAAATATAAGGGTAATAATTCGTATATTATTGTGCTTGCGACTTATGAACTTTATGCTATTAACTCTATTATGGTATGAGCGATTCAAATTAGTTAAAAAAATTTCAATTATTCTGGCCGGAACTTATTTATATTCAACACTTGTAAGGAGGTGCATGCATATAAAGGTGGTGAAACCATATAAACTGAAGGGACGTGGTAAGTTGAAATAATATGTATAATTTTTTTTTATATATATTACATACATAGTTCGGCTCCTGGAGTAACTGATAAAGTTATTGTCATGTGATCAAGAGGTCACAGGTTTAAGCCATGAAAACAACCTCTTGTAGAAATGCAACGTAAGACTGCGTACTATAAATTCTTGTAGTTCAACTTTTTTCCGGATCCCGTACATAGTGGAAACTTTTGTACACCAAATTGGCCTTTGTATTACATATACATATATAGTTTTAACACTTTTGATGAAATTCCTGACTTATTGGTTCAACCTACACTATGCAAACTCAACACCACTTGTCAACTGACACTTTTATTTTTAAGTAGAAACTTCCTCTCTCGAAAGGACCAATGAAAATTCTCTTTATATCTCATCCTATTTGCTTTCAGCAAACACCTAATTCTTTGGAATAACATAATCATCTTCTTGTGATTAATTGTTCAACGACAATCAAATGTTCTACTTTGAGTTTTCTAGAATTTTTTTAGTTAGCCAAACGGTATATATCCGTAACTTTTTCTTTAAAAAATTGCACCATCAATGATAAATATGTTTTTTTGGTTTTACATGCACTCGGAGTCTAATATCTGTTTGAATGATCTGACTAATCTAATTAACATCTCATAAGACAAATTAAAGGAGTAAGTATGCCTTATAAGCTTTTTTTTTTCTTTTTAAGACTCAAATTTGAGATCTTTAATTAAGGATGGATGAATTCTATATATACCACCATATGTCAAAGCAGAATTTTTATCAAAAGAATTGGTATTTATAGTCGTGTGATTTTCTAGAAAAAGATATTTGAATGAATCCTTTTCGCCTTTTTAGTTTTGCCTTTGATTCCATCACGATCCTTGATGATAAAATAGTTCAGGTAGGTAACTCCCACTTCCAATAGTTCAAGATATGAAACTCAAAAATTTGGGATAGTTTAGATATATTTTTGACCCTTATGTTAATGATTTGGTTATCGATTTAATTAATAAGTTTATTTCAAAGGGGGACATCCATTAGCCATAGTGATTTTTCTTTTCAAATTTCTTACAACATTTTTTTCTTGGATATATCTACTAAACGCATTGATCAAGTAAAAAAAATCGTTGTGAGTTGATGAAGTGAGAAGGAGAAACTATCATCACAAGAAGAATGAAAGATTTTTTTAATTGTCGATTAACTTTAATATATCTTACTGGGATATCGATCAAACCATAAAGGAAATTCAAGAACTATTAATCGAATTGATAGACCAATATCATAAAGTATAAAACTATCAACAAACCGTTAAATCAATAACTCCATATTTATAAATTAGTAATATTTGTTCAATTCGATTTATCAGTTAATCCGAAATTTGCATACATAGCCTTGTTCTTCTTCTGAAGAAAGTTGCACCATTAATCTTCTTGAACCTTAAGTTGATACCCCTTTTCTTTCTTGTCATTTTCCCCTTGGTTCGGGGGGTTTAATTAGCTCAGTTGGTAGAGCTTCGTTTTTATAATTGGATCTGTTGCGATTACGGGTTGGATGTCTAACATTATCTTGACCAACAGATATGTTAATTATCAGTAACAAGTGTCTCCAGCCACCATAACACTATCTGTTTGTTCTTGTCTCGACGTGCAATTTTTTTGTTTTTGGTATGCCATTTAATTCTAACACAATAACTCAAACATTTTCACCTTTTGCCTTATCTTGATACATGCACAAGATATACTTCGTTCGGAGGAGAATTTAACATTCTTAGAGTATGGATGCATCATTAAAAAAAGTGTATTAAGTGGAAATTGATCTCAAGTTCTTTAGATAAACAACTCAATATTCAACCAAATACATCATTTAGTCTTCTTATTGCATGAACACCAGCAGATAATCTTAAATCAATTTTGTAAAAAATATACGTAAAGTAGCTAGGAGAATTTTAGTAGCTCAGTTGAATGATTACCTGAACTTTCGCCTTACTGGTGAGAGTTGGATTCTCCACCTTGTAATCTCCTTCCTCATTTCCTCATTCATGCAGGAAACTCACACTCTCAATAGTTCAAGTATGAAACTCAAAAGGCTGAGATATTTGAGGTGTGTTTTTGACCCTTATATTACTGATGTGGTTAGTGAAATACATTTCATGGCCAAACGCCACTACATTTCACTTTTTTCACTAAAGTGAAATTTATTTCCGGAAAAAAGTGAAAAAAATTCATGGCCAAATGGGCCCTAAGTTCAAGAATAACTTCAAGAACAACAAAGAAGTTCAAACAACTTCAAACACAAGTTCAAACAACAATGAAATATCAAAATGAAGTTTGACTATTTTCTGGAAAATAGCAAAACCATAAAGAAAAAGAGATGAAACAGAAAAGAATCAAGTCCACCGAATTCACGGTGTGTCCTTAAGGAATTTATTCCCCTCAAGTACTCGAGGTTAATGAAATATATTCTCCCAGGATAAAATGATTCACTTCAGTAAATAGTGGTACCTCAAATTTGCTGAACTTCAAACTCACTCAACGATATTGAAGATCACACTTAAGTTTTTTAAGAAGAGGGTGGTTTTACTTCACAAAAATTGTCACTTTACCTGAGGAAAAATTCAGGTATTTATAGCCAAAAGGTGATGCTTCAGAAAGGAAGCAATGATTCATGAAAAATTGCATTTTTTTGAAACGATGGGACCACCTGCGTCCGCAAATCACCATTTTGGCACAAACCAGAAAGTCCTGCCAGGCCGCCAGGTGCGCGCACAGGTCACTGTTTCGTTTCCAATCAGTGCCTTGAAGGGTCGCATCCCTTTGAGGTACGTTGTGACATGCGTCAGCACATGCTCGGGTGCGTCCGCAAATGGAGAAAATTAATTCTCAAGTTTCAAATAAATTTTGTCCAAAAAGGTAATCTTTTGATCAATTTGACAAATCCAAATCCAAAGCCGAGCAAGCAACAACAACAAAGACAACGTAAGGCTTATCTTGTTCTTGCTTCACTATCCACATGAAGGAATGTTTCTCAATATAAACATAAGAAAATTCCTTTCTCCCATCAATGTGGGAGAAATATTCTTCCTCTATAGTGAACTTCACATTTTCACTTTTTCCTCCATTTTTCTTTCCTGTATTTTCCATTCACTTTCACTTAGAACCCAACAAATACTTCATATCAATAAATCAGTAATATTTGTTCAATTCTATTTATCAGTTAATCTGAAATTTGCATACATAGCCCATACCCTTGTTCTTCTGCTGAAGAAAGTTTCACCAATACAATCTTCTGGAACCTTAAATTAGTTGGTATTTTTTTTTATCTCGTCATTTTTCCCTTGGTTCGGGGGGATTTAGCTCAATTGATAGCGTTCCATTTTTATAATTGAATCGTTGCGATTACGGGTTGGATGTCTAACATTATCTTGACCAACAGATATGTTAATTATCAATTATCAGTAACAAGTGTCTCCAACAGCCATATCACTATCTGTTTGTTCTTGTCTGGACGTGCAACTTTTTTTAATTTTTTTTTGTATGCCATTTAGTTCTGACATAATAACTCTAACATTTTCAACTTTAATTTTGCCTTATCATGATATTCGAGGCTAATTATATACTTCGTTCTGAGGAGAATTTAAGTTTTTTAGAGTATGGATGCATCATTAAAAAAAATGTTAAATAGAAAGTGATCTCAATTTCTCTAGATAAATAACTTAATATTCAAACAAATACATTATTTAGTCTTCTTATTGCATGAACACCAACAGATAATATTAAATTAATTTTTTTAAAAATATATGTAAAATAGTTAGAAAAATTTTAGTAGCTCAGTTGATTGTTTATTTAACTTTCGCCTTGCTCCTATTAAAAAAAATGGAGGGAAAAAAAAATACCATCAGTTCACGTGTTCTATACTTTAGCCTATAAATTCGCCGATGACTATTAATATAATTTTTTTTTAACCTCTTTCTATTTCCACTTCTTTGAAAGGTGCAAAAATAAGAAGCTAGACCGATTTGCTCTTTAATTAAAAGCAAGTAAGTGACTTTTTTATATAATCAGATCATGTTTATTTATTATAACAAGTAATTCTTATTTTTTAAAAATATAAGTTAATATGATAGTTAAAAAGTATTTATAAATATAATTTGAATTATCAAATATTAAGTCTCTTCTCCCTTGATTTACTATTCGTATCGTGTTACTTTGTTTAACACTTTTGGTTCATACACGTTTTTGAAATGTTCATAAAAAGGGAGACAATAATTATGGGTATTTCCTTTAAAAATACAACGTACAAAACAACAAATTGTCTATTAATCAACACGTTTGCATTAGTTGGATTCTTGTCTCTTTTCTTAAACAATCAATACTCAATAAGATATAAAATTAGAACTCTTTTACTTTAGGTCCTTTAATTCCAATCATTTAATTAAGGTAACCACTCGAATACATACAAAGGAGAAACGTAATGAAGTTTTTTAAAGGAAAAAAGAAGAAAGAAGTGGTGCTAGTAAATAGTAATAACGGAAAAAGGCTTAAAATGTGCTTTACCTATTGAAAATAATGTAAAAATGTCCTCCATCCATCTATTGGCTCTATATTGCCCTTCACATCCACCTTTGGACTCCAAAATGTCCTTCACATCTACCTTTGACTCCAAAGTACCCTTTATTTACCATCATCAATATTAAATAAATAAAGAAAATTTCATTAATAAAAATGTTGTATTCGTGTCGGCTCCTCCCTTTCCAGAAAAGGGAACCGTCTTAGGCCCCCAAATTTGAGGGGCCTTATTTTTAGAAATAATAAATTATATATATTTTACTAAAAAATACTAAATACTATTTGTAGAAAAAATAAAACTTTTATGTATAAAAAAAGGGAAAAGAATCAAAATATACATCCTTAGATTATATTGTTATGATTTTTTTGGAGAGAAAGACGAACAATAAAATAAAAATATGAATGAAAACTTTCTCATATAAATTTTATTAATCATGAGCCTTTATATAGGCACATAAACAAAGGTTGTTGACTCCTCCTACAACAAAAGTAGTAGACTCTTACTAAAACTTAAAATTGAATATTCTACTAACTTAATTATTAAACTCCTCCTATAACTAAACTACTAATTATTCTAGAAAACTGTAGTAGTAACAGATGCAATATCCAACACTCCTCCTTGCTTCTGTTGCTGCAATTTAGTAAAGCTGGTCCTCACTTTCTTCTTCCATTAGTAGTGTTTGTGAGTTGTTTTTATCTTTAAACTCGCAAACCTTTGTAACATGACCTGTTTGTTTGCAATTTCCACATATTGCGTCAGATCTCCACCAACAAAATTTTTCTAAGTGTGTTTTCTTTTTGCAGTATTTGCAAGAAGGATAATCAACTTTTCTTTTTTGGTGGTTTGCATAAAAAATACCTTCAACAACTTTATCTTGTCTGAAAGCTCTTCTTTGCTCTTGTGCTTGAAGGGCACTTATCAATTCTGCAAGAGAGATGGTAGATAGATCTTTAGACTCTTCCAAAGCGGAAATTTTGGACTCAAATCTCTCAGGAATAGTCACAAGAATTTTTTCAACTATTCTATTGTCTTTAAAATCCTCGCCAAGCAATCTGATTTTATTGACAATCAAAGAAATCCTGTCAGAATATTGAGTGATGGTCTCACCATCTTGCATTCTAAGAGATTCAAAATCCCTTTTCAGATTCAAGATCTGATTTTGTCTTCCTCGTTCACTTCCTTGATACTCCTTTTCAAGTTTATCCCAAACTTCTTTCGCAGTCTCACATGTAATGATTTTAGAGAAAATAGAATCTGCAACTGAATTTTGGATTATAATTTTGGCTTTGCATCTTCTAGTTTTCTCTTCTGAAAGAGTTTTGATTTGGGCAGAAGTAGGATTTTCAGGAAGTGGCGGTAAAGGTGATTCTTCCGTTACAACTTCCCACAAATCATAAGCTTCAAGATAAGACTTCATCTTCACTGCCCAAATTTGATAATTTTCACCAGTGAAGATTTGTGGAGCAATCAAAGAAGGACCATTGCTTGCCATGATTTATGAAAAGTAGGTTAAAAATAGTATGGATTAAAAATTGATTTAAATTGATATTGGTTTAAAATAGCCCTGAACGTTAAAAATAAGCACGGGTTAAAATAGGTTGAAAATAGGTATAAATTAAAAGTGGTTGAAAGTTGTTTTTCAATTAATGCACAGACACATTAAGATCATGAAGGCTCTGATACCACTGTTATAATTTTTTTGGAGAGAAAGACGAACAATAAAATAAAAATATGAATGAAAACTTTCTCATATAAATTTTATTAATCATGAGCCTTTATATAGGCACATAAACAAAGGTTGTTGACTCCTCCTACAACAAAAGTAGTAGACTCTTACTAAAACTTAAAACTGAATATTCTACTAACTTAATTATTAAATTCCTCCTATAACTAAACTACTAATTATTCTAGAAAACTATAGCAGTAACAGATGCAATATCCAACATATATATTGCAAGTCATAACAATACTTCTTATATTGCAACTAATAGCAACTTTTAAAATTAAAAAAATACAATTTAATAGCAATTCTAAAATAAAAAAATTTAAGAAAAAATGGTAAAAGGATTAAACAAATCCTTAATTTTCTCCCTCTCTAGTTCCTTAAATAAGATTTGATAACTAATCCTTAATTTTTCTCCGTAATGTTTCTTGCTTTTTTTTTTTTTTTTTACTGTGTAATCCCCCAAATTCTCCACCTAACAAAGTAAAAAAAAAAAAGGGAAAGGATTTATGAGAAATACTTAATTTTCTCCCTCTTTCATTTTCTTAAATAATATTTTTTTAATATTAATTAATCCTTCCAAAATATAAATTTCATTCATGAATCAGATTTTATACATTAGTCAACGTGACTTTATACTTTTTTTGTTGGAAATAGAGAATTTAGTGAATAACTTTTCATACGCAGTTAATATAAAATCGTTGTTTGAAGTTTTATTGAAAAATCAATCTTTATACTCTTTTTACGTGTATTTATTAACGAATAATACAACTTGATAAGTACCTAGCAATGCCGAAACATACATTACAAAATTCAGAATCTAAAAAATAAAAGTACACATAAACTAGTTAAATTTATCATATTTTAGATACAATCCATACATAAAACATATTTGTATATATTCATGATTTTTTTATTTTTTTAATAAAATAGCAAATTCAGTGAACAATTTCGCATTCATGATTCATATTAGTTTGTATACAAATTTCTTACATACAAACTTGTATAAACAAAATAAAAATAAAAATTAAAGATACAAAAATTTATATATTAATTTTAGACACCTAACAAATAAAAGTAAACCTAAGCTAATTAAATGTACCATATTTGATACACAATTAATACACTAAAATATGCACAAATTTCTTACATACTAACATATAAAAATAATTTTAAAAAAATAAAATATGCCAGTTTCTATACAAATTTCAGACCTCAAAAAATAAAAGCAAACTAGTTAGATATATCACATTTTATACACAATCAATACACTAATCTTGTTTGTATATAAATTGGTATAAAAAAGATTAAGTAAAATAATTTATATACATCTATTTCATACATATAAAAAAAACTTTTTATAATAAGGTGAACATACCATATTATATATCCTATCCATATAATACATAGTGAAACAAATCTAATACAATACGGAAAGTAAATAAATTATACTTTTTCTTTTTTCTGAAAAGGAAAAAACGTGTAAAAAAGAAGATAATTTAATGACCAAATTTTACTCATACAATAACTATATCTACACAGTAATGAGGAGAGAGGGAAAAGATAAACACAAAAATTAGAATATTTAAATGAGGAGAGAGGAAAAAGATAAACATGAAATTAGGAGGGATTTAAATTAATATATATATATATATATTTTAAATAAATAAAAATTTAAAAATCTGTTATAACTTGCAATTAAAAACTTAATTAAATAATTATATAAAAGTATTGCTATAACTTGCAATTAACAATCTAAAATAGATATAAAAGATAATTTTCCCATAAAAAAATTGGAATAAAACAGATATAGACAAGCCCAAAGTGATTATAACTTTTAATAGCCTTAAAAACAAGTTTACAAAAAATAGCCATAGATTATTATAATTATGTCAGATTTATAAACTTTTTTTTAATAGTGGTGCAAACACATTTTTTATATAACTAAAATATTACTTATCCTTTATAATTAGTGTATAAATATTATTCAATAACAAAAGATAATTATACGTTAATTATATAATAATTATAGTTAACTACTAATTTAAGCATTATATAATGAGAAAAATAATTATACATTAATTATATGATAATTATATATCAATAAAATGATTATACATTAATTATATGATAATTATACATCAACAAGAAATTATACATAAATTATATAATAATTAGACATGGGATATGCGTATCCTTTCCTTCTAAAAAAACCTCCAAATATCAAAATCTTCTCTTCTCCAAGGCCCAAGCTCCATCGGGGGTTTTAATTTTTTTAATTAATAAAATGAGGACCAATGAAAATGTGTCACTTAATTAATGAAATTTTACTTATTTATTTAATATTAGAGATGTTAAATAAAGGGCATTTTGGATCCCGAAGGTGGATGTGAAGGGCATTATAGAGCCAAAAGGTGGATGAAGGACATTTTTGCACCATTTTCAATAGATAAAGGACATTTTAGGCCCTTTTCCGTAGTAATAATAATATATCATCAATTTAAGTTGATCTATAAAAATAAATAATTTCGTTCATAGTAAAATGATTTGATAATTTTAAAAATAAAACAAATAATATATGTGAATAGAATACATCTTAGGCGAATTCTAATGAAAGAGGGCAAGCGCGAATATAGTTAAAGACTTGTGTCATTTAAATAGGGGGTCTACTATACGCATCGGCACAACCTCACCTTACAATTCCGTAAGAGGTTGTTTCAACGGCTTGAAGCCTTGAACTCATGACCTCCTGGTCACATGGAAACAACTTCATCAATTATTCCAAAGCTCTTCTTCATATCGGATCCTATATATGTAATAATAACTTTATAATTAAACTAATAAAAATAAGAGTACGATCAGCATACATCTCATCCTCCTTAGACTTTATCTGTCAAACTATACCAAACACGTTGTTAGTGTTATGTTAGGATTTCAAACTCTAACTCGTAATATTCAAATTCTGAATCCGTTACGTGGAGAGTGGTCAATAAATTGTATAGTTAGCTTACAAAGGAAACGACAAACTACACTATAGAGAATCGCTTTCCTGCCAAACATATACAAAAGACAAAATAAGTTATGGACCAACATCTAATTTTAAGCATTTATAAGCCCCTCTACGCAAAGTGGTCAAGTTTAGAAGTATTGTTTAATTTTTTGTGCTAATGAAACCATGAGAAAAGGCCTATATAAGATTCCAAATTTTGTTGGTTGATCATTCCCTTCATCTCTAACTACTAATATTATAAATTTTTACATCTTTCTTTTTCCTCACTACTATCAAAGATCGAGAAAGTTTTATAACCTACATGCAACATAATGGCAATTGATTGTATTATCACAAGAAATTACAATAGGATATCCAAAGAAGATCAAGAATATGAGATCAACAAAACAAATAAGCCATTGATTTTTGATCCTTCTTTGATGAAAAATGAGTCAAACATACCAAGCCAATTCATATGGCCAGATCATGAGAAACCAAATTGTGCTGGTGTTACTAGTGAACTACAAGTTCCACTTATAGACTTAAGTGGGGTACTTTCAAATGACCCTATTGAAATCAAGAAAGCAACTAGCCTTGTTAATGAAGCATGTTCAAAACATGGTTTTTTCTTAGTGATTAACCATGGGGTTGACACAAATCTCATAAAAAATGCTCATGTTTACATGGACAAGTTCTTTGAATTGCCACTTTGTGAGAAGCAAAAAGCACAAAGGAAGATTGGTGAACATTGTGGTTATGCTAGTAGCTTTATTGGAAGGTTTTCATCTAAGTTGCCTTGGAAAGAAACACTCTCTTTTCAATACTCTGCTGAGGAAGGCTCATCACACATAGTTGAAGATTATTTTCAGAGGACAATGGGTGAAAATTTTAGTTATCTTGGGTAAGAGTTAATGCAAACTCTCTACATATATACTGAAACTCTTTACTTGTTTACTTTTTAGTCTGATTCAAAAAGATCGATAACTTGCATATTTGAAGGCTCTTTGACTTTAAACTTCATATATCTTTGCCCTTAATGTCAAACATTTAAGATCATACAAATAGAGGAGACAAAATCAAACCTAGCCCGTTCAACCCGATCCAACCCTTTCAAGTTTGGGTTGGTTATTGACCCGTCCATTTATTAGCTCAACCCATGTCAACCCAACCCGTTTCAACCCATTAAAATTTGGGTTGATCTGTAACCCGAATTGATTTTTGAAAAATCTTGTTAAAATATTTTAAAAAGACTTTTTTCTTATTTAATATGTTATATTTAGTCATAATAAAGAAAAAATAATTTTATTCAGTAATAAAAATTTATATGGAAAAGGGTCAAAACTACCCCTGAACTATCCGAAATGGAGCAAATATATCCTCCGTTTATTTTTTGGCTCAAAAATACCCCTCCATTTATTTTTTGGCTAAAAAATAACCCTCAGTTTATTTTTTGGCTCAAAAATACCCCTCACTTCAATGGAGTGCCACCAAGCACACCACGTGGAAAAAAATTGCCAAATGACCAGTCCACGTCAGCATTCCATTTATGAAAAAGGGCCAAAACCACCCCTGAACTATCCGAAATGGAGAAAAATACCCTTCTATTTGTTTTTTGGCTAAAAAATACCCCTCTATTTGATTTTTGGCTCAAAAGTACCCCACATTAACGGAGTGCCACCTAGTACACCACATGAAAAAAAATTGTCACATGGCCAGTCCACGTCAGCGTCCTATTTAATACCCATCCAGCCCACTTAACCATCCAACTTAACAGCCCATTTAATACCCATACCCAACCCGTCTTAAAAAAACTCGATCCGTCCTCATAAGTAAAGGATAAAGATAGATCCACCCTTCATTTCACTTGAACTCTCCAAAAAAAAAAAAATCGATGCAGACTAGGGATTCTGAGGGAAAAGAAAGCTCTTAGTACATGGGTTGAAACTCGGTCTGTCTTTATCACGTAAAAGAATATGAGAGAGTTCTACCCATGTACTAAGGATTTTTTTTCCCTCAGAATCCCTAGTCTGCATCGATTTTTTTTTTTGGGAGAGTTTAAGTGAAATGAAGGGTGAATCTATCTTTACGCTATAGTTACTAAGACAGATCAGATTTTTTAAAGACGAATCGGGTACGGGTATTAAATGGGTTGTTAAGTTGGATGGTTAAATGAGGCAGCTGGCTATTAAATGGGTTGGGTAATAAATGGGATGGTCACGTGGACTGACCATGTGACAATTTTTTTCACATGGTGTGCTTAGTGGCACTCCGTTAAAGTGAGGGGTATTTGTTAGCCAAAAAACAAATGGAGGGATATTTTTGAGCCAAAAAATAAAATGAGGATATTTTTACTCCATTTCTAATAGTTCAGGGATAGTTTTGGCCCTTTTCCGTAAATGGGATGCTGACGTGGACTGGCCATGTGGCAATTTTTTTTCACGTGGTGTGATTGGTGGCACTCCGTTAAGGTGAGGGGTATTTATGAGCCAAAAAACAAACTGAGGGGTGTTTTTGAGCCAAAAAACTAACGGATGGTATTTTTGAGCCAAAAAATAAATGGAGGGTATTTTTACTCCATTTCGGAAAGTTCAGGGATAGTTTTGGCCCTTTTCCTAAATTTATAAAAGAACAAATAAAGTAATTAAAACTTTAATAAGAATTGGGCGGGTTGGATTATAACCCATTACCTAATCCGTTTGGACCCAACCCATTTTGACCCAAACAAATATGGGTTGGGTTGGGTCTTGACCCGTTTGTTATCTTGACTCATTTTGACACGTCCAAATTTGACCCAACCCGCCCAATTGCCATCCCTACATACAAATGTCATGTTTTATATGTTTAAAACAACAAGTTTTAAGGGTATTTTCTTTATGTGTAAAAGAGTGGGTCGTTATTTCTTAAATTTCATGTCAAGTTAAATATATGACATTCTTTACTCTATAGTTTAATTTAAAAAGAACGACACCTTTTTTATAATTGAATACTTTTTAAATTATAAATTTCATATTTTACCCTTAATGGCATGCTTTTATAATCATAGAAATGTCTTGTCATGTTTAAAACGATAAGTTCTAAGGGTGACTTTATTTTTTTGTCATATGTGCAACAACATGTCGTTCTTTTTTAAATTTCACGTCAAAATATGATACTCTTCACTTTTTGGTCTACTTCAAAAAGAATGATGGATACCTTTTCTATGTCTGAACAACTCATTATTTTAAAACTTCTTATTTTACCCTTAATGACATGCTTTTATAGTCATAAAAATATCATGTCATGTTTAAGAGAACAAGTTCTAAGGATATGTTTAGTAGTATACGCAAATAAAATTATTGTTCTTTTTTAAATTCCGTATCAAATAAAATATCGTCAGATAAAATGAAAAGTTTTCCCCTCTCATCTACTATATGTTAATTGGTTGTCTTTTCTTTTTTTTCTTTTTTGTTTTATAGGAAGGTTTATCAAGATTATTGCAATGCCATGAGCAAACTTTCTCTAGGGATCATGGAACTTTTGGGATTGAGCCTTGGTGTGAGCAAGAACCACTTCAAAGAATTCTTCCAAGAAAATGAATCCATAATGAGACTAAATTATTATCCAACATGTCAAAAACCAGAACTCACTTTAGGGACAGGGCCTCATTGTGATCCCACATCATTAACCATTCTCCATCAAGATAGTGTTGGTGGGCTTCAAGTTTTCGTGGACAATGAGTGGCGCTCCATCACTCCAAATTTCAACGCTTTTGTTGTCAACATAGGTGACACATTTATGGTAACGTATATTCAACACGTCCCTTCGCGTGTCAGTTTAACTCTTTTTCATATGGTTAGCGTGTGAAAATTCTTATTAATAATGAATATTAGAGTGTGATCATCTTATCTAAAAATCTGTTCTCTAACTTTTAGATGAGATGCACTACTTAAAAAGTGAATTTTTGAAGGACGTTTCCATCTAAATGTCATCATAAATATGATTTTCGATGAAAAGTCTGTCGAAAAAGTTTCAGACGAGCCAATTTCGACAGAAATCTATTGAAAATTCAAGTTTTTTTTTATTTTTATAGTAGTGATGATGCACCACACTTTCAACAATAATAAGTAATGATGCATATGTGTGTGTGTGTGAGACAGAGAGTGCTTTGGAGTACAACATGATGACTTTTGTTACTCTTGTTATAAAGTTAATAGAAATACACATATTTCCCATGTATATCCAATAAAATCCATGGTAAATGTGCTCGTTGGAAACTATTTCCAATAAATTTTCATCGAAAATCCAAATTACTGATGACATTCCGACGTTTTCGTGAATTTCTAGGAGTGATGCATGCACACTAGCTAGTTGAATTCTAGTCAAAATGTTCATACATACTCCTATACTAATTGAATTTCCCTTATTATTTGTAGGCACTATCTTAATTCTAGTCAAAATGTTCATACATACTCATCTACTAATTGGATTTCCCTTATTATTTTGCAGGCCCTATCAAATGGAAGATACAAAAGTTGCTTGCATAGAGCAGTGGTAAACAACAAAATTCCTAGGAAATCACTTGCTTTTTTTCTTTGTCCCAAGAAGGATAAGGTGGTGACCCCACCAATTGAATTAGTGGACTCCAACAATCCAAGAATTTATCCAGATTTCACATGGCCAGCCTTACTAGAATTTACACAAAAGCAATATAGAGCTGATATGAACACTCTACAAACTTTCTCAATTTGGCTTCAAGAAACACAAGTTTAACAATCACCCCTGAGCAAGAAAAAGTAATTCGATTCGTGTTCAACGCCTGCTTGACTAGGTCTTAAAGGAAACAACTTTGGGATCTTCTTGTACATGTTTTGAGGACACATAATTAAGGAGGGGAGTGGGAGTGGGAGTGGGGGTGGGGGGTTAAAATAAAAAAGGGAGTTGTATGGATCAATTTTGTAATTTATTTGACTCATGAATGGATAGAGAATAATGACTATGATTAGCTTTACCTATCTTCATATGCGAAATGGTTCAAATATGTCAGAAACAGAAACTTCATATCCTTAAGCGCATATTTTCAGATTAACAATGTAAATCTTCTTTATACTTGTGATATTTGCCTACCACAGTCTATATATTAATTTGTCTATCTTGTTATAGGTGGTCGACTAAGGGTATTCAATTTTATTTTTTTAAAAATTTCATGTCCAATCAAATAAATTCACGTGTTGAAAGGGTATAAGAATAGAAGGAAAAATAAAAATAATTTTTTTTTTTTTTTTTTTTTTATGACCTTATAAGTGTCAAAAAGATCCAAAGAGGAATGAAGGGGTCCACCAAATGAATCATTTAGGAATAATATATCTAGTAGTAGAAATAGTATCCTCTCTGAGGAAGAATCCATTACTAGTACAGTGGTACAAGTGTATGATTTATCTGATATTATTTTATTTATTTATAGTTGGGAATTATTTTACATCTGCAGATTTGGAATTTTATATGAAAAATGTCAAAAGAACACTTATCAGGACATTGTCCTGCTCTTTGTCTTTGTATGGAGCAACACTCTTCCCTCTCTATCTTGATCGGGAGTGTTTCTCCTTTTAATACGTTTAATATTACACATTTATATTAATTAAAAAAGTTTAAATAGGTCTCAGACATTAAGTGAGAAGCTAAAAAAAAATTAACATGAGACCTAAAATATTCACTAATATAAATTTCTTTAAGATTTTATGTACAAACATAAATTTATTTTATACAATTAGTTTTAGTATAAGAATTCTGAAAGAAACACTTTTCTATTTAAATGAATCTTATGTAATGTGAATTTATATTTATTAGTTTGAGTCTCAAGTGAGAATTGATATCGAAGTATTCTTTGCAGCTCAATTGATCTTCTAGCTACCTTAATATTCACCTCGTTGGTGAGTCAATAATAGGGCCTAGACTTAGAGGAACATTTGCATCCATTTGACAGAAATAAAAACGACAAATCCCTTTTGTTTGTATTGCATGATATTTGTGTCAAACTGCCACTGTTGCATGTTTGCCAATCATGTCGAGTTCGAGTCCTGGAAATTAATTAAATTTTAGTCTCTAATCAAATGATAGAAGTAAGATTTTTATGGTTATGGTAATTGAGTTTAGAGAGAATATGATTTTTTAGCTATTGATAAATTTTATTTTTAATCTTTGTGATGTATTCATTAATATATTTAACCATTGAGTAATTACAATATGCGTTTTTAATCTGTTTACATAGAAAATACTTTATATTTGAAATTATATTTAAAAGTATATCACTCTCAAATATAAAATAACAATATAAATTTTACGTGATACATGAATAATTAAAAGAATGAAGCAAATAATAATTTTGTAAAACTAAGTGAATGTTCATAAGCAAAGATATCAAAAGTGCATATTTCCAGCATGTTGGAAAAGTCATCATATAATTGAATTTGATTGAATTTCATTGTTTTGACACTTTTGTCTAACCAAATAATTATTCAATCCACATGAAATTGGGAAGTAATTGTACTCTTCAATTCTACAAGGGAGGAGGAGATTTGTTGGTAAATTTACATGGTATAATTATACTTGTGAAATCAAATAATATATTTGTTATTACACGTATTAAGTTATGACAAATAAAGTATTAGTGTAATTACTATATTGTATAGGGTTATTACATAATTTCAATAATCATGTGACTTTTAAACAGACCCACGTAATTCAAAATTAAATATCATAAGGACAAAAATTATAATTTATCTATTATTGAGGGGCAAAAAAAAATACTATATTAACCCTCGAGTTAAAGTATATTCATTGATGGGTTATTGTCTTTTTTGCAAAATCAAATCACTTAATTGATGTTCTAATCAACATGCTATTATAAATTAAATTTCGCAGCTAATTCTTAAAAAAAATTAAAATTACGAGACTATTAATACATATAACTTAAATCTATAATAATTTAATACATAAAAGGATGAGTCAACAATAATTTCAAACAGCCTTCTTCACGATTGCTAAATTATTTAATTCATCACTTAAAAATTAAAATGCAGACTTAAAAGGATTTAAAGACAAAAAACGATCAGACATTAACTAAAATTTATTTTTAAAAATTCGGAACTCTGTCGTGTAGTATTTTTGTTGTTTTATGAATCTATTATTATACTAGTAGTAATCCGATGAAACAAAACAAAGACAATAATTCTGTGATGACGGTACAACAATAACAAGGATAATAGACTCAATATAATTTCATAAGTAGAGTTTGAAAAGAATAAGATATACGCAAATCTTATTCTAATCTTTGTTGGGGTAGAGAAGTTATTTTCAATGGAAAAGGATCAAAACTATCCCTGAACTATTCGAAATGGAGCAAAAATACCCTCAATTTGTTTTTTGGCTAAAAAATGCCCCTCCGTTTGTTTTTTGATTCACAAATACCCCACATTTTAACTAAGTGCCACCAAGCACACCACATGCAAAAAAAAATGGCCACATGACCAGTCCACATCAGCATCCATAGTGGAAATGAAAAAGGGCCAAAACTACCTCTGAACTATTCAAAATGGAGCAAAGATACCCTTCGTTTGTTTTTTTGGCTAAAAAATGCTCCTCCATTTATTTTCTAGCTCACAAATACCCTTCATTTTAACGAAGTGCCACCAAACACACCACGTGAAAAAAAATCACCACATGGCCAGTCCACATCAGCATTCACAGTGAAAAATCACCCCATTTAATACCCATCAGCCCACTTAACCATCAACTCATTTTGATCTTCAAAAATCTGACCCGTCCAAATGAAAAGGTAAAAATATCTGAGGATGATTGCTTGCATGCTATAAGCAAGCTGAAGGTGTTGGCTTAAGCTTTTATGTTTCAGATGGCAGTAACAGAATGATTCATTGAGCAACTGCTGTTAAATATACTGAATCCTTTTTTTCCTGTACTCTGAAGAGCATATTTCACAATTTAGCACTTTGCGAATCTTCATGTTTCACCCTTGGGTACAAGATATTTTATTTTGCTAGTTGCTTCATTTGGCAAAATAAAGTAGAAAAAAAATATGTCGCCAAAAAAAGGGTAAACTGCAGGCTAAGTACTGTCTGTTTTCTTAAGTTTTTATAGGCCCTTAACCCTCGAAGCACCCAAGATAATGGGGAACATACCTGTTGGACTGGTATGTTTTGCTACTGTTGCTCGAACTATAGCCTAACATCTAATTGCATCTTTCAGGTATTAGGTAGTGGTTTTGAAGTGATTGCAATGGGAAAGAGAAAGTATAAAGGGTAGATCTATTTTTAGCCTTTAATTTGGTCAGGTCAGATTTTTGAAGACCAAAATAGGCTGATAGGTATTAAATGAGGTGATTTTTCACTGTGGATGTTGATGTGGACTGGTCATGTGGCAATATTTTTTCATGTGGTGTGCTTGGTGGAACTCCATTAAAGTGAGGGGTATTTGTGAGCCAAAACAAAATAAACAGAGGGGTATTTTTGAGTCAAAAAATAAACGGACGGTATTTTTGATCCATTTCGAATAATTCAGGGGTCGTTTTGGCCCTTTTCATTTTCACTGTGGATGCTGATGTAGATTGACCATGTGGTGATTTTTTTTCACGTGATGTGCTTGCTGGCACTCCGTTAAAGTGAGGGATATTTGTGAACCAAAAAATAAACGAAAGGGTAATTTTGAGCCAAAAAATAAACAGAGGATATTTTAGCTCCATTTCAAATAGTTCAGGATAGTTTTAGCCTTTTTTCGTATTTTCAATAAACACTTGACTCAAAAGAGAAATTTATTCAAAACAGAATTACAAGATCAAGCATCAAACTAACTACTTTGTAATAATAGTATGAAATATTTACCCTTATTATTGAAGAATAAATTAAATAATAATTATGAGTAATTATCTACAATAGTGTAATAAATAACTTAGAAAAATGAGGTAAATAACATGTAACACCAAATTAAAATATATACTATCAACGTATATATAACTTAAATATTTTCTATACTAATCATTGCAAAGAGATTAATTAGACCACTTATGTTGATACCTCATTTATAGTGAGTTTTTTCTTTTTAATCATAAGTGGGTTGGTAAAATATTGGGAGTAAATTAATTACAGATGGAACCAATATACATATTTATGTCATGTATTGAATGCCGCGCCTCATTTTTCTCGTGAAAAATGGGATTCGACGTGATAATTCTATTTAGGATTAATTATGAGAGAAGAGTCGCCACCTAACGATAAGGTGCGTTAGAACACCATTCTAGATTAATTACGAACTTATTTTAATAGTCTACGTCAATCAGAAATTCGGGTAAGGGTTCAGATTACCTCGAAAGGAAGGTGTTAGCACCTTTCGAGGTCCACAAATGTGAGTCCCGACCGAACTCATATATTACGTGAAAAATTCTATGTGATAAGCAAAAAGGTCAATAAAATCTACATAATAAATAAGTGTAAAAATAGATAGTTAATAAACTAAACATACAACTTAATTTTTAGCCATTATCTAAGTGATAACAAAATACGTAAAGGTAAATCAGATAAGCAAGAAGATAGAAGAGACACAATTTGTATAAAAGAAATTTTTATTTAGAAAGGTAAACCTAGACTACCCCAAAGCAAAAAGGAACATGCAAAGAGTAAAATATAACCAAAGTTTTAAAAAGATTTGGACAAGAGTTAATTTTATCATATTCGGATCAGCGCCCGGCTTATTAACGGATGACAATGTCGCATATCGCATTGTCAGATTCTGCTCGGGTCAACTTCCATCATGTCCGAATGTTCTACCCACCCCATCTAATTGGTTATTAATCTTAAAGGGCGTTCTAAAGAAAGCGATAAAACTAGCGTTACCTAAAAATGTCTACCTGTCCCAACTTAATGCCCAAGAGGCGTTGGACGCCCTATTTTTGGATAAGATCTAAACGCAAAGAAAATCTTAGGCTTCTTAATTAGACTCGGGATTTACGTCATACAGAACAAACAAGACTTAGCAACTAGCACATAAAGGTTCAAACAAGCCTCTTAGTCAATTAGAACCGATTAGGTGATAGACAACTATTCTTTTTACGTAATTGAGACCTATAGACATGATTTCTAAACGAGGGGGTCTTAATTAAGGTGCCGAAAATTTAAATAAAGTGCTAGATATTAAAGCTTGATTTGAATCTGCTGGAAATTTAAAGGTACTGAAAATTAATAATTACAGAAGAAATTGATTTTAGATTGCTGAAAAATAGTTTAAAGTGCTGGAAATTATTTAAAACTTTGCTAAAATTATTCTAAGGTTACTGGGAAATTACTAGAATATACTGAAAATAATTTTTTTAATGCTGAAAATTATTTAAAACTTGCTAAAATTATTTTAAGATTGCTGGAAATTATTTTAATATGCTGAAAACTATTTATTATATGCTGGAAATTAAATAAAGTTGCTGAAAATTATTTTAATATGCTAAAAACTATTTTTTATATGCTTAAAATTAAATAAACTTGCTGAAAATTATTTTAATAAGCTGGAAATTAAATAAATTTGCTGAAAATTATTTTAATATGCTGAAAAATATTTATTATATGCTGGAAATTAAATTAGAGGTGCTAAAAATAAATTTTAAAGTTGCTGAACATTAATTTTTTAATGCTGGAAAGTATTTAAAAGTTACTGAAATTTGATGTTTTAATGCAGCAAAATAACCCAAAGGTGCTAAAAATTGACTAAAAATGCTGGAAATTATTATTGTATGCTGAAAATCAGTTTTAACGTGCCAATTTTTTTTTTTAATTAAACAGGCTTAAATTAAATTAACACATTCAAAATTAATCTAATATGTCCGAAGGTTAGTTAATGATCCTAAAAACATGATTTCTAAGCGATAAAATAATTAATTAATTATCCTAGATTGTTTGCCTAAGTGATAGAATAATTTAATTAATTAACATGTGAAATCCTATACGCATGACATCTAAGTGATGAAAATACTCAAATCACAGAATCCCCGCCCCCTAAGTATACCCATAATTTCATTATACATAGTAGAGGTTTATACAAATTTATTACATGTCAATAATGTATATGAAAGAAATATAAATACAGAAAGAAAGATAATGACTATTTGGACAGCCTTCAAAACCCTCCTATACCCAGGCAACTCTTCAACTATCCCGAACAACCTTAGTTGAAAACCTGTCAAACATAGCTATACATACCAATCGCATAAAACCATAAATTTGGGAAGCAAACAATCTCACATAGTAAAAATAAAAAATTAAAAAAATTATGCAAGCAACACAAAAACAAAGAAAATACTACATATAAAAATATAAGTGCTTCAATAGAGACATACCGGTCAAGCAGCGAGTACGTAATAATAATAATAATAAGGCCCTAAGCAGTGCATCAAGATGAAACCAAGGATGGACTTTTTCCAAAGCAAACAAAGACCTTGAAGTAATTTCTTTTAATGTGTAGAGAGAGTATATGAAAAAGTCTTTTTGAGTCTCTGTAAAGGGGAGCCAAAAGTCTGTATAATAGTGAGGAGAGGTCCTATTTAAATAGTCAATAGAGAGTGCCAAGCAATCCCATAAGAAAGGAAGAAAGAATATTCTCAAAATCAATTAAGAAAATTCTTCTCCTTTAACAGGTCAGCAAGATCAATTAAAGGGGCGTAATTATGTCAAAATTACCATAGAAAATGGCTAAGTAAAATCTGTCTAACACTATAAAGGAAGGGAGATCAAAGTTGGAAAAATAAATTTCTTAGACAAATCAGTGAAATCAATTAGGTGTAGAAGTCATGCCAAGGTTACCATAATTAAGCAATAAAGATTTGTCCGGAATAAATAAGGGAGAGAAAATCAGTTCAAGAATTAATTAATAAAATACTTTTCTTAAGAAATAGATTAGAATCGAATTAAGGATGAAATCATGACGAAATACCAAAAGTGAACAAGTAAAATCTATTATGCCTTTTGAAATAAATATACACACATCAAAGTCCCCTAATTCTCATTAAAACTTTCCAAGTATACTCAAGTATCACATATTTTCAAAGTTCCGAATTGCGAACTCAGTAGAACACTTGAGGCCAATTATAGCAAAGAGGTACGTTAAAAGAAAAGGGGAGCAAACAATAGATCAGAAATTAATCCAATAACTATTTCAGTTAAGAAGCAAGGACTCAAAAATTTTAAAAGCCAAATAAAATCAATATCCAATTCAAAAATTAGGGTTAGCCAAGGATGACAGTCTAAGGAAGTAAATAAACACGAAATCAAAAGAAACAAATCAAAAATTTCGACCAAACTTTGTCAATTTCAGATCTCAGAATCTGTCAAAGAAAAGAAGTGGTAGAAAAGAATGATAAATGTCAATAAAAATCAAACAAGGGTACAAACCCGGGATGAATTTTATGAATTTGTCAAGCGCTTTAATATTTTCGGCGGAGTTTGGCTGAAGATAAGGGAGACAGCGGCAACATCGGGTTGTTGGTTTGAGGCGATGGTGGTGCATCGATGGTATGGTTCGCCAGAATCATAGCATGGTGGTCACAGGTAGGGTGTGAGGGAGATTGAGGAGACAAAGAAGGAGAAAGAGGTGCGGTTGGTGGGGTACGGCGGGCGACTGGAGAAGAAGAGATTGAGGGAGAGAGAACGATGAGAGTGGTGTGGTGGCTGGTGTTGGTTCACCGGTGAGGGGCCGAGAACGGAGTGAGAGAGAGAGATCGGGGAGAGAGAAAGGTGTGAGGGTGGTGCGGCTGTGAGAGAAAAATGGGTTTAGGGTTAGGTTTTGGGGGTTTATTTGATTAAAAAGGAAAGAAAGTGGAGAGTTAATTTCAGTCGCTGGATCAATCTTGATCAACGACTGGGATTTGAAATTACAAAAAGGGTCAAAAATTACAACAACAACAACAACAACATACCCAGTGTATTCCCACCAGGTGGGGTCTGGGGTGGGTAAAATGTACGCAGTCCATACCACTACCTCAGATGAAGTAGAGAGGTTGTTTTCGATAGACCCCCAGCTTAGAACAGATAACAATCAAACAAAAGTCATAGAAACAAACAAGAAGAAGAGATAACACATCACTATATACGGAAATAGGCAAGACACCCACAAAGTAGCAATATAGACTATTTATTCAGGGTTACAAACATCTCCAAAACAACACTAACAAGAATATGCCCAAGAAACAACCGGCACTGATACACATAAACATTCTTTCCTACACAATACAGACTCCTTCCTACCCACTAACCCTCTATCCTAATACGCGACCTCCACATCTTCCTATCAAGGGTCATACCCTCTGTAAGTTGTAACTGCGCCATGTCATGCCTAATTACAAAAAGGGTCAAAAATTGAGTTATTTAAATTGGGTTTAATTGAAATAGATTTGGGGTTTAAAATTGAGCCATATTGAGCTCAATTTAGGCTAAAATTGACAAGAATTGAGTACAAAGTGGCTAGAAATTAAATAATTTGAAAAATTAAACTAGGCTGCTATTTAATAAATATAATAATAACATCAATAACAATAACAAAATCAATTATTATGAAAATCGTTATGCTTAAATTAACTATGAATAAATTACGTATATAAAATCAATGATACGTAGTATATTATTTAAAGTTAACGATAAATAATAATTTGAAATAAATTATGCATCTTATAAATTATGAATACGAATTTTAAGAAAATTTATAATAATAATAATGATAGCAATAATAATAATAGACTATGTGTTCGTAAATTATGAGTATGCGTATTTGCGGAAATACGTTAATAAATATTAACAAAATTATGTAAAAATATTATATTTAAATTAATTAAATATATATATATTTTATATAAAAATAAATTACATACTTCAAAATTATGAATGCAAGACGTCACGATTTATTTGATACTAAAATAAGAAATATTAATACCCAAAACTAATAATTTATAAAATAGCAGCCTAAAAGAAGTATTGGGAGGTCAAAATTGGGTGTCAACAGCTGCCCCTTCGTTTCTTGGGAATGATATAAGAATTATCGAGCAATGAACGTTGACATGGTAGCCACTTTTGTCCGACCAAAAAGGATGGTTTGCTGGAGTCAAAACAAAAGGGAGTTTGTCAAAATGTCGGGGCCGAGACTTGGTTTCAAGTCGCCTACATATCTCGTGTTTTACGAGAATCAGGTCGTGTGTAGTTCTAGATTTAGGAACGAACAATACTCCTAAAGAATGTCAATGGTACGGTATACGAGCAACAACAAAGGTAGTATGGGTCAATGAGATTTGAGTGGGTAGAATTTAAAACAGTAGTCGAATGAAAATTATAAGAATGAGAGGTGAATGTGTTTCAAGCTGTACTGGAGTGACCAAAAGAAAGCAAAGTCGTATCTTGGAAATGAGAGTGAGAGTTACTCTCGTTTTTAACTCGTTCTTCTTTCGTTACCTGCGCACTTTCTAGCATAACTAGATAAAAATGATTAGAGCATGTGAACAAATGATAAGTAATTATTATAAACATGATGCAATTTCCCATTTAGACCTTGAGCATTTGCTTTAAGACGGCAAACATGATGTCTTAAGTTATGATGTCTTAGGGCTATGATTAAGCGAAAAGTAAATCCTAAGGCCATGAAATGATGTCTGCAGGCCATGAAAATGACACCTTTAAACTATGACGCCTTTGGAGCATGATAAACAGAAATGTCACGTCCCAAAATACCCTTAGACGTGAGTGGCAACCGCTAACACCACCTGCCGGAAGAACCAATCTTTCATACACTCACAATGTCTAAAAGAATTGAGATAAAACATGTGCAACTCCAAATCAGTCATTAAAGCAAAAGTAATTATCCAACCAAATATCGTATATCGATTTAAAAAAACAAACATCGCTTAAATGATAAATCTCTAGCCCGAATCCCACACTAAGACTATGGAGCATCTAAATAGAGTTACATGAGTTCAACTTTCGGGCATGCAAACCCAATGAAAAGAAATATAATCTAAAAATAGCTAGAGCTGACATGACAGCCTCCACGAACAATGCGAAGGCTCACCTCAAAAATAGAATTCTCACGAACGAACCATCAACCACTAGTCTCACCTCTCACAGCAGTATCTGCAGACATGTAAGTAAGGAGTGAGCTATATATAAATATAACCCAGTAAAATCCTCGATCCGCTACTTTAATACCCCTGGAACAAGTGTTAGAACATACAAACCACAATAATCACATAAATGATATGCACAAAATATATCTTATAATATAATGCTCAATAAGGTCCAACAAATGTTTCAAAAGTAACTATGTATCTCAACTCAATTCACTCTCACGGCTTGTCATAAACGGCAGTGAAGGTGATCAGCCTAACACCCCGATAAGTCCACGACAACATACACAATGCCCCAAAAGTATACTACGGCAGCATGTACAAAGCCCCTAACATATTACGACAGCATACACAATGCCCCTAACATATTACAGCAGCATACACAATGCCCCTAACATATTACGGCAACTATGTATGCCCCTAGTAACCATATTACGGCAGCGAAGAAAATATATTCAACGCCCCAACGTCACCTCACATATTACCATTAAATAATTCTCAATATACTTCATTAAATACATATCCACGGTCAAAGACCACCAATTCTGCCAAGCACACGCTTGTCCCAACATATGGACTAGGCAGAAAAATACATTTTATAAAGCAGGTTTGACAAGCAAGCACCAAAGCTTAAAGTCCCACTTACCTCGCTAACAACAAGTTCTCAACCTTGCAATGCATACACCAACCAAACAACCTCCAATGGCTTCAATCTATATAAAATATATCAATTAACAATGTCAATTAAACTAGCCAGGGTCAAGTCTCAATCTCCCAAACTTTTAAGCTTAGAGCTAGACCTTGATATCTCACACCTTAACCATGAATTAAAGGTAGAGAAAATAATATCTTAGTCTCACTGTCAAAACTTAATAGGTGAAATTTTTTTCCAATATATTAACACTCATAATCCTAAATAGTATTCAAGCTGCATATAGACACGTTAAGGTAAAAACCATAGATTTCAGGGAAGTAATATGCTTATCCAGTGTCTTCAAATATTCATCATCGTGGCTTAAATACTCTAATATGCTTACTCATAATTTGCCAAAACAGAGAGATTCAATTCCTTTCCAATTAGCCGTTCTTTGTGCTAAAAAAAAAAAACTGCTTATACTTCTACATTAAAGATCATCACTGAAACCTATATTCCTCTCATTATCATCCCATTATTAGCAAATCAATATGCCCTCTAAGTATAAGTGGTAGAAAAGAAAAGTTGCAGTTGTACCATAGAATTAATAGGTTCTTTTCCATAGCATATTATGTAATCCAAACCTTTTCTGTCAAAACTTTCACTGATTCACCAAAACACTTTTGTTTCTAATCTATAATCATTGATCCAATCACTGCTAACTATTATAAAGATAGAGGACAAGGTTTCAACTTTCTGCAAAATAGCATGCCATACATAAATATACCACTTTAACAAAATTTGATGCCAATACCTCAAAGCAGTAGCCAGAGAATTCCACAATTCTCTTCTCTGTAGTCTTCAAAATTTCCTCCGTGAGTTCTTTCTCTCATCCAGAAGTAACAAAATTATTCACCCTAATTTTCTACTACTCCATTCACATACGACATGCTATTAATAGATGAGGGAATGGGCTTGGGCCCACTCCTTTTAATTCTCTTTAATTTTATCATTTTGGTTAGTTACCAATTAACCCTTCATTAAAATAATTGGGTTATTACAAGAAAGTAAATCCTTAGGCCATGAAATAATGTCCGCAGGCCATGAAAATGACGCCTTTAGACTGACGCCTTTGGAGCATGATAAATAGAAAGTAAATTCTTAGGCCATGAAATGATGTTCACAGGCCATGAAAATGACGCCTTTAGATCATGACGCCTTCGAGTAATTATATAATGATTAAAGAAAGCGTATTTGTCTTGAGTAGCATAATATGTCGTCTCGTGATTTGAGTAGCTTGGTCTGTAGTAGTTTGATGTGGTTCAGCAACTTGATGCAATTTGTATGCTTGATTGCGGATCTTACAGGTGCAATGTAATGCGGACTCTTGCAGGAGTCATGTAATGTATATTTCTGCAGTTGCCTTGCAATGTGGACTCTTGCAGGAGCCATGCAGTGTTGATTTCTATGGATTCACTGTGGTGTGGACTCTTGCGGGAGCCATGCAATATTGAACCTTACAGGAGCCGTGCAATGTAGATTTTTGCGGATGCACTGCGGTGTGAACTCTTGCGGGATCCATGCAATATTGACCCTTGTAGGAGCCGTGCAATGTAGATTTTTGCAGATGCACTGCGGTGTGGACTCTTATGGGAGTCATTCAATATTGACCCTTGCAGGAGCCATGTAATGTAAATTATTGCGGATGCATTGTGGTGTGGACTCTTACGGGAGTCATACAATGTAGACTCTTGCGAGTGCCATGCAATGTTGACCCTTGCAGGAGCCATGCAATATTGATTTCTATGGAGTGGACTCTTGCGGAAGCCATGCAATGTTGACCCTTACAGGATCCGTGCAATACAGATTTCTGCGAATGCACTATGGTGTGGACTCTTGCAGGAGTCATGCAATATTGACCCTCACAGGAGCCATGTACTGTAAATTATTGCGGATGCACTGCGGTGTGGACTCTTGTGGGAGTCATGCATTGTAGACTCTTGTGGGAGCCATGCAATGTTGACCCTTGCAGGAACCATGCAATGTTGATTTCTATGGAGTGGACTCTTGCGAGAGCCATGCAATGTTGACCCTTGCAAGAGCCATGCAGTGTAGATAAGGTAGTTTAGCTGTTTTCCCGTGTTGAAAATAGAGTAGTTCATGTAACTGTACCTGTTATCCTGCACTCAAAGAAAATTGTAAGTTTGTAAAAGGGGAAGGTTGATTTTTGCCTCTGTTATGACTGGCGTGCCTCCTCCTTTCTTGATATTATGGTCTGATGATAGGCTTCGTCCGAGTTTTCACTTGGGTAGAAATAAAAACAAGTTTAAAATTCATGTTTTGAAAATGTTTGCTCTTGAAAAAAAAAAGAAATGAAAAATGTTATTGTAAAGGAGATTAAAATATTATTGATCATTGATTGTGACACGTTTTAAGACAACGCAACTTCTTTTAAGCGAGTATCTTTTTGTCTAGAAATTTTTTTATCTTCAAAAATTTCTGCCCTAGTGTAGATTTGATTGCTTCGGTAGGTGAAGGTTGCTTGCTTTGAATTTTTGACATTTTCTCAAAATTTCTGCCCCAGTATCATAGTTGCGCAAATTCTATCCCATAGAATTTTTGAGATCCTCTCAAAAATTCTGCCCCAGTTACACGTTTATAAGGGAAAATAGGAGAATTTTATTATCATAGGACCGAACTCCAAAAAGCACCTACGTATCCCTCTTAAACGGGAATCAGGTCAAACGTAGTTCCAATTACAAGGTAAGAAGGCATGAAATAAAGCTTAATCATAATATCTCTTAACAACATCTGAATTGATAGGCTTGGACCAAACTTTGCCATCTATTTCTGCAAGTATGAGTGCTCCTCCTGTCAAAACCTGATGAACCACATAAGGACTTTGCCAATTTGGTGAGAATTTACCCTTTGCTTCATCTTGGTGTGGAAAAATACTTTTCAAAACCAACTACCCGGGCGAGAAGTGTCTTGGTTTAACCTTCTTGTTGAAGGCTTTGGCCATTCTGTTTTGATAGAGTTGACCATGACAGACTGCGTTTATCCTCTTTTCGTCTATGAGTTCCAGTTGCTCGAATCTACCTTGTATATATTCAGTGTCACTCAATTTTGCTTCCTGAATGATTCTGAGAGAAGGTATTTCTACCTCAGCAGGTATCACTGCTTCACTACCATAAACTAGAAGATAAGGTGTGGCTCCCGTAGAGGTTCTAATTGTAGTTTGATATCCTTGCAGGGCAAAAGGTAACTTTTCATGCCAATGCCTGCATTTATCAATCATCTTTCAAAGTATCCTCTTGATGTTCTTATTGGCAGCTGTCATGCCCTATTTTTCACCAAAGTTAAAACAAGCACGACTTATGGACTCTAAAAAAATTAATTTTGTATAAAGTCGCCACCTAATTTTTTAAGGAAAATAAGAAAACCTATTTTTTATTATTGACGTGTATGACTTATGTTTTAATCTGCGAAAACCAGTTTAAATCCTAGGTAAGGGTTCAAATTATTCCGAAAGGAAGGGATTAGGCACCCTTCAGAATCCACAAAAGGTGGTACCCGACTAGACTAAATTTATCAAAGAGGGAGGAGGTAAAAATTAATTTTTTAAAAGTATAAATATATAAAATATGTATTAAAAGTAATGTAAAAAGGTTTATGTGTGAAGAGTGTGTATTAATTATATAAATAAGAGATATTATCATAAATGTGTGTATAGAAATATATAAACAATATAAAAGGATGTGTAAGAATATGTGTGAAAAAAAGAAAGTACTCTTTTGAAAAGAAAAATACTTTGTAATGTATGGAAAATAGAGTGTTGTTTATATTTAAAAAGTATTCTCTAATAGTTTTAACTTAACAAAATTAATAAAAAATAATCAATTGTGGATAAGAAAAATAGAGTTATTTTTAAAGAAAAGACTATAATATTATCTGACGTAAAGAATGTGAAATAATTAATTAGATACCTAAATCGATTTAATTCTTTGAATAAATATTAACGGCCTAAGTTTTGTCTAAGCGCGCAAAAATGAATATGTAAATGAAGGACATCCCCACCCGACGCTCCAAAAGTAAAGTTTTCACTATGATTAATATTTGTACAATTTTGTAAGAATATAAAAGTAAATACAATCACTGAATTTGAGGAGATCTCCTTTTAAACATCGTCTTTTGAAAGTGTCTCCGAGAACCTGTATACACAGTGGATATGAATATTAGTAATGAATAAATAATTATCAAAATCAAATATGTTTACGTGTATAAATAAAATAGATTTTTGGTTATAAAGTGGGCTCAGATTAAGTTTTAGATACGCCATGGCTATGAAGTGGTTGCTTGAGTTTATCGGCCATCCTAAATCGCCTTGCCAAGATACGAATCATAAAACTTTTCTGTTGTCGTGATGATATAATAATTTCGTCATCGCCCAAATTTATTTATTTATTATTACGTATTTGTATACGTAATATCCTGTCTTTTTATTTGTGGAGGCCTAAAAAATCGACGGATATTTTTTCATTGGCCACTGAAAACATGCAAAAACTAGGATAAGGATTGCAATATCAGTAGCAAAATAATAAGAAGTAAGATTTAACAAAAATATGTATACATAAAAAATGTAGTCACGGTCGTGAAGTGAGGTTTGTTAGAGGCAGCTAGTAGTCCACTGAAGAAGAAAGACAAGAAATAGGAGAGGAGAGATAATTGTGAGCCTAAGTTTAAAAGAAAGAACTCTAAAAAATGAGCAATAGTATTTTTCTTCTTTAAGGAAAAACTAATGGAGAAAGAGGGGAGCATTAAGAGAATAAAACGGGAGGGAAAAATGAGAAAGGGTTATTGTTGTTGTTGTGGTGGTGTTGTTGGTTGGTGTGATGGAAAGAAGAGAAAAAAGAGAGGAAGAAGGGAGAGAGGATGAGAAATGTGTGTGTGTGTGTGTGTCTTTCTTCTTGTGTTCAAGAAAAACAATTCACCTCCTCCCCCTCTATTTATAATAAAAATTAATCCCTCCTTTTATCCAAAAAATAAAGATTTCCTCCTCTCGTCTACTAAATATTACTTTAGTCTATTAGTTATTATCTAACGGATTTTTTTATTCTTTTAACCAAAATAAAATTTTATTATACATAGGGCAAATGTCATGTGTAGTCATGTCACACATCACCTTTAATAAAGGTGACAAGTGACAAGTCACCTTTAATAAAGGTGATAAGACCTCGACTTGACCGAATTATTACTCCTTGTATCAAAGTAATTGATCCGGCTTATCGTTTGCAGATTGTATTAAATAATATACAAAAATGTGTAAATATCGATATGTAATTACAGAAAATATAAACAACAATAAAAAATATAATTATCCTAAAAAATGTATTATGATGTAAATAGTTAAAAATGTAGTGTACTGCAAAGAATTGTAGTGTTATGTTGTGTACGTGTGCAGATGACTGTGAAAAATTTAAAATGATAATAAATTGATAAAAATCCTAATATTTACAAAATTAAGGATAATTATCAATGAATTGTAAAAGTATGTGGAAAAAAATGTATTTTGTGGTCTTTAACGATCAGGAAGCCTGAAGACGTTAGTTTTAAGCACGGAGAGCCAAAATTGGGTGTCAACAACAGCTTCCACCGCTCCATTCATTTATGGTCTATATGCTGTGGAGTTTCGATGCTTGATCTTGAACATCTCACATGTTGTTCTCATCAAATCACTATTGAGGTTGGCACCATTATCTGTAATAATAAACTCAGGTACTCCAAATTGGTAAATATTGTAATTTCAACCAAAATCATCAACGACCTTCTTTGTGACTGACTTATGAGAAGTAGCTTCAACTCACTTAGTGAAGTAGTCAATTGCAACAAGAAAAAACCTATGTTCATTGGACGCAGTTGGTTCAATGGGACTAATGACATCCATGCCCCAAGCTGCGAAGGGCCAAGGAGAGCTGGTGACGTGAAGTTCATTAGGAGGAACTCGAATCATGTTGGCATGAGTTTGGTACTGATGACATTTTTTCACATAACGAATGCAATCGGTCTCCATAGTCAACCAAAAGTAACCTGATCTCAATATCTTCTTTGCCAACATAAATCCGTTCATGTGAGAACCGCATGTTCCAGCATGTATCTCCTCAATCAACCTGGATGCTTCCTTAGCTTTGATGCATCTTAGTAAACCCAAATCTGGAGTCCTCCTATATAGGATTTCTCCATTTAAAAAGAATTGATTGGCTAACCTCCGAACGGTGCGCTTCTGAGTACTCATTGCATTTTCTGGATAATCTCTATTTTCAGATATCCTTGTATATTATTATACCAAGGTTTTCCATCCACTTCTTCCTCTACATGAAAGCAATATGCAGGTTGCTATATTATGTGAACGGGGATGGGGTCGATATAATTCTTTTCTGGATGCTGGATCATGGAAGACAAAGTGGCCAAAGTGTCTGCGAACTCATTCTGGATTGTTGGAACTTGCTTGAACTCTATCTTGCGAAACCTCTTGCGTAACTCTTGTATACAATCTAAGTACGGTAGGAGTTTTGTGTTTTTTATGGCCCACTCACCTCGTACTTGATGAATCAATAAATCCGAATCTCTAATCACCAATATTTCCTGGATATTCAAATCAATTGCATAACAAAAACCCTAAAATGCAAGATTCATATTCAGCCATGTTGTTGGTGTAGGGGAATCTGAGCTTGGCCGACACAGGATAATGTTGACCAGTCTCCAAGACCAAAACGGCACCAATACCTACTACTTTGATATTTACTGCTCCATCAAAGAATAATCTCCAGCCATCATATTCTTCAGAGATATCCTCCCCTACGAATGCCACTTTTTCATCAGGAAAGTAAGTTTTCAACGACTTATACTCTTCATCCATGGGATTCTCATCCAAATAATCTGCCAGTGCTTGTGCTTTTACAGCTTTCTGTGTGACATAGACTATGTCAAACTAGCTCCGTAGTATCTGCCATTTAGCTAGCTTCCCGGTGGGCATTGGTTTCTGAAATATATACTTCAGAGGATCCATTCTAGAGATCAAATAGGTAGTGTATGCTGAAATATAATGTCTTAATTTTTTAGCTATCCAGGTCAAAGCACAACACGTGCGTTCCAGTAAGGAATATCGAACCTCATACGACGTATATTTCTTGCTCATGTAATAAATTGCCTGCTCCTTTCTGCCTGTCTTATCATGTTGCCCCAGAATACAAATAAAAACGTTATCCATCACAGATAAATATAGTAATAACGGCCTACCAGGTTCGGGAGGATTTAATAAATAATCTTTGATTTTGTCGAATGCCTGCTGATACTCTGTCATCCACTCTATGGCCGCATCCTTCTTCAGTAGCTTGAAAATCAGCTTACAAATAATTGTAGACTGAGCTATGAAGCAACTGATATAGTTAAGGCGACCCAAGAAACTCATTACCTCTTTCTTGCTTTTGGGAGGCGGAAGATCCTGAATAGCTTTGATCTTGGCTGGATCCAATTCTATACCTCGTCGACTGATAATGAAGCCCAATAATTTTTTGGCAGGGACCCCGAAGACACATTTCGTAAGATTTAACTTCAAATTATACTTTCTCAATCTGTTAAAGAACTTTTCTAGGTCGTCCAAATGACTTGATCCCTTTTTGGATTTAATGATGATGTCATCCACGTAAACTTCAATTTCCTTGTGGATCATGTCACGGAACAGAGAGATCATGGTCCTCATGTCTGTAGCTCCAACATTTTTCAACCCGAAGGGCATAAACTTATAACAATAGGTTCTCCAAGGGGTAATAAAAGCAGTTTTCTCAGCATCGTCATCATGCATCTTTATCTGATGATAACCTGCGAAGTAATCCACAAATGACTGTGTTTCATGCTTGGCACAATTATCAATTAACAAATGTATATTTGGGAGCGGAAAATCATCCTTCGGGCTAGCTTTGTTGAGGTCCTTATAATCCACACAAACTCTGACCTTTCCGTCTTTCTTAGGAACAGAAACGACATTGGCCAACCAGGTAGGATACTCAGTTACTCGGAGGATACCGACCTCAATTTGCTTTGAAATCTCCTCTTTAATTTTCAAACTCAGCTAGGGTTTGTATTTTCTCAGCTTTTACTTAATAGGAGGACAAGATGGATTAGTGGGCAACCTGTGGGCTAATATTGACGTGCTTAGTCATATCATATCGACATACGACCAAGCAAAAACATTTGGGTGTTTCCTCAGAAACTAGACATATTCCTCTTTCTCATCTTCTGGCATATAAATACTAACACGGGTTGCTTTATTGTCTCAGAATTCTCTATGTTCACTATTTCTGACTCTACAAAGTTTGCCTTGGGTTTATCTTCAAAATCTTCAACCTTACTAACAAATTCCTCGGGCACTTCCCTTTCTTTCACTTCTTCTATTTCACTTATATTATGTTGCGTAGTCTCATTATGTGTCACAATATCAGATTCAACATTTTTAAAAGTGATTTTGTTGAAACAAACAAAAATAAATAATATCAATAAAAATGAAAAGAGAGCTTTTATTAACTCAAATAACTTTAAATGTCTTAAAACATAACAAAATAACTGAAAAGATCTAAATTTGTTTGAAATCGAGTCTATTTATTTCAAACAATAATATAAAATTAAAATCTTCAAATATATCCAAGTGCTCGGCGAGGCCTGGAAGGTGTGACAGTTCAATTGCTGAGTGTAGTTCTTTGTTCAATGTTCTGAATAGGAGATCCTCTCTCCTCACTGATAATGACGTTACAACCTTCTTCTTCAGATTTAGTCAAAAACAAATTCTTTAGACTATCCAATATTTCATCTTCACCATCATCAAGAAACCCGACAGAGTGGAAAATTTGGTACAATAACAACGAAGGATCAAGTGCCTGACCCTCGTCCATGTAGCCTAACCCAGAAGTGTCATTCTTTACAGAAGGGTGTACGGTCTCAACTATTCCTTGTAATCTGGCCCCGAGACCCTTACCTGGTTCATATCCAGATTTGAGCATTTTCTCACCTTTAATCTTCCAACTCATCTCTTCTTCCACATTTCCAACCAACTCTAATGTGTGGAACATTTCTCAATCAAGAACTTCTTTTCCCTCGACAGCATATACGGGATATCCTCTTTCACCGTGTATTACTACCTCTTGATAATCGAACTCGAATTTGAGACATTGGTATAGTGTGGATGGGACTGCACCAGCCACGTGAATCCATGGCCTACCAAGCAAGAGGTTGTAGAATGCGGGGATGTCCATCACTTGAAATGTTATGAAAAAAGTGACAGAAGCCATTACCATGTCCAATGTAATCTCCCTAATAGTATCTCGCTGGGAGCCATCAAACACTTTCACGTTTATCTTCCAATTTTACATTTTAGCCAAATTGACCTCCAACCTTGTTAGTGTACCCAAAGTACATATGTTCAATCCCGTACCTGGATCAATCAACACTCGAGATGCAACCCTTTCTCCATGTTGTACTGTAACATGCAAGGCTTTATTGTGCGACCTTTCTTCAGGTGGCAGCTCATCTTCGTGAAAGGATATCTTGTATGCCTCGAATACCTGCCCTACCATGTGGGCCATCTCTTTCTATGTTATAGTAGATGGTACATAGGCTTCGATTAACACCTTCGTCAGAGCATTTTTATGGTGGTCAAAAGTCTACAACAGTGTCAGGATGGATATTTGAGCTGAGGTCTTGTTCAGCTGATCTATCACAGTGTATTATTTAGCCTGTATCTTCTTCCAAGCACCACTCTCCTCCATTTCTATCACAGGTTGCTTGCTTTTATTGGAACTTCCCTGAGTCAGATTTTCTGGTGTATATATTCTCCCAGATCTGGTGACACCTTGGGCAACATATGCTTTAGCCACTCTTGCTTTACCTGGAGTGTTTTGCTCATAATTCCAAGGAACTGTATGGGATTTACAAGCAATTGGGGAGGTTCAGATGACTGTGAAGGGAGTCTTAGGCCTTGCTACCTCTACCTCAAATGGTGCCCGCTTTGGGGTACTGATGGGTGTCCCATTCGCCTTGTCGATGAACCAGATAGAGTTTTCCAAGTCCACCAATTCATCAACGTCAAGCATGTTCACTTGATGATTCGATAGTGGATTGTTGGTGACGTTCGGTGTCGGATCTTTCAACTGAACGGCCTTAATGTCGATCAACATCTGAATTTTGTTCTTCAGAGTATAGCATGTTTTTATGGTGTGAACGCTCATCCCAGAATGATACGAGCAAACCTTGGTAAGATCAAAATGCTTGGATTGATTGTTCTCACGTCCAGCAGCAATGGGCGTGACATAGCATGCTTCCTTGAGTCTTTCGTATAGTTGGGCTATAAGTTCGGCTAAGGAAGTGTATTGTTTTTTTTGAAAATTGGCTCTGGGTATCTAATTTTGTTAGGGAGAAGGCTGGGGTATTTGTACATGAGTGGGTTGGACATTATACACGGGGTAAGCTGGGCTTTGGAATTGTGGATGTAGTGGATATGGGGTAAGTGCTTGGTATAGAGGGGAATGATACGACATTGGGGTTTGCATTTGGTAAGGAGATATCGGCTATGGCATTGGAGATTGTGGTTAGGAAGGTGGAGTTGTAATAGGAGTTTGGTAATTGGGCATGCTTTTTGAAGGCTGGGCTAACATCACTGTTCCTACCTCTTTTTTCTTCTTGTTCTCAGCAATTCCTCCAGACTGCAAAGCCTTGTTGGCAGCCTGTAAAGCTTACAAATTAATAATGCTTCCATTCTTAAGACCCTCTTCAATTATTTCACCTACCTTGATCATTTCAGCAAAAGTTTTATCCACAACGGTTATCATTTTCTCAAGATATTGTGGCTCCTGTGCGTGAATAAAGTACTCCTTCATTTGAAATTCTTCAATCGGGGGTCGAGCTCTTGCAGTCTCAGACCTCCATCTTATAGCATAGTCCCTGAATGACTCATTGGTCTTTTTTTTCAAAGTCTGCATATAGAACAAGTTAGGAGCATTGTCAATGTTGAACCCGAACCGTTCCATAAAATCTAATGTCATATCGATCCAGCCTTTCCACTTCCTTGCATCCTGCTCAATATACCATGTTAAGGCTTCTCCACTGAGACTTCTCATGAATATTTTCATTCTTATCTTCTCGTCTCTCCCTACTCCGGATAACTTATTACAATACATGGACAAATGCACCTTGGGATCTCCAGTCTCATTATACAATTCAAACTTTAGAGGTTTGTGACCCTCCGATAACTCCACATCAGGGTGTACAGATAAATCCTCATAACAGAGCCCCTTGACCCTTTGCTTCCCTTAAGTTGCTTCAGCCTCTCAACCACAGATTGCATCATGGGGTCCCTTTCTGAAGGATCAGGTGCATACTGAGGGTAGGTGAATGGGGTTATTTGGACGTAAATGGGATTCAAAGAGCTGCTACCAGATACTTCATTGTAGGATACGTTAGCGAAAGACGTATGTAGGTAAGTGGGATATTTAGTATTTTGGACATGATGAGTGGGATATATGGGATTTGGAGTATTATGGGTATTTTGAGGAAGGGTAAGGTTTTGGATATTTTGAAGAGGAGGAAAATTTTGGATGTTTTGAGGAGGAGGAAGGTTTTGGATGTTTCCAGGAGGAGGAAGATTTTGGATGTTTTGAGAAGGAGGATGGTTTTGGATGTTTTGAGCTGAGGGTAATTGACTACTTGGGGTAGAGGTTTGAGATTTTGCACCAATATGACCATCAACTTGTGGTTCGAGAGGGGTGTTAAGGATAACAGAAAGATTGGCCAAGTTGCGCACTACGCTAATTCTCCTTGCAATTTGAGAATCTGTTGTCCCATTCTTAGGATAATTTCATTTTGTCCCATGACACTTTCTCCATCTGTGCTTTTATCTGTAGCACTGTTGTTATCTCCCATTGTCTCTTTCAAACTTATAGGATGAGGAAGAGGAGGAGGAGCCCCTTTTGACTGCGTGTGATAGGCCAGAGTGCCAGAGTGCACAAATCAACCTTTGGGAAAGGGGAAAGACAAAAAAAAAACAAGATCCAAAATTAGTGCTTTAGTGGCATAAGGAGAATAAAAACAACACACATTAGACACATTGTTCGACGTTTCCTATTTTGTGTGCCTCTTTTAAGCCAGAGGTGGGCCTATCGTTGTTTGAGAGATAAATATGTCGTAAAATATTGTCATGTACTTTTAATAAACCCCAACAAATTCGAAAATTCATTAAACTAAATTGTGTCAAAACTGAAAATACAAAGAACTATTAAAGAAATAAACTAAATTCTGAAAACATCTTCTTCTTTGTCTTCTTTTTTGTAGGCATATAAAGCTTTTTCAAAGCGATGGCGGCTGGTCAGGAGATATGATAGTGCCAGCGTTCCTCCTAGGTTTCCCATGCTAAGACACTCTTTGTCTTGTCAATCAAACTCCTCATGAAGTTCGTGCACTTTTTCTTTTACACTTATAGCGCGTTGCCTCCAAAATTCTAACTCTTTGCCCATTTCTACTATCTCTTTTGCATTATCATCATGCAATTGGCGATGTCGTGTCTCAGATTCCAAATCCCTTTTCTTAAACTTGTGGTATAGGACTTGCGCCTCAGCTTCTTTGTCATTAACCTGTTTGCCCCTTGTAACGCCCCAAGTCACATTGTTTTTCAAGTCAGCGTGTAACCATTTAACATAGCCTACTACATAACCTACTTGATATCTGTCCGATTCGATACTCTTCTGGTCCAGAAAAGTCTTCTTGCCCCAAGTTTTTACAATATCAGTAGCATGCGAAATTTTGTCATTTTGATAATCCACCCGATGTTCATCCATGTTAGTCACCTTTGGTATTATTTTTTTCCTGCCTGCTTTTCTCATTACTCCTGCAGGAGCATATGGTTGAAGTCCATGAAGTCCCATCAAAATCAAGTAGACTTGATGCTGGTTGTATATCACAAAGTTCATACTTGGAAACCAGTCAAACATACATTGAACAGAATCTTCAGTCAAAGCGCTCAACATCTGTCCCCACTTTTCTACCTTATTTGGTCGCTTGATTCTTACGACCCCCATGATAACTCGAAATTGATGTGCAGCAATATTGTCAGTCCCAGTTAGTGTACACATTCTTTTCAACCCATGCACCTTTTGAAGGTGTTCGATCAACCATAACTACAACAATAAATTACATCCTTCAAATCGTCTGGCCCCATTTTTGCAACAACCCAGGGCCGGATAGTTGTCAGCTAGGATCATAGGTACAATCATGAACGGGCCCTTTTTAATCCTATTACACAAAGCATCGGCCACCGTAATTAAGCGGTTGTGTATGACTTCATCCACCCCATTTGGGAAGACCACTATTCCTAAGAAATAGACGATAAACGTAAAAACCCTTTTACTTTCCCATGACTTAGGATCAGGACTCTCTGTTTCATACGCTTGCCGACTATAACGGTGTCCAAATTTATCAAACAGACGACTTCCCGGAATCTTGGATTTCATCACATATGACACCATCATATTGCCTTGGAGCCCTAACTTGTCTCGAACCTCTTCTAAGGTGACGCTTTTTCGGAATAATGACCTCATCTTTACGCCAACTCATTTTTGGCAACAAATTCATATCTTCGACATATCCTCCAATTTGCTCAAGAAGTGGGGTCATCTTAACGTCGCCGAACCTGAACACAAACCTTTTTTCATCCCAAAATACAGTAGCAGCCTCAATAAGTTCCCTGCACGGGGTGACATCCATAAGAGATGGCAAGCTTCCCAATACCTTTCTCACTGCGGCTTGTCCTTCTAAACCCAAGTATAGCCACCACGACTCCATCTGCTTTGGCATGCACCAAACTATACTGAACCTTGGATATGATGTAGGTGGTGCCATTGAACCTGGAGAACAAAAAGTTAGCCTACCCTACCCCCGATGAGCAAACGACAGCATGTAGATAATATTTATCTCTCAAAAATACACATAAATTATGAGGGCGTCCTTTTCGGGATTGTGACATCCCTTAGAACTTAGGGAATAGTTTTCTTAGCAAAGTACCTAGGCTTTAAGATGCCTTTTCCTTAGTAAAGGAATAGATAGGTAAGATCTAGGAACAAGGGTGATTTTTGACACGGTTTCCTCAAGCGGACAACTTGAGAGTGGGAAGGCTCATAACTGTCGACGCACCGCTGATCGACCGATTCACGAGACATTTTTCATAAGGTGTTTTTAGAATACGAACATCCGTGCAACCACGCAACCGTTCTTAAAAACAATAAAAGTGATTCCAAGTGGAGGAAAATATGAGCGGAATTTCATTTGGATATAAAGCAGTAACACATAACACATAGTAGAAAGCAGTAACATGTTGATCAATACATATAAAAATAATAATAATAAAACTAGATAAAATTAATAAATACATAACTAAAGGGACATGAGGGAGACAAAAATAACAAGTAAGGAATTAAAAGGGCAAAAGAGAGTAGAGGGACGTGAAAAGGCAAATGAGATAAGGAAAGGAAAGAGGATTAACATGCTTTCTAACAATAAATTAGAGATGCCAAAAATAATTATTTAAGAAAACTGATGATGCAATAAAAAATTAACATTCATAGTCAGAGAAAGTCGAAACAACTCAAGAAAAATAACGAAAATCCCACATAATATATAAACTCATAATGGTTAGAACCTAAGTATCTCCAGCAGAGTCGCCATATTGTCGCGCCCCATTTTTCTCTCGAAAAGTGAGATTCGACATGACAATTCTAGTTAGGATTAATTAAGAGAGAAGAGTCGCCACCTAACGAATTATGGTACGTTGGGACACCATGCTAGACTAATTACGAACTTATTTTAATAGTCTACGTCAACCAGAAATTCGGGTAAGGGTTCAGGTTATCTCGAAAGGAAGGTGTTAGGCACCTTTCAAGGTCCACAAATGTGGGTCCCGACCGAACTCATATATTACGTGAGAAATTCTATGTGATAAGCAAAAAGGTCGATTATTTTATTAACTACATAATAACTGAGTGTAAATATAGATAGTTAATAAACTAAACATACAACTTAATTTTTAGCCGTTATCTAAGTGATAACAAAATACGTAAAGGTAAATCAGATAAGCAAGAAGATAGATTTTATTTAAAAAGGTAAACCTAGACCACCCCAAAGCTAAAAGGAACATGCAAAGAGTAAAATATAAGTGAAGTTTTAAAAAGATTTGGACAAGAGTTAATTTTATCTTATTCGGATCAGCACCCGGCTTATTAACGGATAACAATGTCGCATATCGCATTGTCAGATTCTGCTCGAATCAACTTTCATCATGTTTGAATGTTCTACCCACCTCACCTAATTGGTTATTAATCTTAAAGGGCGATCTAAAGAAAGCGATAAAACTAGTGTTACCCAAAAATGCCTACCCGTCCAAACTTAATGTCCAAGAGGCGTTGGACGACCTATTTTTGGATAAGATCTAGACGCAAAGAAAATCTTAGGCTTTCTAATTAGACTCGGGATTTACGTCATACAGAACAAACAAGACTTAGCAACTAGCACATAAAGGTTCAAACAAGCCTCTTAGTCAATTAGAATCGATTAGGTGATAGACAACTATTCTTTTTACGTAATTGAGACCTATAGGCATGATTTCTAAACGTGGGGTTCTTAATTAAGGTGCCAAAAATTTAAATAAAGTGCTAGCTATTAAAGCTTGATTTGAATATGCTGGAAATTTAAAGGTATTGAAAATTAATAATTACAGAAGAAATTGATTTTAGATTGCTGAAAAATGGTTTAAAGTGCTGGAAATTATTTAAAACTTTGCTAAAATTATTCTAAGGTTACTGGGAAATTACTAGAATATACTGAAAATAAATTTGGGAAGCAAACAATCTCACATAGTGAAAATAAAAAATAAAAAAAATCATGCAAGCAACACAAAAACAAAGAAAATACTACATATAAAAATATAAGTGCTTCAATAAAGACGTACCGGTCAAGCAGCGAGTACGTAATAATAATAATAATAAGGCCCTAAGCAGTGCATCAAGATGAAACCAAGGATGGACTTTTTCCAAAGCAAAAAAAGACCTTGAAGTAATTTCTTTTAATGTGTAGAGAGAGTATATGAAAAAGCCTTTTTGAGTCTCTGTAAAGGGGAGCCAAAAGTCTGTATAATAGTGAGGAGAGGTCCTGTTTAAATAGTCAATAGAGAGTGCCAAGCAATCCCATAAGAAAGGAAGAAAGAATATTCTCAAAATCAATTAAGAAAATTCTTTTCCTTTAACAGATCAGCAAGATCAATTAAAGGGGCGTAATTATGTCAAAATTACCATAGAAAATGGCTAAGTAAAATCTGTCTAACACTATAAAGGAAGGGAGATCAAAGTTGAGAAAATAAATTTCCTTAAACAAATCAGTGAAATCAATTAGGTGTAGAAGTCATGCCAAGGTTACCATAATTAAGCAATAAAGATCTGTCCGGAATAAATAAGGAAAAGAAAATCAGTCCAAGAATCAATTAATAAAATACTTTTCTTAAGAAATAGAGTAGAATCGGATTAAGGATGAAATCATGACCAAACACCAAAAGTGAACAAGTAAAATCTATTATGCCTTTTGAAATAAATATACACACATCAAAGTCCCCTAATTCTCATTAAAACTTTCCAAATATTCTCAAGTATCACATATTTTCAAAGTTCTGAATTGCTAACTCAGTAGAACACTTGAGGCCAATTATAGAAAAGAGGTACATTAAACGAAAAGGGGAGCAAACAAAAGATGATAAATTAATCCAATAACTATTTCAGTTAAGAAGCAAGAAATCAGAAATTTTGAAAGCCAAATAAAATCAATATCCAATTCAAAAATTAGGGTTAGCCAAGGTTGAGAGAATTTGGGCAATTGTAAGTATGAAAATCTAAGGAAGTAAACAAACACGAAATCAACAGAAACGAATCAAAAATTTTGAACAAACTTTCTTAATTTCAAAGAAAAGAAGTGGTAGAATAGAATGATAAATGTCAATAAAAAGCAAACAAGGGTACAAACCAGGGATGAATTTTACGAATTTGTCAAGCGCTTTAATATTTTTGACGGAGTCTGGCCGAAGATAAGGGAGATAGCGGCAACATCGGGTTATTGATATGAGGTGGTGGTGGTGCATCGATGGTATGGTTCGTCAGAACTATAGCATGGTGGTCACCGACAGGGTGTGAGGGAGATCAGAGAGAGAAAGAAGGAGAAAGAGGTGAGGCTGGTGGGGTACGGAGCGGCTGGAGAAGAGGAGATCGAGGGAGAGAGAACGATGAGAGAGGTGTGGTGGCTGGTGTTGGTTCACCGGCGGTGGGATTCGCCAGTGAGGGGCGGAGAACAGAGTGAGAGAGAGAGAAAGGTGTGAGGGTGGTGCGGCTGTGAGAGGAAAATGGGTTTAGGGTTAGGTTTTGGTGGGGGTTATTTGATTAAAAAGGAAAGAAAATGGAGAGTTAATTTCAGTCGTTGGATCAATCTTGATCAACGACTGAGATTTGAAATTATAAAAAGGGTCAAAAATTGAGTTATTTAAATTGGGATTAATTGAAATAGAGTTGGGGTTTAAAATTGAGTCATATTGAGCACAATTTAAGCTAAAATTGACAAGAATTGAGTACAAAGTGGCTAGAAATTAAATAAATTGGAAAATTAAACTAGGCTGCTATTTAATAAATATAATAATAACATCAATAACAATAACAAAATCAATTATTATGAAAATCATTATGATTAAATTAACTATGAATAAATTACGTATTTAATTAATGATACGTAGTATATTATTTAAAGTTGTCGATAAATAATAATTTGAAATAAATTATGCACCTTATAAATTATGAATACGAATTTTAAGGAAATTTATAATAATAATAATAACAACAATAATAATAATAGACTATATGTTTGTAAATTATGAGTATGCGTATTTGTGGAAATACGTTAATAAATATTAATAAAATTATGTAAAAATATTATATTTAAATTAATAAAATGTATATATTTTATGTAAAAATAAATTACATACTTCAAAATTATGAATGCAAGACCTCAAGATTTATTTGATACTAAAATAAGAAATATTAATAGCCAAAACTAATAATTTGTAAAATAGCAGCCTAAAAGAAGTATCGGGAGGTCAAAATTAAGTGTCAACATTGAAAATAGTTGGTTCGAATGAATGGTAGATTAAAAGCTACACCCACAATTACTAAGCATGTCATGCTAGGATGTCTAACACTAAGGGACGAGTTTGAGGAATAAATTTCATAATATGGTGATGAAATTGGATATAATAAAGACATATGACAGAGTTTCATGGATATAATAAGGAAGTTAAGGTTTTCAAAAATCATTGTTTATATGGTTTGGTGGATTATTTCGGGTAATTGACTTATGACTTTTTCTCCTTATTTAGAAGTCTGAAACAAGGTGATCCTCTATTCCCTACTCTTTTCTTAATTGTTGTTGAAGTGTTATCTAGGGGATTAAATAATCTTCACAAAGATGTGGAGTTCAAAAGATATAGAATGTCTAAGTGGAGCCCGAAAATAAATTGCTTATCATATGCTGATGAGTGATGACACAATTTTGTTTTGCTCTGAAGATAATGCATTAGTTATTAAAATGGTAGGGGACTGGAGGGATTATGAGATTATTTCTGGTCAGTTGATTAACAAAGAAAAAATAATTTCTATTTACATGAGAAAACACTTCTGATAGTGGGGATTATATTAAGAAGACTTACAGGGATTAAAATGGGCTCTTTTCCACTTACATACTTAGGATGTTTTGTTTTCTATGGAAGAGATATTAAAAAGGCTATCCAGGAAAATTATGACATGGCAAAATAAGTTTTTGTCCTATGGCAGGAGATTCATTTTGGTAACACATGTATTGTAATCTATGCAAGTATATTTACTATCAACAATGAATCCACCTAAAAAGGTGATTGATCAATTGCTCCAGCTCTTTGCCAGATTTTTCTAGAGCAAAATATGAGGAGAAAGAGAAAAACATTGGGTGGCTTGGGATGAGTTATGTTACCCACAAAAGGAGGGCGGTGTTGATTTTATATCACTACATGATGTATCCAAGACTTTATTTATAAAAATTTGATGGAATTTTAGAGTCTTAACCTCATCCCTATGAATTTTTTTCATGTGGAATAAGTATTGCAAAAAACTGCAACCTATCATAGCCAAAGGATCTGGTGCATCACCTGTATGAAAAAAGATTATGATAGTAAGAGATGAGGTAGAGCATGGTATTTGGTGGCAACTCAAGTCTGAAAACTCTAGTTATTGATTTGATTATTAGACCAAACAAGGAGCATTGTATTTTATAAAGAAAAATATCAGAGTAGAGGAAGCAGCGGAGGTGAAACAGTTTATCAGCAATGAAGAATGGATAAGCAGAAGTTAATTGAGGATTTCTAATGAGGAAATGACAGATCTCATAATTGAGAACATTCGCCTTATTCTAATAGAGAAAGTGAATGACAAACCATGGTGGATGGCTAATACTAGTGAAATCTCTTCTCAGTCAAATGAGCATATGGGATCATGAGAAGTAGAAAGAATGAACAGGAATGGCTGAATAACACCTGGATTAAAAGGGTGCCTTTTAAGATTATCTTCTTTCATTGGAGTGTGAGAAAAAGAAGAATTGCTACTAAAGACAATCTTAGAAGGATGAGGATAAACTTAACCTCCAGATGTTATTGTTGTGAGAACTTTGAGCAGGAAACTATATCCCACCTTTTCTAACAGATTTTATAGCCTAAAAACTATGAAAGCACTTTGTTACAAATGCAGGTATTAGCATGGAAGGAGTTTATCTACAACAACTTATTACAAGATGGTGGAATGCCCCAACTTCAACAAAGTTAAAATTCATTTTCAGGGCTATTTGTGATATGAGAACTGTGAAAGAGAAGAAAAAACATGAAAACATGGAAAGGAATATAATTATCAAAGACTTCTTCATCAAGGTCAGACAACTATATATCAATTAATCAAGTTAAAGTTTTCCTGGATAGATATACCAAAGGCATGTGAAGGAATGGTAAGAATTTTACAGAAATACATGTCAAAATTACATTATCACCCTGTTAAATGGGTGTCCCAGGCCAAGGTTGGGTTAAATGCAATATGGATGGAGCCAGTAAAGGAAATCCTAAAAAAAGTTCCTATGACTTTTGTATCAGAGATAACATGGGCAATTTGATGTATGCAGAAGAATAAACGCTAGGAATCATAACTAATATGGAAATAGAGATCATGGTTATCTTAAGTACACTGAAACAGTGCAAAATCCAAAACCTTCATCACATTATTTTAGAAACTAATTCACCTAGTTTAAAGAATATGATAATGAAGAATAGAGGTTACCTTGGCAATTTGCAGAGAAGATACAACTGTTAATGATGGGCATATAGGTTCAAATTAAGCACATCTTTAGAGAAGCAAATTAGTTAGCAAATAATTTGGCTAATCTAACTCTAGATCAAGGAGATTTCTTGCAAGCTCATACATTTCAACAACTACTAGTAGAATGCAAGAAAATCTTGGACATAGACAAAGCACAAATATCGACATTAAAAGGGCAGCCCGGTGCACTAAAGCTACCGCTATGCGCGGTGTCCGGGGAAGGGCCCAACAACAAAGGTGTATTGTACGCAGCCTTACCTTGCATTTCTGCCAGAGGCTGTTTCCAAGGCTTGAACTCGTGACCTCTAGGTCACATGGCAACAACTTTACCAGTTACTCCAAATTGAGGATTAGATATAAAAAGATTAGCACAAATCTACATCTAAATGCACAGATTTAACCAACATAGATCAAGATCTCATAATTATGCTATTTAAATCTAGAGTTTTACCCAACAAATAGGCTACACAACTATGAGAACCACTAAGCTATGTCATCTTACGAAAAGAGTCACCATAAATAATTTGCGATAGTTCTCAACGACGGCATTTGGAAAAGAAGACAGTGAGAACTGATGCGCCATGGTTACATGGCACTTTCGATGCTTAAAACAAGGAAAATATGCAATAACTTGGGTGTATTTTGTTGGTATGATGTGGTTTCTGTCCTACTTTGCAGGTTAACAAGTTTTAAAGGCAAAACGATCAAAAAGGAAGAATCAAGCCCAAGAATGAAGTGTTAGAAGAAGAAAGAACAAGAACCTGCAACAGAGGAGGATTCACGACATCACTCACGTGACGTGGAAGCCACTCACGTGACGTGAGTGGATGTCGTGAGTCCACTTCAGAGATGTTTTGATTTCCAAGACACCAATCACATGGCGTGACTGGCACTAACGCGATGTGGAAGCATGGCGTGACTCAACTTCTGAAGACGTCTAATTGAGCCCGATTTCTATGACATCGACCTACGTGGCGTGACTTGGTTCCACGATACCAAGTCACGGTACCGTGGAAGTTGCCGACTCTCTTCTCCTATTTTGATTTGGATAGGATTAGTTTTGTATCTATAAATACCCCTGTATAGTCCTATGTGCGAGAGTTAGTCATTACATTATTTTAAGAGCTATTTCATACTATTTCTGAGTTCATAAACATATTCTTGGTTCTGTAGTTACAAACCCTAATTCAAGTTTTATTAATAATTGAGATTTCAGTTTTTCTTCATTATTGTGAGATCATAATTATGTTTTCATCTCTGAATTCTTCTTGTGTTCTTACAATTATGAGTAGCTAAACCCATCAACTAGGGTTGTGTGAACCATGAGGAATTAACAAAACCGGTTAAGTGCAAGGCAATTCTGCACCGTTGTGTATGCATGTATTGTTGTTTCCTTCGTTGTGATTTCTCTTCTAACTGTTGAAAATAATAGAAACTCGCCTGTATTCTAGACTTGCTCGAGAGAGAGGTAGAGATTAGGAAAAGGGAATAACAACAGAGATTTGAAGCTATCAACCTTCATCTAATAACTTGAGCCTAAGCGGGAATAGTTATCTGAGATCCAAGATAAGGGTTAGTAGTTCGACACTCGGAGACCGAGAGGAGAAGAGTGAAATTCATCTAACCAAGGTCGAGAGACGTTTAGATGAACATATCTTGTCAGATTTTGCATGCCACATAGCGGGACGGTTTTGTTAGCACAAGTAATCGGTGGAGTTAAGGAATCATTGGGGATCACAGTCCTAGTGTATCTTTCTCATTGTCTACAAACTTGATATAACCAGCAATTGTTACTGTCACTTTTTATTCACACACCCCCCCCCCCCAGTTTTACTTACTTTCCAATTATTGCATCTAGTATTCTAAACAGACTTCTACATATTCCCTGTGGGATCGACCCCAACCTAGTTGGGTTCTATATTTGATATAGCGACCGCTTTATACTTCTTTGGAGAGATATTTTGGGCGACATCAAATTTTGGCGCCGTTGCCGGAGAATACGGTTACGGAGTTGATTAGTACTGGTTGGAGTTGATTGGTTTTGTTTTTACATATTTTTAAGGGCATACGCTGGTCTATGCCAAATACTAGGAGTCAAGGCAATCCCCTGATTCCACTTGATCTTGAAATTGAAAGGACTCAGAGAGCTAATCGAAGAATGGTGAATACTGAAGGAGTTCAGGATCCCGCAGCTGCGGGAGACATTCATCACCAACCAATTCAGCCAGTTGGTCATGAAACAACGGATCAAACTACCGCTCGATTAACACTAGAAGAGCAGGCTAGGCAAGCTGCTCTTAGGCAAGCAAAAAGAGATAATCGAGTGATGCAAGAAGCAGCACAGCGACTGGCTGAGGCTGAAGAACGACAAAGACAACTGAGAGCGCAACTGAGACCATATGTGCCTGTTTATGATGATCCTGAAGATGAGGATATGGTTTATTTCGAACCAATCGAGGTCGGTGCCATCATTTCACCTGAGTTACCTCAGGGCACTAAGTTTGACATTACTAGTGCTTTGATTCACCTGCTAAACTTAAAGGGTGTGTTTTCCGGTTTGCCTATGGATGATCCAAACATGCACGTAATGAATTTTGTGGGGGTCTGCACGTCATATAATTTGCCTAGAGTTGACCAAGAGGCTATTTGACTGAGGTTATTTCCATTTTCTCTAACAGGAGAAGCGACTTTGTGGTTGACAGAATTACCACGAAGATCCATCACTAATTGGCAAGAATTGAGAAATTAATTTATGGAGAGGTTTTTCCCACCTTCCAAGATGCTGTAGTTGAAGGATGAGATCTACAACTTTAGACAACTACATTCCGAAGCAATTTATAAGACATGGATAAGGTTCAAGAAGAAGCTGCAGAATGTGCCAAATCATAGGATGAGTGGTAAAAACTTACTTGAAATCTTCTACAGGGCGTTAAACGTAAATACTAAGGCTGTAGAAGATACTATAACTGGTGGAGCATTTATGAGAATGAGGTAGGATCAAGCTTCAGAAATATTAGATCGTATCACTAAAACCAACCGAGGTTGGCATACTTGGGAGGCAGACACACCGGCTGGCACATATGCTATTGAAGCCTCAGCAGCACAACGAGATTTGGATGAATCTGTGGCTCAAGAGGTCACTCAGATGAGGACAAAAATTGGTCTTCTGGCTAAACAGATAGCGGCCAGAGATGCTGAAAAGGTGCATGCTGTAGGGGCACAAGGTAAATCGGCTAGACATGATGATAGTGAGTCTGATGAAGAGGCGAAGTACCTAGATTGAGAAGTGGTGGGTTTTCGAGCCAAGGGCCAAGGGTCTAATCAAGACTCTTGGAACTCAAGTCAAGGGAATCAAGGTAGGAACTATTATGGAGACAACTACAACATATCGGGAAACAGAGATCGGGAACGAGATCGTGATGGTGATTGGAGATGGAAGAATGATTATAGAGAGAAGAATGGCCTTTATGTACCACCAAGTAGCCGCAATGCTGAGTCGAAAAATTCAAGGATTGAAAACCTTCTTGATAAACTGGTTACAAGGTCAGAAAGCCAAGAAAACTGTCTAAAAGAGATCAAGGCAGATATTTCAGGAATAAGTCAGAAGGTAGATTCCCATTCGACTGTCATTAAACAGTTGGAGCAACAGTTTGGGCAGATATCATTGGCACTGAATCAACGTCAGCCAGGCACCCTTCCAAGCAACACCGTCTAGAATTCGAAGAATGATGCTCATTGTATGGCTATCACAACAAGAAGTGGAATGACTCTCATTGAGATACCCAATCAAGTTGAGAGTGTTCATGCTCCACTAGAAGAGCAGACTAAGGCCACGAAAAAAGTAAAGGAAGCCATAAATAAGTATGTTCCATTCCCAAGGTTTCCTCCACTTTTCCCTCAACGTCTCAAGAAAAAGGTGAATGAAAATAAAATTGGTAGTGGGGAGATCACGAAAGAGGTGAAAAAGCCTCAAATTGATGAAAACAAGGTAAATGCTGAAACTGAGAAAGAAAAAGAAACCCCACAAGGGCTAACACCCATTCCTAGGCCACCACCTCCATTCCCTCAGCGATTGAAGAAGAAGAAGAAGGATGGAAAATTTCAGAAGTTCATGTCCATCTTGAAGCAACTTTCTATAAACATTCCTTTTGTTGAGGCATTGGAGCAGATGGTAGGTTATGCGAAGTGCATGAAGGATTTGGTCACAAAGAAGAGAACTGTTAGTTATGAGTCTGTGGATAATCTGCACCATTGTAGTGCAATTGCATCCCAATCTCTTGTACAAAAGAAAGATGATCCAAGTGCCTTCACAGTTCCATGAACAATTGGGTCGGTTCACTTCGCCAGAGCTTTGTTTGACCTAGGTGCGAGCATTAACTTGATGCCGCCGGTAGTATTTGAGAAATTAGATTTGGGAGCCCCCGAGCCAACAAATATGCGGTTATTGATGGCGGATCGTACGACCAAGAAGCCCGTAGGCATAATATGTGATGTTTTGGTAAAGGTTAAAAATTTCATCTTCCCTGCTGACTTTGTTGTCTTGGACTGTGAGGTCGATTTTGAGATGCCCATAATTTTGGGGAGACCATTTTTAGCCACCGACAGAGCATTGGTAGATATGGAGCGGGGTGAGATGAAATTCAGGCTGGATAATAAGGAAGTCACATTCAATGTTTGCAGAACTATGAAGCAGCCAAAGAACATGAGGGTGGTTTTAGAAATAAATATTTTAGATGACCCTGGAGGCCAACTCAGGGGATATCTTGAGGAAGTCTGAGTAATCAAGATACCCCCGTCGTGCAGCGACGTTAAATCAAGCGCTGCTTGGGAGGCAACCCAAGGTGTCTTACTATTCCTACATTTGCTTTGATTTTTGATTTTGATCGACATTAGACCCATGCACCTAGGGTGCCATAGGTATGTCCCTAACTCTCTTGTTTTATTTTATCTATTGCATTGGGGATAATGCATGCTTACAAGTTGAGGGTGTGAGGTACTTGTGGGTCTATATGTCCTCTTGGGGTTTTTTGTTGCCGTGTTTCTTTTCCGTCAGGTACTATCTTAGTAGAACCGACATGTTTAGATTTTTATTATCATGTGTATTTGTGCTTGATTAGGAGAAAAATAGGGGAATCTTAGTGCAGACCAATTTTGAAGTTGATGTTTTTTTTATCTGAAGGATACCCCTCTTGAAATTTTTTTATTTTTGAAGTATGTGTGAGTAGCATATTTATGTGTGACAATTGTTGGATCTTGTTATGGCACTAGGATTGTAGGCAAATAACGGTAGCTAGCATTGCATGAACTAGATAGGTATTAGTTGATAATACAACCCTGTGCTATGTGTGTGTGAGGTCAGTACGTAGTTAACTGTGTGTGTGTGATCCAGAACTTGCCCGGTTAGTCTTGCCTAGGTTAGAGGATAGTGGTTAGGAAAGGATCATAGACCATTTTTGAATAAGTTCACTTTTAGCCTAAATGTCAAACCAAATGAATAAGTATCCCTTGACCCCGACTTTGAGCCTTAATTGACCTATTTCTTTCATTAGCCTATTCACCTTCCCATTTAAATTACAATGAACCTGTTTTGGCCCTGGTCCCTCCTTGGACACTGTGTACCTCAACTCAGGCAAATCGCCTAAGTTGAGGGTAGCTATTATAGGGGTGCATAGATTGAGCTGGGTATGAAGAAAAGGTTAATAAAAGAAAAAGGAAAAACAGGTTTAGGTGTGAAGGAAAAGAGAAAAAAAAAATAGAGTGAAAAGAAGAGAAATTGAAAAAGAAAAAGAAAAAAAAAAGAAGAAAAAATTTTGTTTTGAAAGTGAAGAAAATCACACCCAAGAATCTGAAAATAAAAGAAAGGAGAATAAGGGAGAATAAAAATGAGAAAGGTTGGAAGTTGGAGCCAAAAATATTGTAGTGTCAAGGAGGGTCGATTCACCATATACATATGTACCATACCCGTCCCCAAGCCTACATTACAAGTCGAGTAAAGTCCTATAGTGATCCTAGTCCAACTGTCCGAAAAACTAAGACATAGAAAATAAGGGCAAGCCTATGGTATTTCATGCACACTGTTTTAACTTCTTTGTGAGAGTGAGTGTTTTGACCTCGTCCCTACTTTGATATTCATTAGTATATTATGAGTGGATGGGACTTCTTTGACTGTGAGAGTACATGGGTTGCATTATTAGCTGCTAGTTGTTGGAAAAATGTCCTTTACATATATGCTTAGTTGTTTGTGCATAATCTGGTGTCATCACTTGATCCCTTCTGTGTCATGATAATATGCTGCCTGTATACACACTTTGGTTTTGAGTTGCAAATAGGAGGGGTCGAAAAAGTTTTGTGTCAAAGGCAATGAGTTGACTTCCAGAGGTCCCTTAGGTTTCTCTTAGTTAAGCATCGTATATGTGTATTTTTGTTTTGTTTGCCTGAGGACATGTAAACATTCTAAGTTGAAGGTGTTGATGCGCCATGGTTACATGACACTTTCGATGCTTAAAACAAGGAAAGTATGCAATAACTTGGGTGAATTTTGTTGGTATGATGTGGTTTCTGTCCTACTTTGCAGGTTAACAAGTTTTAAAGGCAAAATGATCAAAAAGGAAGAATCAAGCCCAAGAACGAAGCGTCAGAAGAAGAAAGAACAAGAACCTGCACCAGAGGAGGATTCACGACATCACTCACTTGACGTGGAAGCCACTCACGTGACGTGAGTGGATGTCGTGAGTCCACTTCAGAGATGTTCTGATTTCCACGACACCAGTCATGTGGCGTGACTGTCACTAACGTGACGTGGAAGCATGGCGTGACTCAACTTCTGAAGACGTCTAATTGAGCCTGATTTCCACGACACCGACCTATGTGGCTTGACTTGGTTCCACGACACCAAGTCACGGTACCGTGGAAGTTGCCGACTCTGTTCTCTTATTTTGATTTGGATAGGATTAGCTTTGTATCTATAAATACCCCTGTATAGTCCTATGTGCGAGAGTTAGTCATTACATTTTTTTAAGAGCTATTTCATACTGTTTCTGAGTTCATAAACATATTCTTGGTTCTGTAGTTACAAACCCTAATTCGAGTTTTATTGATAATTGAGATTTCAGTTTTTCTTCATTGTTGTGAGATCATAATTATGTTTTCATCTCTGAATTCTTCTTATGTTCTTACAATTATGAGTAGCTAAACCCATCAACTAGGGTTGTGTGAACCATAAAGAATTAACGAAACCGGTTAAGTGCAAGGCAATTATGCACCGCTGTGTATGCATGTATTGTTGTTTCCTTCGTTGTGATTTCTCTTCTAACGGTTGCAAATGTTAGAAACTCGCCTGTATTCTAGACTTGCTCGAGAGAGAGGTAGAGATTAGAAAAAGGGAATAACAACAGAGATTTGAATCTATCAACTTTCATCTAATAACTTGAGCCTTAGCGGAAATAGTTATCTGAGATCCAAGGTAAGGGTTAGTAGTTCGACACTCGGAGACCGAGAGGAGAAGAGTGAAATTCATCTAACCAAGGTCGAGAGACGTTTAGATGAACATATCTTGTCAGATTTTGCATGCCACATAGCGGGACAGTTTTGTTAGCACAAGTAATCGGTGGAGTTAAGGAATCATTGGGGATCACAATCCTAGTGTATCTTTCTCACTGTCTACAAACTCACAACCCACCCACCCCTCCCCAGTTTTACTTACTTTCCAATTATTCCATCTAGTATTCTAAACAGACTTCTACCTATTCCCTGTGGGATCAACCCCAACCTAGTTGGGTTCTATATTTGATATAACGACCGCTTTATACTTCTTAGGAGGCATATTTTGGGTGACATCAAGAATTCATTTGAGTCTTTTTTGTAAAGACTTTTTGATTTTTAATTAAAGGGCCTGGTGCTCAAATTTAATTTAAAAAATGGGTAATCAGTTGAATATTCTTATAATTAAAAAATTATAATATATTTATATTTTGAAGATTTTTTATTAAGTTTCTATCACAATCTTTGCGCTTCAGTACACTCTGTGGTGAATATTTTGTGGTAACCTACTCACTGTGTAATAGCTTACAAATCACACAAGAGATATAAATCGTACTAGAAAATTAAGCCTCGTATGACGAACTTATGGCTAAGTGACAGATGGAGGCTAGATTCGATCCAGATCTCCATTTTCCCACATGAAAGACCCACCTCCCAACCACTCAACCATGCCTCTTGAGGACGACTACAACTTATTTGCCATTAAGTGGTGGTTTACTAAAACTTTTAGTTATCACACATGACGTGGATAATCTTTATCATTATCTTCTTATATTTTCTCTTGTATTTTCTTCCAACATTTTTATTTTGACAATGTCTTCTCACATATGATCAAGAAAAGGACAAAATTGCTTGTAATAATTAAAACAAGAGAACACTAAAATGAGTCTATATTTCTTAATTTGTCTTGGCTAGAATTGAGATTGACACGTCGTTTATAGAATATATAAAAGAATACTAATACTATCTTCCTAATGAACTTTAATTTTGTTCATGAATGCAACTAATTTGTAGTTTCTGGTGTCAACTTTCTACTATTTCAGTTTTGTTTTATTATTAATTGTTATATCAAATTAAGTGCATGAATATGACTCGAGTCTCTTCATGTAAATGTTGTCATCGATTGTTTTTTAGAAAAGAAATAAAACAAAAATGTTGCTTTCTATGAACTTTTAATTCTATCTATATCTAGAGTCACCCTTATCATGTTGCAAAGTGAGAGCTCATGTGAAACTTTTTATTCTAACGTAATAACGATAAAATATAATAAAATATTATGACCACCTAATATATGAGACGGAGGTATGGTAAACTCGTAGTGTGTGTTATGGTAGAGGGTGTGGGGGTGGGGGTGGGGGAGAAGGGAGGGGTGGAGGAAAGTTTATAGCTATGTGGGATTATGTTTGGATTCTTTTTGGTATTATACACTATAGTTCACCAAAGCTGACAATAAAAGTATTCTTTATTTTTTTTATAAAGTTTAATCATATAATTATTGTATAAATTCGCTATACATTTATTATACATGAATTATATATCAGCAATGGCTATAATTTATTATAACTAGGTGGGTAAAAAACAAATTTAGCGTCTGACTAAAAACGTTAAGATACTTTTCTTTTTCTTCTGAATTTTCAACATATTAATTACTTTTAAAGGTAAGCTACTGCTCCCTCCGCGTTAGTTTATATTTGACATGATACAATTTTATTTTATTTTTTTTATTTTTTTTAAAAAAGGAAAGGTTTTTTAGTACTTTGGTGGTAAATATGCTATAAAATATCTTCAAAAGTGTGTCATTAAATATAATTTTTTTTAAATATATAATTTTTTTTTTAAAACAGATTAAGAATAAGGAACTACTATCTAGTATTTCTCAAATGGATCTGACTCCTCTCTATTTTCATCCTCTTTATTTTTTTCAAGTTTCTTTCTTGATTGATGACACATGACATAGTTGAATTGAATCGCTAAGATTTCATTATATTAAAGTAAATCTCTAATCATGATTTAGATAATAAATACATTAAATATTTAATTTCAAATATTATTATAATCCCACAATCTTAGCAACTTATCATCTTGTCCATAAACATAAGAACAAAAAACTTTTTCTTCCTATGCAAGATCCATCTTTTAATTTATTTGTAAATTATTTTTTTATTACCTTTTCTTTAACAATTAGCTATTTTATTTTCTTGAAAATAGGTAAAATAAAATAGATGAAATAAACTGGGAGAAATAATCGGCTCTTCTATTTTAGATGAATTTTTTATTGCCTTTTTTGGAACTTTTTCTTTAACAATTAGCTATTTTATTTTCTTTAAAATAGGTGAAATAGAATAGAAGAAATAATCGCTCTCGTATTTTAAATTAATTTTTTATTGCCTTCTTTTTTTGAAACTTTTTCTTTAACAATTAGCTATTTTATTTCTTTAAAATATGTGAAATAAAAATGGGAAGAGAATAGGTGAAATAATTGGATCTCCTATTTTATTTCACATATTTTAAAGAAAATAAAATAACTAGTAATTTTTAAAGAGAAAGTTCCCAGAAAAAAATGCAATAAAAAATTAATTTAAATATAGAAATTAAAAGATGGATTTTGTGAAGGAAAAAAAATTAGGAAGAGTAAACTTTTTGCTCCTATATTTATGAACAATATGTTGCTAAGATTGTGGGATTACAATAATTTTTGAAACTAAATATATAATGTATTTATTATCTAAATCATGGTTAGAGATTTACTTTAATATAATGAAATCTTAGTCATTCGATTCAACTATGTCATGTGTCATCAATAAAGATAGGAACGTGGGAAAAATTGAGAGGAGCCGGATCCTTCTCAAACTATGTTAGATTTCATCATTTTGAGTTTTGACCAAACAATAAGCAACAAACTAGCGCAAAATAAGCAGTCCAATCTTTCCCTGCGTGAATTCCCTGAGAAACTAGCACGTTTCCCGGCTCCCGCCATCTCTTTTCAAGAAACAAGTGAGCTATTTCTTTGCAAAATTATGCTCATCAATTTCATATGTGTCGATTCCGCTTAAGAGCTTGATTCTTTACTCATTTCATACTGGAAAGAATTGCAGGAAATCGTTTGACACCACTTAGTCCTATTTCATTCTCAATGATATCTGACGATCAAGACAGTTCCCATGAAAGTCGTTCATTTCATAGAAGTTTAGTTCTTATTCTTACGAAGCCACGAAAAAAGTATCCAAAAATGAATTTGACAGTCCAAGAGGCCCAGTCATACCAACATATATAGCCCAGAATGCAATGGGCAAACTAATATTTTGGCCCATATATTTCCTTTAGCTGAGCTGCTAAAGGTTTGGATTCTGGCCCAAACTTGTTTGGAAGAATTTCATTATTAGTCAGATTTACTGCCCAGTCAGATATTTGTGTGATGTGATTTTCTTTATTTGAAACCAAGCTATATTTTAAAAATTAATTTAAATTTAGCCACGCTTTCGTGAGAAAGTATTGTTTAAATAAGAATATCCTCAACTTAAAAAGTGCAAAGACCCACTTCTTCATCTTTTCGCTTTCTTCGAAATTTAGGGAAGCATTTGGAGAAAGGAATGATATGTGTATCGTATCCGATAGGAATGAAAGCATATGGAGAGAAACATCAATAGTATATTCCAATCTCTCGCACCATGCATGCATCTGGCATTTGTGGTGCAACATAAAGAAATTTTTTTGTAAGAATGTTGAGGAGCTACATAAACTTTTTTTGTAATGGCAAAGGCATACACTCTCCAACAATTTGAAGAGTTAATGGGGAGAGTGGACCAAATTGATATGAGGGTGAGGATATATTTGTTCGAAATTGGGTATCGTAAATGGTCAAGGGTTCATTCTACCGTAAAACAGACTTGGACATTGACATCAAACATAGCTGAATCCATAAACAATACCAACATGATTGCTCGAAGATTGCCTATGGTTTCTATGCTGAATTTTATGAGGTTAGTAGTAGAATCCTGGAATGCAAAACAAAATGAAGAAGCAACAAATACATTGACAGATCTAACAAAAAAGTACAATGACATCTTGAAGGATAATTGTGATTTATCATACGATATGACTGTAAGTATTTTAATAATTTACATTATTTACATGTATAAATTTCATTATAGTATATATCACTTTACATAAATTTGTGTTGCATATAAATTTAGCTTAGAAAATATTTTTTGAATGAATTTGATGTGTATTAGTATATGAATTTGTTGGATATGAAAATGGATATGACGTTTACTAGTATCTAAACTATATATATTCGAGAGTAAATTTTAAGAAGCAAAAATATTTTGTTGTAGGTAAGAGCATCAGACGAATTCTTGCATATCATGACTGATGGTGCTAAAAGATTCATTGTATGTCTGCGAAGTAGAAAATGCAGTTGTGAACGATTTTAGTTAGATGAGATACCTTGTTCACATGAAATGGATGTCATTAGATATAGAAGCCAACACGGAGAGGATTACTGCTCACCATATTACAGCAATAAAAATTTCAGGGATGCATATGCAATACCAGTTGAACCTCTTCCTTGTGAGAGTACTTGGGAAGTACGATTTGAAGTTTTGGAAGAGATTGTTTTGCCGCTTGATTATAAAAGGCCACCAGAAAGACCAAGCTATGAAAGATGGAAAGCACCAAATGAAAAAAATTCTAAAAGATCAAAGGTGACTTGTAGTAGCTGTCATCGAGAGGGACATAACAGGACAACATGTCGTAAACATGCACCTTCAGCTTAATCAATAATTACTCGTCTTAATTTTTATTTTTTTTTATTAAATCTGTTGGTTTGTTTCTGATTTTTTTTATGTTTATGGATGATGTTTTATAAATAAATAATTATTTTCATGTTCAGAAATGTATATGAGTTGTTTGCAATCTCAACATATAAGCTTTATCTCTTATCAAATTTTTTTGAGTTCTCAAAATATAACAAAATGGATAAATCAAATTTCATATACTAATAATAGATCATACACATTACATACACATTAGATAGAAATACATCTCATTCAGTTAAGACAAAATTTCAGCTTTATATTTCATGAATGTGCATATTAACTGATTACCACATAGCTAAAAATATATTCAGATATATTGAATATCATATACATCCATCTTATCAGTACATATATGATTCAACTAAGTCATCCATATACTATAAATGATTAAAGAATAATGTTCACATCACACAAGCATACATGTCCACGATATGTACTGTAATTATTTCATTGAAAAAAATAAACATAAATACAAGAACAAATATTAATATTTGATAGAACAAACATATTAAACTTCAACTTTAATATCAAAACAATATTCAAAAGATGATATAGTTAACACAAAATAAGATTATAAAATGCGATAGACATAGTTAATAGAACGAAAAGTTTGATCAACAGAAAACAAAAAACATCATTGTCTAGATATAACCAACACATCAGTACCCAAAATGGATATACATTCTGCTTCCTATACTATATTTTTCTATTTCTTTTTGCTGCCACGTTGTAGCTTTTGAAGAGTTGGAACCACTTCTTTTCTTATCTTTGGACCACCAAGTCTGCTAGTAACCTTTCCAGTGACCTCACTTTCACTGATTGCTCCCTCATCTTGCTTTTTTCTAGCATAATCCCAAAGAAATGCACCATAATTAATACGATGGTTACAAGCATTGAAGTTGATTCTTGAAACATCAAACACACCATGGCTAACAAATTCAGCAAAGGCACATGCAAACATTCTGCAATCCCAAAATGCAACTTCTTTCCATTCAAACTAAAGATGAACAAATCATCTCTATCGCTTTATGTCTCTGCATGCAATAGATTGTGATAGTATATTGGTGCATTTTAATATAATTATATGTCATTTGTTTCTTGGTTTATAGTGGCTGAATTTGGCCATTCATTTTTCTTGAAATACATGCACCTCCACCCCTTTATTGGTGCATTTTAATATAATTATATTTGGTTTATGGTGGCTGAATTTGGCCATTCATTTTTCTTGAAATACATGTACCTCCACCCCTTTATTCATTCATTATTTTTTATAACTTCTAACTTCTAGGTCATTCATCTACCACATTTAGCTTCCCATTTATTCTTCATATTCATTGCATGGAAGATTTCCTCACCTATAAATAGTGGTGGTCTTGCATATTTTTTGAAGTACAAGAAAATAGAGTGTTCACAAAAGTTAGTAAAAAAGAGAGTTTATTAGTTGAAGGGAGGTGTTCTTTTTTGTGGAGCTTTGAACTCAACTCTTGTCCAGAGTTTGTTGAGTTGTACTTTGTGAGAAAGCTGTTGTATTCTGGAGGGGACAAGTCAAGAAGATTACTGCTGGACCGGTGAAAACATTTTCTGCAGTGGGCTTGAATCTCCTTAAAGAGAGCGAGATATCTGCGCCTCAGCCAAGAAGAAGATTATTTCATTTTCTTCATTTTTTGTATTTTCAATTGTAATATTTGTAATATTTCACCAACAGATTGTGAAGCAGCTGAGGCTGAATTTTAAGTTGATTCATGTTTAAGAAATGTCCAAAAAGGATTTTTGCAAACAATTGAAAATGCTCATTATTCCATCTTTTTTTAAGATCATCAAACACATTCACATTAATATACGAAGACCAGTGACTAATCAATTATATCTTCAGCGAGTATTTCCTGTTGCTATTTTGCCTATTTAAGGAAAAATGAAGATACCAACACAAATTTGTGTAGATATCTTACCAACCTTTAACTTTATCATAGCTAAAAATTTAGAATCATTAAAGTTATAAAGTAATTTAATCCTACAATTTTGTGAAGCATAGTTAAATATTAATTATGATAATATTCTTTTTTTTTTCTTTTCAATTGTGTGTATATATATATCATTCAACTAACATTCAAATCGAACTTTGTCATTATAAAATATCAAAGTATTTGCCATTTATATATGTGAAAAAATATTACATACAATTTCAAATATAAACGTATTTTAAATTTTTTTTGATCTAGATTTTATTTCAAATTCTTTAAATAAAGTTCCCGTTGTTTACGATTTATAATTACACATAAAATAAAATTTTAAAAAATCTTTGCCCAAATAGAAAAAAGATAATATTATTATGTTTGGCTATGAACTTAAAGCCTATGGAAACTCAAATTTGTCAATATAGTATGTTAACTATAAAAAGAAATTCTTTCCCCTTTCTTATTTGAGACAAAAGAATAGTAGTATAATAAATTAGTTGGTAATTTGAAAAACAAAATCAATCTACTATAACAAATAAACCTTTGATTTGGTTAATTTTAAAATATAAAACGATTATATTGTCAGTGATGTAAATTAGACTAATATCTACTTTTTCTCTATCAAATTTTAATTAGGTTAAGTTTGAAAAATAAATTAAATTTATTTTAGTTTATATATATAAATTAAATTCTAATGTTTAAATGAAACGAATTTCAAATATAAATTTTATTTAAGATTATTCCCCTCATTCCATTCAAGTATAATATTTTTCTTTTTAATATGTTTGGGGTTTGGGGTTGGGGGTGGGGTGGGTGGAGGGGGAGCCGAGGGAAAGAATGAGTATTTTTATATTCTTGCATCTTTTTTACTCATGTTCTGCATGATATGTTTAACACCATAAAATTTAGACTCAACTTTAATTTCTAATAAAGTGTTTCAATTACAAATTTTTCACTACGCATGTTTTCATTCATATATTAGATAGTTATCACATAAGACATTTAATCTCCTTAACTATACGCATCAACCTCAAATAGAAATGTCATGGATTTTATGGCTTATTAAGGCGAATGCGTAGAATTAAAGGAGACGACACGTTTTATGTGATTAACGTAACTATCTAATATATGATGAGAACACACACACAAAAAAAATCTTAAATTGAACTGAAAGTGTCTAATTGAAACACTTTATTAGAAGTTTAGGTTTTCGATTGAAACAAGGCTTAGTTTGAGAATCTAAATGAAATATTCTGATAAATTTAAGGGGATAATTATGTATTAAACTTAAAATTTAAAGGACATTTTAATACCTTACACAATCTTTAGTTTAAGATCATAAAATTTTATTTTTTAAATTCCGTGCTTAGTCTAATTAAAACACTAAATTGAAACTTAGAAAATACTTCTTTTTTAGTGAATACTCTAATGGGTCATTTGGTAGGAGGGATAAGGGATAACTAATCCCGGGATTAATTTTAGGATAAGTTTATCCAATGTTTGTTTGGAATAAACTGCATGGGATAACTCATCTCGGGATTAGTTATTCCGAGATTATAGTGTTATTTTTATCTCTTCTTAAGGGTGAAATAACTAATCTCGAGATAGTTAATATCGGAATAACTTGTATTCCAACGAAACGATTAGTCTACTTTAATTGAAAGTAGCAAAATAAAATAAAAAGAAAGCAAAAAGAAATTGAATGATAATTGTTACTTTAAATAAATAGAGTCGCAAGGAGGAAGGCCCACATTTTCAGAAATGTGCACGGATTTGATGATGTGATGATACAATAACACGTGTCAAATGGTAATCACTAAATCTTGGTAGTGACATGTGATTGGTAGATGGCCCATCAGTAATTATATCAAAGTTGGCTGGTGTTTTAGTTAATTGAGGCATCGTTTGGTTCGCAGTCACAGTTATCCTGGGATTATAGTCCTGGAATTATAATCCTTCGTTTGGTATATTAAATGAAAGATGGGATATACTATATAGAAATTATGTAGAAAACGCATAAATAGTGCAGAAATTACTCAGAAAATGTTTAAAAAGTGCAGAAAATGCATAATCAGTGCAGAAAATACATAAACAGTGCAGAAATTATACAGAAAATGCATAAACAATGCAGAAAATATATAAACAGTACAGAAAATACATAAACAGTGCAAAAAATACATAAACAGTGCAGAAATTAGGCAAAAAATGCATAAACAGTGCAGAAAATGCAAGAACAGAAGTAAAAAAAAAAAATGCAGAAAATGCAAGCAAAGAGGTAAAATAGGTTCAGGGGTGAAATAGTCATTTTATTATTTTATCCAAGGATAACTAAGGCTGGGACTAAATAATACCACCTAGGAGGTGGAATAATATAATCCAACATTGTGGGATAATTTTATCTTGGGCATAATTAGTACCTCATACCAAATATGGTACAAATTTAAGCCTAAAATTTAATACCGATATAACCCGCCTAATCCCGTCTACCAAACGACCCCTGAGTGTTCTTAATACACATAACGTACATCCATTTTAAGCTGAAACTTTTTTTTGGACGAAAATGCCCTTGGTAGTCCATCAACTCATCAAAAGATACTTATTCTTTTTATCAAAATTTGATTCGGCAACTTCAAAATTAAATAATTTACACTCCCTCCGTTTAAAAAAGAATGACTTGTTTTGACTTAACAAGAAATTTAAGAAAATAAAGAAGACTTTTGAATCTTGTGTTTATAAATTAAAATTGTGTCAAATGTACCAAAATGCCCTTTAATCTTGTGGTTTAAACAGGCCATATAGAAAGTTGGAATTAAAGTTTTGCCAAAAAAGAAAAGGGTCAATTTTTTTTTTTAAACAGACAAAAAAAAAAGTAGGTCATTCTTTTTGAAACGAAGAAAGTATTAGTTTTAAATATTTAAGTTAATATGTTTGAAATAAATTCAAGTATGAACTTGACTCTCTATAGTATTCTATCTTACTCATTTTATTTGTCATGTAATTTTTTATGCTCTTTCCGAAAATATTTAAAAAGATAATTTAATTAAGTCACCCTTATCTTTTATTTGATTTTAATTTAATATACTATTTATTTTACCATAGTAATTCTTTCCATATATTACAGCCAAAACAAAGTGAAATAATAATTGATTATTTTTTCAAATTCAAAATAATCTCTTGTCTATTATATTTAGTTAAAATGATGAATAAAAAATATGTTAGTATGAATTAAATTGAAGTAATAGCAAAATAAAGCATGTGTTGATTATATATGACACAAATTTAGGAAAAGAAGAAAAAATAAAAATTGTATAGGCTTGATTTTTTAACCTTACAAAAAAAAAAAAAAAAAAAAAAAGAAGAAAGACCTTTTTGGAAGACAATGAATGGGGCCCACACTTTAGATGTAAGCTTTTCTTTACATTTGCAATGCGTGGATAACCAACCACGTGGCCATTAGAATTTAATGGAATTTGATTGATTTTCTTGGAAATTCAGTACTTTGTATGCACATCCCTTGATCAGGTCTTGAATGAGATCGAAGGTAAGGAGCGTTCGGGACCTATTCTAGTAGAGGAACCAACCCCGGAAGTAAAATTGTTTTAAGCTAATTTTTTTTTGTCTATGGACAGATTGGCAGTCAATATCGGAAAAGGTATTCCCCCACATGATATAAAGAGAATGGGCCCAGCAAAAGTAGTACTGATTGACAGTCATATGTATTACACGTGTTTAGTGGCAATTGATTAGAAAATAAGATAAGGTTAAGTACATAGTATAATTTTTATTGCATCTGATACAACTTTTCATAGCCACGATCGTCCCTAAACTAGCTCTTCTATATAGTAGAAAAAAATAATGTCGAAAGTTAGCTTCCCACTCTATCAGCAAAAGAAAGAGATAAGAGAATTCATGTACTTCGCTAGTTTCTACATATCTATTGGATCGTTACTTCGCCAGTGCCGTATTATAACGCTAAGAAAAACAACTTGGTAGAGTGCTTTTAAAAAGAGAACTGTACCAATTATAGAAGCATTTATCTCCTCCTTCATTGGGCACATTAGATAGAGCTCATTCCTATTTGACTTAAGAGAATAGGTTCACTCCTATGATTATATCTATATATACGTTTTTCCCCGTACGAAAATCTCCATCTGCTCTAAGTGGGCAATACATATATTAAGCAAAGACACGAATAGGGCAACTCTCCTTTGGCATGTCAATTGATATATTTGTGATCACCAAATATAAAAGTATTGCATGTCAATAAAGGGTAGCCCTATCACTATTTCACTTAATTACAGTGTTGTTCTCATTATTCTCAACTAGTTTTAGTTTACTGCAAGAACTCAACCCTTTAATAAACCAATGGAGAATTGGCATATCCTCTTGGTACTTTTATGCCAAGTTAGAGATGGGGTAAGTTTCTTAAAGTGACTTTTTTCAATTCCATTTCTTGAAAGCTCTTTTTTTCTTTAATAATGTTTGAGTATGAGATTCCACCTCTACCTGTGACCACAAATTTGTAGGTCATAAGATGCATATATACATGAAAAAGAAAGCTGTTGATAGGAGATGCTTTGCATATTATATCTTGCCCGTGAAGTATATACGTAACAGAAAATTTCTTCGTTGGAAAACAATATTATATAGATTGATAAAATTTATATAAATACATAAAATTTATATATATGTGGTTCTAAATTGGAGAAGAAAACATCACTCTGAAAGGGAGGGTGTTTTAGCCACGTTGGACTGCCTAGATGGACAGCATATTGGCATTCTTTTGATACGTCGACTGTCTAGTCGTATCTATTGGCAGTCGGTTAAAAGGGGAGGGCATTTGTGGTCCTTTAGTAGATAGGAGGGGTATTTTTGATATCAAAAAACAAACGGAGGGTTTATGTGCTTATTTTCAGATAGTTCGAGGGTAATTTTGACCCTTTTCCGTACTCTTTTTGATCTTTTTGATTTATCTATAGCCTTTTGATTTCCCGAATACTTGTATATAATTGTGAAATATTAGATTCCCAAGTCCCATAGTATGGCTGGAAAGTGAAATATTTATTCTATCTGCTTGACTTGGAAAATGAAATGAAAACTCAACATGCCATGCTAATGCATGTGGGATTTTTTCACTTTTAATTAGAGGTATGGAATTTGAGCTCCAGTGAATAGAATAAAATAATCTTGCTAGGAGGGCTGACCTCAGAAATGAGTCCCCAATTTAGTTGGATCCCAATATAAATAATGAACACTAATTGAAAAACAAAAGAAGTGTTAATATTATCACTATGTATTATGAAAATATGACTAGAAGTGATACTCCAAATTCCTTAATCATAGACTAAAATCGTATTTGTTGTCCTTTGGAGTATACTGTCGTGTTAATAAAATCGTTTCAGATATCTTTATGTTGGGTTCTTTGTTGATGATAATAGAAAATGGAGGGAAAAAGTGAATACATTTTATGGAAGAAGTGTTCTTCCACTTTGGTGGGAGAAAGGAACTTTCTTGTGCTTAAGCATGGAAGCACTACTCCATGTTGTTAGTTAGATAAGAAGAAGACAAGTCTCATGCCGTCGTCGTCGTCGCTCGGCTTTGGAAAATGATCAAGAGATTATTTTTTTGGACAAAATTCATTTGAAATTTAATTGTTAATGATTATTTAATCCAAAATTCTGATCTAAAATATTTCCTCCTTCAATTCACTATCTGAAATTTGCTTAGTGATTTGCTGCCGCAAATGGACATCTGCTGCCGCAGATCATCTCTCAAGTTTTTGTTTTGGTTTGTGGATTGATTTGCTGAAGCAAATGGCCATCTGCTCCCGCATATTGGTCCGCAGATAGCCTCGTCTGTTCGAAACAGTGTAATTTTTTAGAACAATTGCTTCTTTTCTGAAGCAACACCTTTCGGCTATAAAGGTACGAAATTTTCAAGTTAAAAAACTCTTCTTTCTTGCAAAAACTCTAGTGTGATTTGCTTCCGTTGAGTGAGTTCGTTGTTCGATAAAATTTGAGGTATCACTATTCTACTGAAGTGAATAATTTTATCCTGGGAGGATATATTTCATAACCTCGGACACTTGAGGGAAATAATTTTTTTAAGGACACACTGTAAATTCAGTGGACTCGATTCTTCTATCATTTTTGTTGTTCATAAGTTGGTTTGAATTTATTGTAGAAGTTCATATTTGTGAATACAGAATTAGAACTTCATTTGGTCGTTCGTACTTTAGTTTGAACTTATTGTTGAAGTTCATAATATTGAATACATATTTTATTTAAACGAAAAAATAACATTTTATTGTTTTGAAATGGAAAAAAGAAAATCGTTTCAATTTCTTATTTGTGCAATTTAAAATTCTCAGATAATGATTACTATATTTTCTAAAGATCGGGTCTCAAAATTGAAACTTACAAGTTATAATATGCTATTAGGTAAACTTAATTGAGGTTACACGTGGTGCGTGCAATCTCCGATGACGTATAAAATAATTTTTTATAAGCGATGTCACTATTTATAAGCGTGAACAAAAAACGTAAGAGGTTGCGCGAGGTGGTTGCAAGCCTACCAAGCTCTCCTGACCATCACGATTATAAGAAGAAAAATAAAAACTTGCAAGTTGCAAGCAGAAAAGATAAGAAAGGTCCGCTCTTGCTATATATAACACTGAAGATAGTATCAATAAATATATTTTCACATACTCAGAATTAGAGTTCTATAAATATGTGATATATGTGCCCGAGTACCTTCGCTAGCTAGCTAGAATGAAATAGACATATGAACTAACAAAGTCTTTACAAATTTTTGATCTTGTAATACTATCAAATTTTGTGATAATTGCAAAGAATAAAAAGAAAAACAAGAAAACTCTAGGGTACAGTTTGGTGTCTAATTACAGAAAATCCCGACATTTTGCATATTTACAAAAATTTTATTTTTTGGACTGTCGAGATACATAATTTATTTTCAATGCATTCCATTGAGATACATAATTACTCACACTGTAATCATTCAACGATATATAGTGTATGTATCTTTTAAGCAAAACTCACACTGATATACACAGAGATACATAATTCGTTTCTGATACATTCCATTGAGATACATAACTGATAGTTGAGATTTTTGTAATTACTTTGTAAGAGTGAAAATTTGTGTAAAATATGATAAGTTAAGGTGTATATTTATGTTATTTTTCCTCAAATCTATTGATTTGATTAGGCCTATAATCCGCTTGGATTGTGATAGTGGTTGGCCCATTATTTATGGGCTTGTACTTTCAGTTTACTAAAGTAAAAAAGAAGACTCAACTCAAATGCACAAAGCATCTTTGGGTTTATTGTCATGTCATGGAGGAGATTTTTCTATTTTTTTCATGTTTGATGGGCCAAACTTTTTTAGAAACATTTTTTTTTATAGAAGTAAGAAAAATACTTATTTTCGGTGAAAAACATTTTTCTTCATACCAAACACACCCAACAATGTTGGTGTATTTATAGGGAACTAAACTACTCAAAATATCTGAACACCTTTGGTTATGTTCAGTAACTCCACAAAGACATGTCAATATGATGAGGTTCCATGCCATATCCGTCTATACATTGAGGCGGTGGCGGAGGTGGCAGCATTAGCCCTTCGGCCATATTCGCAAGTAATCCCGGCATGTAGAAAAGCGCCTCTTCATCCATGAACAACACGTTGGAGTTTTCTCCTTCCGATGATTCTGATGGCCTAAATGCTTCAGTGGCCACCACCTTCTGAATGACATTGGCGGCCACTGAAGCAGGAATGGATAACCTACAAGTCGAGTCAACAACCAATTGTGTGATCACTTGGTCATCAATGATAACTTCCTCGGAGTTTTCTCCCTCCGATGATTCTGATGGTCGAAATGCCTCAGCAGCCGCCTTTTGAATATATCTGGCGTCCGCTGGAGCAGAGATGGGTAACCTCCAAGTCGAGTCAACAACGTCTTGTATGACTTGGTCATCAATGGTGACTTCCTCGGAGTTCTCTCCCTCCGAGGATTCTGATGGCCGAAAGGCTTCAGCCGCTTCAGCGGCTGCCTTCTGAATATCCTTGGCAGCCGCTGAAGCAGGGAGGGAAAATCTCCAGGCCGAGTCAGCAAAATTCAAACAAGCTGACCGGCCTTTAACAGTAATGACCGCCACGTCATGAGCTCTAGCCGCCATTTCTGCAGTTGGGACCGTGCCAAGCCAAATTCTTGATTTCTTACCTGGTACTCTCACATCACTAATCCACTTTTCTGAATTCCTCCACCTTACTCCCCTATAAACCGGGTGTCTAGTTTCGCGAAGCTTCTTCCTACCACCACGTCTTTTCGGGTTATTTGAAGCTAGTAACATCACTTCTTCATCAGAGGAACTAGTGGTTGATGTAGAACTAGTTGGTACTAGATCAAGAAGTGGATTGAAATAGAAGTTCCCTAAAATGTCCATTTAGTTAGTGGTTAAGATTCCTAATTTTTGAATAAGTGTGTTGTACATTCATAAAAACCCAAGATATATGTAAAGTACTAAAGATGACAATGATAAGTGAAGTTTTGGATATGTAGTGAGTGTATAGTAACGTTTTGGACATGGAGTGAGTGTGTATAGTAACAAGTAGACACTAAAATTTAAGCTTATACGGTTGAGATGCGAAGGAACACGGAGTGTTAGCCGGATAGGCAGCAAAAGACAAAAGTACTATGGGGCCTAGTTGTTTTATTAGCCAATTAATTACTCCCCTGAATTCATATTATACTGTATTTTCTGAAAAACTATTTCTGTTACTCCTAAAACGTTTATTTTCTACTAAAGATTTGGCAAAGCACTTCACTTTTCTTAAAACTAAGCACTTTTTTTAGAGTGTGGGTGTGGGGAGGGGATCGAATAAATTTATGGCCTTCCAAAAGCTTGGACAAACAAGCTACAAGAAATCATATATTTAATAGGTACTCTTTATGTTCGGAAATAAAACGCATATCATTATTTATTGATTAAGTGTAGATATTCACTGCTAATATATTTTTACCTTCATTAAGTGAGTTTTATCACAAGTTCAAGATTGCTTTGTCTGTGTTTATGTGTTGAACATGTGTGTGTAGTCTCAGCTGATGCGACAACTTGTGGGTCCAACCTTTTTATTGGTATTCGATATTTGTATTTGAAACTCGAATAATCCTAATTGGGTCACAATAATAGGTAAGTCATGTTCTACATTAAGATTTTCTAATATCGGCTCAAACTTAAATCTCTGATTAAGAACAAAAAAAATCTTAATAATTCAACACTATTTATTATTTAGGATATCATCTACATAAAGAACACAACTAAATAAGAAAAGGTAGGAAACATATTACATTCATAAAATTGCATACATACATATATATAGAGAGAGACACAAAATTTTTGCTTTTTTAAAACAAATAAAATTTATATATTTAAAAGTTACATAAAAATATTATAAATTACTGTAGTTATAAATTCAAAAATATTTGAAGAACGTTTAAAAGACCGCGATCAAAGATACAAACTCTTTTGAGACTCCAACTAATAATTGAATCACATGAATTAAGATGCTGGAGTCGTTATTTTTCATACATTTTAAAAATTAATCAACCAAATCTGTAATTCAACACAATAACAAGATGTGAAGCATTCAAAGCAAAACGATATAATAAAATTAAGAGAAGTTAATTAATATTTGATGTCAAGATGAAGGAGGATTATAAGAAAACATTCAAGTATGATAGCAGAATGATAAAAAAGATTCACTCATAATTTTGATGAGTTGAAGCCTCAATATGATGAATGCCACAATGAGTCAGAACCAAAAAATCAGATTGTGGTGGGATGATTGAGATTTTTCTATTCTTAACGCACTAAAAATTTCGGGCTTGAGCCTTTGAAAGTGAAAAAAAATATTCTGTGTTAGGAGTGTCGCCCCTAAAAATGAGCCCTATAATTAATTCGTAAATTCAAATTTAATCGTGTTTCAATTTAAATATCGGACATCGAATAAAAGAAAAACAAAAAGAATAATAGAAAGTGAGAATGAAAGAGTTGATTTTGTTGAAAGAGTGCACCTAGTTTGCAAAATACGTTATTTAGAATTTGTGGTGCAAAACATATCATAAGAGCATGTTATTAATTAGCCCATTTTCCATTACGGGTGTGTTTACTATGGAGAAAATGTTTTCTAATTTTAAATGGTCAATTTTTTCAAAAAATATTACATTTATCAAAACTTCCTTTAAGATACAATTGTCTACTTACCGGTCAAACACAAAACATAAGTAAAAAACCTACTTACTTTTAGTGAAAACGTTTTTCTCCGTACCAAACACACCTAACATTTTTTGTGTATATTTATAATTAGGAACTAAACTATTCAAAAATCTCCTAAACACATTTGGTTAACTTCAATAACTCCACAAAGACATGTCAATATCATGAGATTCCATGCTATATCCGTCGTCTATACATTGAGGCGGAGGTGGCAGCATTAGCCCTTCGGCCATATTTGCAAGTAATCCCGGCATGTAGAAAAGTGCCTCCTCGTCCATGAACAACATGTTATCATCAATGATAACTTCCTTGAAGTTTTCTCTCTCTGAGGATTCTGATGACCCAAATGCTTGGCCTGCTTCAGCAGCCGCCTTATGAATGTCATTGACGGCCGCTGAAGTAGGGATGGGTAACCTCCAAGTAGAGTCAACAATGTGTTGTGTGATCACTTGATCATCAATGATAACTTCCTTGAAGTTTTCTCCCTCTGAGGATTCTGATGACCCAAATGCTTGGCCTGCTTCAGCGGCCACCTTATGAATGTCATTGACGGCCGCTGAAGTAGGGATGGGTAACCTCCAAGTAGAGTCAACAATGTGTTGTGTGATCACTTGATCATCAATGATAACTTCCTTGAAGTTTTCTCCCTCTGAGGATTCTGATGACCCAAATGCTTGGCCTGCTTCAGCCGCCACCTTATGAATGTCATTGACGGCCGCTGAAGTAGGGATGGGTAACCTCCAAGTAGAGTCAACATCGTATTGTGTGATCACTTGGTCAACAATGATAACTTCCTCGGAGTTTTCTCCCCCCGAGGATTCTGATGGCCGAAATGCCTCAGCTGCTTCAACGGCCGCCTTTTGAATATCTTTGGCGGACGCTGAAGTAGGGATGGGTAACCTCCAAGTAGAGTCAACAGTGTATTGTGTGATCACTTGGTCATCAGTGATAACTTCCTCGGAGTTTTCACCCCCCGAGGATTCTGATGGCCGAAATGCCTCAGCTGCTTCAGCGGCCGCCTTCTGAATATCCTTGGCGGCCGCTGAAGCCGGTACAGGCAACCTCCAGGCTGAGTCAGCAAAATTCAAACAAGCTGACCTGCCTTTAAGAGCCATGACCGCCACATCATGAGCTCTAGCCGCCATTTCTGCAGTTGGGAATGTGCCAAGCCAAATTCTTGATTTCTTACCTGGTACTCTCACTTCACTAACCCACTTTTCTGAATTCCTCCACCTCACTCCCCTATAAACCGGGTGCCGAGTTTCACGAAGCTTCTTCCTACCACCACGTCTTTTCGGGTTATTTGAAGCTAGTAATAACACCACTTCTTCATCAGAAGAATTAGTTTTTCCACAGCTACCACTATTAACGCACGTACTTGATGTAGAAGTAGTTGGTACTAGAGGAAGTGGATCATAATAGAAGTTTCCAAAAATGTCCATTCTTGAAAATAATGAAAGAGGGAATTAAAGTGTTGAGATTGGATGAATATTCAGTTTGAGGTTGAGTTTCCTTTTTGAAAATATATTATATACTTATATTATAGATGATAGATATATTAGTGAGTGTTGGACATATAGTGAGTGTACATATAATAAGGTGTAACAACTAAGAAAAGAAAAAGAGGTTACGGATGAGACGCGAAGGAACACACGGTGTGTTAGCAGGAGACAGGCTGGGCGCCTTGTGGCTTCATTTTGAAAAAGGGAACAATATTACTAATGGGGCCTAGTGGTTCTTTTGGCCAACTAGGTGAGGATGGACTGGTTCATGGTTGAATTTAGGCGAATCAAAATAGGTTGAGTGAATTAATGAATAGGCATTTAGTAATATGTTAAAAAGGTATTTGGATTGAGATTTGTTGGGTCAAGAGAGGTTAAACAAGAAGTGTTTGTACGAATTGCCTCTTTTCGGGGTGATCTTTAATTTTTGCAGGATGGTCTTTAATATTTGTGTTTGCTGCTTGGACCAAAGCACTCTTATTTTATAACCTAATTTCGCTAGACATAAGTTTAGAGAACTTTTGTCTGGCTCAACATAAGTTTGGTAGGAATTGAGTTATGTAGCATAAGTTGTGCAATATTTCTATGACTTAACTTCGCTAGACATAAGTTTAGAGGACTTTTGCCTTGCTCGACATAAATTATGTAGGAATTAGGTTATTCCTTTTACAATATAACTTGTGGGTTCCGAAAATGAAGTGTTGTCACTATTGGCATAAGTTTGTAGGAACTAAATTATGCATCTTACGGTATAACTTGTGCGTTTGGAACTGAACTTTGTCTCCAACGGCATAAGTTTTGTAGGTTAATTAAGCGGCAAAACTTGTGTTATATTATGATACATAAATATAAATTTATGCCGAGCAAAAACTGTTTGTTTATTTCAGTGTCAAGCTTGTATTTTTGGTCACTTATTTTTTATTTAAATTGTTGAAGGGTAAAATTAAAGACCATCAAATTTGAGGGCACAAATTAAAGACCACACAAAGTAGGGATATTTTTGTGTATGGCCTGCTAAATAATGTGTTATTATAGCCCAACTATTCACCTAAATTTTATCAAATTTTAATAAATATAATTTATTTAATTTAGAAAAATATAATACTTATTTATTATGCTTATATATAACTTATTAAAATTTAATTTACATATTAAAATTTTAAAAATTATTTTGATAAAATTTCTTTTGAATTAATTTGGGCTATATATTTAGCTAAAATAATTGATTTTTAAAATTAATTAATATAAAGAATAAAGAATCAAAATAAATTAAGTTATAATTTTTATAAATAAATGAGTCATAATTTTTTTGGGCTATATATTTAGCTAAAATAATTGATTTTTTAAATTAATTAATATAAAGAATAAAGAATCAAAATAAATTAAGTTAATAAATAAATGAGTCATAATTTTTATAAATAAATGAGTCATAATTTTTTTGGGCTATATATTTAGCTAAAATAATTGATTTTTTAAATTAATTAATATAAAGAATAAAGAATCAAAATAAATTAAGTTAATAAATAAATGAGTTATAATTCTTATAAATAAATGAGTCATAATTTTTAAAGGTTGATTTTATTTATTTTTTATTTTATTTTCCACCTGGTGTTTGGTATCCACATTGGAGCCTGACTAAATCCGGATTCATGCTGAAAATTTCTACATTGGGGGGGGAGGGGGGAGGGGGGGTAAAAGACTCCCTAACAAAGCTGACTCCTTATTCAGGAAAATTCAAATCTAAGATCTCTAATTAAGAAGGAAAGGGTACTTGTCACTCCATTACAATCCTCGTAGGTAAAGGTTGATTTTACCACCTCCAATTTCAACACGTTTGTCTGTATTCATGGGTTGAACACTTGTCTGTACTCTTTTCTAATAATGCAACAGCTTATGATGTCGTTTCCCACCTCCTTCTTTCCTTTCTCTAATAGTAGCTACTAGGAGCGGTCATGATATGGTATACATCAAATCATCGTATCAAATCAAAAATTTTGATATCATAATTCTGATATTATTATATTTGATATGATATATGATATACAATTAAAACGGTAAATATTAGGACACCAAGTAAAATTAGACCGGTCTTAATTTGTTTACTATAAAATTATGGAGCATCAAACGATTAATGGTAAAAATTAGCAAAATAAATGCGATGTGTAGGTGCAGGATGGGTTTTCACCCAGACACTTGAGCGTCGGAAGTGGGAAATCCGCAGCCTCCTTTTTAGCGACCCTACTAGGGCCGCGACTGCTATCTCCGAGAATACCTTAAATAGGTATTTGGCCTAGATCAAGCGGGAGAGCACGAGATAGAGGCTACCCTATCTAAAAGTGATTCGTGCTAGCCGTTATTGGGTTGAAGTGGGTATTAGAAGTGGAAATGGACTGCCAACTTCTGATTAAGCTTATTAAATTTAAGAGGAGGATATTCAGTCTTACTTTCTTAGAGCTGTTATTGAAGATTGTATGATATTTGATGAAGCTAGTAAGCCGATTAGTGCATATATATCTCGAGAGAAAGCAATCAAATTAATGATGAAGATGTGCTAGTTTGAGATTATTCGATCAAGAAAATGGAGTTTTGATAGAATTAAATAATGTAATTCATTAATGATTTTAATAGTTTAACAGTTATATTTAGTATTTTCTAAATGTACCAGAATAAGGAAAGGGACATAATTTTAAAATTCTGAAATAAATTTTACATATTTAAAAATTACTAGTCTATGGGAACGTGCGCTGCACATTTGTTCCTTCTCATTTTTATAATTTTTTTGTATATTAAAAAGTAGAACTATAAAATAGGAAATTATAAAATTAACAATATTAATTTTACCACTTGTTGACCTAGTAATGGACTTGTGAACCTTTGTAGATCCTATAAAAAAAGGACAGTGAACCTTTTACCTCATCATATGGAGGCAAATTTCACGTACACCTCTTAAGAAATAATAAATAATGTGCATATTTTATTATAATACTCATATTAATTGATGTATAGTCTTTAATAGACTTTAAAAATAATTTAGAATAAGTAGTTAATGCTAAAGATAAAAAAGAAAAAAGAAATTATCTTTCTCCAAAACTATCAATTGCAATTTTACACTTCAATTGGAAAAGAGTATCTTGATCCTCATCTTCTTGAATCACATACATTATGGAAGGATAATACAATCCACTTTGGTTTAATTGGGACATTCACATGTCATTCAGCCTAAAAATGCTACTTTAATTGAAAACTACTCTAAAGCATTACACAAAGACAATTCAAAATCTTATGGGTGGACTATTACATTCCAAGTAATTTGCATCAATATGGAACGAAAGATGTAAAGATGGAGAGGATATCAAACAAGAAGAGGAAGATAAGCTCTTATTCATATAATTGGTTTCACCAAAGCAAATTTTCAAAGGCAGCTTAATTCTACGTGAATAACTTAAATTAATTCTCTTGTTCATATATTTTAGGAGTTCTTTTCTAATTTTCCCTTTTATATATTCTAGGAATTTATATTAATTCTCCTAATTATAATGATATAATAATTGAAGGAAAAAAGTGAAAAGACGATTTTATCTAAAGCGGAGACTTTTAATGAAGCGCAATAAGTTCAAACAATATTTTTAAGGCCTTTCACATATTTAATATAGTATAGATATAGATATGGATATATAAAAAATTACTCCTCTATTTTACTTGATGTGAACTTATATAACTTATATAATTTGATGAAACCGCGTGCTGCTTTTTCCGGGATATTCTCTTAATAGACGGCAAAAATTACATTACAACACTAATTATCTTACTATATCTATATAATATTTCATATCTTTTATTTAATTATATCCATCCTATATTTTAAGTAATGTATCCGAGATAGTAATGTATCTGAAGACAGTATGTATCCGAAGAAAATTGAGTAATATATCCAAGACAGTATGTATCACGAGTAAAACAAAATGTATCGGGACTAACGCAATGTATCAAATATTTAGTAATGAATTCTAGATTTCAAATTTCCGGCAACACAATGTATCGGAACCAATGCAATGTATCCAAGATTTCAGATTTTTTGAGATTTTTAGTAATATTGAAAATAGTTGGAATAACGAGTAATTAGCTCTAAAAGTGGTGGAATTTATGTTATTTATATAGAAAATAGGTTGAATCGGCTAATGAGTGCATTTTTAGCTTTTATGTAATTTAAAAGGCTCTCATGTGATGCTAACATGACTAGCTACATAGAAGTATAGCAGATCAAGATGAGATGTCACGGTTGTTCAGAGGTCGCAGTGAATTATCATAGAAAACCTCGCCTCCGCAAGCTAACATAGAAAGAGATTTCCGGATAGTAGTAATCTCTATATGAATTTCTTCCCAAATAAAATTTAAGAAAACACAAAAGATTCGTGATAGCTTATGATTCTAAATATTTTAATATAATATTTGTATAACTATAAAATTCTTGAAGCCGACTAAAATGAAACATGTTCACGTAAATTAAAGCGAAGGAAGTTTTATAGAAGTTACCATAGTTAATAACTCAAAAATATTTAAGGAACTGAAAATCTTGATAAAATAATTTATTTTTTTAATTCTACAATTAGTAATAGTATATTAGAACAAATAAAGTATATGGAATAGTTATTCTTCATATTTTTTCATTCTACAATTAGTAATAGTATATTAGAACGAATAAAGTACATGGAATAGTTATTCTTCATACCCTTCAAACATTGATCAAACAAATCTCTAATTCAACATAATAACGACACATTTCTTTGAGTATATGATTGTGGAAAGCAGGGATATAAGTTGACCTTTTCGTACTATTTTCCTTCATTCATTTTTACTTGTCACTATTTTTCTAATTGAATTTCTATTTTTACTTGTCGTTTTTGACAAATTAAGAAAAGAGAAAAGAATTTTTTTTATTTTACCTTTAGCATTAATTTCTTATTTTTCAAACTATTTTCAAGACATATTACTCTAAACATCAATTAATAGGAGTAGTATGACAAAATAACCATATTGATAATTATTTTATTAATGAGTGTGTCATGTCAAAAAGTGACAAGTAAAAACGAATAGAGGGAATATATGTTAATTAATTATCAATTAAGTGACAAGTATATATATATTTTAATATGTGTCATGTATTTACTGACTTGATATAAACACTCGATATAAGCAAGTTTTTACCAAGTACACATCTAAATAACGAACAGACAAAATAGGCTTTTGAAAATGATTTTTTCACAAAATTGGTGACTTATCAATGAATTCCAGCACACACGATTGACTTTTTTGGCAACTTATACCTCATTTTCACACCCTAAAATTGCTATTGACAAATGAAAGAAGGAATTTAAAAGCATTGTCGACTTATTAAATATATCATTAGTAGGTTTATATCATCTTTCGATCAAGAAACATGTTATTTTATATAAATTTTTCTCTCTCTATCTTTAATAAAAAATCTTAAATTTAAATCCTGGGAGTGAAAAAATCTCTTGTAAAAAGTGTTTTCACCTTAATATATAGACTTTACGTAGCTGGAATTTGGATAAAATTTCTCTGTTTTTAATCAAAGATCTTTGATTTAAATCTTGAGAAATGAAAAAAAATTATAGTAAAAAGTATTTTGATTGCGTGATTGGCCTCTCCTATTCTTTCTAGTTACTATAATAACTGGTATCAAAATAAATCGATTAACAACTAAGGTTACAACTCGAGTGGTTGCTTGAACTCATGAGAGGTGCTAACCATGACCAAACTGGATTTTAAAGAGTGTGTTGCGACCTGGATCAAAGAAATGGTGTCAGTCATAATCAACAAAGTCATTGGTCCTCAAGCTGAGGGAATTATTACGTATGAATTATCCATCATTAATATTCTTAAAAATACTATTAAGTTTATAAATTGAATGAACTCTCTTATCTAATAAAATAGTATTTATTTTTTTCCAAAAATCAGATCAGCAAATTCCGAACACGCTGACCAAAAGCAAAGAGAGAAGAAAAGGGTCAATTTTCCTACGGTTGCCCCACGGAAAAGTGTGTACAATGTGCTACTAATTATTTTCATTGTGTAAGGACCAGGATTTTTGTGGTCCTTAGCTTCTCACTTTCTTATTTTCTTCAAATGTCCCCTTCATGGACTTAACTTTCATTAATTTGTTTTCAACCTTCATAGACTTACTAGCCGTACGGAATTTGGTGGGGGTTCCTTCATTATCTATAGTGTTTACCCTAAAATTGATACAATTTAATTTGTTAACGTAATTCGAGACATGTAAATTAAAATGATCGAACAATAAGATTGTTTATGCTAAATTGTTTATTAGAAGTGATGAAGATAATCAAAAGAGATAAATAACAATGAAATAATTGATAATATGAAAGTAATGAAATAGATTAAGTCGATTCTTCAACATGACTATCTAGCAGCATCATTGGAGAAAACAAAAATAATTATGTCTGAGAGTTGTTGGTTACAGAGATTGAAAGTAATAACTTCTGAGTAATGAAATTGTGATGAGATAAAAATAAGCGATATGGATATATTTAAAGTTAAATTAATCCTAAGAAACATTTTTGTGTGAATCTCGCCCCATAACGACCCATATCAACATGCTACTCCCGTTACGGTAGATAACGTAATGACAGGGGAGGATCTCGAACTCTTCAGAAACGGTTGAACTTCTAAGCTTAAAGCAGTCATTAAGTTGTTTTCCGGTTTCATAATTCCGAAGCTAGATGAGCTATTGATATGGTTTTGGGCCTTTGTAGCATAACTCCAAGTCTTTAATGAGTATGTGCGATGACACCAAACTAGTTCATATGCTGAGGGCTGAGGTCGGTATTGACACCAGTCTAGTTCATATGCTGAGGCCGGTATTGTTTTTGATGCTTCATATCTGATTTGACTTCAATTTCTAGGTGTCATCATCCAATACACCCAACTGTCAAGTCCGAATCTATTTGTGAATAATTTTGGTCCTTTAAGTTTATCAAAAATTAATATTTGTAATCTCTATTGAGTATTTATCAATTTATATTAATTAGATTTGACCATAAACACCAACAGAATCCCATAAAATTATAAAAAGTACAACACGAAAATTGCACTTGACACTAAAAAATATTTAAAAAAATAGCAGAAATTACACCTTCAAAAACTGTATCTAACTCTAAAAATAAATAAATAAATAAATAGCAGAAACTACAAAGATTTTATCTCTAAATATGAGTTTCCGCTAATTTACCCCCCCATCCCCCACCCCCCACCCCCCATAATTTCCATCAAATCTAACAACACAAAGTTCGTTAAATACTCGACAAGGACTAAAAGTATCAATTTATGACAAATTTAAAGGACTAAAATTATTCTACGTACTTAAAAGAGACTATTTTGAACCTATACACAAACATAAGGATCATTTTTGTCATTTTCTCGTTGCTTTTGTATAGTGCAAATTTTGGTAAAAACTGGTTATGCCGGAGACGGGGAATATGTTCATTGTTCCATTGCTTCTGAGTTTGTTCAGTTGTTACTTTGTGTTTCTTCTTTCGCTTACAATTTTTTTGAATGGTTGTTACATATTGTCTGGTTTGACTGTGATCACTAAGATTATTGCTATTGTTTCTTTTTTTTTTTTTGGGGGGGGTGTTGGGTTCGAAATCGAGAGGGTGTCATGCGGAAGCTTATAGTTGCAAACCATCAATGTGACAAATCAGATGACACATAAAACAATACTAAAAACTTAATATTATTATATGATTTGGTCAAACGACCTACATATAAAAACCTAATATTAAAAAAGCATAAAAACTATTGGGAGAAATCTCCCCCTAAACAAGACTTTTTGATGACTACATTGTGGATGCTATTGTGTTGTGGTTTGAGAAGAGATATCATCTATTTATAGAGGTGCAAAACCTTTCCTCCCATAAAGAGGTTAACTAATTATAGAAGAGAACTTTTCCCACAAGGAAACCTTTTCCACAAAGAAAACCTTTTTGAAGTAAAACACCAATTATGGTAAAATTCAAGTAAGCTAGGAAATTCAGGACAAATCCTAACATGAGGGGGGGAGGAAAGCTCAAATATGTCATCCAACTTTCAGAAATGGCTCAATCGTTAAATAGTTGTGCTTATTTATGCTACTATCGTCGTGACATATTTGGTTCATTCGTGCCACTAAAAAATAACGGAGCCCTACTACTACTACTACTAGATTTTGCCAAGTGGCATTATCTAAACCCAAGAGAGTCATGTATTATAAGAGATTGAGAAAAGGCTCAAATATGTCATTGAACTTAATGAAATGACTCACATATGTCACTCATTAAAGGGATGAGGGCTGGTAAGCAATGAAGGATTTAGATAATTCCACATGGCAAAATATGGCAGTAGTAGGGCCTTGTTAGTGGTTAGTGGTACACATGAACCAAATATGTCATGGCGATGGCATAAATAAGCCCAACTATTAATGGATGACATGGTTGAGCAATTTGTGCAAGTTCGATTTGACATATTTGAGCTTTTTTTTTTTTTATAACCGTGGTGTCCTAGGCGCTTGCATGCACCTCCACTAATACCTGCCACCTCCAGAGGTGTATCGAGGATTTAAATTCTACGAGTTCAATGTTTAAGGTTTTTACTTTTTAGTATGAATCCATTATATTTTTTAAAATTATCGGTTCATATCTACTATTTGTTGCAAGTTTAGTAAATTTTTACGCATAAATTTATGTTTCGCGTGAAAGTACTAGGTTCAGAAGAACCTGCTACTACAACACCTCCCACCAGCAACAAATATTAGGTAACTTCATCCATCAAGGCTAGAACAGATGAGAAGATATCATGTCGTGGTTTTTTTTCTATGCTGGGATTTGAACGTGAGACCTCATGTTGCTCGACTCACTTCATTGACCACTAGACCACACCCTTGGTCCTTATTGCTATTGTTCATCAGCTAGATTACTGTTAATTTGTAGAATTGATTCTGTTTGAAGGTGATCTAAGAGGAGAGGTTTTATAATGAGATTTGGGTTTGATGCTTATATTCTTTCATATGGTAGCACAATCAAATTTTGATAATTTCATTTCCATAATATCTGCCTCTCTCTCAATTCAACCCATTGTGTTACAACTCTACCTAATGCACACTTCTTACACTGTCAATCCTTTAATGTGATCTCGCCACTAGAAGCCAATTCTTCAACTTGTTGAGTTATTTCATTCTCTAAAAATTTAGAGAAGCATTGAGCTACACGTGCAGAGGATGTCGTAAGCTGCGATCCAAGAGATTATTTCATGTATGAAAACTTTAAATCTCATCTCGAGGAAACAATCACATCCAATAGACTGGCTCTTCATTGAAATCTCTATTATAAGCATCTTGCTTGAAGTATAATCCCTACCAGTTTCTCTTGATCTAAAGTGATGATTAATTTTCCACTGCTAACCATGTAATCCTATCCATTTCTTTGGCCTTTTCCCTTTTTAGCCCAGTTGCTTTTTGTGGTGTCTGATTGCTTCATGTTCCAAAACGTATTAACTCTTTCCTGTCTGTTGCTTCAATTGCTGTAGTTTGTTCAGGGCTGACATCAGGCACACGTTTGATGATGATGATGATCTCAAACAACCTTATTACAACATGTTTTCTCTTATGGAGACTGGGTTCTTTGATTCTGTTGGTTGCAGCATAAACTTCAGTAAGTAAACTTCAGTCAGTACTAATCTTTTTTTCGTGTGGATACACACGTCTATAGATTACAATGTATAGAATTTCGGATGTGTGTGTGTCAAACTGCTCTAGCACTATTTCCTAGGAGAAGTCTAGATTAATTTGATGAAGTGGAAGTAATATATGAACGATGATCCTCGTGACTTGTCTTTTATATATGAAATGGATAGACCATCTAGTCTAATATGTGAAGCAATAAGAGTTAATTGATGATCTTGTATGCACTTTCTACATTAGAGAGCAGATGAACAACATTAACTGTAAGTGGTATATATCTGACTAACAACATTTTTCTAATTGCACCAAAATTAAGGTTCATCCATTAGAACTTCACTATTAGAGTGAATCTACAAATTTACACCAAGTTGTCAAAGTAATTTTTAGCTGTAAATTTGAATGCAAGATAGCCCATACATGGTGATTTGGTTACTGGAGAGATCGATCTGCTTTGTAAGATTTCCTGCTCCAGTTAAGTTTTTACAAAGAACAAGTGTGATTGATTAGATGGATGTTGGGATCTGTTAGATTGTGGGTAGTCCTTCACACCCACCTTTGGTCTAACTGTATCATCTCAGCTCAAAAATGCTAATCATGCGACAGTTTATGCCTTGAGATTTCACACTTCAAGAAACTGGCTGATTTTTGACAACCTTTTTCGATGGACCAAAACATCTTTATCTATGACCTAGTTTCGCTAGCCATAGGTTTAGAGAATTTTTGTCCAACTCGATATAAGTTTTGTAGGTATTTAGTTATACGACATAAGTTGTGTAGTATTTCTATGACCTAATTTCACTAGACAGAAGTTTAGACAACTTTTACCTTACTCGACATAAATTCTGTAGGAATTAAGTTACGTCGTTTACATCATAACCTGTGGGTTCCGAAAATAAAGTTTTGTCTTTATTTAAGTTTGTATAGGAACTAAATTATGCTTTTTACGGTATAACTTGTGGTTGCTGAACTGAACTTTGCCTCTATCGGCATAAGATTTATAGGAATTAAGCGACATATATAACTTATGTATGATACGAAAATATAAATTTATGCCAAGCAAAAAAATGTTTGTTATTTTTGGTTTCAAGCTGGGTATTTTCGGTCACTTATTTTTTTTACTTAATGTGTTGAAGGACTAAATTAAGGACCATCAAATTTGATGGCAAAAATAAAGACCACTTAAAATAAGGACATTTTTGTGAATGGCCTTCTAAATAATGAGTTATAGCTCAACTATTCGCCTAATTTTATCAATTTTATCTTAATTTTTTTTTAATTACAAAAAGATAAAACTTATTTATTATGCTTATATTTAACATACTAAAATTAAAAAAATTATTTTAATACAATTTATTTTAAATTAATTTGGATTATATATTTAGCTAAAAATAATTGATTATTTAAATTACTTAATATGAAGAATCAAAATAAATTAAGTTAAACAAATAAATGAGTCATGTTTATCAAGGTTGATTTTTACCACCTCTAATTTCCACACGTTTCATGTGTTGAACACGTGTGTAGTCTTTGCTTTAATGCAACAGCTTATGATGTCGTTTCCCACTTTCTTCTTTCTTCCTTTAGTAGCTAGTAGCTATTAGTGGTCGATATGATATGGTATATATTAAATTATTGTATTAAATTAAAATTTTTAATATTGTAATTTTGATATTATGATATTTGATATGATATATGATACACATATAAGGACACCAAATAAAAATGAGACTGATATTAAGTTTTACCATAAAATTGTGGAGCATCAAATAATTAAAGGTTAGCCAAATAAATGATAATATATACAAAACTAGAAATGGCTATGGATTACCAACTTCTGATCAAGCTTATTAAATTTAAGAGGAGGATATTCAGTCTCACTTTTTAGAGCTGTTATTGAAGATTAATTATTGCATATTCTTGTTTGAAGTTAACACGATGAATATTGTATACATCTATAGAGGAAGCAAACAGATGAAGGATTTTATGACAAATGATGGAGGATGAATGATTTTGACTTAATATGGAATTTAAGAAAGTAAACGATATATTTAAATTTTATGGTCTTAAATTAAAGATATGTGCAGTATATCAAAATATTTTTTAATCTTGTGGCCTTAATCATATCATATCAAAAGTTGAAATGATGAAGAATTGCTAGTTTGAGATCATTCGATCAAGAAAATGTTAGTCCCTCTCTTGGCAGAATTAAGTGATGTAATTCATTAACGATTTTAATAGTTATATTTCGTATTTTCTAAATGTACCAGAAAAAGAAAAGGAACATAATTTTTAAATTTTGAAATAAATCTTGCATATTAAAAGTTATATATATATAAAAAAAGATACTCATCTGTTTTGCTTGATGTGAACTTGTTTAATGGCTAAACTCATCGCCAGACACCTAAATTTGACATGAACTTTCACTTTGGCACCTAAAATCGATGTTGTTCATTTTAAGCTCCTTAACTAGTATTCCAGTGTCATTTTGGCACTTTTTGCACAATCAGCAAAAATATCTGATGTGTGTGTATTACACGCGCTAATGACGTGTAAAGTGACGAATAATATGAGGGCATTTGTCATTTTCCCCAAAATAATTTTTAAATAATTAATTTCAATTAAAAAAATGTCAATGAATAAATGACATTTAGGGCAACCCCACCCTCCCACGCCCCACCCAGATCGTCTTCTCCAACAACCCCACCACCACCACAAATCGCCTGCTGCAACACCAACCCCCCTCCCAAATATCGTCTTCTTCCACATCCCCTCCCCCAAATATGTTTTCTGCAACACTCACCTAACATAAATTTTTTTCTTTCTCTTTTTTAATTCATGTATCCGCTTGGGAATTTGAATCTATTGAATTAATTATAATTTGAGATTTTTTTTACCCCATCAGAATCGATATTTGTATATATTTGTGCTGTTGATTTGTTTGTATCTATTGATTTGAATGCTTAAAAACCAACAAAAAAACAATTGGTATCTTTTAAATCAAATTTGAAGATGTTCAATTGGAATCCACATGAGGATTCGAAAGTGTCTAGCATTTGGTTCTCTTTTTTCGTTGTTTTAAGAAAACCCTAGTTTCGATTGTTTTGTTTCTGGGAGAAGATGCAGCAAAATTAAGCAGATAGAGAAGAAATTTGATGCTTTTGGTCGATAGTTGATAGTTGATACTTTCTCCTTTAGTTGAAATGTTAGTTTACAATTCTTAAATCTCTCTCAATAATTTCACCATTAAATAAGTTTAAGATTGAGAAAAATAGTGGTTAAAAATGAGGAAGAAGGTATAAATTAATAGGGGTGAGTTAATATATTGTTTGTGGGCCAACTTGAATGCCACATCAACCAAAAAAGGCCTTCTATACGCCTTTGTTTGTGGGCCAACTTGAATGCCACATCAGCCAAAAAAGGCCTTCTATGCGCCTTCAATAAGTTAAATATATTGTTTATGGGCCAACTTGAATGTCACATCAGCCAAAAAAGGCCTTCTATGCGCCTTCAATAAGTGAAATGCACGAGCCATGCCAACTGTGCAAAGGGTGCCAAAATGACACACCGAGACGTTAGTTGAGGTGCTTAAAATGAACAAAGTCCATTTTAGGTGTCAAAGTGAAAGAACGTGCCAAGTTGAGGGGTCTGTCGATGTGTTTGACCTTGTTTAATTGATATTGTTGATGAAAGGTGGGCTGCTTTTTCGGGACATTCTCTAAATAGGCGGCAAATCGATATAGAAAAGGGGGTTGAGCCGATTGATGAGTACATCTTTTAGCTTTATTTAAAAGGCTCTCATGTGGAGCTAACATGGTTGGCTACAATCTACATACAAAGTATAAATAGATCAAGATGAGATGACACGATCTTTCAGAGGTCGCAATAGAATTACCATAGGAAAACCCGCCTCTGCAAGCTAACATAGAAAGAGATTCTGAGATAGTAGTTATCTCGATGTGAATCTCTTCCCAAATAAAATTTAAGAAAAAGCAGAAGATTCGCAATAGCTTGTAATCTTAAATATGCTATAATACTTGTGTGGTTATAAAACTCTTGAAGCTGACTAAAAACGAAACATGTTCACATAAATTAAAAAGAAGGAAGTTTGGTACTTATAAGTTATCATAATTGATAACTCAAAAATATTTAAAGAACTGAAAAAATCTTGATCAAATAATTTATTTTTTGTAATTCTCCAATAAGTAATAGTATTATATATTAGAACAAGCAAAGTATAAATGGAATAGTTATTCTTCACACACACTTCAAACATTGATCAAACAAATCTGTAATTCAACACAATGACGAGACATTTCTTTGAGTATATGATCATAGAAAGCGAGGATGAGTTGACCTTTTTGTATCAAGTGTTTATATCATATCAATGTAATTTATTATTGTTAAATTTTTGTGATTTAATGAAGTAAAAATATATGTTAATTAATTATTAAGTAAGTCATAAAAATGTATATTTCAACATATGTCATGTATTTATTGACTTGATATAAACACCTTATGAATAATTTTTTTACCAAGTACATTGAAATAACGAACAAACAAAATAACCTTTTGAAAATGATTTTTTCATAAAATTGGTGACTGATCAATGAATTCCAGCACACACGATTGACTTTCGTGGTTACTTATACCTCACTGTCACACCCTAAAACTGCTATTCACAAATGAAAGAAGGAATCAAAAAGTATTGTCGACGTTTTAGGAGGTTAAATATATCTTGATTAGGTATATCTTTCATTCGAGAAACATGTTACTATTTCACTAAAAAAAAAATCTCTCTCTATCTTTAATAAAAAATCTCAAATTTAAATCTTGAGAGTAAAAAGTGTTTCACCTTACTAGACTTTACGAAGCTTGAATTTGGATAGAATTTCTTTGTTTTTAATAAGAGATCTTTGGTTTAAATCTTGAGAAATAAAAAAAAAAATTGTGGTAAAAACCATTTTGATTGCGTATCGATCAATTTCCTCATTGATTAAAAAAAAGAAATTGAATGGCTCTCTCACTTGACATTCTATGTTATTTTTGGATTGACTCTCATATTCTGTCTATAATAACTGACAGGGGCGGACCCATGTTGACCGAAGGGGTGTAGAGCGACACCGTTTCATCGAAAATTTTTACTAAATATACACACGATTATATGTTAATACTGTGTCCAAAGAGTAATATTTAAATAAATGGCGTTGCTTGGCAAAGAGCTCTCCTTGGCGCAGTGGTCCAACACCTTGTTTGTTTCTTAGAGGTCGGGTGTTTGAACTTCCGTTGATAATTTTTTCTGCAAAATTTCCTTATTTTTTACAAAATTTTCTTAAAATGGTGGTTAAGTAGTATTGAACTCATGACCTCTTCTAGCTTAAAACTAGACTATATCAATGGGACAAAGACATATCATGTGTATAGTTGTGGTAATTAAATTTTTATCCTTTCTTATATAAAAATCGACACTGCTTACAGAAAGTTCTGCGTACGCCACTGATAACTGATATCGAAGTAAATTGATTAACAATTAAGGTTGCAACTCGAGCAGTTGCTTGAACTAATGAGGGGTGCTAACCATGACCAAATTGAACCAAAGAGGGTGTTATAACCTGAATCAAAGAAGTGGTGTCAGTCATGACAAACGAAGTTATTGGTCCTCAAGTTGAGGAAATTATTGTGTACGGATTATCAAGCTGAGGGGATTATTATGTACGAATTATCATTACTGATTAAAAAAAACTAATGTATTTATTGGTTAAATGGATTCTCTTACCTAATAAATTAATTTTTCTCTTCTAAAGTTCGAATCAGCAAATTCCGAACACCATAACCAAAAGAATAGAGAGAAGAAAAAGGTCAATTTTCCTACGGTTGCCCCACGGAAAAATGTACAATGGCGCTACTAATTATTTTCATGTGTAAGGACCAGGATCTTTTGTGGTCCTTTGCTTCTCACTTTCTTATTTTCTTCAAATGTCCCCTTCATGGACATAACTTTCATTAATTTTGTTTTCAACCTTCATGGACTTACTAGTTGTACGGAATTTGGTAAGGTTCCTTTCATTATCCATAGTGTGTTCCAGTCGAGAGGGGTTCAACATTTACAATATATACATGAAAAATAATTTTAACCTTATATAAATAGTATAATTTTTCTCCGACGAACCCCCTCACTATTAGCTGCCTCCGCCCCTGGATTCAAGAATACACAGATGACCGTTTATGTTAAATTGCTTATTAGATGTGATTAATATAGTCAAAAGAGATAAATAAGAGTGAATAATTGACAATGTACATGAAAGTAATGAATTAAGCATGTTTTCCAACTTGACTATCCAACAACATCATCAAAAAAATAAAAATTAATTGTGCCTGAATGTTGGTGGCCACAAAGCTTGAAAGTAATAACTTGTGAGTTATGAAATCTCTATGACTCCGAGTCTTTAGGGAGTATGTGCAACGACACCATACTAGTTCATATGTTAAGGTCGGTATTGTTTTTGCGTTTTATATCTGATCTAACTTCAATTTCCACATGTCATCATTCAATACGTCCAACTCTCAAGTTCGAATTTTGACCCATACATATAGTTTGTTGACTAAATTATTTAAATATTCATGTAACATGATTTTTTTTAACCTAATGCTTGGTATCTATTTTAAACCCGTTTAATTTAACTTTTGATCGAAAAGCGTTTCACTTCTAGAGGTACAGACGTAATGTCAAATGTGAATCAAATCACATGAATTTTTATCAATATTTTAAGTTGTATCTTTTCACTATGTATAGATTTTAAATATCCAAGTCTTAATTTTAATCTTTTAACTTTGTACTTTGTCAAAAAATAATACTTGAAGTCTCCGTAAGATATTTAACTATTTATATTCGTTAGATTTAACCATAAACATCAAAAAAATTCCATTAAATTCTAAAAAATGCAACACAAAAACTATACTTGACACTAAAAATATATAAAACTAACAGGAATTAAACCTAAAAAAACTTCACTAGATTATAAATAAACTAAAAATAGTCGAAACTATGTACAAAGATTGTATTTCTAAATATGAGTTTCCGCTAAATTAATTTTCCATAGTCCCCATCAAATCTAACAACTCAAAGTTCGATAAATACTCTCCGAGGACTAAAAGTATTAATTTTTGAGAAATTTAAAGGACTACAATTACCCAAACATATACTTAAGGCACTATTTTGAACCTATACAAAAAAATATGGATTTTTTTGTCATTCAACTCGTTGCTTTTGTATATTGCAAATTTTGGTTATGCCGAAGACGGACAATCAGCTGCATCAATTCCCACTGAATTTGTAGAACTGATTATTTTTGAAGGTGAATGGAGTCTCAGGGTAACCGATAAAGTTGTTTTCATGTCATATAATCTGGACGTAACAGGTTCAAGCTGTGAAAACAGCCTCGATTAGAACTGCAATATAAAACTGCACTTTTTTTCGAAGCTTTAGTGCACCGAGCTGTCTTTTTTTTTTTTCTCTTTGAAAGATATTGTCACTAAACTTGTCTCCAACATCATATATGTAGAATTGACTGTTTTTGAAGGTGACGGGGAGCCTCAGAGTAACTAGTAAAGTTGCTGCCACGTAACCAGGAGGTAATGGGTTCAAGCTTTATAAACAGCCTTTTGGGAGAAATGCAAGGTGACTTCTCCCAACCTGCGCATAGCGGGGGCTTTAGTACAACAGACCGCCCTTTTTTGTTCTCTTTGAAAGGTGATCTTAGAGGAGATATTGTCAGTAAACTTGTATCCAACATCATATATATGTAGAGGTTTTGTAAAGGTTGATTTCTGAGATTGTCGCTTAACTAATAATTATTGTCTCATAAAATCGCATTTCCCTTTTGATTCGAATTTGTCTTACACAAAGAAAGTGGCTTTAAGTGACAATAACTACTCACTCGGTCTCATTTTATGTGACTCGCTTTCCTTTTAAATTTGTGCCGAAAAGAATGTCAACTTACTATAATTTGAAATAATTTCACTTTAAAATTTCTCTTTTATTCTTAGTGAAATGATTTATAACCACACAAATAGCTAAAGATTATTTTAGACCACAAGTTTCAAAAGTCTTCATTTTTTTAAACGTCGAGCCAAATCAAATGGTGCCACTTAAAATGGCACTGAGATCAACTCAGTTTTGTAATGAGATTTGGGTTTGATGCTTATATTCTTTACATGGCGCCACAATTAATTTTTCATAATTTCATTTCCATAATATCTGCCCCTCTCAATTTAGGTTCAGATAGTGGAGTTTGAAGTACATGTTGTGAATATGGCTTAGTACGGCCTATGTACTGGTTTGAGAAATATATACAAAGTTACCTGTTTTCTGAAAAAAATCATCAGCCCCTTTCCAGTGTTATCAAAAGCGGAAAATGCAAAAACACTCTAAGGTTAGTTGGGGCTTTAAGCGCAAAGCACTAGTAAAGCATGGGCTTTAATGAGAAAAGTGCAAATAGAGAAAACATACAAATATATATATATGTTTAATCCAAGATTGATAATTATAAGCATTAATAACAAATATATGGACAAAGAAATTGAATTTCTTTTCACGATAAAGTGAAATATCAATTGTTTAGTGTCACCTCTTCACGAATTGCTCATTCGCGAGGTAAAGTTTGTCTTAGAGCCTTGATGACAATACTGAAGAGCAAATCAAGCGAGCTGAAGCGCTCAACGTGTTTTGAGCCTCGCTTCAGGGTTTAAGGGCTTAAGCTCGCCTTTGACAACATTGCCTCTCTCTCAATTCAGCTCATTGTGTTACGTACTCTACCTAATGCAAATAGAGATGATTGTTTTTCCACTGCTAACCATGTAATCCTAGCCATTTCTTAGGCTTTTTCCTTTGTTCGTGTTGCTTTTTGTGGTGTCTGATTGCTTCATGTTGTCCCACCTTCTCACCTCTATCTTCGCAAAATAGATGATGTTCCTAAACATAGTAACTCTGTCCAGTCTGTTGTTTCAATTGCTGCAGAGTTCATGGCTGACATCAGGCACACATTCGATAATGATCTCAAGCAACCTTATTACAACACGTTTTCTCTTATGGGGACTGGGTTCTTTGGTTTTGTTGGTTACAGCATAAACTTCAGTAATTACTAACCTTTTACTTGTGTGTATACACATGTGTATAGATTACAATGTATCAAATTTCTGGTGTGTGTGTGTGTGTGTGTCAAACTGCTCTAGCACTATTTCCTAGGAGAAGTCTAGATTTGATGAAGTGGAAGTAATATATGAATGATGATCCTTGTGACTTGTCTTTTATATATGAAATGGATAGACCATCAAGTCTTATATGTGAAGCAATAAGAGTTAATTGACAATCTTGTATTCACTGTCTACATTAGAGAGCGGATGAACAACATTAACTGTAAGTGGTATCAGACTAAGAGCATTTTTCTAATTGCACCAAAATTAAGGTTTCATCCATTAGAACTTCACTATTAGAGTGAATTTACAATTGTACACCAAGTTATCAAAGTAACCTTTAGCTGTAAATTTGAATGCAAGATAGCCCAGACATGGTGATTTGGTTACTGGAGAGATCTGCATTGTAAGATTTCCTGCTCCAGTTAAGTTCTTTCAAAGAACAACTGTGATTGATTAGATGTAGGGCGCTGTTAGATTGTGATTGACCTGTGTGACCCTTAAATGGACTGGCAGTCCTTCACACATACCTTTCGTCTAGCTGTATCATCTCAGCTTAAAAATGCTAATCATGTGATAGTTTATGCCTTGAGATTTCACACTTCAAGAAACTGGCCAATTTTTGATGACCTTCAAGCTGTCAAGGCATCAACATATACATCAACTAATACCGTCAAAAACTTAAAATTTTAAATTATTTAATGTCATTTAGTTTTTCGATGGACAGGTCATTGCAATCCATCAAAGATCGTTTGTGCCATTTTGCAGGAAGAAGTTTTGGATGACAGTTCCTTCTCTGTCGGAAGGAATATGTCCGTCGAAAATTCTTGACAAATGAAAGATTTTTGGGGCTTCTATCGTTCGATTTAAGTTGAAGACCTGACTGTTGGAAGGCTATTTTAAAATTAAGTATTTTTTCGCAGCATGGTCATTGGGAGCTCGACTTCTAATAAAGGAGAATATTTGTACTTGTTAGTGATTTTTTGCTAGAGTTTTTCAATGGATGGACTAGTCACCATTTTCTCCATTTAGTAAAGGGAATCTAATGACCCTTTCCTCCTGTCCCGATCAACATTGCCGCTCACCACTCCTCTCTTGTGTTCGCCACCAGATAATAAGTCTCCTTTCCCCTTACTGATAATCCTTTTTTTCTCTTCTTTTTTCTTCATTGATTGAAGTTTAAGAATAACGTTGATACATTTCTGATTTACTGATGTTTTGTCAATATTATGTAAGTTTGTTAATATTATTATTGGAGCATTCTTGTTGTAGTTTCAGTATTGCAAAAGATTGATAAAGGATGAGCTTTCTTTAATGGTGTGTTGACATATATCATATTGAGCATCAACCTTTGAATATAGAAATGGTGGTGTTCATCTCAATAGAGTTGCATTGTGGAGGTGGATTGACGAAATGCAAATTCAATGTGCACATTATCTACTCAAAGATGCAAAATGGTAGTGATGTATTCTGATTCATTATAGCAGTCGAAGGATGCAAAACTGTAGTAACGAAAATTTGTTAATGTCTTATTTGTCAACATTGCTTTCTCAGATGGGGAGTTTGTTGACTTTAGCTTAGAAGTTTGTTTTGCAATTTCAGAAGTTAAGGTGGAGCCCTGCACGAGCTGATATATGTAAGTTTTCAATTCAGTTAGAAATTTCATCTTTTAGTTTGTGATTTAGATATGTGTTGTTCGATGTGTTACTGGGTTGGTTAATATGTTATATATTGCGTCTTAAGGACACAACGTATGCGTAGTGAACTCTACCGAAATATTGCAATGAACCTTCTTATTTGATGTGTTATTGTAATAAGGAGAAATAATATATTAGGGTGAAGTTACGCCCAATTATAGCACAATCTCTGCTGAAATTCCCAAAATTTTGTGTTACTTGTCTTCTAACTTATTTGAATACTAAATAAGTGTTGCCCATACTGAGCACGGGCCCAACATCTAGATTCTCATATTATTTTGATTGTGTGTAATCGAGCATGTAAAGGTGATTGAGATTCAAAATGTCTACTATATAAAAGAGCTAAAAAGCATAACACACATAGTATAACCATAAAGGTGATTGAGCTAAAAAGTTCCTTGTTACTTAGAGGATTGGAAGGAGTTTGTAGAGAGTCATATCTTGTAGAGTCTTGATCTTTTGGTATAACCTGTGTATACGGCCATTTTGGTCATGATTATGAATGAAAATACTGTTACTTGATCAAAAAAAAAAAGGGGACAGTTCCATCCTGTCTACACAGTGACAAACAGAGAAAATTATATATCACCTCAGACTTATCAAACCGAGCAAATATTTCATTTTCCAGTGCGTTCCTTTAACGCACTGGCAAATCAAATCCAAGCATGACTTAATTGCTCTTTTCCTACCCCTCATCCTATGCCACATGATGATCAAAGTATCATGTTGCTTCTATCACATGGTCCACTTAAGAGCTAAATAGAGTATCTCAAAGATTTGTGCATTGCTGGAAACATCCACAACTTTGTATTTTTCCTGACCTCCATCAAAAAGAACTTCTCCTTCTATTCCAGAAAGAGAATAAGATTTTAAACATTTTTAAAACAGAAAACAAAGTCCCATAGCAAGAATTTGAAATATACCATGAAATAAATATAGGAGGGGTTACTGTTAGAAATTATAGGAGGAAAAAGCATAGTTGCTTATAAGAAATTTAAAGAGGGAGCGAAAGAGAAGTATGCAGTAGCAGGGAGAACTTACAAGTCCCAGACCAGAAAAAGGCAATTTGGATCGTTGAAATTTGACCAGTTTCTTGTAGTGTGAGCCTTTAGAGATCCTCTTTTTGTTAGAGTGGGTGAATGTCCCACATTGGTTGGGGAATGGACTGGTGGTTTGCTTATATGGACTTGGGCAATTCTCCCCTTATGAGCTAGCTTTTGGGATTGAGTTAGGCGCAGGTGTCATATCTTTATACTTTTTACACAAATGAGAACTGAATGTTCGACACAAAATGTTACTTCCTCCTTCCCGTTTTATGTAGAGGTGTTTGACTAGGCATGAAATTGAAGAAATTACAACAATTACGTCTCAGTCACAAACAAATTGGGTCCGCTATACGAATGTCCACTTCTTCATTTAAGCCCATTGTGCTATCATCTGAGCGGCATCAGCAAAAAAAAAGCAAGAATAGGAACGAAGAACGAAACTTTACGACAACACAACAAAGATGAATTTTATGGGGGGTTTTCTGGATCAACTAGTAAACTTGCATGAAGAAAGAGACAAGACAAGGCGGAGTATATATATAGATCTATGTATGCATGTATGCATGCATGTATGTATATATGTATGTATGTATTATTGTTATTATTACTATTATTATTATTAGAAGTTCTCTAACAAGTAATGGAATTTTGCCTTTCATGTGTGGTGTGGAGAAATATCATAAAGGGATGAGATTATTTCGTGGAAAATATCTCACTCAAGGTCGGAGATGGGAGGAGAGTATATTTTTGGGGGCATAACTAGTGTGGGAATATAATTTTGAAAGATAAAATTCCAGAGTTTGTATAGAATATCTTGCCAAAGAGACTTGACAATTCAACAAATTAGGAGGTCACAAGGTGCGGAGATTTTTTGGGATTTGAGATTTAGAAGGGATTTTCAAGATTGGGAAGTGAGTGAATTACAAAGATTGATAGACCTACTTCATAGGCAAGTCAATCTGATGGATAATCCTGATGTGTGGTGGTGGGGCCTTGGAAGTAAATGGAGTGCTCTCTGTGAAGTCTTTTTATGATAACCTTTTGGTTATGTAATGCAATATGGGCTCCAAGTGTGCTGAGGAAGGTGTATTTTTTCACTTACTAGCCACTAAAGGGTGATTTTGACAGTGGAAAATCTTAAAAAGCTGAAGGTTGTCTGTGTTGGTGTTACACGTCCAAAGAGGCAGTCGAGGACGTGGATCACCTTTTTATACATTGCGGGCTTACCATGAGATTATGGTGGGATATGTTTAGATGGTTTCACACTCCTTGGGTAATGTCAAGAACTGTGAAAGATATGATGTTCAGTTGGAAGAGCAGGAGAAGGAGGAGAAGGTGAAAGGCCGAGAATGTGGTTCTGGTTGCGTTAATATGGATAGTTTGGAGAGAGAGAAATAGGAGAGCTTTTGAAGGTCTCCACTCCCTTATTTTCTTTTGGTGTAAACAGAAAGTTCCTTGTTTAGAGGATTGGGTGGGGTCGGTAGAGAATCATCTTTTGAAAAGTCTTGATATTTTGGTATAACCTTTGTATACGACCGTTTGGGTCTTTTTTATGAATGAAAATACTTTTACTTGATCAAAAAAAGAAATTAAAGAAGATTTTTGACATGTAAACCAAACAATGAAAGGATTTCAAGTAATATAACAAAGTTTAAAACCATAAGAAAAAATTAGTTCAAGAGTAAAACAATTATATATCTATCTATACAACAACTAAGCCCTCAATCCCAAACAAGTTGAGGTCAGCTATATGAATTCTCATCCACCATGTTTCTCCAATTAAGCTCAACTTATGTCATCATTATATCAGATAAAAGTGAAAATGAGTTAAATAATTTAAAAAAAAAAAAGAAGGGGTAGCCCGGTGCACTAAAGCTACCGCTATGCGCCGTGTCCGGGGAAGGGCCTCACCACAAGGGTGTATTGTACATAGCCTTACCTTGCATTTCTGCCAGAGGCTGTTTCCAAGGCTTGAACCCGTGACCTCCTGGTCACATGGCAACAACTTTACCAGTTACTCCAAGGCTCCCCTTCATGAGTTAAATAATAATAATAATATTAAAAGTTCTCTATATTTTTATTGACATATTACTCTATCATATGGTCTAAATACTCATGAAAAAGTAATATGTTCAAAACCACCGTACTAATTGCAGGTCTTTTTTTCCATTGTTCCATATCTTTAGCATAGACCAATCTATAGACAATATTCCAAGAAATGTAGGTCTTTCAAGACAACTTCTTTTTATGTGAGTGTAGGTCTACCTCATCCTTTTAACACATTTACTCACCATAGTTTGACATCTGTGGATGGTGCATTTGTTTGTTTGACGCATCACCTGAACAAACCATCTCAAGCAGCCTAATCTCATGTTATCTTTAATGTGTGCTACTTGCACCTTCTAGGGAGGGTGGTCATTTTAATTTATCTTTTTCTAATCTTGTATGAACGCTGATATATCTTAGCATTGGCATCTTTGCAACACTCATCTTGTGGATATGTTGGACTTCAGCGACCCAACATTCACTATCATATAACATTGTTGATCTTATAACTGTTCTGTAGCACTTGCCTTTCACTTTCATAGACATCTTTCTACTACATAGCACTCTAGTAGCACTTCTCCATTTCAACAACTTGTTTTAATTCTGGGAGTAGCATCTCCATCTATCATTTCATTCTCTTGAAACAATGAGGCTATATATCTAAACTTTTTACATTTTGACACCACAATCCAGTCTCGTCTCACCTTAACTTCATTCTTTTCATGTTGATTAAACTTACAATGCATGTATTCCATCTTTACTTCTACCTATTGTGAAACTTGTACTCTCTAAAGTGCTTTTCCATAGTTCACGTTTTTGGTTGACACCTTCGTTGGTTCCATCAAGGAAACATAATATCTTCATCAAATAACATATCTCATGCATGGAGCTTTTCTTGTATTGTGCTGATCAAGTAACGTATTTCTCTCTTTCCAAATGACCCACATGATTGCTAAAGGTGCAACACTCTTTGCCCTTGAGCTTCTCTTCTCCCTCCTACGAGTCCAACTTTGTAAAGCCTCTTTCACTGTGTCCGACATCACCCATTGCATCCTAAACAAATTGAGGCCTGCAGGAGCCTCTTTCACTGTGTCCGACATCACCCATTGCATCCTAAACAAATTGAGGCCACCCTGCATAACCGATTAGCCACGAGATGATCTACATTTTTCACCTGCTTATAGGTGATCCTCCTCTTCCTCAGATTTTCTGTTGTTAAGATCGCACCCCTTGCCGCCAACCATACAAAGAAACACACCTTCCTCGGAGCTCTAGGGATCCAAATAGAGTCATGGGGAAAGTACATTCCCCTCTCACTTGTAATCTCTTATAGTAAGAGCTAACAGTGAATAAACCATCTCCACTCTCTCGCCAGCTCCGTACATCAGATAAATTATTAGGAGTGACTAGCCCATACAAAAACTCAATCAAATTGTGAAATTCTTCCATCTTCCAATCCTGTAGGTTCCTTCTGAATCTTAAGTCCCAGTTAGTAATTACAGTCATTTACTTAAACGAGATCTGGCTCTTTCTCTTAAGTCAAGTGTGAATATTCTGATTTTTGTCTCTAGTCATAAACTCACGTGAGACCTGAACTCTATTTGTTGGGCAAACATGTGGAAATTCTTTTTGGTAATGGATGATACTGAGAACTGAACTCAGGACATTTGCCTGTCTAGAGACCATGTTTCAGGGTGTAACCATCTTATCTAAAACCTTAATCGTATGAGAGCACATTTCTAATTACTTAGTTGTTTTTTTCAACAATATCATTATAGAGATATAATGTAAAAAGAAAATATGCACCATTGAATTTCAGGTAAGGTCACGTACAGTACTTTTTGGACATTTTACTTCAGTTAAAACCATTATCAACTTGGCCAACAATCAATTAAAGCCTTATCACGCGAGTATAAATTGGAAACCAATCAACCATAATCTACTAATCCACCATCTATTTAAAGCCTAACAAAAAAGTGTGTATAAATTGGAATACCTAGCCAGCCATGTCTTTCACATTGATGTTATAGCTTTTACAGGCCAGTTAAGGAAAGCAGACAAGAATCTAAAACTGAAAGGGAAATAAGATGAATGGGTTTCAATAACAATAGGTAGTAGAGTAATCATTGTTGAATAATGAAAACTATGGTAACAAACTAAGGTAACAAAGAAAAATCTAGAAACCTACTCGAACTTTTAAGAAAAGTATATTTTGTAGATTTTCTTGCAAATGTATTCACACTGATTGTACCAGTGGGGAAGGGGAACATTTATTTTTCTCTTTTTTGGTCTGAGGGTGAACATCTATAGATCTGTCCATTTCTGCTATGAAAAAAAAACCATCTACAACACCTGCGGCGATTGTCGTTATTCAGTTTGACCTAATAGATCTTCTTTTACATTAACTAGTATCATTTTTTATCACAGATGCCTACCAACTTGTCCGCTAAATCTGTCAGCATTCTGGTGGATGATGATGCTCCTTATCATTCTGTTGTGACTATGATACTCGAAAAGTGTAACTACCAAGGTACTTGTACCAAATCTTTGGCGATGTCTTCGTCTTCTTCTTTTATCATCCCCTAATTTTGTGTTGTATTCTGGCATGCAAGAATTGCTTATTTCTTCTCCTAATTTGATATATCCTAGAGTTGAAAGTGGTAAGTTTTAAATCTTCAAGTAGCATGATGTATGAATTCAAATTAGCTATTGAATGTACCAATTGTTCGTAATTCCTATTTAGGAACAAGAAATGGAATGGTTAATTTTCGTTTCCACTTTACTTTGTTAGATCTTCTTTGGATCCGATGTGTGTTTGACTTGTTGAAGAATGAAAAGAATCACTACAACAGACCACTTTTTGAACATAGCTTAGCTGCTTTCAGTCCTTTTTATTGTTAGTAAAAAACGTAGAGTAGTCTATCAATAGATTGGTTGAAATGTTCTCAGATCATCAATATAGGCCTTCCCCACCCTTCTCAAACTCCCCCACTTCACTAATTTCTATTTAACTCATGGTATTGTGAGAATTATCAAGCCAGATTTTCTTTTTTCTTTTCCAGTTTGTAGTAAGAATTTTTTTACAAGAACCACAAGACGCAGAAAAAGTAATTTAATGAATCTGATAACGAACATTATGTTTATCAATATATATGGAATTATCTTCACTATAACCCCAATGATAGATCTAACATTCACTATATATGGAAAAAGTAGTTCCCTTGATTTTGGCTATTAATCCTAATATCATAGCTTATAAGCAACTTAGGTAGTATATTGGTATTTGGATTTAAAAATGCTTCTATATGGAGTAGTTGTCATTTCCCCTTCATAATATATCTAATCAATTTTCTCTAGTTGCGACTATCAAACATCCCATGAATGCTTTGTCTTCAGAGTGGATCAAGGGAGACCCTTTTGATCTCGTTGTCACCAATGTGCCCAAGCGTTATACGAATGACTATGAACTTCAAGATGTGATAACCCAGAAGTTTGAACTACCTATTTTATGTGAGTCGGGTTTTTTTTCCAATTTTTTTCTCCATAAATTGTTAAGTATTATATTCGTTGATCAAAAGAAAGCTTTATGATTTAAGTTTATGTACTTAATGTCAGTGATGTCAGCTGATGACAAGGAAGGTACAATCTTGAAAGGACTAAAGGGTGTACCAGAAGATGATCTAAGATACGCAGTGTTGCAGGAGAAGGAAGGTGGGAAATCTGCAGTGAAACAGGGGAAACAGGGCAAAGATAAAAGTGTTAATTTTGTCGTACCTACAAAGACTATGGTTGTGTGGACAAAGTCACTTCACGGCAAATTCCTGGAAGCCATTAGAAATTAATTGACAGTAAGATCCTCTTGCTAGCATATTCATATTATTAAAAATAGTTTCTCCGAGGTGTCAAACAGAAAGGAACATTAAATTGCCAATGTTTTGTTACCTGAATTTTCATGCAGAAACTGTGCCATCAAAGATTCTTGATCACATGAAAGTCCCTGGATTAACTAGAGACAATGTCACCAGCCATTTGCAGGTCTACTTCTAAATACATATGTTTAACTATAATTGGTATGGTTTTTGCATATTAAATAGGTGAAGTAATGTTTGATTTCTGTATTACTTGGCTTGAACTAGTGCATAATCTTATAGAATAGGAAAAATCAGATTTTTGTATTTGTTTTACTTCAATTATTAAGTTAGTATTGACTGTCTATATGCATATAGACATATGCACTATTAATCATCAATTAGCTTTTATCTTTTGAATCTCACTTTGATTTTTATGTAATGACAACGTAACACCCTTTAATGCAAGTAATACTAACCGCTTCTTATTATTGTACATACTTTTTTCTGTTCAGTTTAGAAATGAATGTAGGATCAATTAATTTTTTAAAACGGAATTTTTTTTTACAGTACGCTCCTAATCATTTGAAATTCACTGTTAATAGGGGTTTTTGCTAATCAAATGTCAAATTTAAGGGTTGTGTATGTACAGAAAAAACTCGAATCTGATACTTGGACAGAAATCCCAAGTTAATAGTAACAATGTTCCCAGCTTCTATTCAACTGTCACTCCACGGATAGAAATTTAATTCTCTATTTCTTCCTGCTAGCTTTGCTTCATAGCTATTTTATTGATGGATTCTTGTATTATCAACCTAATGATCACCTCAGGGCTCCTCCACTTCTGTTGAAAGACTCTCAAATTCCTTTCTTGCGAAATAAAGCTATATTGCTCAGATTCTCCAAAAATGTTGTCAACCTGAGTTGGATCCTCCAACAAATGCACTACTTTTGGAGGATCTGACACTCACCAATCAACATTTTTGAATAGTCTGAAAAACATAGAACTAAAGTAAATGCTGCTTTTCAAGACTGTTCTACAGACTTCACCCTATGCATTTTTTCCTTCTGCATGAGTATCAGCCCACCTCTTCTCCTCAGACCAGCTCATTGATTGTCTATGGTACCCCTGCTGATATTGGATCTTGCTCCATATAGCAGATGAGGTAGAGCACTTGAAACACAAATGGTCTACAGTTTCATTGTCAACACAACATAGGGCGCAGACCATATTTTCAATCATTCCTCAGTGGTATAATCTGTCTCTGGTGTATAGTTTGCCAAGAATTGCTATATTTAGCATGAATATCCACCATGGTGCTCCATGGTTATTGCAAATCATCCTTCTCCAAGAAACTTTCTGGAGGTTGCCACTTAGTTCGTTATAAATGCAGCGGATAGCGAACCTTGTAAGAAGTCAAAACCAGCCTCCTCCATGGTTTCTTTGCCTTGAAGATCTTTTGCATGAGCCATGATACCTGCTTAGGCATGATCTCCCATATTTGCTGATATTTCACATAATAGCTCTGCACCCTCCAATAGGTTTGAATAGAATAAATCACAGACTTGATCAGCTGCACCTCCCTGCACAAGTAAGGAATTTAGTCCAGTAGAGGTGATTCTATCAACAATTTTGTCCAGTAGAGGTGGACATTGGATAACAGAAATTCTTTTTGTGCTAAGTAGAACTACTAGATACCTGAATGGTAAGCTCCCTTTTGAGAGTCCAAACATGTTAAGAATAATCTGCTAAGAGCATCAGTGTGAACACCTCCAAAGTAGGTGAAGCTTTTCCTAAATTAGCCACCAACCTGATGCTTGAGAAAACAACTGGAAACAGTCATACTACTTCATTCACTGATTTTACATCGCCTCTGCAGAATAGTAACAGATAGTAAGCAAACCCCAACTGAATGAGATTCAGCTTGGCGCATTTGGATGAAAAATTAAACTCAGGATCCTTTCCTGGCTGCTTCAGCATTCTATTAAAATATTCCTAGTCAATACAAAAAGGGAAGGGGATAAAGGATCCTCTTATCTCAACCCGTTCTTTGCTTGAAAAGCCCTTTTCAACTCTCAATTGATAGTGATTTAATAGGAGACTGTTGTAAAACATTCCATGATCCACCCAATGAACTTCTTAGGAAAAGTTCAAGGCCGTGAGAACCTGCTTCATAAATTTTCGAGCCACGGAATCATATCCCGTTGGCATATCCACCTTGAGATGCTTCTTGGAGACATCCCTTTTCTTTCATACCCTTTGATCAGCTCATGGCTTAATAATATGTTATCTGTAATCACTCTTCCCAGAACAAAAGCTGCCTGGCTGCTATCAACTATCTAAGGCATGACTTCCTATAGTCTAGTTTCTAGTAGTGATTATCTTTGATATAATTTTGTATAGGATAGTGCAACAGGATATAGGTTTGAATTCTCTGACATTGGGTTGGATTGCTTACTTTGGTAAGAGTGTCTCACCTGTACAATTCACAGGTTTGTAAAGTTTCTGTCTTCTGAAAAACTCCAATAGTACATCTGTTGTTTCTTCTCCAATTATTGACCATGCCTTTTTGAAGAATAAGGCCTTAACTACATCATGTTCTGGGGCTTTCATGTCTTCTATTCCTCTTAGTGTGTGGAGGACCCCCTCTGTTGATAGGACAGATCAGTTTCAGCTGCTGGTTCCTATTCAAAATATGTCCCTCTTTCATGACATTGAGTTGAAAAGCAGGGATACTGGTAGCTGCTGATGCAAGAAAACCTTTGTAAAAGCTTATAATGTGCACTTCCTCAAGTTCTTTTCATGTTCCAGAACTTCCTGATGATTCCCATCTTGTACTTGTCTTGACTTTGTACTTCTATAAACTGCTTGATTTCTTTAGTAACTTGGTTTGCTGTTGACAGAATTTCTGACTCTACATCATCACTACTAAAACATCAGTAGCGCTTTTAATGTTCCGTCCTAATCATCAATTCCGCTATTTATTTCAAGCAATTTGATCTAATGTTGCAGATATATCGTCGTTCCTTGCAACGAATTACTGATGCAACCGGTAGAATCCAAGCTCCTGACATAAAAGTAGCCAGCAGGGCTAATCAATCAACCATTGTATCTGGAATGCTTGGTAAATATAGCCAATTTCATCAAGGAAATTTTGGAGTGCAGTTTAGTATCCCCAGCTCATCGATTCACACTTCAACAGGTTATCTGACAGGCAATATGCATAAGAATAAGTACGTCTAATACCCCCTAATTACTGCTTCTTCAAGCATTAATCTTTGCTTAAAGCTATATCTATATTTGTTAATTGTTAACTATAGAGAGAATGGAGCAATTTCCTTGTCACATTATTCCAAGAATAACAGGTTATTTGTAGGTGTACAAGCAAATCTATATAAGGAAATAAAATCAGAAAAATCCCTAAATATCTCTATCTATGATTATGCTACGTATACTATATGTAAACATGTCTATGTACATTCTGCAACACTCCCCCTCAAGTTGGAGCATAGATATTAATCATGCCCAACTTGTTACAAAGATATTCCACCCGAGTCCTATTTAAAGCCTTTGTAAATATATCACCCAATTGTTCTCCCGTCTTCACATAACCAGTAGAAATCATGTTCTCTTGAATCTTCTCACGGACAAAGTGACAGTCTACCTCAATATGTTTAGTTCGTTCATGATACACTGGATTTGAGGCAATGTGCAAGGCAGCCTGATTATCACACCAAAGTTTTGCGGGAGAAAGAGGCTTCAAACCAATCTCAGCCAAAAGGTGATGTATCCATAGTATTTCACATGTGGATTGAGCCATAGCTCTATACTCCGATTCTGCACTAGATCGGGATACAACATTTTGTTTCTTGCTCCTCCAAGATACCAGATTTCCACCAACAAATACACAATAGCCAGTAGTAGATCTTCTATCCATTCTTGATCCAGCCCAATCAGCATCCGCAAAACACTCAACATGAGTGTGTCCATAATCACTATACAATATGCCAAGGCCGGGAGCACCTTTCAAATAGCACAAAATTTGTTCCAAAGCTGCCCAGTGTTTGACTGTTGGTGCAGATATGAATTGACTGACAATACTGACTGCATAGGCAATATCTGGACGGGTCACAGTGAGATAGTTCAGTTTGCCAACTAACCTTCTGTATCTTTCCGGATCATCAAACAAATCAGCATCATCCTTAGTAAGATGCACATTAGGAACCATTGGTGTACCACATGGCTTAGCTCCCAACTTTCCAGTTTCTGCAAGTAGATCAAGTACATACTTTCTCTGGGATAAGAAAATCCCCTTCTTGCTTCGTGCTACTTCTACACCCAAAAAATATTTTAGCTGCCCCAAGTCTTTGGTATGAAACTTGGCGTGTAAAAACTTCTTGAGAGAAGAAATCCCTGCAAAGTCATCTCCTGTAATAATAATATCATCAACATAAACAACTAGAAGAAGAATACCAAATGATGATTGCCTATAGAAGACTGAGTGATCACACTTGCTCTTTTTCAATCCAAATTCTTGAACTACATCGCTAAATTTTCCAAACCAGGCACGAGGACTCTGCTTTAAACCATATAAAGATTTCCTCAGATGACAAACTTTCTTATACTCCCCCTGAGCAACAAACCCAGGTGGTTGCTCCATATATACCTCTTCATGGAGATCACCATGAAGAAATGCATTCTTGATATCCAACTGATGTAAAAGCCAATGTTGAGAAGCAGCCAATGAAATAAATAAACGGACAGAGGTAAGCTTGGCTACCGGGGAGAAAGTCTCAGAATAGTCCACCCCATAAATCTGAGCATAACCTTTAGCCACAAGCCTGGCTTTAAGTCTCGCAACAGAACCATCGGGATTAACTTTGACTGCAAAGACCCACTTGCATCCTACTGCTTTCTTTCCTTTGGGTAAATCCACTAAATCCCAAGTGTAATTTTCATCTAAAGCATGTATCTCTTCAAGCATTGCATTATTCCATCCAGGATGATTCAAGGCTTCTTTCACTGTTTTAGGGATAGCTACAGAGTCTAAAGAACCAATCAAACAACTAGATGCAGGAGACAAATGATCATAAGAAACAAAGTTAGCTATGGCGTATGTGGATTTGCACTGACGTGTACCTTTACGAAGAGCAATAGGAAGGTCCAGATTTTCCGAAGGACCAAGTGAGGAGGGATCTGATGACGAAGGAGCTGATGTAGGAGATATATCATCAGTATCTCGTCTCCTTGAGTAAACTTGAACAATTTGTGGTCTTGCTGCTGCAGATGGAGCAGGTTCTGAAGGCACAGGAGAGGGAGGAACAACATCATTTGATCGTTCTGTTATAGTATGAGTAACCTGATAGAGTAACCACTCATCTTCCTCCCCTTGCCTTGTAGAAACGGGAGGAGCATAGAAGAATGGTGTAGACTCTGAAAATACCACATCAGTTGACACCAAATATTTACCAAGTTCAGTAGAATAACATCGATACCCTTTCTGAAGACGAGAATACCCCAAAAACACACACTTTAACGCCTTAGGGTCTAATTTTGTAACAGATGGTCGAACATCTCGAACATAACATGTGCTCCCAAACACCTTAGGTTCCACTGGAAATAATGATTTGTTCGGAAAAAGAATATTATAAGGCATATTACCAGCAAGCACACTTGACGGCATACGATTGATCAGAAAACAAGCAGTAGAGACAGCATCAGCCCAGAATTGTTTAGGAACCTTCATTTGGAACAACAGTGCCCGAGCTGTCTCAAGGAGATGCCTATTCTTTCTCTCAGCAACTCCATTTTGAGAAGGTGTATCAACACAAGAAGACTGATGGAGAATACCATGTTGCCTCATGAAAGACTGAAATAATTCTGACATGTATTCTTTAGCATTATCACTCCTTAGAATACGCACGGAGGCATCAAATTGTGTTTTGACTTCAGCACAAAAGGCAGAAAAGTGAGTAAACACTTCAGGTCTGCTCTTCATAAAGTATATCCAAGTCATTCGAGAAAAATCATCTACAAAAGTGACAAAATATTTATGCCCAGTTTTAGAAACAACAGGACATAGTCCCCAAACATCAGAGTGAACTAACTCAAAAGCTGACTCAGCTCGCTTATTAACCCTCGGACCTAATGAGATGCGATGGTGTTTTGCAAATTGACATGACTCACATTCCAATGAGGAAATATTCTGAAACTGAGGACAAAGCTTTTTCAACAAAGGTAGCGAAGGATGTCCCAGTCGACAATGCGCCTCAAATGGAGACACGACACTAGAGCAGGCAACAGATGGAGAATCCCACTCATCAAGAATATAAAGATCATTTGCCACATGTCCTTTACCAATAACCTGATTTGTCACAAGATCACGAAACAGACAATAATCCGGGAAGAACGAGATATAACAATTAAGCTCTCTGGTAATTTTACTCACAGAAATCAGGTTAAAAGCCAGTTTTGGTAAACTTAACACAGATGACAGAGTAATAGACGAGGTTGGCTGAACAGTTCCATATCCAACACTATTACAAGTTGATCCATCGGCTACAGTAACCGAAGAGGTTGCTTTGTGTGAGTGAAAGCTAGAGAAAATATTTGGATTACCTGTCATATGATTTGTAGCGCCTGAATCAATCACCCATTTATTTAAAGAAGAGATAAGACATGTTTTGTCTGACCCAGCAAAAGTACTGACTGAAGTGGATTCCTTCAAAGATTTCTGATATTGAGAGAATTTAATAAACTCCTCAATCGAAACCAAAACCAATTTGTCAGATCTTGAAGCGGTAGTACCATCTTTGAACTGAACAACCATTTCCCCGACCAAAAGAAAGAACTCAATTGTATCTGAACAAAATAAGTGTCGGGATCGACAAAGAATTCCAGGTAGGCTAGAATAACACAATACCAACAAATAAAACAAATGCCCAGATAATTAACACAATACGAAGCTTGACAATGGCCAAACTCAATCTGAAAATAATTCCCAAATGAGATTCTAATAGCCTCCAACAAATAATATCAATTCAAAAATTGCTGAGAACAATTTCAACTCACTGTAGCACTCGTAGGTAATCTCCAGAATCAAAAGATAATTAGTAACATACAAAGAGGACCCAAACCTGACCCAGAAGGCTTTGCAAATTCTGTTTCGAGGATTTTCTCCTCAAAAAAATGGTCCTGTGATTAGGAGACCACCACAAATCGACCGGAAATGTTAATCCGATATCGGGACAGAAAACGGGACCAAATTTCGTCAATACACGCGCCTTCACGCGCGTCTGAAACTGGGCTGTCTCCGGCAGCTTCGCCGGCGCGTGAGGCTCACACGCCCTTCCTCCGGCCACCGGATTCTGGGGTTTTGTAGATCGGGAGAAGGCGGTCCTTCCAATATTGGTGGCAGCAGCTAAATTTCAGGTACAAAAGAATCTAGTTCACGTACACTAACCCAACTCCGGCGAGTTCGGGTGAGTTTTCCGATCTAATTCCGACAACGCAGGATATCCCGCTCTGATACCATGTTAACTATAGAGAGAATGGAGCAATTTCCTTGTCACATTATTCCAAGAATAACAGGTTATTTGTAGGTGTACAAGCAAATCTATATAAGGAAATAAAATCAAAAAAATCCCTAAATATCTCTATCTATGATTATGCTACGTATACTATATGTAAACATGTCTATGTACATTCTGCAACATTAATGATGTTTGCAGGGGAAAAGAAGTTGATGCTGTGCTAGATCCAGTTCACAACTTTACTGTCTTTCACAGTGTTAATGCTATGCAAGAATCACAAGGCATTGGTGATCTTAGTACTTCCATGAATCAAGGGAATGTTCAACCTCATCAGGTGTACATTTCTTGAGCATTTTTTCTTTATTCCTTGCAATTTGCAACTGAAATAAAAAACTATATTCTTCAGTATTGTCTGATAATTCATGTTTTTCCGAGGTTGAACTTGATCTTTCCTCAATTCGGAAGTAAATATGGAACAATTTAAGAATAATATTTAGAGATTTTGATTTTATTTTTATTTTTTTGGCTGAAGTAAAGAGTTGTCATTGTAAAGCACCAGGAAGATGCTATGTGAGCAAATAGGTACAAAAGTAGTCGATTAGCTCCATTACAATAAAGTCTAAACTAAAACCGACGAGCTTACATAGTCCAAAAAACTGTCAATACTATTCACAGGGGAGTTATAGTACCAACTGAACAAATGAACTTGATATCATCTAGATTTCAAAGTTGGAGTTGAAATCCCATCAAAGCACCTGCGGTTCCTTCTGTTCCAGACATACCAAAAAATTATCGCTGGAAGCATTCTCCAGATCTTCTTGATGGATTTTTCAATTCTCCAAAAAGTCCAACTTGTGAAAGCATCCTTAGTAGTATGTGGAGTGACCTACTGTAGACTGAAAATAGACAGAAAAAAGTTCCAGATATTTGCTGCAAATGGGCAATGTAAAAGCAGATTATTGACACTCGCTGACTCCTGTAGGCACATATAGCATCTATTGACTTGGGCAATGTTTCTTCTATTGAGATTGTCCTGTGTTAGAGCTGCTTCATTAAAGCAATCCAGGTGAAGCAGGTGACCTTAGGTGTTTTGATCTTGCAGACATGTTTCCATGGCCACTTGTCAAGCTTACCATTTTTAGAGAATATGAGATTGTAGTTGTCCTTGACTGTGAACTGCTTCCCCCATACCATTTTGTCTTGCTTCTGTACTTCGATTGTGTAGTGTTCCAGCGTGGCTAACAATGTGAGGAGGTCATTGAGTTCCCAATCAAAAAGGTTCCTTCTGGATAGAGGGCTCCAAGAATTGTTTTCTCTTTTTTTTGTCTGTATTGTCGACATATGACTCTTTCTTGGTTGCTATCAGGAATAGTCCAGGATAAGAGTTTTTAAGAGCATTGCTGCCAATCCAGTTATCCTTCCAAAATTTAACTTGAGATCCATTGCCAACTTTATAGGAGATATTCTTGAGGAAGTCTACTTGGTGGCTACCAATATGTTTCTATAGGCCAACTCCATAAGTTCCTGAGCCTGTTTTAGAACATCAATGACTGGATTTCAAACTTGGCATCAATTACCGTCCTCCATAGCGTTGTATCTTCATGACCGTATTTCCATAACCATTTCATTAGCATGCTCTTGTTCTATAGACTCAAATTTCTGATTCCAAGGTCCCCCTTGTGATTTTGGTTGAGTGACTTTGACCCATTTTACCAATGAAAACTTGTGAGTCTTGACAATTACCCTCCCATAAGAAATTCCTCCTTAGTTTGTCTATCTGCTTCAACACTGAACTACACATAGGGTACAGTGACATAGTATGGTGGGAATGCTATCGAGGACTGTAATTGCCAAGTTGGCCATCTCCTTTCAAGCTTTTCTATGACACCATTCCGTACCACGGGAGATTTAGATTTTGCACCCAAAGGAAGACCAAGATAGCTAGTAGGCAATGAATTTGAATTTACTAGATATTGGTACAACATAAAATTAATGCAAGTAAATTTTTTCTTCGAGTTGAATATGCTTGTTGAAGCTCATAGTTAATCTTCATAACTACTTGGTGGATGATCCTTATTTTGATATTTACTTTGCAAACTCAACTTCATCATCTCCATGTATGTAGCAACACAATGAAGATGTGATCGGTGCCAACTTCGATGGTGATTTTAATCAGGACATGGAGAAGGACTCTTTGAAATGGATTGATCAGGAGATGGAGAAGGAGGACTATTTGGAATGGTTTGATCAGGACATGGAGGAGGACTATTTGAAATGGTTCGATCAGGACACGGAGAAGGCGGACTATTAGAAATTTGCAGTTACGTGTTTCCAGCTACGTAAGGACGATTGCTTTTGGATTTGTTGCATACTTCAAGCCCTTATGAAGATGAAGAAAACATATTTAGTTCAATAGTATATTTGAGAGTTTTTTTATAGCAACAAAAACTGTTGGTGCTAGAGATAGATCAATGTTTTGCTTTATGTACTTGTTGTGGTTCTTTTGGTATTATGATATGTTTTCAATTTCCAGAGATTAAATTCTTTAAATTTTGATGAATCAATGTGTTGACAATTTGCTGAAGATACCAACTGGTTTCCGGTATTCATTTTGAAGGTCGAGTAATTTGGGTTCATGTCGAAAAGTCTCACATTGGGGGCGAAGACGACTCTATTATAAGGGTTCAAACCCGAAAACTCTAGTTAAGGATGTAGGGATACTTACCATGTGCTTCCTTAAGCTATTATAGCATGTTATGACAGATATTTGAGGAAATTTTCTTTCCATAATTGCTGCATCCTTAATTTTTTCTTTTTAATGAAATTAAAAAAATCTATCTATTACTTTCTTTTTGCTCACAAGTCACCAGGTGCATTCATTTTCTACTCAAAAACTACTCCTTCGTTTCAATTTGTTTGTTTGAATTTGACTTGATACGAAGTTTAAGAAAATAAAGAAGACTTTTGAATCTTGTGATCTTAAATTAAAAATATGTATAATGTATCAAAATATCTTGTAATCTTGTTGTTTTAAAGAGACATATTTTTTTTAGAAACGGACTAAAAAAAAAAATAAGACAAACAAATTGAAATAGAGAGAGTAATGTCTATCAAAGGAATTACCTATCGTGGCAAGTTTGATATCTATGATTATTATCATGGGAATATACGATATTGACTCGAGTACTTCCTTCGTCCCGTTTATGTGACATACTTTTATTGAATTTTATTGAATTGGTTTTGGGAAAAATGACAAGTACAACTTCAAAAGTTTTATAGCCATAAAAATGATATAGTATCATGTTTAAAAATCATCACATCTTTCTTAAACTTAATATTGGGTTAAATTATACCACATAAGTTAGAGACGTATAGAGTACTATTTTAAATCTCATGCGTACATCATAATATTATCATATGAAATAAAACAGAAATTGTACAAATTAATTTTAAACCTATATACAACAAAAAAAGACGAAACAACTAAGGAAATTACAAAACTAAAAGAAAGTTATTTTGGAAAAAAAGAGAGAGAGAGAGAGAGAGATGCACAATTTTTTCCAACTCTCAAGAAAAAAATAAAATAAGGAGGCAATAACTAATATGACATATTAGTCAAATTTTCTTTCTCAAAAAAATATATGAATCAAATTCAACATCTTCTACTATCAAACAATTTTGCAATATTTATTCTATTATTTAATCCTACTTCATCAACATATGTAAGATATATTATGTCAATTCTATTACTCCCTCTATATTTTACGTGCTATTAATCTGTCTAAAGAGGAATGGCACATTTTTGTATTAGAAAATTATGTAATTTTAAACTTTACATTTTAACCTTAAGCAGAAGTTCTGTTTCTATAGCTAAGGCTGTTTAAAATTGAACCAAAATCAATAATCCAAACCAATTTTTTTTTTATTGATTTATCGATAATGGGTTATTGGTTTAACAGTTTCAATAACGGTTTTGATTATTTTTTTTAATTTTCTTATCGGGTTAACCGATAACTCGATAGTAAATTAATAAATTATATTTATACTATTCGGAATATAAAGTCAAGACTTAGAGTTTAGTTTCATACTTTCATTTCTGACTGTTACAAACTTTCGGTTATTCTACAAGGTGTCAGTGTTTGTTTTTGAGAAAGATGCAATCTGTCAACTTATGTGCATGATTCATTTGGTTTGTCACCTTGTTTTAAAATGATTTTCAATGATTTTTTTTTTGTGTGTGAAATCTTAACAGTTAAATCGATAATCAGACCGATAAATTAATAATTTAATAATTCTATAATGATTTAACATGTCTACAGATATAATCGAACCGAATTAATCATTACACAACCCTATTTATAGCTATACACATATTATGGGATGTTTAGTATCAAAAGTTCATTTTTTTTCCTTCATTAAACTTTGTTTTCAACTAAATGTTATTGTATAAAATAAGAAGAAAATTATACAAATTAATTTCAAATTTTACAACTTATTAAAACTAAAAAAGATATCTAACTACTCTCTCAGTTTCATTTTACTTGACCCTTGTTACTTGATATATTCTTTAAGAAAACTTTAATTAGGTGTGTATTTTACTTTACTTGACCCTTGTTACTTGACACACCCTTTAAGAAAACTTTAATTAGGTGTGTATTTTACTAACATTATTAATGATATTTTGAAATTCTAAATTTGATTATTATTATGTTATGTAGTTATTTAATACTAAGGGTAGAAAGAGAAAAATATAGCAAAATTTTCTTGATTTCATAAATTAGACAAGTAAATTAAAATAATTATTTAGTATAGGGGCCAAGTAAAATGAAACGGAGAGAGTAAATTGCAACAATTATTTTTAGTAAGAGGGTTAAGTAAAATGATACGGAGTTAGTAGGGTAAATTGAGTTGAGGGTGACATAAAAGTCTTGAAATTAAAATTGGTGACAAGTTTGACCAACACATGTCAAAACTTTTTCTAATTAGTGATTAAGTTAAATTGGGGTGTAAAATGTAATTCTTAAAAATTTTAAACTTTCAGAAAATACAAAATAACCCAACCCCCAAAACCCATTTCACTTTACTAATGTTCCATTTTCTCTTCTCTCTCAATTCTCTCTCAAAATGAACCCGATTCTCTCCTAAAAAATAACTCAATTCTCCGTCGTCGTCATCTTGTGTTGTCGTCGTCATCATCTCCATTCTCAAGTTAGGATTTCAATTTTCAAAGTAAAACTCTTTTCTTTTCTCTCACGGTTAGGGTTTATCCATTTTAAAGAATGAATTTGTTGATTTTGAAAATATTAGGTTAGATTTATGGGATTTGTAGTGCCCACTTTTGGTTTGTTCTTTTTTAAATGAAAAATTGATTGACCATTTCTTTCAATCTTTGATTATTGTTGGCATTCTTGAATGCCTTGAAAATTTGTGTTTTTTTAAGAATAATTGTGTGATCTTGAGGTATATGTTTTGATTGGTAACATGGAAAGAAAAAACTGGAAAATTAAGAATCTGTTGTGAAATGTCAATTTTGTTAGCTGAATATCATACTACTGAAAGATATTGTGGAAAGTTTGGGTCTTTGGTGGCTAATTATTTGGAGTTCAAATGTATATGTTTGACATCAATGCAACCGATGCATGAGCAGCTTGTGTTTGCTTAAAAAAAGTTCTTCTAACTGTTGGTTGCTTATATTGATTAGAATAAGAAGAATTGTATCATAGTACATAACACCCTGGCTCCAATTTAGTAGACAAGTGAAAATTTCGTAGTCAATAATTTTTTTCAGTTTAATTTATTCGTCAATATTTGTTCCATCCATACAAAAGCTAGATAATGTGGTTTGTTAAGTTCATCTCTTCAGCATTCTAGTGCATTGTATCCTTGGCTTTCTGTTGTAACTGCTGCTTGAATTATCATAATGTTATTCTAATAATCATAATGTTAAATTTGACAAGATTCTAGAACTAGTGTGAACGTTTGACTAGAACTAGTGTAAACGTTTGACTAGAACTAATGTGAACGTTTGACTAGAACTAGTGTGAACGTTTTGAAAAAAGAGAATTCTTCTTTAGGAAGAAATGTCCAAGTTCAACGTGTAGTCGAAATCTTTGACTACCATTAAATGATTTCACACGTTGAACTTTGACATTTGTATAATGAGGATGTCACTGATGACATCAAGATGATGATGATGATGATGATGTCATTGATGATATCAAGAGGAAGAATTCACTTCTATAAATAGGAGCACTTAGTTCATTTGTAAATAACCTCTCTCATTTGCCTTCTCATCCTTGAAGGCATTTGAATCTCCTTTCTCTCTTGTAGTATTTCACTTGTATTCTTTTGGAGTGAAATAAAATGTAGTTGATTGTATCCGAGGAGCAGGCAAAAATAAAAGTTTTGCCGAACCTCGTAAATTTCTGGTGTTCTCTTATTGTTCTCTCATTTACTATTTATACAGCTAACTTTAGATATAGTAGTTGCGACTTAATCGCACTCTATATATTCGGCTTCCGCAACACATAATATGATTTATCTAAAATTGTCTTTGTGTTATCATATTTTAATATTATTATTTTTTACATGTAGAGCGAGCATTCATGAATAATTCCGACACCTAGTGAGATGAAGATGGATTTCCTCACTAGATTTGTGCTTCAGCAATTAACTAAGGATGACAAAATTAAAAAGCTTGAGAGAGATTTGAACGGTATTGTGGCTATTAAAAGAGATTGTACAGTTGTTGAGAAGGATTTTTACCCTTCAAGGGCACTTGTTGCAGGTGGTAATGGTGTTGGTGAATCTGCACGAGTTTTGGTGTTGGTGGTGGAGGAGAACGAGCATCTTCTGCATTTGTTACTAGTGGATTCGGAGGTGTTAGTGGTGGTTTTGGAGTAGAAAGATCTTCTCCAAATGTTGATAGAGGTATTGATGGTGTTGGTACCGGAGGAGGAAGAGGAGGATCTTCTCTATTTGTTACTAATGGATTCGGTGGTGTTAGTAGTGGTTTTGGAGTAGGAAGATCTTCTTCGATTGGTGAGAATTTTTCGAGTCATCACGAATCCCCATCTACCATTGAGGTGCCTTCTTGTAAACTTTATCATGAGAATATGGACTTATTAACTACTAGGATAAAGGCTTTAGAAAAGCTACATCACCATGATGTCTAAGAGGGATATTAGGCTATCATCAAAGATCTCAGACCTGTATACTCTTGATGTTGCGAAAAGGAGGAAAAACAAACTTCAAAGATACTGTGAAGTGACCAAAAAAAAAAAAAGGCAAAGAGAAGAAACAAGTTGAGACTATCATCGAGAAGAAATTGGTGCCCTAATTAAATCAAAGACAATTTATTTTAATTTTTTTTTTATTTGATTTGTTATGTTTTATTGAACTTTTTGGTTATGTTTTGTTGAACTTTTTATGTTGAGAGGCTGCTGGAAACTTGAGCTTTGGAGAGTAGCTTTAGCTTTTGTCTTAAATTTCTGTCTATTTTAAGTTTTCAAAAGTCTTATAATGAGTAATTTTTATTGAAAACCTTACAAAATAAAAAAGTACTAACTTTGCAGCCCATGACACGCTTAAATCAAAAATGGTCTATTTTTAAAAAGAAATTCAATATTTTTAAAACGTGCATCGAGAAATAACTGTAGCTAATAACGATAATATATATATATATATATATATATATATATATATATTGTGCTTTGAATTTATTATAGCAATTATTGAAATATGCTGCGAATTTTTCAACAATTATTGTAAGTAGCTAGGAATTTAATAGCAGTTGTGGAAATATGCTACAATAAGTACGTTAGTTGCTGAAAGTTTCATAGCAATTGCTAAAATATACTACATGAAGTATGTTAATTGTTGAACGTTTTATAGCAATTGTTGAAATATGCTACGGCAAGTAAGTTAGTTGCTGAACATTTCATGGCAATTATTGAATTATGCTACAACAAGTACGTTAGTTGTTGAACGTTTTATAGCAATTGTTGAAATATGCTATATCAAGTACGTTGGTTGCTGAATGTTTCATAGCAATTGTTGCATTATGCTACAAATTTGATAGTTATCTTATACAATGAGATAATAATTTTAGATATACTAGATGATCAATTAAATAATTTCACATATAATCAATCTAAATTGAGTAAACTGATCATTAATTGACTGGATCAATTATAGTTAATGATAAATAGGGTGATTTTAGTCTAATTTAAGTTCAAAAGCTAGATTTGATAGTTATCTTATACAATGAGATGTAATTTCAGATATACTAGACGATCAATTAAGCAATTTCACATATAATCAGTCTAAATTAAGTAAATTAATCATTAATTGCGATGTTAGTCTAATTTAAGTCTTAAAGCTAGATTTGATAGTTATCTTATACAATGAGATAATAATTTTAGATATACTAGATGATCAATTAAATAATTTCACATATAATCAATCTAAATTGAGTAAACTGATCATTAATTGATTGGATCAATTATATTTAATGATAAATAGGGTGATGTTAGTCTAATTTAAGTCCAAAAGCTAGATTTGATAGTTATCTTATACAATGAGATGTAATTTCAGATATACTAGACGATCAATTAAGCAATTTCACATATAATCAGTCTAAATTAAGTAAATTAATCATTAATTGATTGGATCAATCATATTTAATGATAAATAGGATGATGTTAGTCTAATTTAAGTCCAAAAGTTAGATTTGATAGTTATCGTATACAATGAGATAGTAATTTTAGATATACAAGATGATCAATTAAAACAATTTCACATATAATCAACCTAAATTGAGTAAATTGATCATTAATTGATTGGATCAATCATATTTAATGATAAATAGGGTGACGTTAGTCTAATTTAACTCCAAAAACTAGATTTGATAGTTATCTTATACAATGAGATAGTAATTTCAGATATATTAGATGATTAATTGAGCAATTGCACATATAATCAACCTAAATTAATTAAATTGATCATTAATTGATTGGATCAATTATATTTAATGATAAATAGGGTGATGTTAGTCTAATTTAAGTCCAAAAGTTAGATTTGATAGTTATCGTATACAATGAGATAGTAATTTCAGATATACAAGATGATCAATTAAAACAATTTCACATATAATCAACCTAAATTGATCATTAATTGATTGGATCAATCATATTTAATGATAAATATGGTGACGTTAGTCTAATTTAACTCCAAAAACTAGATTTGATAGTTATCTTATACAATGAGATAGTAATTTCAGATATATTAGACGATTAATTGAGCAATTGCACATATAATCAACCTAAATTAAGTAAATTGATCATTAATTGATTAGATCAATCATAATTAGTGATAAATAGAGCGATGTTGGTCTATCTTAAGTCAAAAGGCTAGGTTTTATAGTGATCTTATATAATGAGATAGTACTTTGAGATATCCTAGACGATCAATTAAACAATTGCACATGTAATCAACTAAAATTGAGTTAAATGATCGTTAATTGATTGGATCAATCATATTTAATGATAAATATGGTGGTGTTAGTCTAATTTAAGAATAAAAGTTAGATTTGATTGTGTTCTTAATTGAATTTGCTATAGCAAGTAAGTTAGTTGCTAGGAATTTCATAGCAATTGCTGAAATATGCTACAACAAGTATGTTAGTTGCTAAACATTTCATAACAATTGTTGAATTATTCTATAGCAAGTACATTAGTGGCTGAACGTTTCATAGCAATTGTTGCATTATACTACAATAAGTAAGTTAATTGCTGAATAAAAGCTAGATTTGATTGTGATTCTATTACAGTGAGATAGTAATTTGAGATATACAAGACGATCAATTAAGTAATTGTACAATTAAAATAGAGTTAAATGATCATTGATTGATTGGATCAATCATATTTAATTGAATCTGCTATAGCAAGTGAATTAGTTCCTGGAAATTTCATAGCAAATGCTGAAATATGTTATAGCAAGTTAGCAAGTTGCTGAGAAATAATAGACTATCAATTGAGCAATTGTTAAGAATTTCCTAGCAATTGTTGTAATTTGCTGAATATCCTAGACAGTATAACATGTAATTTCTTGAAAATTGAATAACAACAACAATAAGATCAAACGTGTTCACAAATAACAACAGCAACAACAACAATAAGATGTGTTCACAAATAACAACAACATTAAGATCAAATGTGTTCCTATGGAGTATTTCGCTCGGAGCATGTAGTCCTTTTGTGTCCAATCCTTTTACATATGAAACATTTATTTTTTCAGGGTTGGAAATGATTTTTCAACTCCTCTCCGTCTTTTCAATGCCCTTCTTTCAACCTTGCCCTTCAATCCATTCACCATGACAATCAACCCCTAATGTTATTTTATACTTCATTAATGATCTTGAAGGTACCTGAAGATATTATGATTTAAAACAAAAAAAATTGATCATAAAAAAAGAGAAAAAACTGCACTAAAATATCACAATTGTTGTAGTTTATTCAGCAACTATTTCATCAATTACAAAAACATGTGCAACAACTACTAAAAACATATGCATCAGGTGCTGAAATAAATACAATAACTACTGAAATATATTTAATAATTGCAGTTATTTTAGCGATTATTGAATAAATTATTAAGCAATTGTTGTATATTTTTCAGCAATTGTTGTATCTATTTCAACATATGTTGTAGTAGTTGTTGAATGATATGCAGCAATGGTTGGAACAATAGTATAAAATCCAGATGAACAAAACACACCAAACTACATAATTCACTTATCAGAATGATTGAAAATCACCTCTCAAGTCATTTTTAGTGCTACACGAATGAAATTTAGTCCAAAATCAAGAAAAATTATGTTTTTCTCTCAAATTTTTCAAAAAAAACAAACAAACCTCCCAGGCAGTAGGAGTGAAATAGTAACATAGAAGAAGAAGAAGAAATTATTACGAAGAAGAACGCACCAAAACTAAGGGAAGAACAAGAAACGACTATTTTGTCCCCTTTTAGTAGTTAGGATTTTACTTAAGTTAGGTCAAAGTGTAAATAAGAGAACTTGGAGATTTATTTTAAAATGGTCAATTATTATTTTTAAAAGCTAATAACAAAATTGTCACTTACAGTTCATTTTTAAATTTGAAAATCTTTTTGTCACCGTTAATTAATTTATCCGAGTTAGTAGATTACAAAAATAGAAAAAGGGTATTTTGGTCAAAACGTAAACTCCTCCCTGCTATATAAAACAGTGTTAGATAGCGTCGTCAACAAAGATATTTTTCACTTGAGCCTCGAGCTGCTCTCATTGTACTTAACGATTTCTTCGTCAAACTTTTCCAAAACAGGTAAAAAATTCTTCATCGCCCTTTAATTTATCAATCAGATCTACTAATTTTTCCGTTTTTTTCTTCTTAGATCTGTTTTATTTTTGTAGAAATCAGTTACATATATGCGGAAAATGTTGAATCTGAGATCTGTTTTTATAATGTTTTTGTTTTGAGTTGATTGATTGAAAAAAGGTTTGTATTCTATGTGGAGTAATTTATTGTTTTAAAATGTCGTCTAGTTTTGTTACTTGAATTTTTCATTTGTACTTTTTAGGTTACAAATTCCAGCGGAGAGAAAAATGTTTATAGAATTAATTAATTGTTTCAAAATGTCGCAGGTTAGAAATTCCAGTGGAGAAAAAAATGTTTATTTTCTATGTGTAGCAATTAACTGTTTTAAATGTCGGCTAGTTTTGTTAAATGATTTTTTAAAAATAAAATTAATGTTTTCGTTGAGGATTTGTATTTTTTAGGTTACAAATTCCTAAATTAAGATTGTTGTTGAGGATTTGTATTTTTTAGATAACAACTAACAAATCCGAGGGGAGAGAAAAAAGAGTAGGTCGTTTATTTTCATTTGTCCTAGACTTGGTGAACAGAGTTACAACTGTGGTACTTGTTGCTAGTGGGAGGTGACAGGTGGTAGGTATCCTGTGGAATTAGTCGAGTTGCGAGCAAGTTGGTCCGGATACCATGGTTATTAAAATAATTGATTCGTTTGTGTTGGTGTCTAAGTGCATCATTTGTCTTGTTTGATGTTAAGATTTAGAATTGAAGGGTTTTGGTGCCTGAAGTTTCTCTCAAGTCAAATGAGACTTGAAAGTTGTAGATTAGGGTTTTTAAAGTTGACCATGACCTGTTTCAACTTGCCCAAAGTTTAATGGTTTTGGGGTAAGGTATATTCATTTACGGGTGCATAAGTGTGCGGCTTAATGTTAATGAAGTGGGAGGAGAATTATGGCGTCTTAGGTTTGACAAAAAAATGCTGGGTGATTTCTTTCCCTTTCTATACCTTGGGGTGGTAGAAGGTACTTGGTGGAATAGTTGAGGTGCGCGGAAGATAGCTCGGATACTACTGGTCATTAAAAGGAGATTTGTCAGCTTGGTCTATTAGCATTTTTGGTGCTTGAATTTCCACACAAGGAGATGGAATTAAGCTTCAAGGTATTAGAATAACATGGAGATATATTTAGGTGGAAGAAAAACCAGATTTCTTTTAAGCATGTGTTGTGTGGAAAGACTTGTATGTTTGCGAGAATTAGAGAAAACACTAAGAGCCCGTTTGGATTGGCTTTTGGCTTCTGACTTATAAGCCAAAAGCCATAAGTTAGAAATTCTAACTTATGACTTATGGCTTATTTTTAGCATTTTAAGCCAAAAGCCATAAGTTAGGATTTCTAACTTATGACTTTTGGCTTATTTTTAGCATTTTAACTTAAAATTAAGTGCTTATAAGCACTTTTTAAATTTACCCAAACACTTCAAAAGTGCTTAAAAGTCATTTTTGACTTAAAAACACTTAAAATAAGCCAATCCAAACGGGCACTAAGTCTATGTTAACGTGCAAATTATTTAGTAAAGGGCAACCCGGTGCACTAAGCTACCGCTATGCGCAGGGTCCGGGGAAGGGCCCGACCACAAGGATCTATTGTGCGCAGCCTCACCTTACATTTCTGCAAGGGGCTGTTTCCAAGGCTGGAACCCGTGACCTCCTGGTCACATGACAACAACTTTACCAGTTACTCCAAGGCTCCCCTTCATGCAAATTATTTAGTATCATGATAAAATTGTTGAATAGATATTTAGGATACATACTCAACTTCAAAAAAAAATAATAGTAGATATTAAGGAAGAGTTGATCCTAAATAAGGTCAAAATACTTCTTGAAAAGCAATAGGTAATCAACTAGTAGATATCACCTATTTGAATCTTTTTCTTCCAGTGTGCCCTATATGTAGCTAAGCTGAACTGATTTCAGGAAATTGTAGGTCTTCAAAGGTAATTTCCTTCTATGTGCTTTTAGGTCTATCTCGTATCCTTTTTAACGCCTTCACTTTACACATTGATCGGTGCATCTGTAGGGCGATGCAGGACATGACCAAACAATTTCAAGCGATATGCTCTCATTTTGTCTTCAATGCATGTTGCTTGCATCTTATGGCTAATGTGTCCATTTTTAATCTTATCTAATCTTGTATGATTACACATCCATCTTAATTGTTGCATCTTTGTGACATTCATCTTGTGAATATTTTGGACTTTAGGTCCATCATTCACTGCCATATAACGTTGTTGGTCTTGTAACTTTTCTTTAGGACTTACCTTTCACTTTAGTAGTCATCCTTCTATCACACACACTTCGGTAACATTACTCCATTTCAATCATCCGGTTTCAATTGTATGAGTATCATCTCCATCTATCAGTCTGTTCTCTTGAAACAATGACTCTATATATCATTGTCCTGGGAAAAGCCACAATTTCTAAGATCTTTGTGTATGGTAACTTTTGAAATAAGAAATGTAAAATATTAGAAGCATGGAATGCTATATTTATTTATTGGTTTATAAGTTTTTGGTAGTAAGTTATCATTTGAAGTGGAACATATCTAGCAATTATTATACTAAATTGTCAAACATTTTTTTAATAACCGTGGTGTACGGGCAGCTTTCGCGCACCTCAGACTTATTCCACGGGATACCTGCCACCTCCCATATCTGTTAAATTGTCAAACATTTATCATGTTTACTTACTAATCATGTTATTTCTAATATAAAGAAACAAATATTTATAAGGATGCACAATGATGCATGATTGCTGGCATTGTTTATTGATGTTTGTTGCACTTGTTGTGCCTGTACTGATGAAGAATATTGTGTTTGCTTGAGTTGTACTAAATTAATTTGTTTCTCTTATCTGATCACGAGTAATCTTTCTTGTATTATCTCAGGGTGGAAAGAGTCTTGAGATCTACTCAGGCAGGATGAGGCCAATTTTCTGTGGGAATGTTGAGTATAACGCCAGGCAGTCAGAGTTGGAGAGGCTTTTCAGAAGATATGGGAGAGTGGATAGGGTGGATATGAAATCTGGTAAGCCTCGAAAGTCTTGGTTTTATGTGTTATTTCTAACTTGATATCGTGCTATCTATTTGGAGGCACTGATTGGTCATCTGGTTGAGTTTACTCTGTGTCCAGAACTATTTATCCACACCGACCTTTCATGTCCTGAATCTCAGTCCTACAAAATTATACATTTTACCTGTACCAAAAAGTTTTTATGGGAGATGAATTGGTTATATGGCTAACTAGCTTTAAATTAAAGCATTCCTTCTGCGGTGGTGTTATTTCTATTTTTTTTCCCAATGAATTTAGTATATGATCCTCCTATATTCCCGGTGAATTTGGATCATTTATCTAATCGTCCTCCAGCAAGGTGCCTGAATATACCGTCCTGTGGGATGCTGAAAAATTTCACTTCCATTCATCTGGACCATGCAATTGCAAACTGAGGCATGAGCTGAGTTATGCGAAGTGATTGTTCCACCCATTGCATATCACGCCGTGACATACAGTACACCATGTATCCAATCTGAGAATGATAGTTCTGACATAACTTATTACCTGGTAAGCTTCGGCTAGGTTCTATGTTGTCTATGGCTATAGATATTTTTATAACAAGCAACCAGTAAAGCTGATGTGGTGGCGAAGCAGTTGATTCATGATGGCAAATCTTGACGTACTTGGTCGTTCATTTTCACCTGAGCATTGATAATTCTAGAGTTTCAGAAGTCTTCACTGGCACTTATCCCATAGTTTCAACTGTCCAAGGACTTGAATAACTGAAAATTGGTCTGCTAGGAGACACCGCGATCACGCTTCACATTGTGACAGCACTGTGCTGAAGATCTGTTCAGATCATTTGACTCAATAACAGAAGATGTGTAGTTCTTTATGGGTGTTAGGATATGTTTACAAAGAAGTGTTTTTAAGTATAAACACCCATACTCAATTATTCTTTGGCGCAGGATAACATTGCAATGTCCATACTATCATGGCTGATGGACGGCGTCTCATTTCATTTCCTAGCTGTGACAAGTGTTCTCTTCTTGTCTCCAAGAAGCGTTCGCTGATCCATCATGGCATCACAATCATACATTTTCCTCCGTCACTATTGCTTTCCAATCCAGAATTTTCCCCCGCCTTCATTTTACAGACTTGTCACAACTCACAATGCCGACCTCGATGCTGAGGCAGCAGATTAAAATGGAGAAGGCACTTTCTTTACATTGTTCCCTCATGTGACATGCACCTTTACTTGAAATCTGTTAGTCCATCACCAAAGGTCTGTTGCTGATTTTACTGGTAAAAAATTTCTAGATTTGACAGAGTGGTCATTTTTATTGAGATGTTAAGATGTTTTACATCTCTGTTGGATGGAATATCTTCTTATTTATTTTAATACTGGAGTATTTCGCTGGAGTCTTATTGTCATTTTGCTTTGAGTTTTTATTTAATCTTTGGTTTTTCTTGGGGGTGGGTTTTCAGGTTTTGCTTTTGTTTATATGGATGATGAAAGAGATGCAGAGGATGCTATTCGTGGACTTGACCGAATAGAATTTGGCAGAAAGGGTCGCAGACTTCGCATTGAGTGGTCAAAGGTAATCCCTTTTTTATTTTTTTGGAAATATCCATCTTTCCCTTGAGAAATCGTCAAATTCACTTGGTGTTCTCAAATGGCTATGCTGCAGGAAGAGCGTAGCAGTAGGAGGCCAGAGACTTCTAGGAAATCTTCATCTAGCGTCAAACCTTCGAAGACTTTGTTTGTCATAAATTTTGATCCATATAGTACTAGGAGCAGGGATATAGAGAGACACTTTGATCCATATGGAAAAATTCTCAATATTAGGATTAGAAGGAATTTTGCGTTTGTTCAATATGAAACTCAGGAGGATGCTACCAGAGCCTTGGATGCTACCCACATGAGGTATTTTCTTAATGAATTGTTGTACATAGTTTTCCACTACCATTGTTGGTTCATCTTTTTCTTTCTGATGCAGCAAAATGATGGATCAAGTCATTACAGTTGAATATGCAAATAAAGATGATGATGACAGGAGAAATGGGTTTAGTCCCGATAGAAACCGTGATAGGGGTCTTAAGAGAGGTTATGACCGAGACCGATCTCGAAGTCCTTATGCGAGAGAGAGGGGAAGTCCTGATTATGGTCGTGGACGGGCTCGTAGCCCAAGTCCTATCCGTCAAGGTAGGTCAAGCCCTGATTATGGTCGTCGCGCTAGTCCAAATCCCAATCACAGGGAAAGGGATTCCGACTATGGCAGTGGCCGTAGTCCAAGCATGAGAAAGGAGAGGAACCCTGATCATGGTAATGGTCATAGTCCAAACCCTCGAAGGCTGAGAGACGGTTCTGAAAATGGCCGTGCTGACAGTCCACCGGAGGAAGGACTTTTGGAATCTGGCCCTAGTCCTCCAAGGGAGAGGAGAGGGAAATATAGCCCAGATGGTTATCGTGGCCGCAGCCCAAGGTCCAAACCTGAAGAAATAGATAGTCCTGGATATGCTGCCGCAGGAAGTCCTCTTCCAGAACGACACAGGAGGTCCGTGGCTTCTTCACTCTTTTCAATATGTCTCATTTCCCCATCTCTATGCTCTATGGTACAGTTGCAACAAATTACTCTTGCTTTGTAAGGTCATATTATTTTGTTTACAATGCAGCATTTCACCTCCAGCTCGAGAAAGATCTCGCTCCTAATTGGGCGGTGACGGTCACATTGCAAGTGGGCGCAGTAGAAGTATGCTTTAAGTTGCTGGAGCTTCAAAATTCCAATGTCTGTTTCTTAACTATCATATGTTCAAAATTCCAGTCACTCTAGTATGGCTTTTAGACAGTTTGTTCTTAATAGACTTGCTGCTGTGTATTAGGTGATGCGGTTTTAAAGTTGAAAACTTTATGGTAAGACTTGGTTGAACTGGGTTGCTGAACTATCTTGAATATCATATTACTCTGAATATGTACTTATGATTATGGGTCATTTGCACTTTTGCCTGCCCTTATTTTGTCCTGGTCTTTAATTTTTGCTCCTCGTGACAACCAAAAAAAAATTCGCATGGCGTAAGTTTATATTTTCATTTCATAATATCCACAAGTTTTGCCTTGGCATGACTTGCAGTTTCTAAACCAGAAATAAACAACATAATAAATGACTTGGAAATTCAGAAACATAGCAAATACAAGTTTATAATCTTATTGAATTACAAGATCCTTGTAACATGAATGCATGTAAGAATAATTTCTTCACTTCCAATATTGTTAGAAAGCTCCACGCAATATTTCTCTTCCTCTTCATGAACATGATCATCAATACGAGTAGCAAATTGGAGAAGGTCCCCTTGTCTTGTTCAAAAATGGACATTTGTTGTTCACTCAAGTTGATCCACACTTGAATTCCTCCACTTTGATAACTTGAATTCCTCCACTTTGATCATGTGTATTCATCAAGCAAAACCCATTGCTAAATGGGGTACTTGCCAAGCTTGCTCTACTAGGCCTTCCCCATCCAAAATCAAAATCTTGATATGGCATGTTACACATGCTACTACACCGGTACACATCGTGACATGAACTCTTCTGGAAATACAACTGATCATCCACTGTTCCTGTACTAATTTTATTTGTTATTCCATCATCTCTGATACCCACACGTTTTCTTTGAAATTCTTTGTTGGAAAGCTCGTGTCTGGACTTTCTTATATCGGCTACTAACTTTGGCAACGATCTAAGGTCTCCTAAGTTATATATTGGTGTAGAGAATGGGGTGATAATATTTACAATTGTGGAGGTTGATGGTGGTATTGGAGGTGGAATTGCTTTTCGTATATCTGATACTAAGACCAACTGTGACGAAGAATTATTACCACTTAGATCAACTACAATCGGAAAGTCCAGTGGACCATTGGGGTTGCGATGGCATTAATTAATCATGGACATAATGCGGAGCACATGCTATATTATGTCCATACATACATCATAGCATCCTCATTTCTGCAACTTTCATTTGTTGAATGTCAGAGTTTTTGACTGACCGATACTCCACCTCATACATCAGAGCTGGTCTAGTTACCACATGTTGAATTTGCTTTGATTTATAGTGTATATTTTTTTATGTTGATTTCGTTCATTGGAAATCAAGTTGCAGACCTAATCTAATTTACTTGTTTTTGAAATATGGAATATAGAGTGATAGAGAAGTTAAATAAAAATAATAATATTGTTGGGCTAAGTCAACCTATCTACAATCTTAATATGATTTGATATTGTCCGCTCATATATGATGAGTAAATTCACATGATCTTTTTTCGAGAAAATCTTATGTCATTATGAGTATTTCTTTATCATATGTATAACTTTTTTTTTTTCTTTTTATCTATCAATATGAGACTTTTAATCACAAAACCAACATTCGCCTTAAATTGAATTTACATGTCCCGTCACCGAACTCCTCGAAGTATTCCCCATCACAAAGATCTAGTCACAAGCAAATAAAGAGATTTGCTTGTGTTAGTGCATCTAAACTATCGAATCGAGTTCGCACCATCACTATACGATATCTCCATATTTATTCAGACAAATCATCGGCTCTGAGATCAGTTGTTGATATCTAGCTCAGAATCAGATGCACTCTTAGTATGGTGACACATTATTCATTTAGAGCGCACATGCACGAAGTTTCTTATTCATTTTTTTTAAAAAAAACAAATAGCCACTTAAAAAAATCCATCACAAATAGAGGTTGAATGATTATCTTTTAAATATAATTTATTAGGATACTTTTTAGAATAAAAATATTTCTATAAATTATAATCATTATTACGTCCTCCATTTTATATTACTTGACCCATGCTGACTTGATATGTCTTTTAAAAAACTTTAGTTAGATGTGTAGTTTACTACACTAACTGTATTAATGATGTTTTAAAACTATAAATTTGACGACTATTACTACTTTATAAAGTTATATATATTTAATGGTAAAGGTAGTATGAGAGATAAAGTAAAACAAACTTCTTAATTTACTGAAATGAAACACCCATTTTTGATATAGGGGCCAAGTAAGAAAGCTTTAATTAAACGTAAATCAAATAATGACAATAATAATAAAAAAGGGTAATTCGGTACTTAATCCGCCATTATTATTATATTTTTCTATTATTTAAAAAAATGAAAAAAATAAAATAAAGTTGTGTATTATTGTAATTGTTATATGGCCATTTGTGTAATGTATCTCCAAAAATCTCTCGGATCAAGTTCAAAAATGGCCCTATGATGGCTGGTGTGATATTCCCGTATTCTATCCCCAGTAAAACAATTTTATAAAAATGTTCATAAGAAGTGTTTTCGATTTTGGCTCCACTTAACAATTTTTTTTGAAATAGCATTTGCTTAAGAAAATTCTAATTTGACCATAAGATCGTTGTTCAGAATATTTTAAGACAGTGAACCTGTTCAATTGACTAGAAATTTTATCTTATAAGCAAAAGTTAGAATTTAGATATTACCTAGACTATAAAATTGATATCCAGTACATTTTAATATTGACCAGAACTTCTATTTTATAGGTAAAACAAAGTTAGAATTTAGTAATGGCCATAACACATATAAGTTCTAATTTTTACTTATAAAACAAACATTTTGACCACATGTTCTGACTTATGTGCAAAAGTTAGAACTTAGTTCTACGCTATAGGCAAACATTAAAACTTATGCGTAATGGAAAATATAATTTTTTTTACAACGAGTTTTTTCAAGTTTAAGGGGACAATGAATTAAGGGTGACTAAAAAGTTTCAAAATTGAGTGTAGGTGACTCAAGTCTTAATTATTGAGTGTAGGTGACTATTTTTAGATTAAGGATTAAGGGAATGAATTTCATATCCCCGAGTTTTGGAACTTACACTTTGGCCCATCTATATAAAACCCTAAAACTAAAAAGGAGGAAAAAAAACCGCGGCTTATTTCTCCCTTTTCTCTCTCTTCCCGTTCTTTTTCTTCCATTGTTCCCTTGATTAACTTGCTGTTGCAGCTTCTTCTTCTGCTGCTGCTGCTTGTCGTGACATTGTTGCTGTTGTTGTTGTTGCCGCTACTGCTGCTATTGGACCAAATTTGGTTCGTATATCAGTGGGCATTACTTCATAGGTGATTTTGGTAAGTAAAATTAATGATTTTTAGTTCAATTTCTCATCTGGGTATATCTGTTGTTTTTCAACAATCCTCAGTAGCGTATCCAACAGCTGTTTTATATGAATACAATAACTGTTGGATTGTTTCCACTACTGTTAAAGTAGTTCCAACAGGTAAGTCATCTGTTGCAATAGATGACCTACCTGTTGGATTCATGTTACATCAGCTCAATCCAACAGGTAAGTCATTTATTGCAATAGATGAATCATCTGTTGCAACAGCTAGGTCATCTGTTGCAACATATGATTTACCTGTTGGATTGAGCTGCAAAACCAGTAGTTTAATCCAACAAGTAAGTTATCTGCTGCAACAGATGGCTCATCTGCTGCAACAGATGACTTACCTGTTGGATTCATCTTACATCAGTTGACAAAGCTGGTTTAGAACCAGAACCTGAATCTAATAGATAGGTCATCTGCTGTAACAGGTTGGTCATCTGTTGCAGCACATGACTTACCTGTTGGATTGAGCTACTGGTTCTATACATGCACCCAACAGATAGGTCATCTGCTGCAACAGATGCTTATCTGTTGGGACAATGATAGTGCATATAATTTTATTATTGTACATAGCCACTCAACTTTACTATACTATCATTATTAATATTTTAAATAAATTTCTTTAGGTACCATTAATGGAGGATTCAATAACAATAGGTGTTGATTGTTATGGTGAGTGGATCGAGAAGAACAATCGATTTATTTGGCGTTGGAAGGATGGTGACATCTTAGAGACGATAGCGATGACAGTCCAAAGAGATGTATTGTATGATGATTTTGTGAACTTAATCATCAACAATTGTGGACTAAATTGCCAACCAGAAGATCTTGTGTTCAATTACATGCACAACTCTTTTGAAAATCAAAGGGTCCTACCTTTTAAAATAAGCAACCAGGTTCGTTTGTGTGCTTATCTGAGTGATGCAACTAGGCCCATTTTAAGGGTGTACGTGGTTAAAAAACCAATAGAGATTCAGAATGTAGAACAAGACCAATAAGATATATTAAATGATGAATTGGATGGTGTGGACATGAATATTTCAGATGATGAGAGTGGAGATGAAGTGGAGGAGGACCAAACACCTAAACCCCTTGTTGCTAGCAATATAGTGGGTAGTTCTCAATCAACACAGTCGAGCAATCTTCAAGATGATGAAACTGGTGTTTACAAGGTAATGACATTTAAGAACAAGGAATAACTAGTCACTACATTGCATATTGGTTGCCTGAAAAAAGATTTTATACTCAAGAAAGTGACTAATTCGCGTAGTGTGTATTGTTTTAGATGTGCACATTCGGAGTGCAAGTGGTGATTGAGGGCTGTGAAATTCAAAAGTTCTGACAGATTCTGCATTAGAGCTTATGAAAAGTCACGAAAGAACTACATGCCTGGATCGAAATGCTCCATAATTATTGTAATAGTCTTGTTGTTGGTTTAGTTATGAACTTGATAATTTTAACTCATTTTAGTTGGTGATGTAATTTATTTATTATATAAAATATATTTTTGTTTATGGTCCAACAACTGTTGTATGTGTGGGAACAACTTCTGTTGCAACATATGTTATATCTATTGCAACAAATATAAAATTAGTTAGAATAATGAATTATGTTGCAACATATGATTAATCTGTTGCAACAGATGACTCATTTGTTGGAACAAATAACTCATCTGTTGGAAGAAATAAAAACAGTTTCAATATTATTTTGATTTCTTCCAACAGATGATGCATCTGTTGCAACAGATTACCCATCTGTTGGAAAATCATAACAGTAAACCAACAGATGATATAGTTGTTACCAATAGATGCTTAATATGTTCCAACAGATTCTTATTCTGTTGCAACATATTACACATTTGTTGAGATATTAATAACATTTTTACCACCTATATACATATATCACCAACACCACCACCACCACCACCAACATACACCAACATTTATATACATATATCACCAACAATACCAACACCTACATACACCAACATTTACCACTTGAACAATAATTTTCAAGAATAACACCAACATTCACCAATACAAGAACACCACCACCACCAACATTTACCTATACAACAACATCAATAACACCAACAAAATCAACAAAACCAACAAAAATACCAACAAAATCAACAAAACCAACTAAAACACCAACATCAACACCAACAACACCACGAACACCAACAAAATCAACAAACGTTACACACCAATATTAACAATACAACAACACCAATAACACCAACAAAATCAATAAAAACAACAACAACAACAACACCAAGAACACCAACAAAAGTTAACACACACCAACATTTATAATACAACACCACCAACATTTATAATAAAACAACACCAATAACACAAACAAAACCAACAAAAACAACAACACCAACAACACTAAGAACACCAACAACACCAATAATACCAACAAAAGTTAACGCACACCAACATTTATAATGCAACAACACAAACAACAAGCCACAAATATAACCACTTGAACAACAATGTTCAAGAACATCACCAACATTTATCAATACAACAATACCAACAAAATCAACTGTTGTTTAAAAACAAACAATATTCAGTTGAAAATTCTAGAACCCATTTAAGAACATGAAATCTAATCTATGGTACAATCTCAACAACTGTTGGATTTGGTCACAACAGATATGTCTCCGAAAAAAATCAAAATTCAAATTTCACTATTTATACAACGATGTTCGAGAACAACAAAAAAAATCGTATTTCACTCGGAAAGATACCACATTTACATCAACCATCATATTAAGAGATAAAATACCACAAATTAGGGTTTTCTCGGGTTTTTATTTCTGTTTTAAGCATCAAAAACTCATTCTTGTTAACCTATACTAGAAGAGAAGACAATTCAAGTTCTTCTTTTTCTTCATAACTAAAAATTCCTAATTTTTTTTTTTAAAAAAGAAGCCTTTACCTATGAATCAATCGAAATTGGGATCGCTGGAGTTACGAGGAGCTGGAACTTGGGGTCGCCGGAGTTTGAAAGTCCCCGGAAATGGAGGCGGCGATGATCTATTGTCGATGGAGGCGCAACAACTGTTGGGTGATTTTGAGAGAGAGAGAGGAGTTGAAAGAGAGAGAGTTGAAACTGGTTTTCCTTTTTCGAATTTTTTGTTTTATTAAAAATAATTGTGGGTTGGTTTGTATTTTAAAAAAGATTAATAAGTTTTAAAAATATTAATTTGATCCTTAATTAAGTTAATGAAATTTTTTAAGTGACTTGGTCAATGTTACCAATAATTAAAAGGAGACTCGATAGACTCCTATTGTTCAATTTTCTTGTTTTTTAAAAAGTTTATTAAGCGGTCATAAAAATTTAAAATCAGACACTTCGTTACAATAAAGCCTAATTTCCTCAAATCTCCCGCCTAAAATGGGCTCTGAAATGGCCTCCCGCATTTTTACCGGCGATACAACTCTCCTGGTTGAAGGTTTTGCAGTGACCCCAAAGTTGGTGAAATTGAAGTTTTGGAAGCTTTCTCAAATTTGACTTTTTCCTTCAAAAGAGGTAAAATTGTTTGTCAAAAAGTAATTTTATTTATATATTTGATAGTATTGTATCATAGAATTCCATGTTTTTTTTTGTTTTTTTTTTGACTAATTTGATGTTTTCGCTTTTGCAGGTTCTCAACACACTTCATTAATCATTAGGTCGCGGTATGAGTGATTATACTTACTCCGTCAGTTCCTTTTTAGTTGTCATGCTCGCTTCTAAAGAGTCAATCTGACTAAATTTCAAAGCTAAATTAGATTAGATTAATATAATAATTTAAAATTAAAATTTAGATATTAAAAAAATTATACAGAAAATACTTTAAGTTGCAATTTTTCTCACAACAATATATGAAAAAATATATCTTAAAATATTGGTTAAAGTTTTATTGTTCGACTTTCAAAAAGGAAATTGTAACAAGTAAAAAGGAACAGAAAGAGTAGTTGTTAAGTTAGTTTTAGATTTTCATTTTTAATACTCCCTCTAGTCCAATATAAGTGAATCGTTGGGGTGTGACACACCCCTTAAGAAAGATATTTAATGACTTAAACCAAAGTGTAATTTTTCAATATTACCCTTTTGATTCAATGTGAAACCATTAATATAACTTTGTAAGTAGTGCCATTCTATCTCCTAGAAAATGTAAAGTAGTTAAAATCCTCATAAAAAGAAGGGTAAATCTGGAAAAGAATAATTAACACACTCTTGAACTTTGAAAATCCACTTATGTTGGACTATAAAAAAATTCTCAACAATTCACTTATATTGAACCAACGGGAGTAGTAGCTGTAGATTGCTTCATCGCAATACATACCCAGTGTAGTCCCACAAAGTGGGGCCTGTAATTGCTTCATCGCAATGCAAACGCGTTTAGTTATCCCAAACTCAGCTGAGATGTTTCTGCTTGAGGAGGTATGAACATTGACTCATTCAAAGTCAATGCTACTTGATGTGTTAACCTTTCAGTAAATCTAAAGTATCTGATTAAAATAAGTATAAGGAAGTAGAGTAATAAGCATCAATCATTGTAGCATTGACTTTGAAAACTAAATCATGAAATTTTAGTGCCAAAGTGGATGAAAAAGTGAAAAAGCTCTATCATTCAACTGGTAAAAGAAAGATCCTAGAAGATACAATTTTAAGATAGATACAATCTTCTCCAAATTGTTGACCATTTTGTGATTTCCTTGTTTTACTTTTCAGATTTCAGAAATGGAGGTTGGCTTAGCAGTTGGTGGTGTATTTCTCTCTTCAGCTATGAATGTTCTCTTTGATAGGCTTGCTCCTCAGGGTGAGCTGCTCAAGATGTTTCAGAGGGACAATCGTGATGTTCGGCTCCTAAAGAAGCTGAGGATGACTTTGCTTGGCCTTCAGGCTGTGCTAAGTGATGCAGAGAATAAGCAACCCACAAATCCATACGTGAGCCAGTGGCTTAGTGAGCTTCAAGATGCTGTGGACAGCGCTGAAAACTTAATAGAAGAAGTCAATTATGAAGCTTTGAGACTTAAGGTGGAAGGTCAGCATCAAGATCTTGCAGAAACAATCAACAAGCTAGTAAGTGATGAATTTTTTCTTAGCATAAAGGAGAAGTTGGAAGACACCATTGAAACACTGGAGGAGCTGCAAAAGCAAATTGGTTACCTTGGCCTAACAGAGTATCTTGGTTCAGGTAAACAAGAAACTAGAAGACCTTCAACTTCTGTGGTTGATGAATCTGATATCTTTGGTAGGCAAAATGAAATAGAGAAATTGGTTGACCGTTTATTGTCTGCTGATGCAAATGGAAAAAGTTTGACTGTAATATCAATTGTTGGAATGGCTGGCATTGGCAAGACAACACTTGCTAAGGCTGTATACAATGATGACAGGGCGAAAGACCATTTCGATTTGAAAGCTTGGTTCTGTGTGTCTGAACCATATGATACTTTCAGAATCACAAAAGGGTTACTTCAAGAAATTGGCTCATTTAACTTAATGATCGATAACAATTTTAATCAGCTTCAAATCGAATTGAAGGAAAGCTTAAAGGGAAAAAGGTTTTTTATTGTTTTAGATGATGTGTGGAATGACAACTATAATGAGTGGGATGACTTGAGGAATCTTTTTGTACAAGGAGATGTAGGAAGTAAAATCATCGTGACGACACGTAAGAGAAGTGTTGCTTCGATGATGGGTAATGAGCAAATAGGCATGGACACTTTGTCTAGTGAAGAGTCCTGGTCTTTATTCAAAAGACATGCATTTGAAAACCTGGATTGTAAGGAACATCTAGAATTTCAAGAGGTTGGAAAACAAATTGCAGCTAAGTGCAAAGGATTGCCTTTAGCTCTAAAGACTCTTGCTGGCATGTTACGTTCCAAATCAGAGGTTGAAGGGTGGAGACACATTTTGAGAAGTGAAATATGGGAGCTGCCAGACGATGGCATATTACCAGCATTGATGTTGAGCTACAATGATCTTCCTGCACATTTAAAGCGGTGCTTTTCCTATTGTGCAATGTTTCCAAAAGATTATCCATTTTATAAAGATCAAGTCATTCAACTGTGGATTGCTAATGGTCTCATACAACGAATGCAAAAAAATGAAACAAAGGAAGATTTAGGCAACCAATACTTTCTCGAGTTGAGATCAAGATCATTGTTCGAAAGTGTCCGAGAGTCTTCTAAAAGGAAGACAGAAGTATTCTTAATGCACGACCTTGTCAATGATTTGGCCCAAATTACATCTTCAAAACTTTGTATCAATTTAGAAGATAACGAAGGATCTCCTATGCTGGAAAAAAGTCGACACCTATCATATTCAATGGGATATGGTGACTTTGAGAAATTGAAACCCCTCTACAAATTGGAGCAGCTGAGGACATTGCTTCCAATCAGTATCCTGCTCGATAGTTCATTTTCTCTAAGCAAGAGGGTGTTGCATAACATATTGCCAAGACTAACATCCTTAAGAGCACTATCATTGTCTCGTTATAGGATCAAGAAGTTGCCTTATGTTTTGTTTATCAAATTAAAACTCCTAATATTTTTGGACCTTTCATGGACAGAGATAAAACATTTACCAGATTCAATTTGTGCATTGTATAAATTAGAGACTCTTCTCTTGTCATCTTGTCATAATCTTGAGGAGTTACCGCAGCAGATGGAAAAGTTGATCAACTTGCGTCACCTTGACATTAGCAACACTTCTCGCTTGAAGATGCCCTTATATCCAAGCAAGTTGAAAAACCTCCATGTGTTATTGGGAGCTAATTTTCTTCTGGGTGGTTGCAGTGCTCCGGGAGTTGGAACTTTGGGTGAACTACATAACTTGTATGGATCTCTATCAATTCTAGAGCTGCAAAATGTGGTTTACAGAAGGGAAGCTTCGAAGGCGAACTTGAGGGAGAAGGAACATGTAGAAAAGTTATCATTGGAGTGGAGTGGAAGTATTGCTGATGACTCACAAATTGAAAGAGACATACTTGATGAGCTACGACCAAATTTGGATATAAAAGAAATCCAAATCTCTGGATATAGAGGGACAAAATTCCCAAATTGGTTAGCTGATCATACTTTTCTTGAGCTGGTTGAATTGTCTCTCAGCGATTGCAAGGATTGTGATTCCTTGCCAGCACTAGGACAACTCCCTTCTCTGAAATTCCTTACTATTAGAGGTATGCATCGGATAACAGAGGTGACTGTAGAATTTTATGGTAGTTCGTCTTTCAAAAGGCCTTTTAAATCTCTTGAGAAACTTGAATTTGCAAAGATGCTGGGGTGGAAGCAGTGGCATGTACTGGGGAGTGGAGAGTTCCCTGCACTTCAGGACCTTTCAATTGAAGATTGCCCCAAGTTGATTGGAAAGTTGCCTGAAAGTCTTTGTTCTTTGACAGGATTGATAATTTCAGGATGTCCTGAACTAATTTTGGAGACACCTATCCAACTTTCAAGTGTAAAAATGTTTGACTTTGTTGGTTCTCCGAAGGTTGGAGTTCTTTTTGATCATGCTGAACTGTTAATATCCCAGCTTCAGAGGATGAATCAGATTGTTGAATTGTATATTACTGACTGTCACTCTCTTACCTCATTACCTATTGGCAGTCTGCCAAATACTTTGAAGAAAATAGAGATATGTCGTTGTGGGAAACTAAAATTGGAGTCGCCATTAGGTGAGATGATTTCTAGCAGATGTAACATGTGTCTAAAGAGATTTATACTAGATGGATGTGATTCTATAGATGATATATCACCTGAGTTGGTACCAAGAGCCCACTACTTGAGAGTTGTACGTTGCCACCTTCTCACAAGGCTTTTGATTCCCACCGGGACTGAGTATCTCAGTATTTCTGAATGTGAGAATCTTGAAGTATTTTCAGTGGCATGTGGAACTCAGACGATGAGTTTGTGTAATTTGGGTATTGATAACTGCGTGAAGCTGAAGGCGCTACCAGAGCATATGAATGAACTCCTTCCATCTCTTAAAGAACTGTCACTGAAAAATTGTCCAGAAATTGAGTCATTTCCTGAAGGAGGATTGCCCTTCAATTTGGAAGTCCTTCAGATCGACAATTGCAAGAAACTGGTGAATGGCCGAAAGGAGTGGCATTTACAGAGACTTCCCTGTCTTAGAGATTTACGCATCAATCATGATGGTAGTGATAGAGAGATTCTTGCTAATGAAAATTGGGAGTTGCCTTGCTCAATTCGACATCTTTGGATATCGAATCTGAAAACATTAGGCAGCCAAGTTCTCAAAGGCCTCACTTCTCTTGAATTTCTGTACACTAAAAGTTTACCTCAAATTCAGTCACTGCTGGAAGAAGGTCTTCCTTCGTCTCTTTGCTCACTATTATTATTTTACCATCATGAGCTCCGTTCACTACCCACCGTAGGTCTTCAGCCCCTCACTTCGCTTCAACGTCTAGAGATCATGTCCTGCAATCATATTCAGTCTCTTCCAGAATCAGCTCTGCCCTCCTCCCTCTCTAAGCTGATCATCCGCAATTGTCGTAATCTCCAATCTCTTCCAGTAAAAGGGATGCCCTCTTCCATCCTCAAGCTATCTATTTCCAACTGTCCATTGCTCAAACAACATCTAGAATTTGAGAAGGGGGATTACTGGCCAAAAATTGCTCAGATCCCAAACGTATATATCAAAGGGGAATGTCTGTAATTTTTAAAATGGGTGGTGCTCTGGAAGATGTAAGTTATGCTCTACTTCAGTTGCTGTTATATTTTTGTTCTTCATTGATTCTCTTTGCTTGTTTATTAATTCTTTTTGTTTAATCTTTTTGAGCAGCGCAAAGCGTCAATTGCCACAGGAAGGCTGTTCATCTCCATTCTTCATAGAGAACCTTGAAAGCCAATTAAGCATCTCCAGATTGATAAAAAAAGATGATATATTGCAACTATAGTGATCTTTATATTTCCTGTGAACATTGTAAAACAAATCCAGTGTGATAGCATGCACAGACATAGATCTGGCAGCTAGACGTGCATAGTTTTTTTGAATTATGAATTAGTCTTACTTGTGTTAAAGAATGAATGTTGTCATAATACTGTAATATACATAGATAGCATAATTATAGGGACTGTAACATATTTGTAGGATTTTATTTTTGATACTTTCCATAGTTAGGAGTCTATGTTCATGTATAAATACTTGCTACTTCATGGAATAATTTATCGATTCATTCTCCCATAGCTTTGTTACAAAATTTTTCTAGAAAGTATATCCTTGAAGTTCCATCTCAATATAAATTTGTCTTGTTGTTTCTCTTTTTCCGGTGAGTTGAGGAAGGAGGATGGTGGTTTAGTATCATGACCCAAATCTAGCACTTAGGCCGCGACATGACACGTGACAAGCTACTACTCATAAGGTGAACCCTCTAAGCTAAGCATGCAATAATTAAGTAGAGAAAGAAGCAAAATATTCTCAAATCGTGTCATTAATAGGTATACGTATGGAAGCAGAAGCAAGTAAGTCTGCCCATACAACTCCAAGTATAAAATTCATGGAACTACTACTACCGGACTACAAAATACGAGACACATCTCGATAAAACAGAAATACTAATTCCACTATTGGTGAAGCAGGCACCTTGATCAAATTGTGGAATCAAGGGTCGGCTATCTGATCACCACTTGTACACCCTGCACACACCCAAACAACAAGTGTGAGTCTAAAGACCCAGCAAGATCATTGACTCGCCTTCTCAGCCCACTCGGGGGCAAGTATTAAAAATAGCTGGTAATGCAGAGGCATAAAACAAGGCAATACAGGTATAGTAATCATATACAAGTAAAGCAACTGAACTAAAACTGTTGTTGCAGATAACAATTGTAAATACAACATGATCACTGCAAATAACTGCTATGAGGCATAGTTGCCTGTATGACCCGCCTCGTGCAGTGCATCAACCTCATGGATTACCCATTTTCGAGCATAGTTGACTGTCTACCTCAGCAGTGTTGCGACCATCATGACTTACCCAGTCTCAGTAGCACTGCATCACTAGCCCACATATCTGGAAGTGTGCTCAACTAGGTGATAATGAATGCTAATCAGCTAATCAAGAATCATAACATGCTAAACTCAATAAGAAGTATCACACAATATAAAAACACAATAAGCACCCTCATCCAATCTAGCTCATGCTCACTCACATACAAGAACTAGATATTTCAAATGTAGACAACATGACATATACCATGCTTTTAGAGACAAGCAAGCAAAATAAGAGTTAAAGCCTCATTTGCCTCAGACACGACAACCTTTAGTTCAATTGAAATGCTCAAATTGCTCCAAACGATCTCCAATGGCCTCCATCTATTCAAAATCATGCTCAGAATAATCAAAAACCTTACGATAGCCATTTTTGGACTTTTGGGGATCCCCATCAAAGTCAAACGTTGACTGCTGGTGTCAACATCCAGTCAACCCACCCAAACACTCCAACAGATAGTCCTCACCTAGAGGAGTCCGAATATATACTCATTTTCCAATACCAGGTAAAATCATCATTCGTTCAATGAGCTCGGAATTTAACAAATTTATATGCCCATGAAGCCCACGACTCAAGTTTCCAAATTCATAATAAAAATGTGATTTTGATTGGAAACCGATAGCAATTGAACATTTTCTCAAATTTAGCTCAAGGCAAGGAATCCATCAAAATCCATGATTGGTGTTACATTCATGATCCACATAAGTTATTTTTTTTTCCCTTTTCAGTAGCTTTTTATTTTTTTGTCTAAAGATGAAGTTTGTGCTATTGTGGAATCTGTCTCTTGAAAGGTGTGGACTGGTCTAAGATCTCTAGTTCCCATTTAAAAGGATTGGTCGTGAACTCGTGCTATTAGAAACACCATTTACTCTCGAGATAACCTGCCAGTTCTCTTTGGAAATTTCTCCTTTCTTGTCTATTATCCCTTTTCAGTTTGTTGATCCATTTAGTATTGCAGGAGTTGTTGAATCAATTTGGAAGTGCACAGATGCTTGAAAAACGAAATCTATTTCACAATCAGGTAGATTTTGCCTATTCCCTGTAATAAGGCTACATCAAGCTTGAAAAGTACAAATTTTGAAGGAAAATTTTCATACTCAGTTCTTTTTCATTTGGAAGTGCTTTATTCATTGAGCTTTGAATTTCTGACTACACTGCATTACATTCGATAAGGTGATACTAAAGAATCACGTCATTTTCTGAAACGCTGGAGTATAGTTTAGTGGATATTAAACTTGTCCTCTTCCAAGATGTTCATTTGATTATGATTGTAATTTTGGTTTTTATGATGTAGCATGATGGCATTATCTTCTCTTGATTAAGAAAAATCATTTTACCTGTTATCTTGAGATAGGCCAACCTAAATGAATATAAGCTCCCTCTTCTAGTTTCTAACATTGGTTCTTATCTTCTAAATCCTAATGCTACATGAAAACGGTCTGAGCATCTGATACAGTGGTGGAGCTATGATAAGTTGGCATTTTTGCCAACTTATGCTACTTTCTACTGGAAAATTCATGCCCATTTGTGTGATTAATTGTCTAATAATGATTTGAATGACATGATTTAAGGTTTTGGAAGCAATTAAAGAGCATAAAGATTGAAATAGCTTCAAATGCTTGAGAAAATTGGACATGAATGCAAAAAGTGGAAGAAAAAGGACTAAAAAGATCAAAGGGGAAATCTGTGTGGGTCATGTGCTTCGCGCCTTCGCCCATGTAGCTTACCCACGTAGCTACCTATATTGAGAAGGCAGCCAAGGGAAGCTTCTGGAATCACCCACGTGTGCTACGTGGGTACGTAGCTCACCCACGTAGCTGGACGGAAGGGGCATTTTTACCATATTTTTACATCATCGTAGCTCAATAGGTCCAAGGGTTAATAAGCGGGCTGAGTCAGCTTTTGAGTTAGTTCACTTTGATGTTTGGGGACCATGTCCAGTCGTCTCCAAAACTGGGTACAAGTATTTTGTCTCTTTTGTGGATGATTTCTCTCGAATGACTAGGATTTATTTTATGAAGAGTCGTCTTGAAGTGTTCACTCATTATGACGAGGTGAACATGTTAGTACACATAATATTCTTCCAACTTGGTTATATTTAAGTACCATTATGGTGGAAAGGCTACCCCAAACTCAAAAACATGGACAAGGGGGACGTGATCAAAGTCAGCTGAGACTTGAGGAGGTATGAACATTGACTCCTTCAAAGACAATGCTACTTGGTGTGTTAACTATAGTAAATGTAAAGCATCTGATTATTTAAAAGCTATTTGCCTTTCTTTTAAATAAGTACAAGGAACTAGAGTTTAAAATAATCAGTTAGTTAACACATCAATTGTGGCATTGACTTTGAATAGATTATACTTCATTAATTTTTAGTGCCAAATTGGAAGCCTCAATAGGTAAAGATAAAGCTCTAGCATTCAACGAAACATACTTGTCTGCATATTTCCCGAGCATTTAACAGGTAAAATAAACTCTAAGTTAAGATAGATACAATCTTCTCAAAAATTCTTGACCATTTTGTGATTTCCTTGTTTTGCTTTGTAGATTTCAGAAATGGATATTGGGTTGGCAGTTGGTGGTGCTTTTCTCTCTTCAGGCCTTCAAGTTCTCTTTGATAGGCTTGCTCCTCAGGGTGAGCTGGTGAAGATGTTTCAAAGGGACAAGCATGATCTTCAGCTTTTAAGGAAGCTTGAGGACATTTTGCTTGGTCTTCAGATTGTGCTAAGTGATGCAGAGAATAAGCAAGCATCAAATGCATACGTGAGCAAGTGGTTTGATAAACTTCAGTACGCTGTGGAAGGCTCTGAAAACTTAATAGAAGAAATCAATTATGAAGCTTTGAGACTTAAGGTAGAAGGTCAGCATCAAAATCTTGTAGATCCAATAAGCAACTTGCAGGTTAGTGACCTCAAATTTTGCTTGAGTGATGATTTTTTTATTAACATAAAGGGGAAGTTGGAAAACTGCATTGGAACACTTGAAGAGTTGCAAAATCAAATTGGTCGTCTTGATCTACCAAAATATCTTGATCTGGGTAAACATGAAACAAGGGAATCTTCAACTTCTGTGGTTGTTGAATCTGAAATCTTTGGCAGGAAGAATGAAATAGAGGAATTGGTGGGACGTTTATTAGCTGATGATTCAAATAGTAAGATTTTGACAGTCATTCCTATTGTTGGAATGGCTGGGATCGGCAAGACAACACTTGCTAAAACTGTTTACAACGATGAGAGTGTGAAAGACCATTTTGATTTGAAAGCTTGGATTTGTGTGTCTGAACGATATGATGTTCTCAGAATAACAAAGGAGTTACTTCAAGAAATTGGCGTAAAGGTTGATAACAATCGGAATCAACTTCAAGTCAAATTGAAGGAAAACTTAAAAGGAAAAAAGTTTCTTATTGTCCTAGATGATGTGTGGAATGATAATTATATTGAGTGGGATGACTTGAGAAATCTTTTTGTCCAAGGAGATGTAGGAAGTAAGATCATTGTCACGACACGTAATAGAAGTGTTTCCTTGATGATGGGTAATGAGAAAATTAGCATGGGCATTTTGTCTAGTGAAGTCTCTTGGTCATTATTCAAAAGACATGCATTTGAAAACATGGATCCTAAGGAGCATCCAGAACTTGAAGAGGTCGGGAAACAAATTGCAGCTAAGTGCAATGGATTGCCCTTAGCTCTAAAGACGCTCGCTGGCATGTTACGCTCCAAATCAGAGGTTGAAGGGTGGAGACGTATTTTGAGAAGTGAAATATGGGAGCTTCCAAACAATGACATCTTAGCAGCGTTGAAGTTGAGCTACAATGATCTTCCCACACATTTAAAGCGGTGTTTTTCCTATTGTGCAATATTTCCCAAAGATTATCCATTTCAGAAAGAACAAGTCATTCAACTGTGGAATGCTAATGGTCTAGTACAAGGGCTGCAAAAAGATGAAACCATTGAAGATTTAGGCAACCTATACTTTCTTGAGTTGAGATCAAGATCATTATTCGAAAGGGTTTCAAAGTCTTCTCAAGAGAACACTGAGAAATTTTTAATGCATGACCTTGTTAATGATTTGGCCCAAATTGCATCTTCAAAACTTTGTATCAGGTTGGAAGATTACAAAGGATCTCACATGTTGGAAAAAAGTCGACACCTGTCTTATTCAATGGGATACGGTGACTTTGAAAAGTTGAAACCACTCGGAAAATTGGAGCAGCTAAGGACATTGCTTCCAATCGATATCCACAACAATTACTTCATAGAGCTTAGCAAGAGGATGCTGCATAACATATTGCCAAGACTAACATCTTTGAGGGCACTATCATTGTCTCATTATCACTTTAAGGATTTGCCAGATGACTTCTTTATCCGGTTAAAACTCCTCAGATTTTTGGACCTCTCTTGGACAAAGATAAAAAAGTTGCCAGATTCCATTTGTGAATTGTATAACTTGGAGACTCTTATCCTGTCACATTGTTATTATCTTGAGGATTTACCGCTACAGATGGAAAAGCTAATCAATTTGTGCCGCCTTGATTTTAGCGGCACTTTTCACTTGAAGATGCCGCTACATCTGAGCAAGTTGAAAAGCCTTCATATGTTAGTGGAAGCTAAGTTTCTTCTAACTGGTTGCAGTGGTTCGAGAATTGAAGATTTAGGTGAAGTGCATAACTTGTATGGATCTCTATCAATTCTAGAGTTGCAAAATGTGGTTGATAGAAGGGAAGCTCAGAAGGCAAACATGAGGGAGAAGAATCATGTTGAAAAGTTATCGTTGGAGTGGAGCGGAAGTATTGCCGACAATTCACAAACTGAAAGAGACATACTTGATGAGCTACAACCAAATACAAACATAAAAGAACTCCAAATTACGGGATATAGAGGGACAAAATTTCCAAATTGGCTAGCTGATGATTTGTTTCTTAAGCTGGTGAAATTGTCTCTTGGCAACTGCAAGGACTGTGATTCCTTGCCAGCACTAGGACAGCTTCCTTCTTTAAAATTCCTTACTATTAGAGAGATGCATCGAATAATAGAGGTGACTGAAGAATTCTATGGCAGTTCATCCTCCAAAAAGCCATTTAACTCTCTTGAGAAGCTTGAATTTGCAGAGTTGCCGGAGTGGAAAAAGTGGCATGTACTGGGAAAGGGAGAGTTCCCTATACTTGAGGAACTTTCAATTGCAGATTGCCCTGAACTCAGTTTGGAGGCACCTTTCCAACTTTCAAGTTTGAAAGAGTTTAAAGTTGTTGGTTCTCCTAAGGTTGGAGTTCTTTTTGATGATGCTGATCTGCTTACACCTCAACTTCAGGGAATGAAGCAGATTGTTAAATTATCTATTACTCATTGCAAGTCTCTTACCTCCTTGCCTATTAGCAGTCTGTCAAATACTTTGAAGAATATACGGATAGATCGTTGTGGGAAATTGAAATTGGAGACGCCTGTTAGTAAGATGATTTCTAATATGTTTATTGAGGAATTGTATCTCTATGACTGTGATTCTATAGATTATATATCACCTGAGTTGGTCCCAGGAGCACGCTATTTGAGGGTAGAGCGTTGTCAGTACCTTACTAGGCTTTTGATTCCTACTGGGACTGAAGATCTCTTTATTAGTGATTGTGGGAATCTCGAAATACTTTCGGTGGCATGTGGAACACAGATGACATCATTGCATATTCACGACTGCGAGAAGCTGAAGTGGCTGCCAGAGCATATGCATGAACTCCTTCCATCTCTTAAGGAACTGGTTCTGGAAAATTGTCCAGAAATAGAGTCCTTTCCTGAAGGAGGATTACCCTCCAATTTAGAATTACTTAGGATCGAGGTTTGCAAGAAACTGGTGAATGGCCGCAAGGAGTGGCGTTTGCAGAGACTCCCCTCTCTCAGAGAGTTAACCATCTTCCATGATGGTAGCGACGAAGAGATAGTTGCTGGTGAAAAATGGGAGTTACCTTGCTCTATTCAAGGTCTTTGGATATCCAATTTGAAAACATTAAGCAGCCAAATTCTCAAAAGTCTCGCCTCTCTTGAATATCTCTTTGCTGCTAACTCACCTCAAATTCAGTCACTGCTGGAAGAAGGGCTTCCTTCGTCTCTTTCTGAGCTAGAATTATATGACCATCATGACCTCCACTCACTACCGACCGAAGGTCTTCGGAACCTTACGTTGCTTCGATGTCTAGAGATCAGGGATTGCCCTAATCTCCAATCTCTTCCCGAATGGGGAATGCCCTCCTCCCTCTCTATGCTGAACATTGTGAATTGCTCTAGTCTCCAATCTCTTCCTGAATCAGGGATGCCTTCCTCCCTCTCTAAACTGGACATTTCGAATTGCGCTAATCTCCAATCTCTTCCCGAATCGGGGATGCCCTCCTCCCTCTCTGAGCTGACCATCCAGAATTGCCCTAATCTCCAATCTCTTCCAGTAAAAGGGATGCCTGCTTCAATCGCTACATTATCTATTTACGGTTGCCCATTGCTCAAACCACTCCTTGAATTTGACAAGGGGGAATACTGGCCAAATGTTGCTCATATTCCCACCATAGATATCAATGGGGAATACTACTAATGGTAAAATGAAATGGTGCTGTGATAAATGTAAGTTAATTCGTTTTTCCTCAAAAGCTTTTTATTTTTCTTTACTTCCCTCTGCTTGCTTGTTAATTCTTTTCCTTTGTTAAAATCTTTGAGCAGCACGAAGCGTCTATTGCCACTGTGAAGCCTAGGAATAATCTTTAGATCGGGATGAATTTAATTTAAGGTGAAAAAGAAAAGAAGGTGATGGGAACACAGTAGACGAAATTTGGTATAGGAAGGAATTGAAATAATTTGCTCCAGAAAGTTGATAGCTAAATATTGTAATATTAGTGTACTAGAAGTCTTTTACCATGCACGTATTTATTTATTGCCTTTGGTAATTCATCTCAATAGCAATTCATATATTCTTGTTATGTTCTCACTCTTCATCTTACTTAGACCATGAAGCCTCTCTTTTCTTGTCTATTAACCAATGTTCATCAACTTGCAGACTGGAAAATTACTCGCCATCATGAAAGCTGATCGGCTTTGTTCCCCATTTCTTGTCTCTTCCACAGAGATAAAGCATCCAAAGGAAGGCAACCTCACTTTATCAGCCAGGTAGCCAAAATCTTGAAATTTAAAGAAATTGGAAAAGGCTTCCAATATTTGCTTCATTTTTTTAAGGCACTTTACCAGATCACATTGGTTTCAGGTTCTATGCAACTGCATTTGATAGCAAATACTGACCTTTTGTCAGTATTTGAATCTTTAGCACGATAGCTTTTGTGTCCGTGTGTATATAAACCGAAAAAACTGAAACTAAAACCCTGACAGACCTATATTTCTTTGTAATTAATGTAGTCTATGCTTACTTGGTGAATTGACAGATTGGTGCTTATCGCTCACCCACACCCAGATCGTGTTGGATTGATGTGAAGTGGTGTCCATATCTGTACCATCATATGCCATGGGACACAAACTTTGCTAACAGAGGGTATGCATCTATATGTCTGTGCAAAGGCGAGGACTGACTCAGGATTGCTTTAACCCTCAGCATTTGGATTGATGGTCACTTCATCTGGTATGCCCATGATACCCTTTCTCAAAACTTGTTGTTTCTTTCTTTTTTCTAGTTTTTTCTGTCACATACTAATGTTTATTACTACAGGTAATTATTTTATCTTACTTGCCTCTTATGTTTTAAGACTCTTTTCTTTTTTATTAATCTATTTTCACCCTCAAATCTTGCAGAATGCAAAATTATGAATGCTGTTCAGTTTTGTTCCCTATTTTTGTCTCTTCCACAGATTTATAAAGTTCGAAAAGGGAACCTCACTTTCTCAGTTAGGTATGTTTCACATCAAGCTTGAAATTTAAAGAAATTGGAAAAAATTTCCAATGTCTGCTTCCAAAATATAGGTCCGAAGTTAGGCAGCCTCACTTTCCTTTTGCTCATTCTTGACCATCCTATTCTTGTCATTTATCGGTGCTTCTACCTTTCTTTAGAATTGTAGGGTCCTGATACTCATAATAACATGCTCGTTTATTTCTTCTGTAGGGGAAAAAACTAGGTGAAGAAGCTTTAGATCTGCTTGAAATGAGGTTTGCAAGTAATCGGAACACCAGTTGCAGTTGTGCATAATTTTGCAATCTCTTTTGGTTAGGGTACTCATGATTCACCTCTAGCAAGTATGATGTGTTACGTTGATTTCAAGCTCATGTGACTGCATTTGGTAGCAAACACTGAGGAACTCACAATTCAGCTCTGTTGAATCTCTGTGTTGATAACTTACCTCAAATTCAGTCACAGCTGGAAGAGGAGCTTCCCTCGTCTTGTTCTAAGCTACATTTAATTTAGGGTCTCTGGGGACTCACTTCACTTTGAAATCTATACATCTCCTTCTGCGATCAACTCCAATCTATTCCAGAATCAACCCTGCCCTCCTCCCTCTCTATGCTGGGCATCAGGAATTGCCCTAATCTCCAATCTCTTCCGGTAAAAGGGATGCCCCCTTCCATCCCTACGCTATCTATTTACGGATGCCCATTGCTCAAACCACTCCTAGAATTCGACAAGGGGAATTACTGGCCAAATATTTCTCAAATTCCCAGCATAGATATCAATGGGGAATCCCAATAATAATTAAAAGAAATGGTGCTCTATAAATGTAAGTTAATTCTTTCTTTTTTATTTTTTTTGTTGACTTACCTTTGCTTGCTTGTTAATTCTTTCCTAAATCTTTTAGCAGCACAAAGCGTGTATTGCCATTGTGAACCCGAGTAATCATCTTTGGATCAGGATGAAAAAAATGGGTGATAAAATCCTTATATTTGCATTGACCATTGTGAAAAAATTGGGTACATGCAGGAATTGTAGGAATTTGGGTATAGCAGATATACATCAGCAGGATGTTTATTGCCTTTGGAAATTATCTCAATAGCAATTCATGTACTCTCATGTAACACCCCGTACGTTTATATGCCCCTTTAGAGTTAAAATTGAGCCTATATGACCCTTGGGATGAGTAGAAATCGTTTGGGGCGAGTTGTATGACGTTAAGGAAGTTTTAGACGTGATTCTAAGCCCGAGCGTCGCGTCGGGGGTGCCGGGACTTGGGGTCCGCGCCGCACAGCCAGTCGGGAGGGCATTCTGTTTCCCCCTCCGCTCTGGCCTGCGCGCTGCGCAGGTGACATGGCGCTATGGGGGCGCGCCGCGCAGCTCTCCTCCACCTGACGGCACTTCATTTTATTTCATATTTTAAGGGCTTTTTGGTCCTTTCCTTGATTAAAAACCGTACCCCACCTATACTAGGTATAAGTATGGAAGCAGAAGCAAGTAAGTCTGCCCATACAACTCCAAGTATATAATTCATGGAACTACTACTACCGGACTACAAAATACGAGACACATCTCGATAAAACAGAAATACTAAGTCCACTATTGGTGAAGCAGGCGCTTTGATCAAATTGTGGAATCAAGGGCACCACTTGTACACCCTGCACACACCCAAACAACAAGTGTGAGTCTAAAGACCCAGCAAGATCATTGACTCGCCTTCTCAGCCTACTGGGGGGCAAGTATTAGAAATAGCTGGTAATGCAGAGGCATAAAACAAGTCAATACAGGTATAGTAATTACTCCATTAAAAGCTAAAACTATAAACACAAACTAATTACTCAACAGTAGTGTCTTCAAACTCTCCTTCATCCTCTGATATATCTTCGTCGTCGTCATCAACAGTATCATGAAACACTCCTTCATCCTCTGATGTATCTACGTCATCGGTGTCAACAGTGTCATCAAACTCACCTTCATGTACCCTGGTATGTTCACGATGAACCTTTTCTTCTTCCTCAGGTGTATAATCTTTTTAATTTATGTCTTGTTTGGTGTTTAAGATTGGGAATTGAAGGGTTTTGGTGACTGAAGTTTCTCTCAAGTCAACTGAGACTTGAAAGTTGTAGATTAGGGTTGTTAAAGTTGACCATGACCTGTTTCAACTTGCCCAAAGTTAGTTTTGGTGAAAGGTATATTCATTTACTGGGTGGATAAGTGTGTGGCTTAATGTTCATGAAGTGGGAGGAGAATTATGGCACCTTAGGCTTGACAAAAAAATACAAGGTGATTTCTTTCCCTTTCTATACCTTGGGGTGGTACGAGGTACTTGGTGGAATAGTTGAGGTGCGCGGATACTACTGGTCATTAAAAAGAGATTTGTCAGCTTGGTCTACTAGCATTTTTGGTGCTTGAATTTCCACACAAGGAGATGGAATTAAGCTTTAAGGTTTTAGAATAACATGGAGATATATTTAGGTGGAAGAAAAACCAAATTTCTTTTAGGCATGTGTTGTGTGGGAAGACTTAAATGTTTTTGTAGAGTTAAGTGTGAGACTTAGAGAAACAGTAAGTCTATGTTGACTCGACATGCAAATTAATTACTATCATGATCAAATTGATTGAATAGATATTAAGGATTCATAGAGTTGATTTTAAATAAGGTCAAAATAATTCTTGAAAAGCAATAGGTTCAAAATCTACCAGTAGATATCACCGATTTGAATCTTTTTCTTCCAGTGTGCCCTCAATGTAGCTAAGCTGAATTGATTTCAAGAAATTGTAGGTCTTCAAAGGTAACTTCCTTCTATGTGCTTTTAGGTCTATCTCGTATCCTTTTTAACACCTTCACTTCACACCTACTGATCGGTGCATCTGTAGGTTGATGCAGATGCAGGACATGGCCAATTAATTTCAAGCAATATTCTCTCATTTTGTCTTCAATGCATGTTGCTTGCTTCTTATGGCAAATGTGTCCATTTTTAATCTTATCTAATCTTGTATGATGACAGATCCATCTTAATTGTTGCATCTCTGGCTCTGCAACATTCATCTTGTGGATATTTTAGACTATAGGTCCAACATTCATTGCCATATAATGTTGGTGGTCTTATAACTTTTCTTTAGGACTTACCTTTCACTTTAGTAGTCATCCTTTTATCACAGACACTTCGGTAACATTTCTCCATTTCAATCATCCGGTTTTAATTGTGTGATTATCATCTCCATCTATCACTCCATTCTCTTGAAACATATATATCATTGTCCTAGAAAAAGCCACAATTCCTAAGCGCTTTGTGTATGGTAACTTTTGAAATAAGAAATGTAAAATATTAGAGTATGGAATGCTATATCTATTTATTGGTTTATGTGTTTTTGGTAGATTATCATTTGAAGAGGAACATTTCTAGCAATTATTATGCTAAATTGTCAAACATTTTCTTTTTTAATAATCGTAGTGTCCGTGCAGCTTTCACGACCTCTACTAATTCCACAGGATACCTGCCACCTTCCACCAGCAACAGGTGTCAGAGTTACCACTCTGTTAAATTGTCAAACATTTTATCAGGGTTACTTTACTAATCATGTTATTTCTAGTATAAAGAAACCAATATTTAAAAGGATGCACAATGATGCATGATTGCTGGCGTTGTGTACTGATGTTTGTTGCACTTGTTGTGCCTGTACTGATGAAGAACATTATGTTTGCTTGAGTTGGACTAACTTAATTTGTTTCTCTTCCATGATCACAAGTAATATTTCTCGTTTTATCTCAGGGTGGAAAGCGTCTTGAGATCTTCTACTCAGGCAGGATGAGGCCAATTTTCTGTGGGAATGCTGAGTATAACGTCAGGCAGTCAGAGTTAGAGAGGCTTTTCAGAAGAGATGGGCGAGTGGATAGGGTGGATATGAAATCTGGTAAGCCTCAAAACTCTTAGTTTTATGTGTTATTTCTAACTTGATATTGTGCTATCTATTTGGAGGCACTGATTGGTCATCTGGTTGAGTTTACTCTGTGTCCAGAACTATTTATCCACACCGACCTTTCATGTCCGGAAGCTCAGTCCTACAAAATTATACATGTTACCTATACCAAAAAAGTTTTTATGTGAGATGAATTGGTTATATGGATAGCTAGCTTTAAATTTAAGCCTTCCTGCTGCGGTGGTGTTATTTCTACTTCTTTTTTTTTTTTAATGAATTTATTATATGATCCTCCTATGTTCCGGGTGAATTTGGATCACGTATCTAACCGTCCTCCAGCAAGGTGCCTGAATACACCGTCCAGTGGGATGCCGGAAAATTTCACTTCCATTCGTCTGGACATTTTTTATTTGAGAGTTGTTACCTCCATGCAACTGCAAACTGAGGCATGAACTGAGTTATGCAAAGTGATTGTTCCACCCATTGCATATCATGCCGTGACGTACCGTACACCATGTTGTATCCAACCTGAGAATGATAGTTCTGAGATAACTTATCACCTGGTAAGCTTTCGGCTAGGTTCTTTGTTGTCTATGGCTATAGATATATTTGATAACAAGCAACCAGCAAAGCTGATGTGGTGGTGAAGCAGTTGATTCATGATGGCAAATCTTGACGTACTTGGTCGTTCATTTTCACCTGAGTATTGATAATTCTAGAGTTTCAGAAGTCTTCACTGGCACTTATCCCATGGTTTCAACTGTCCAAGGACTTGAATAACAGAAAACTCGTCTGCTAGGGGACACCGCGATCATACTTCACATTGTGACAGTACTGGGCTGAAGATCTGTTCAGATCATTTGACTCAATAACAGAAGATGTGTAGTTTTTTATGGGTGTTAGGATATGTTTACAAAGAAGTGTTTTTAAGTATAAACCCCCATACTAAATTATTCTTTGGCGCAGGATTGCAATGTCCATACTATCATGGCTGATGGACGGCGTCTCATTTCATTTCCTAGCTGTGACAAGTGTTCTCTTCTTGTCTCCAAGAAGAGCTCGCTGATCCATCATGGCATCACAATCATACATTTTCCTCCATCACTATTGCTTTCCAATCCAGAATTTTTCCCTTCCTTCGTTTTACAGACTTGTCACAACTCACAATGCCGACCTTGATGCTGAGGCAGCAGATTAAAATGGAGCAGGCACTTCCTTTACATTGTTCCCTCATGTGACATGCACCTTTACTTGAAATCTGTTAGTCCACCACCAAAGGTCTGTTGCTGATTTTACTGGTAAAAAATTTCTAAATTTGACAGAGTGGTCATTTTTATAATTGAGATGTTAAGATGGTTTACATCTCTGTTGGATGGAATATCTTCTTATTTATTTTAATACTGAATAATATTTCACTGGAGTCTTATTCACATTTTGCTTTTGAGTTTTTATTTAATCTTGGTGTTTTTTTGGGATGGGTTTTCAGCCTTTGCTTTTGTTTATATGGATGATGAAAGAGATGCAGAGGATGCTATTCGTGGACTTGACTGAATAGAATTTGGCAGAAAGGGTCGCAGACTTCACATTGAGTGGTCAAAGTTGATCCCTTTTTTATTTGTTTGGAAATATCCTTCTTTCCCTTAAAAAATATTCAAATTTACTTGGTGTTCTCAAATGGTTATGCTGCAGGAAGAGCGTAGCAGTAGGAGACCAGAGACTTCTAGGAAATCTTCATCTAGCGTCAGACCTTAGAAGACTTTGTTTGTCATAAATTTTGATCCATATAGTACTAGGAGCAGGGATATAGAGAGGCACTTTGATCCATATGGAAAAATACTCAATATTAGAATTAGAATTAATTTTGCGTTTGTTCAATATGAAACTCAGGAGGATGCTACCAGAGCCTTGGATGCTACCCACATGAGGTATTTTCTTAATGAATTGTTGTAATGTGGTTATTTTGATCAATTTTTTTCATTGTTTCCCACTACCATTGTTTGTTCATCTTTTTCTTTCTGATGCAGCAAAATGATGGATCAAGTCATTACAGTTGAATATGCAAATAAAGATGATGATGACAGGAGAAATGGGTTTAGTCCCGATAGAAATCGTGATTGGGTTCTTAAGAGAGGTTATGACCGAGACCGATCTCGAAGTCCTTATGCGAGAGAGAGGGGAAGTCCTGATTATGGTCGTGGACGGACTCGTAGCCCAAGTCCAATCCGTCAAGGTAGGTTAAGCCCTGATTATGGTCGTCGCCCTAGTCCAATTCCCAATCATAGGGAAAGGGATTCCGAGTATGGCGGTGGCCGTAGTCCAAGCATGAGAAAGGAGAGGAACCCTGATCATGGAAATGGTCATAGTCCAAACCCTCGAAGGCTGAGAGATGGTTCTGAAAATGGCTGTGCGGACAGTCCACCAGAGGAAGGACTTTTGGCCCTAGTCCTCCAAGGGAGAGGAGAGGGAAATATAGCCCAGATGGTTATCGTGGCTGCAGCCCAAGGTCTAAACCTGAAGAAATAGATAGTCCTGGATATGCTGCAGCAGGAAGTCCTCTTCCAGAAAGACATAGGAGGTCCGTGGCTTATTCACTCTTTTCAATTTATCTCCTTTCCGCATATCTATGCTCTATGGTACAGTTGCAACTCTACTCTTGCTTTATAAGCTCATATTATTTTGTTGACAATGCAGCATTTCACGTCCAACTCGAGAAAGATCTCGCTCCTAATATGCTCGCTATCAGCCTCGGGCCTAAGTCATAATTGGTGGGTGACGGTCACATTGCAAGTGGGCGCTGTAGAAGTATGCTTTAAGTTGCTGGAGCTTAAAAATTCCAATGTCTGTTTCTTTGCTATCATATGTTCAAAATTCCAGTCGCTCTAGTATGGCTTTTAGAAAGTTTGTTCTTAATAGACTTGCTACTGTGTATTAGGTGATTCTGTTTTAAAGTTGAAAACTGTATGGTAAAACTTGGTTGAGTTGGGCTGATGAACTATCTTGAATATCATAATTCTCTGAATATGTACTGATGATAATGGATCATTTGCACTTTTGCCCTTATTTTGTGGTCTTTAATTTTTACAATTTATTTTTTTGCATGACACAAGTCCTGTAAGTCAGATACTCCCCCCAAAATATAGTTGATTAAGTCTTCCGGAAACAGCCTCTCTACCTCCTCGAGGTAGTAGGAAGGTCTGCGTACACTTGACCCTCCCCAGACCTCACTTGTGGGATTTTACTGGGTATGTTGTTGTTATATAAGTTCATTTATAGGTAAATTACTGTTGACTTCTCTAGGGAAAGCGAACCTTAATATGAGCCAGTTGCAATCCTTCAAAGGCAGACTTTGGAATACACTTCTTCCCTCCAGTTAGTTATAAGGTTGACAAACTCATAGGCCAACTACAACAACAGTTAACTCTGTGTATTCCCACAAAGTGGGTCTAAGAAGCATAGTGTATGCAGTCTTTACCTTTTACCTTAGAGGTGGGGTAGAGAGATTGTTTTCGATTAGACCCTTGACTCCAGACAAAACAGTCTAAAAAAGACGTAATTGAAGTATTAGAGATTATAGGTAGTAAAAAGCACCAGATAGTAGCAGAATAGTACTACAACAAAATATATAATACTACAATCTAACTACACAAAACAACAGATATCAACAAATATCGAAGGTAGAGAAATTCAAAAGGGGTTAAACCAGAAATAAACAATATAGCATAAATGAAATAAAAATTCAGAATCATATCAAATACAAGTTTATAATTGAATTACAAGCTCCCTGTTACATGATTGAACATGTAAGAATAATTTCTTCACTTGCAATATTGTTAGAAAGCTCCAATGTAATATTTTTCTTCCTCCTCATGAACATGATCATCAATAGGATAGAGTAGCAAATTGGAGAAGGTCCGTGTCTTGTTCAAAAATGGACATTTCTTGTTCATTCAAGTTGAGACACACTTCAATTCCTCTACTTTGATCATTTGTATTCATCAAGCAAAATCCATCGCTAAATGGGGTACTTGCCAAGTTTGCTCTACTAGGCCTTCCCCATCCAAAATCAAAATCTTGATATGGCATGTTACACATGCTACTACACCTGTACACATCGTGACATGAACTCTTCTGGAAATACAAATGATCATCCACCGTTTCTGTATTAATTTTATTTGCGTATTCCATAATCTCTGATATCCACACGTTTGTTTTGAAATTATCTTTGCTGGCGAAAGCTCGTGTGTGGACTTTCTTATATTGGCTACTAATTTTAAAAACGACCTAAGGTCTTCTAAGTTATATATTGGTGTGGAGAAGGTGGTGAGAATATTCCCAATTATCACCACTTGATAAATTTGCACCAGCAGCTATTGCACATTTGTAAACAAGTGCTCTAACAACTTCAGTCGTTGGTGGATTTTGCACTGTTGATGATTGATCAGCAGTGACCAAAGCTTTGAGGTCTCTTATCTTGGATTCAGATAATAAAAACTTCTTTTCGAGCTCGATATTTTCTTGTGTAATTGGATCAACTACAATCAGGAAGTCCAATGGATCATCAGGCCGTGATGACATTAATGAATCCTCAACATAATACAGAGCATATGCTATATATATTGTGCTCATACATCCATCGTAGCATCCTCATTTCTGCAACTAAATTTCATCTTCTGAACGTCAGAGTTCTGAACTGGCTGACACTCCACCTTATACATCATAGCTGGTCTAACTACCACATGTCGAATTTAAAGAGTGGAGCGGTATTAAGAATGAAGCACATGATTTTATTAATGTAATCTACAGTATATAAAGAGGGTTGTACCCATCAGAGTCCAGACATATACAAACTCTATACTATACCTGATAACTATCAGAGATAAACTAGGATAATATTTACAATTTAAAAATAACTAAACTAACGGAAGTGATTGAGATGAAAACTAACAGACAAACGACCTAGGCTAAAATACAGGAAAATATCTTCACTTGTTATTACGCCCCCGCAAGTTAGTGCTAGTATCAACAACACCCAACATGGGGCATAGCTTCTCAAAGGAAGCACGTGTCAGAGGCTTGGTGAGTATATGAGTATATCAGCAACTTGGTCAGCAGCATGTAAGTGTTTGACTTCAATTTTCTTGTTCTGCACTTGATCACGAACAAAATGAAAGTCTATGGCAACATGCTTCATCCGACTATGGAAAACAGGATTGGTACAGATATACATAGTGCTAACATTGTCACAAAATACTGTCGGAGCACCCTTAAGAGGAAAATGAAGCTCACGAAGGAGATTAGACAGCTAGTTTGTTTCTGCTACAGCAGCAGCCACAACACGATATTCAGCTTCGGTTGACGAATGGGAGACAGATCGCTGCTTCTTAGACGACCGGGAAATAGGAGTTCCACCTAGAAAAAGCACATAGCCTGATATGGAGGTACGATCATCGGGATCGCCAGCCCAGTCGGAATCAGAGAAAATAAATAATCTAGAATCCTGTTTCTTGGTAATATTGATGCCAAACTGGGAAGTTTCACGAAGATAACGAAGAAGACGCTTAACTGCTTTCCAGTGAGTTTGATTTGGTTGATGCATGAACAGGGAAAGTTTGCTAACAGCAAAGGCAATGTCTGGACGAGTAAAAGAAAGGTAGTGTAATTTACCAATAACTCGCCGATAAAGAGAACCATCAGCAGGGTCATCTCCGGAAGAGGCAATAAGAACTGTAGTGGAATTCATTGGTGTTGGAGCACCCTTGCTGTCCTGCATACCTACTTCGTGTAACAAATCCAAAGTATACTTTTGTTGTGGCAGGAATAAGCCATCAGTATGTGGAAGAACCTTAATACCCAGAAAATAGTTTAGAAGACCAAGATCCTTTAATGAAAACAGATGAGAAAGACGATCAATAATATGTTTTACACCCTGAAACTGATTACCAGTGATGATTATGTCAATAATAGAGAAAACTCAAGAGAAACTGAAGAATGATTATCTCAATTTCGTTAATCCAACTACCTAAGAATACATCGGTATTTATACACAAAAGAAATATCCTACACTTAATGTTAATCCTACAAATTAATGTGCATAATATTCTACAACTAATGCTACACAATATTCTTCACTAAATGTAGTATCTAGAATATTTCTTCATATATCTACAACTAATGCTACACAATCTTCTACACTAAATGTAGTATCTAGAATATCTCTACATATTCACCATATCAAGAATATCATGCTAACGTCCCCCCTCAAATTGATGCCGGTGGATCAAAAAGCATCAATTTGCCAACTAGAAACTGGTGACGTTGCCGTGCCATTGATTTTGTAAACACATCCGCTATTTGAAGATCAGTAGATACATGTGGAAGAGTAATAACTCTTTCATCTACAGCTTCTCTTATGGAATGACAATCCACTTCAATATGTTTGGTTCTTTCATGAAAAACTGGATTGGTAGCAATCTGAATGGCACTTGTGTTGTCAGCATGAAGTGGAGTAGGATTAGATTGAGGAAATCCAATTTCTGCCAGTAAACCACGAAGTCAAATAATCTCGGAGCAAGCTGTAGACATTGCTCGATATTCAGACTCTGTTGAAGATTTTGAAACACGAGCTTGCTTTTTGCTCTTCCAAGATATCAAGGAATCTCCGAGAAACATGCACCAACCCGTGACGGAGCGGCGAGTATCTGGACAGCCAGCCCAATCAGAATAGAAGAACCACTAGGAAAGAATAATCCACGAGTAGATGTTCCTAAGAGGTATCGAATGATGCAACGAACGGCCACCAAATGTAGATGACGGGGAGCCTGCATAAATTGACTGACTTGTTGAACTGCAAAAGAGATATCAGGCCGAGTAATAGTAAGATAATTTAGGCTCCCAACTAATTGCCAAAACAAAGTTGGATCAGGAAGAAGATCTCCTTCGTGACGACGATACTTTACATTCAATTCCAATGGAGTATATACAGAGGAGGATTCTTGAAGACCAGCCAAAGAAATCAAATCCTGAGTATATTTGTGTTGGTTTAAGAACACACCTAAAGAATCATAATGAACTTCCAAACCCAAAAAATATGTAAGTGTACCAAGATCTTTCGTATGAAAAGAATCCTTAAGATGCTGCTAGAGGCTAGAGATTAATGAAGAATCAGTTCCTGTGATAATAATGTCATCCACATATACCAAAAGAAAAACACAACCAGTAGATGTTTTCCGAAGAAAGAATGATGAGTCATATTTACAGAGAAGTGAAGCAAAGTAGATCGAAACTTGTCAAACCAAGCTCTGGGAGCTTGTTTTAAGCCATATAAAGACCGCTTCAATTTGCAGACATCTGATGTAGGTGATAAAAACAAACTAGGTGGAGGTTTCATATAAATATCTTCTTTGAGATCACCATGGAGAAAAGCATTTTTTACATCCATTTGATGAAGAGGCCAATTTTATGATGCAGCAATGGCAATAATAGTTCGCACAGTAGTCATTTTTGCTACCGGTGCAAAAGTCTCCTCATAGTCCACACCATACTCTTGTTTGTCAATCTAGCTTTGTATCAATCAAGAGTTCCATCAGAATGAAGTTTAATTGAATAAACCCATTTACATCCAATTGGACGGACATATGAAGGACAAGGAACAATGTCCCATGTGCTATTTTCTTTAAGAGCCAAAAGTTCTTCCTTCATTGCTTTCTGCCAACATTCAAGCTAGGAGGCTTATGAGTAACTTGTTGGAATAGAGATGCTGGATAAAGTAGAGGAAAACCATACCAGTTAGGAGTACGAGATACTATGGTAGATCGCCTAAGAGGCTCAAGAGGAGCAGGCCTTGAAGAAATCTGAGATTCTGGTGGAGCAGTCTCAGGTGCCGGATCTGTTTCGGGATTAGGTAAAGTTGGTCGACGTCTTTCATACACAAATCCAGGTTTAAACCACTCAAAAGAATATGAAAAATCCTCAAAAGTAGGAAGAAAAGGAGAATAAAAGATGACTCAACATGAGTAGGGAAGAAATATTGATTTTAAAAAAAAACAACATTTCTAGAAACACGAAATTTGTTAGAACTTGGATCATAGCAAATAAAACTATAATACCCCGTGTATTTTTGACCTTACTTGATGACCTTAATACATGTTTACCTTAGTATTGAGGACAAAAAGTACATATCTTGGATGGTATCGGATGGTAGGCTAGTATTTGCATAGACCGGAAAAATTCAGAGACCTAGTGAAACTTGCGCCACTCCCTATTTCAGGGTGTGTGGCGCAAGCCTCAGGATTCAGAGGGGCTGCAATTCTTGTGCCACTGCCCTGCTTTGCAGCAGTGGCGCAAGGCACAAATGTTTTGGCCTTTCCGAGCTCGTTTTGCGACGTAATGCAATGTCGATTCTTCCATGGTTTCTTTTGGTTCTTTGGTGTTCCTTTTCTTCTTTTTAAGGTTTAAAATACCTCGACACACTCCTACATGATCAAACCATGAAAAACAAGTATTTATCAAATTATGTTCAATTAAGCCATGGACGGCTAGAATGTCTAGTTTTGCGATTGAGGCTACGAACGGGAATCTCGTAAGAGAATATTGTTGTGACGCCATGAAATTATTTAAACACGATATATATAATGGATTATACATGGATTTTGATGGGCTAAGCTAATAAGTGTTATTGGGCCCAAATTGAGGCCCAAAACAAGGCCAAAATGGAAAGGCCCAAATGAAAATGACCCATTCTTATATTAATTAAGGGACCATGACATTTAATGCCAAAGAAGTGGATAAGGATTGACTTGAGAGTCTATATAAAGGAACACAAATCATATTTTTAATTCATCACAAGTCTCATGCCTTTTTGGATATTTTCACAAACATTTCTCTCTTTTTCCAAACCCTAAGGCAACCATTTCCTTTGGACACTTTGGACAAGATCATCCCTTTGCAAGCTTGGGTAAGTATTTATTCTTGTGATTTCACATATTATATGCATGAGAGATTGTGTAGATCATAATGGTTGTGTTGGAAAGGTTGAATAGGACACTTTTGCCCTTTGGTAAAAGATGTGCCATTTTGTGAATTAAACTTGAAAGGGACTTGTGGTTTTGATGAAAGAGCATGGTAGGGATGAAATATCAACATATATGGTGTGATTATGTTACTAAACTTGTTATTTTCTATAAGTGTAAATTATGGGATTTGGGCCGATATGTGCTATGAGATGTATTAAGGTGACTTGATGGATTATTTGTGATATGGCGTGAATGAGAAGGTGTAAAGAAGAAGCTTTGTTGCGAAATGCTATTGGTTATGATGTTTGGTCAATGTATGGTATGTTGTGGTATTTTTGGTATGGTCATGCCAAAATTTTATTGTAAAGAGGGAAATGACGTTATAGGCAATTATGTAACTTTTGTCGTCTGTTGCACTTGTAAGGTGGTTAGATGTTGACGTAAACTCCGTTATGTACTTGTGTTGTAGATTAAGGGGATGGATCATTATATTCATTAGGATTGTGGATTCTTATTGAGAGGCTAAGGTATGTAAGATTATTCTTGTCTGTATCTTTCTGCAGCACATATTGCTCCATTTGCCATTGTACTTGTACCTATGTCGAAATGTTCCAAAGTATCTCATGTGAGGTTGGTTACCTATATATATTTATTCATGTGTCTCTTGTACATTGAACATTGTCCCAAAGTTCCAATAACGCGATAACCAACAATGTTTCAAGTTCATAACTAAAGAATGAAAGTAATGCATACTTGTTTGAGTACGGGTGGTAGCTCAAAGGGGCGAAAGCCTAGCTAGAGACAATCCTAATGTATCACGGGTGGTAGCTCAAAGGGGAGAAAGCCTAGCTAGAGACGATCCCGATTGATTATTGGACACAGGGGGTAGCCCAAAGGGGTGAAAACCTAGCTAGGGCCGAACCTGCTTTATTGATTTATGGGTGGTAGATCAAAGGGGCATAAGCCTAGCTAGAGACGATCCCAATATTGTTATTTACCACTGATCAGTTGGTCCCGGGCATGATGTGATTATTGTTGATATTGAGATGAAGGATAAAGGAAATAAAGAATGTAAAGTACATGGTTCCACATATATGGAAATGTTGGTTTATCTATATTGCCTATTCTCTTATCTTTGATATACATTGGTGTTCTCACTTATTGATACAGTTTTCTTATGACCTTACATACTCAGTACATTCTTCGTACTGACCCCCTTGGGGGAATTTACCTTACTTGCTGCATGCACAGGTACTAGTAGACCTCCATTGTAGGTTGTGGACCTTTTGCGGAAATTTGGTGAGCTCCAGTTGGTTCGGGGCTTTTCGAGTCTTCTATGTACATTTGTTTTGGTCTTGTGTATATTTATAGAGTGGGGTGTGTCCCGACTCTAGGTTGGTTCTGGTTATACATCTGTAGAGGTTTTGTAGATGTTGTGGGTTAGACGAAAGGAATGTAATGAACTTATGTTTTGTCTTGATGGCCCTAACGGCCAAGTTTCATAATTCTCATATATTTGTCATAACTTCCGCTTTTGGCATTCTATATTTATTTGTGGTGGTGATGACTATTGAGTGGTATGCGTATGGGTGTTTATGGATGAATATTGGTTCTCTCGGGCCTTGTCAGCTTCGGGTGCCATGTCCATCCCATTGGAATTCGGGGCGTGACAAAAGTGGTATCAGAGTGGGTCATCCTAAGGGTGTCTACAAAGCCGTGTCTGAGTAGAGTCTTGCTTATCGATGTGTTGTGCACCACATTTATAAGTCGGAGGCTACGGGGCATTTAGGAGTTGTTTCTTTTTCTTCATTTCTAGATCGTGCAATAGAGCTACTGTTGTAAGTGGAATCGTACCTAACCATTGGTTTTCTTATGTTATAGAAAATGCCGATTGCACGAAAAGGGAAAGGTAAAAGTAAAAGAATAGACAGGCTGGTTGGAGAGGGAACTAGTAGACCACCACCGAAACAGGTTAATCAAGGCGGTGTTGAACAGGAGTTTGCATCACGGGCTTCTCCTACTTTACCCGCAGATCCTCCTATGAATGCTACTGACCAGGATTTGAGAAATGCAGTGCATATGTTGCCGCAGATAGTTGCTGCACAAACACAGGGACGAGCTGGTCCAACGATAAATGAGGATGATGTGGCTAGAATAGCGAGCCGCAGAACACAGGATTTTCTGAAACTAGATCCTCCTATATTCACGGGGTCAGACCCACAGGCAGATCCGCATCCGCAGGACTTCGTGGACCAAGTTCAAAGGGCCCTAGATGTTATGTACGTGACTGGTGTAGAAACGGTAGAACTTGCGGCCTATAGGTTGAAAGGTGAAGCGATATTGTGGTATGAGGACTGGAAACGGTCGAGGGGCATTGAGGCACTTCCATCTGGTTGGGAAGAATTCAGAACGACCTTTCTTGATCACTATATTCCTTATGAGATCAGGGAGGCACGTGCAGATCAGTTTCTAAACCTTCGACAAGGGAATATGAGTGTTCGAGAATACAGTCTGCAGTTTAATTCTTTGGTTCGATATGCTCCAAATGTAGTGGCTACAATGACCGACAGAATCCATCGATATGTGGACAGATTGGAGCCGTATTTGGTAAGGGACTGTACTATTGCTGCTTTGAACAGAGAAATGGATATTGCTAGGATCCAGGCCTTTGCACAAAAGACGGAGGATCAGAGGCAACGGAGGAGAACACAGGAATCTGAAAGAGGGCCGTCAAAGCGGGCTAGACCTATGGGGCAGGCTATGGTGTCCCAAGGAGAGTTTAGGCCTCGTATTTTTCCTAGACCGCCTAGACCATTATTTTCTCATCCCATGGCAGGTGCTTCCTCCCAATTTCAAGGGTCTAGAGGCGGTTATGCTGGGCAAAGTAGTGGGGTTCAGGGCTCGCAGACAGCAGGGTTTTTCCGTCAGCCATGTCAGCACTGTGGAAAGTTTCACTCAGGGGAATGCCGACGTGGGGTGAATACTTGTTTCTGGTGTGGTATGCCAGGGCACATAATGAGGGAATGCCCACGAAGAGGCTCGGGTGGTGTGGCACGACCTATGGGGTCAACCGTTGCATCTTCATCATCGGTTCCTTCCGTAGGCCGAGGTATGCAGCCTGCCGGTCGTGGTAGAGGTGCTGCAGGAGCAGCTAGTTCCAGTGAAGCCCAGAATCGCACTTATGCTCTAATGGACCGATAGAATTCGGAGGCATCTCCCGATGTAGTCTCAGGTATATTGTCTATATTTTCACGTGGTGTATATATATTGATAGATTCGGGCTCTACTTTATCATATGTTACTCAGTTGATTGCTGCAAAATTTGAAAGAACACCAAAATTCTTAGATAAGTCTATTGAAGTGTCTACACCGGTTGGTGAATCTATTGTTGCAAAAAGAGTATATCGTAATTGTGTGGTAACTGTGTGTGGTTATGATACACTAGCTGATCTTATTGAACTTGACATGGTGGATTTTGATGTTATAATGGGGATGGATTGGTTGGCTTCTTGTTATGCTACGGTGGATTGCCGAGCCAAGGAGGTACATTTTCATTTTCCACAAAAGAATATTCTTGAGTGGAAGTGTAATGTGGGGGCACCAAAAGACAAATTTATTTCCTATCTTAAAGCTAGGAAAATGATAGCTAAGGGGTATATATGCCATTTGGTAAGAGTGCAAGATCTCGACGTGGAACCACTAACTCCTCAGTCGGTACCAGTGGTCAATGAATTTGTCGACGTATTTCCTGACAATCTTCCAGGTTTACCTCCAGAACGGGAAGTGGAGTTTGGCATTGATGTGATTCCAGGCACTCAGCGGATCTCTATTCCTCCGTATAGAATGACTCCAGCAGAATTGCGTGAATTGAAGGAGAAATTAAAAGACTTGTTGGACAAGGGCTTTATCAGGCCTAGTATGTCCCCGTGGGGCGCACCAGTATTGTTTGTGCGGAAGAAAGATGGAACCTTGAGAATGTGTATCGATTATCGGCAATTGAATAAGGTAACGATCAAGAACAAATATCCCCTCCCCAGAATTGATGATTTGTTTGATCAGTTACAGGGTGCCGAATGGTTTTCCAAGATTGACTTGAGGTAGGGTTACCATCAAGTCAGGGTTAGAGAAAATGATGTACCCAAGACAGCTTTTCGAACACGGTATGACCACTATGAATTTTTAGTTATGTCATTTGGACTAACAAATGCACTGACTGTTTTCATGGATTTGATGAATAGGGTGTTTAAGCCATTTCTAGACGTGTTCGTGACGGTATTTATAGATGATATCCTGATTTATTCGAGATCACAGGAGGACCATGCTAATCACTTACGACAAGTGTTACAAATTCTCCGAGATCGTAAGTTATATGCAAAGTTTTCTAAGTGTGAATTTTGGTTAAAATCCGTAGCATTCTTGGGTCACATTGTGTCGGATGAAGGAATTCGAGTTGATACGCAAAAGATTGAAGCAGTGAAAAATTGGCCAAGACCTACGACACCTACAAAGATTCGTAGTTTTCTTGGTTTGGCAGGCTATTACAGGAGATTTGTGGAAGGGTTTTCTTCTATTGCTGCACCATTGACGAAGCTAACACACAAGGCAATCAAGTTTTAGTGGAACGACGCATGTGAGAAAAGTTTCCAAGAGCTGAAAGAGAAATTAACTTCCACGCTAGTTTTAGTACTTTTCGAAGGCATAGAAGGTTATGCAGTGTATTGTGATGCTTCCGGGGTTGGACTCGGATGTGAATTAATGCAGCATGGTAAGGTGATAGCGTATGCCTCACGACAGTTGCGGCCACATGAGAGAAACTACCCAACACATGATCTTGAGTTAGCAGCTGTGGTATTTGCTTTAAAGATATGGCGTCATTATTTGTATGGAGTTCATGTTGATATCTATACTGAACACAAAAGTTTGCAATATATCTTTAAGCAGAAAGACCTAAATCTGAGGCAGCGGAGATGGCTGGAACTCTTAAAGGACTATGATATTGATATTTTATACCATCCCGGGAAAGCAAATGTAGTAGCTGATGCACTGAGTCGCAAAGCAACGGGACGCACTAGCGGCCAGTTGAGGGAAAAGCAAGAGATAGTCAAGGATCTACATCAACTAGCTAGCTTGGGAGTTCGTCTGCTTGAATCTCCAGATGAAGGGGTTATCGTGCAGAATGCAGCAAAATCTTCCTTAATAGCTGAAGTAAAGGAGAAACAATATGCGGATCCTATTTTGTTGCAGCTGAGAGAGAATGTGCAGCAGAAATTGACAAAGGCATTCGATCTTACGCAAGAGGGAGCACTTCAATGCCAAGGTCGATTATGTGTACCGGACGTAGATGAGCTAAGGAAGAGGATTATGACAGAGGCACATCACTCACGGTATTCTATTCATCCGGGAGCTACAAAGATGTATCATGATTTGAAAGACATATATTGGTGGGGAAATATGAAAAAGAACATTTCGGAATTTGTAGCTCAATGTCCAAATTGTCAACAGGTGAAAGTGGAACATCAAAAACCGGGAGGTTATATGCAATGTATAGATCTTCCAGTTTGGAAATGGGATATGATTAATATGGATTTCATCACAGGGTTGCCTCGTACGTTACGGAAATTTGATTCTATATGGGTCATAGTTGACAGGCTTACCAAATCAGCGCATTTCCTACTCGTCAGGACTACCTATACAACTAAAGATTATGCAAGACTGTATGTAAAGGAGATAGTGCGATTGCATGGGATTCCAATTTCCATTATATTAGACAGAGGAGCACAGTTGACCGCTCATTTTTGGAAGTCTTTCCAAAGGAGCTTGGGCACACAGGTGAATTTGAGTACGACTTTTCATCCTCAGACAGATGGACAAGCAGAGCGTACTATCCAAACACTTGAAGATATGCTACGAGCTTGCACATTGGATTTTAAAGGTAGTTGGGATGAACATCTACCTCTTATTGAATTTGCGTACAACAATAGCTATCATTCAAGTATCGGAATGGCACCTTATGAAGATTTATATGGAAGAAAATGCCGATCACCAATTGGATGGTTTGAAGCGGGTGAACCTGCTTTACTTGGGACAGATCTTGTTTATCAAGCTATGGAGAAAGTTAAAGTGATCCACCAGCGGCTACAAACGGCCCAAAGTCAACACAAATCATATGCGGATGTTTGACGAAGGGGGCTCGAATTTGCCATAGGTGATTGGGTATTCCTAAAGGTGTCGCCGATGAAAGGGGTAATGAGGTTTGGAAAGAAAGAAAAATTGAGCCCACATTATATAGGTCCATATGAAATTGTCAAAAGATTTGGACAAGTTGCGTATGAATTGGCATTACCTCAAGAACTCTCCACAGTCCATCCAGTATTTCATGTTTCGATGCTTCGAAAGTGTATAAGAGATCCATCTCGTATTACTCCTATTGAAGATGTACAAGTCACGGAGGATCTTACCTATGAGAAGATACCTATTGCTATTCTGGATAGGCAAGTGAAACGGCTAAGAAATAAAGACGTTGCTTCCGTAAAGGTACTTTGGAGAAATCAACAAGTAGAAGAGATCACGTGGGAAGCGAAAGAAATGATGAAGTCAAAGTACCCGTATTTATTTCAAACAGAAGAAAAAGTTCATAGTGCAGAGGTGGAGCCATAACAAGTAAGTATTTACAAGTATTGAGTGTATGTGTATATATGTGTTAAGATAGGAATACATTTGTTGAACATGAGACGATTTTACTAACATTCGAGGATGAATGTTTTTAAGGGGGGAAGAATGTAATACCCCGTGCATTTTTTACCTTACTTTATGACCTTAAGACATGTTTACCTTAGTATTGAAGACAAAAAGTACATATCTTGGATGGTATCGGATGGTAGGCTAGTATTTGCAAAGACCGGAAAAATTCAGAGAACTAGTGAAACTTGCGCCACTCCCTGTTTCAGGGTGTGTGGCGCAAGACTCAGGATTCAGAGGGGCTGCAATTCTTGTGCCACTGCCCTGCTTTGCAGCAGTGGCGCAAGGCACAAATGTTTTGGCCTTTCCGAGCTCGTTTTGCGACGTAATGCAATGTCGATTCTTCCATGGTTTCTTTTGGTTCTTTGGTGTTCCTTTTCTTCTTTTTAAGGTTTCACATACCTCGACACACTCCTACATGATCAAACCATGAAAAACAAGTATTTATCAAATTATGTTCAATTAAGCCATGGACGGCTAGAATGTCTAGTTTTGCGATTGAGGCTACGAACGGGAATCTCGTAAGAGAATATTATCGTGACGCCATGGAATTATTTAAACACGAGATATATAATGTATTATACATGGATTTTGATGGGCTAAGCTAATAAGTGTTATTAGGCCCAAATTGAGGCCCAAAACAAGGCCAAAATGGAAAGGCCCAAAAGAAAATGACCCATTCTTATATTAATTAAGGGACCATGACATTTAATGCCAAAGAAGTGGATAAGGATTGACTTGAGAGTCTATATAAAGGAACACAAATCATATTTTTAATTCATCACAAGTCTCATGCCTTTTTGGATATTTTCACAAACATTTCTCTCTTTTTCCAAACCCTAAGGCAACCATTTCCTTTGGACACTTTGGACAAGATCATCCCTTTGCAAGCTTGGGTAAGTATTTATTCTTGTGATTTCACATATTATATGCATGAGATATTGTGTAGATCATGATGGTTGTGTTGGAAAGGTTGAATAGGACACTTTTGCCCTTTGGTAAAAGATGTGCCATTTTGTGAATTAAACTTGAAAGGGACTTGTGGTTTTGATGAAAGAGCATGGTAGGGATGAAATATAAACATATATGGTGTGATTATGTTACTGAACTTGTTATTTTCTATAAGTGTAAATTATGGGCTTTTGGCCGATATGTGCTATGAGATGTATTAAGGTGACTTGATGGATTATTTGTGATATGGCGTGAATGAGAAGGTGTAAAGAAGAAGCTTTGTTGCGAAATGCTATTGGTTATGATGTTTGGTCAATGTATGGCATGTTGTGGTATTTTTGGTATGGTCATGCCGAAATTTTATTGTAAAGGGGGAAATGACGTTATAGGCAATTATGTAACTTTTGTCGTCTGTTGCACTTGTAAGGTGGTTAGATGTTGACGTAAACTCCGTTATGTACTTGTGTTGTAGATTAAGGGGATGGATCATTATATTCATTAGGATTGTGGATTCTTATTGAGAGGCTAAGGTATGTAAGGTTATTCTTGTCCGTATCTTTCTACATCATATATTGCTCCATTTGCCATTGTACTTGTACCTATGTCGAAATGTTCCAAAGTATCTCATGTGAGGTTGGTTACCTATATATATTTATTCATGTGTCTCTTGTACATTGAACATTGTCCCAAAGTTCCAATAACGCGATAACCAACAATGTTTCAAGTTCATAACTAAAGAATGAAAGTAATGCATACTTGTTTGAGTACGGGTGGTAGCTCAAAGGGGCGAAAGCCTAGCTAGAGACAATCCCGATGTATCACGGGTGGTAGCTCAAAGGGGCGAAAGCCTAGCTAGAGATGATCCCGATTGATTATTGGACACAGGGGGTAGCCCAAAGGGGTGAAAACCCAGCTAGGGCCGAACCTGCTTTATTGATTTATGAGTGGTAGCTCAAAGGGGCATAAGCCTAGGTAGAGACGATCCCAATATTGTTATTTACCACTGATCAGTTGGTCCCGGGCATGATGTGATTATTGTTGATATTGAGATGAAGGATAAAGGAAATAAAGAATGTAAAGTACATGGTTCCACATATATGGAAATGTTGGTTTATCTATATTGCCTATTCTCTTATTTTTGATATACGTTGGTGTTCTCACTTATTGATACAGTTTTCTTATGGCCTTGCATACTCAGTACATTCTTCGTACTGACCCCCCTCGGGGGAATTTACCTTACTTGCTGCAGGCACAGGTACTAGTAGACCTCCATTGTAAGTTGTGGACCTTTTGCGGACATTTGGTGAGCTCCAGTTGGTTTGGGGCTTTTCGAGTCTTCTATGTACCTTTGTTTTGGTCTTGTGTATATTTATAGAGCGGGGTGTGTCCCGACTCTAGGTTGGTTTTGGTTATGCATCTGTAGAGGCTTTGTAGATGTTGTGGGTTAGACGAAAGGAATGTAATGAACTTATATTTTGTCATGATGGCCCTAACGGCCAAGTTTCATAATTCTCATATATTTGTCATAACTTCCGCTTTTGGCATTCTATATTTATTTGTGGTGGTGATGACTATTGAGTGGTATGCGTATGGGTGTTTATGGATGAAGATTGGTTCTCTCGGGCCTTGTCAGCTTCGGGTGCCATGCCCGTCCCATTGGAATTCGGGGCGTGACAAAAACCTTTATGCGAATTACTATAACCCATAAAAGCACATTTAGTAGACTACGCAGAAAGTTTATTGCGTTGAGAGGGAGGAAGATGCACAAAACAAACACAACCGAATGTGTGAAAGTTGTCATAGCTAGGATTTTGGTGATAAAGACGATAATATGGAGAGTCAAGATTTAAAACTTTAGATGGCAGCCTATTAATTAAAAAGACAGCAGTAGAAAAAGCTTCAACCCAGTATTTAGATGGGACACAAGACTCAATCAACAAAGTACGAGTGACATTCAAAAGATGACGATTTTTACGCTCAGCAACCCCATTTTGTTGCGGCGTATATGGGCAAGAGCGTTGTGAGACAATTCCTTTATGATGCAAGAAACTATTGATTCATGAGACATATATTCTCCCCCAGAATCAGATCTTAAAATTTTGATACAGGTAGAAAATTGAGTCTCAATGTAAGCCAAAAATATCTTGAATATGGAAAATACCTTGGATTTGGAACAAAGAAAATACACCCATGTAAACCGACTATAATCATCTATGAATGTCACAAAATACTTGAAATGAGCATGAGAAATAACTGGTGAAATGCCCCAAACATCACTATGAATGACATCAAAACACTTTGTGGCACGACTACCAGAATTAGGAAAAGGAAGAATTTTACTTTTGCCTAATTTACAAGTAGAACAGTCAAAGGGAGTAGCTGAAAATTGATTTTTATTTCGCAATAAACCAGAATTTGATAAATTAGACAACACATTAGAATTCGGATGTCCAAGACACTTATGCCATACCTCAGTCTTACTAGTTGTAGAAGTACAAGCAAAGGATAGAATAGGAGGAATGGAAAAGCGTACAGGAAACAATTTCCAACTTTAGGCCACTTCGCGATTGTTGTCCCCGACACCTAATCCTGCATAAGACAACCATTACGAGAAAAATTCACATCACAATTGTTATCTACCAATTGTCCAACTGAAATAATACTAGTGGAGAGCTTTGGTGATGCAAAAACATTCTTGAAAGTTTTAGTAATATCCCCAACCTTGGTAATGGGTAAATTACTACCATTGGCAACCTGAATTTGTGAAGGACCACGATACTCACGAACATTTTTTAGCATACTTGCTGAGTTGGTCATATGATTGGAAGCTCCAGAATCAACAAGCCAAAAATCAGATGTAATATCGTTACCTTGTATCCCCAAAGCTGAAAAGCTGACACGATCATTTGTTTTACCATTGCAGGAGTAAGAACTTGTCCTGCTGCTCCAACTAAAGATGATTTGCCAGAAGTGGAACTATTTACTCCAACTTGAAACTCATTGATCTTGCGGTTTTGAGGACAAGTGGGACACTCTTTGATAATATGCCCGTGTTGTTTTCAATAATTGCAGAACTTCTTACCACAATTGCTAGCAATATGACCATATTCCTTGCAACTGTAGCATTGAGTTTTGCTCATATCTCTACCCTTTCCTTTTCCTTGAGTAGCAAATGCAACAAGAACATTGTCTTGCTTGAAAGAATTTTGTGTGAGAAGACGTTTCTCTTCACGAAGTAATTCCCTAAAGCAAACATCCAAGGAGGGAGATGGGTCACGATTCATCAAGTTAGAGCGAACACTCTCAAAATCAGATCGTAATTTCATTAAAAATTGGTCTCGCTTGCTTTGCTCATGAACTGCTTTAATTATAGAGAGAGATTCAGCAAGTATTTTATCATAAACAATATCAGTGAAATCAGCCCATAAGTTCAAAAATCTAGAAAAATAATCCTGAACAGAGAGACCTACTTGTGAGTAATTAGCAATTTCATGCTCTAGCTGAAAGCATCTTGCACTATTGTATTGGTTGTAAACCTTTTGTAAATAATCCCACATAGCCTTTGCAATCTTATATGGCCTGAGATTAAGGACAATAAGAGGGTCAATTGACTCTAAAAGCCATGTCATCACCCGAGCATCTTTGACCCTCCACTGACCTAACTTAGTAGGATCAATAGGAGCAGGATCAGTTCCATCTATATAACCCCATAATTCTTTTCCAGTGACAAATAGTTGAAACTGAAATTCCCAAGAAGAATAATTTTTCCAGTAAAACGAACACCGAAGGACTCAAACTGATAAAAAGCCATGTTTTTGAATGGCAAGAATCAAAAACACAATGATTCAAAAAAATAGCTAGAATAACCAAGACCAAGAGTCCTAAATATTTAGGACTAACTGTTGACTAGCAACCAAGAAAACAAAACTTTCAAAAAAAATTGAAAGTAACCGCAGATTAAGGACTCTATGAATCAAAAAGAGAAGGCTTAGATACCATGTCAATAATAGAGAAAACTCAAGAGAAACTGAAGAATGATTATTTCAATTTCGTTAATCCAACTACCTAAGAATACATCGGTATTTATACACCAAAAGAAATATCCTACACTTAATGTAAGTCCTACAAATTAATGTGCATAATATTCTACAACTAATGCTACACAATATTCTTCACTAAATGTAGTATCTAGAATATTTCTTCATATATCTACAACTAATGCTACACAATATTCTACACTAAATGTAGTATCTAGAATATCTCTACATATTCACCATATCAAAATTATCATGCTAACAGATTATGTCATCCACGTAAACAAGCACATAAACAGTAAATGCAGAATTGTGCAAAAATGAACAATGAGGAATCAGACTGAGATTTCACAAACCCAATAGTTACTAAATAGTTCTTGATCTCGGGGTGCTTGTTTCAAGACATAAGTGGCTTTGTTGAGCTTGCACACATGGGAGGAGTGATTAGGATCCACAAAGCCAGTGGGCTGCCGCATATAAACCTTCTTTTCTAATCGACCTTGAAGAAATGCATTATTGATGTCTAGTTGATGGATGGGCCAGCTGCATTGAGTAGCAATAGCAAGAACTAAACGGACAGTAGCTGGCTTGACAACCGGGTTGAAGGTTGAATTATAGTATGGACCCGGGCGTTGTGTAAATCCTTTGGCAACCAGACAAGCCTTATACCTTTCAATCGAACCATCTGGATGATGCTTTATACGAAATAGCTACCTGCAATCAACCACATTCATAGAAGGATTGAATGGAACCAAATCCCACTTTCGGTTTTGAACTAGAGCATCGAATTCAGATTTCATAGCTCTTCTCCAATGAGGATGAGAGTGGGCTTGTCTGTATGTGGTAGGTATGAAGGATGGGGAGGATTGGATAGTGACATTGAATTATTTTGGTTTAAGACTGTTGGTCTTAGAACGGGTGACTATGGAATGTGAAGGCGGTGTGGTTGTGACAGGAACTTGTGGGGCAGGTGGGTTGGAAACCACTGTGTGTTGTGAATTGAAGGGCGCAGGTGGTGAGGTGTGTGCTGTTTGTAAAATAGAAGATTGAGGGCGAGAGGTTTGCCGTTGATAAGTGAGTAAGGGGCGGTTTGGGGGAGGTGTAGAATGGGGAGAAGGAGACTGTTGGCATGCTGAAGCACCAGGCACTAATGGGTGAGTTTGAGTCGGCAATGGAGATTGAGAATTACCTGTGTTGATGGAGGTGCCGTGGGTTGCAGAGGAGGGCGAGAGTGATCGCGTGGGTAGCTGCACAACTGGATCTGGAAGCTGATAACAAGCACTTGAATCCAAAGATTTATCCTTTGCAGGTTGTTCCACAAAACATTTTTCCTAAGATAAATCAGTTGTGTTTTTATTCTTCAAGTGAGAAAACAGATTTTCAAAAGGAAAATTGTTTTCCAAAAATAGAACATCTCTGACAAATAAACCTTTGAAGTTACAGGATCAAAGCATTGGTGGCAATAATATTTATTTGAAAATCCTAAATAAACATATGGAGTTGAACGGGGCTCTAATTTGTTCCTAGCATAAGGTTTAAGCTATGGATATCATAGACTACCGAAAACTTTAATGGAATCATATTTGGGTGCATATTCAAATAGAATCTCATACGGGCACTTATCTTTTAAATTTGGAGTGGTATGCCTATTTATAAGATAGACTACTTGATGACAAGCAAAACTCCAAAAGGATGAAGGTAATGAAGCTTGATGTAACAATGTTCTAGCAGTCTCAATAACATGTCTATGTCGGCGTTCAACCAGAGCTACTCGTTGCGGTGTATATGGAGGTGACACTAAGTGTTCAATGCCATATGTTTTTAGATAAGATGACAGACTTTGGAATTCACCACCACCATCGGTGTACAAGGATAGATTTTTGTTTGAAATCGTTTTTCAAGCAATGGATGCAAAGTTTGAAAAATGTCCAAGACTTCCTTTTTCGATTTTAGAGTGAACAACCACATGTATTTAGAGAATTGATCAACGAATAGGACATAATATCTTTTTTTATCAATTGACAAAATAGGCGAAGGACCCCATAAATCACTGTAAAGAATCTGCAATGGCCTTTCACTTTGCAAAGAATTTTCAGAAAATGTCAACCTGCGCATGTTATTCGAATAACATGAATTACAACTTGAAATTTTTCTAGAATGAGAAACAGGAATGGAAAACCTATGCAGAATCTTATTCAAAACATGATTATTAGGATGTCCTAAGCATCGATGCCACAGGTTGAGAGGAAAAACCACATTACACTGAGGAGAACATTGTACGTTTCCCGGAGGCCACTCATACAGCCCATCTCTATTCGCCCCGCGTAGTAGAGGCGCCCCCGTACTCAGATCCTTCACAAAATAATGAAAAGGGAAAAAATCAATGGATGTCAGATTATCTTGACAAAATTTTGAGACAGAAATAAGATTGCTTTTTATGGCAGGAGAACATAAAGTGTTAAGTAGTTTGAAATCATAATTCGATGCACTTAAGTTAGCGTTATCGGTATGGGTAATTGGAATGGTGTTACCATTTCCCATTGCAATCTCTTCCGGACCATGGTAGTCATGCACAGTAGCTAAACTTTGAGCATCATAAATAATGTGATGAGTCGCCCCACTACCAACAATCCAAGGGTCTTGTTGTTGATTCAAGCGACTAGCAAAGTTGGCTCGGGCTTGCAGATGGTTGTGTGACTGAGAACGACAAACTTTGGCTGAGTGACCGGGACGATCACAAAGTTGGCAACGAAGGTTGCTAGCAGATGATGGTTGTGATTGATTTTGTTGTGTACGCCATGATTGTGAACGCCACTGTTGATTATTGGCTGCATTGTTACCCTGACACCTATTGTTGTTATTGACATTGTTCTGAGGAGGAGCTGATGTTCTTTGTGCTATGGCAGCAGTGATTGGAGGCTGCTGTGGTTTCCTGGGCTCATCATGCTTGAGAAAAAGCTCATGGTCGAGTAAATTTTCATACAATTCTTCGTAAGAGATGGTGGAATCACTTGCACGGATAGCAAAAGAAATTCGCGGAATTCAGATCCAAGTCCACAGAGATTTTAACTATCAGTTTCGGGTTAGATACTGGTGCACCAGCAGTTGCAAGTTCATGACTTGATGGAGATAATCAGCAACAGAATGAGTGTCTTTGGTAACACGGTCCAGTTGATCACGCAAACTAAAGATTCTAGTTTGAGACATGTTTGCATATGCAATATGCAGAGCGTCCCAGGCAGCTTTGGCGGTGGCAACAGCGGCTACAGTGGCAGCAAGAGTTGGTTCAACAGAGGCCAAGATAGCATTTTGGATTAACTTATCTTGACGAAACCAAACAAGGAATGCAGGATTCTGAATTTCTTGATTGTTTTAAGAAAGCGTGCGAGAGGGAGCAGGAATAGATCCATCGAGATGACCATAGATATTGTGACCACGCATAAGCATCAATACTTGAGCTTTCCACAGAGAGAAGTATTGGCTGCCAGCTAACTGCGTAACGAGTTGAACTGAACAATCGTGGTGTTGTTGTTAGCATCGAAATTGACTACAGAAACATTGGTGGCCATTGCAGTTGATCGATGTGTGAGTAGAGAATGGAGTTGATTGATATGTGAGTAGAGAATGGACTCGTGAGAGTTAGAGAGGATCTGATACCATAAAGAGTGGAGTGGTATTAAGAATGAAGCAAATGATTTTATTAATGTAATCTACAGTATATAAAGAGGGTTGTACCCATCAAAGTCCAGACATATACAAACTCTATACTATGCCTGATAACTATCAGAGATAAACTAGGATCATAATTACAATTTAAAAATAACTAAACTAACGGAAGTGATTGAGATGAAAACTAACAGACAAACGACCTAGGCTAAAATACAGGAAAATATCTTCACTTGTTAGAATTCGCTTTGATTTATAGTGTATAGTTTTTTATGTTGATTTCATTTATTGGAAATCAAGTTGCAGACTTAATCTAATCTACATCTACAATATATCTACAATATATTAAAAGTGTGAAAACCCTTAGAAAAGTGATTCAATTTTTTTGCTCTTCATTAAAAGTCTCTACTTTAAACAAAATCGTCTTTTCACTTATTTTCTCAAATTATTATTTAATTATATTTATAATATTTAGTATTTTGAAATCAACTAAGATTAAAATAGTATTTTGAAATCAACTAAAATTATAATTTAAAAAGAAAAACCCTAATTGGAGTCTATATGTTACGCACACAAACACAGAGACCGTGTATATATCAATAGAGGCGTGACCTATCAGTGTCATAATCCTCCCATAATGGATGCATCAACAGAGCTTTCAGCCTCATGTAAGCCATGTTTCTGTGCAAGAGGTGTGTATATATATCAATAGAGACGTTACTCATCTTTGATTCTCAATTTTTAAAACCTCTTGAGGTTAGTATATTAATTATTTTTCTTCCAATTAGTTTGCTAAGTGTCTTTTTAATATTGTTGTCGTTCTTCTTTAGTTTTGGTGTTGTTTGTTTTGGTGCAGCTAAAAGAAGTTGGAGACAAAAGTAAGTAAAAGTCAATATTTTGTCGTTTTTCTAACCTTTTGGGATTTATGGTAGGTGACTCAAACATTAAGTTTTTCGTTATTCTTTTTATATTATTATCATTAGATGTTTAGATGTCGTACCTATATCAGTTTGTAGGTATATACACATAATTTATGGATTTATGGTAGGTGATTCAAACATCAAGTTTTATGTACCGGTGAAGGGCGGGCTGATGAAACACGTGGTGTCTTATGAGGAACTCGAGCGAGTTGAAAAACAAGAATATAGGCGATGAATAGTGAATTATGTGATCAACTTCAATTTGATAATCGGGTTGCTGTTGTTGTAGGTTGCCAAGAGGAGTAAGAGCAGCTTGAAAAGTGAGCATCTTCATCACAATCAATACTTCTCTAATATATTCTGCTCTATATCTATCTCTCTGTCTGTATTAAGATATCATTAATATGTGGCCGATTGAGGTAGTACACATGACTTTATCATAATCCTTTTTGTTATTATTAATTTGTTACAAGTACTTGTGTTGTATTATTATAGGGTTGCCGCAGTGTTACTATCCGAATCAGAATTGTTCGTTTTGATTTTTGATGAGTGTGGAGCGAATGCAAAGCGTTCGCAGTGTTCAAATTGTAAGAGGAATTTTGGCTTTCAGTGTGAGCTTCCATGGCATGCTGGATTCAGTGGGAGGAGAATCAGGAACTGAACTGAGCTTTAGAAGTGGAAAAGGCGTCCACAATGTCGCCGCTTTGTTAAATTTATTGAAGGTAGCATAATTGTTAAATGCAGGTTAGTTTTGTTTGCTTAAATAATTTTTTAATCTTTTTCTTAGGGTTACTGTAACACCCCGTACTTTTATAACCTCACTTGATACCTTGGATCATACCTACATAGGTGTTGAGATGCCATGCATATGTGTTTTATAGTGTCATTGGTGAAACATTTGATATCGGACTTAACATGTGCGATTAGATCTTCGTAGGAGGTGTGTTGTGATTTCGTGGAGCATTTGGGTAAGAACTCGCACACATTTTAACCTCATTTGGTGACTTTAAGTCATGTTTACTTGATGGTTAAGATCACTAAGTAAGTATTTTGTAGTGTTTTGATAAGGGATTGGACGATACGTAAACATTGGATAAGTGGCCGAAAATTTCAGCACTTTGCTGAAACTTGCGCCACTACCCTGTTTCAGGGGTGTGGCGCAAGCCACCAGCCTGCAGAAACTTCAAAGAAGGCCAGCTTCTTGCGCCACTACCCTGTTTCAGGGGGTGTGGCGCAAGGCACAAACAATGTGCCTTTCCGGAGTCGTTTTGTAACACAATTCTACGACGATTTCTAGATGGTTTCTTTTGGTTCTTTGGGGTTATTTGAGCATTGTTAGAGATTCAAACACTTCAATACACTCCTACATACTCCTACATGATCAAATCATTAAATATGAATAGTGATCCAAAATGTCCAATGAAACCAAGGGCGACTAGAATGCCTATTTTTGCGATCGAAGGGATGAATGAGAATCTTTTAAGGGAATATTGTCGTGACATTACGGAATTATGGAAACATGAGATATATGGTGAATAATAAATGAAATGTGATGGATATGTGTTATTGGGCCCAATTTGAGGCCCAAAATGGAAGAAAATACATGGGCCCAAAGGCAAAAATGATCCATTCTTTCACTAATTGACCAAGTGAACATATCATGTAATGCCAAGTGTGGCTAAGGATTACTTGAGGTCCATATAAAGTCCCCCAAAATCAGATTTTTATTCCCCAAAGCCTCTCATAACTTTTGGAGCTTTTTTTTACAAACATTTCCTTCATTTCCAAACCCTAAAGCAAATAAACCCTAAGGCATATTTGGATAAGATCATCCTATTCCAAGCTTTGGTAAGTGTTTATTTTCATGGATTAACATATTATATGCATGGGAGATTATGTATATTATGCTAGTTGTGTTGGCAAGATGATGAATAGTATATTTTTGCCTTTGGTGAAAGATGTGTCATCTTGGTAATTTGAATTTGAATTAGGCCTTGTGCTTTTGATGAAAAAGCATGGTATGGACAAAATATGAACATGTATGGTGTTATTTTTGGTATCAAACTTGTTCTTGTCTAAAAGTGGAAATTATGGGATTTTGGCCGATATGTGTTATGAGTTGTATTAAGGTACTTTGATAAATTATTTGTGATGTGTTATGGATAAGAAAGTGTAAAGGAGAAGTATTGTGGTGAAATGTATTGATTTGCATGTATTGGTCAATGTTGGGAATATTATGGAATTTTTGGAATAATACTAGGAACAATGGTTTTGTCAAAGGGAAGTGGCATGTTTAAGGACACATGTATGACTCAGTGATGTTACATGCATTTGAAGAGTAATTGGTGGTTAATGTGAATTCCGTATTGTATTTATGTTGTAGAGTGACACATAAAGAAGGAGCGGGCTTATTGTATACGCATCGAAGGTTGTATATTCGTATTGTGAATCCAAGGTATGTAAGGTTCCTTTGTCCGTATCTTTCTACGGCCAATAGTGTTCACGTTGACATTTCTCTAGTTCTATTCTGAAATGTACTAAGGTATCCCATATGCACTTATCTATGGTCATTGTCATATATTTCCTACTCATTGATCAATTGTGGATCTTATTTCTCATATTCATGGTTAATGTTCCGAAAGTTCAAATAAGGCTATGTTCCAATATTCCAATAGTGCCTATACTTGTGTCTCTTGTTCATGGCTTATTGTCCAATGGTTCCAATAGTATCATGGTGCTAGTAATGTTATATTTCACATGTCCTTCACTTATTGGTCAATGATTCAAAGTTTCCAACAATGTTATGTTCCAAAGTTCCAAAGTGATGGTATGACTATCAAAGTATCAATCTCAAAGTAATGAACAAAGTAATGCAAATGTGGTCAATGATAAAGTACGGGTGGCAAGTCTAAGGGCGTAAGCCTAGCTCGACTCGATCCCGAGGTTTGGAATTATGGGTGGCAAGTCTAGGGGCGTAAGCCTAGCTCGACTCGATCCCGATGCATTGATGTATGGGTGGCAAGTCTAGGGGCATAAGCCTAGCTCGACTCGATCCCAACACAATGATATGATATGAAAGACCCACTGATCAGTCGGGGCCCGGGTACATTATGACATATGTGATAACAAGTGAGTATTGTGATAAAGAAAGTAATGAAAGCAATGAAAGCAATCCACATGGTTACCAAAATGCAACATGGAGACTTATTCACATTGAGTATTCATATGTTTTGAGTTCATTGACATATTCATTGAAATATTCATGTGTTGTATAGTTTCATCTGAGCCTTGCATACTCAGTACTTATTTCGTACTGACTCCTCTCGGGGAATTTACCTTACTTGCTGCAGGCGCAGGTCCCAGTAGGCCTCCCCAGTAGATTGCCAGTGTTAGCAGTTCCTTGGTGAGCTCCAGTTAATTCGGGGTTTCTCCGAGTCATAGTAGATATATGTTTTGATGATGTACATGTTGTATAAAGCGGGGACTTGTCCCGACTTTTGGTTTGTTTTGGTCAATGCTCTTGTTAGAGGCTTTTGTAGACCGATGTGGGTGTAACAGTGTAAGAGACATATGTTGTTTTAACTGGATGGCCTCAACGGCCAAGTTTCATATGTATGTATAAATATGTCCCATGTTCTCCTTTCTTCGTCTTGCATATTATTATGAAATGGTGGTTATGATTATGAGATGCATATGATTGAACATAGGCAAAGGTTGGTTCTCTCGGGCCTTATCGGCTACGGGTGCCAATCATGTCTCGATGGGATTTGGGGCGTGACAAAAGTGGTATCAGAGCAGGTCGGTTTAAGGATGTCTACAAAGCCGTGTCTGAGTAGAGTCTTACTTATCGATGTGTTGTCCACCACATTTATAAGTAGGAGGCTACGGGACATTTAGGATGTTGTTTCTTTCCTTCATTCTAGATCGTGCAATAGAGCCAATGTTGTCAGTTGCATTGTATCTGATCATGGTAATTGTTTTTCTTTGGTATAGTCAAAATGCCGAACACTAGAAGAGGAAGAGGAAATGGTAAAAGTAAGCTGATAGATAGAATTACTGAGGGAACAAGTAGACCACCACCTGAACAAGTTGATCAAGGTGGGGCTGAAACTGAGTTCGCAACGCGAGCTTCTTCTACTTCTTCAGCTCCAGAAGAGTTGAGAAGAAGGGAAGTGCCCGTGGAACCACCGACGAATGCTACAGATCAGGATCTTAGGAATGCTGTACAGATGTTGACACAGTTAGTGGTGGCACAAAACCAGGGAAGAGCTGGTGCAATGGCACATGATGATGATGCGGCTAGAATGGCAAGTCGCAGAACACAGGATTTCTTAAAACTGGACCCTCCTATTTTCACAGGGGCAGATCCAAAAGCAGATCCACAGGACTTCGTGGATCAAATTCAGAGGGCATTGGAAGTTATGCATGTGACAGGGATAGAAACAATGGAACTTGCCGCGTACAGGTTGAAAGGAGAGGCAATATTGTGGTACGAGGATTGGAAGAAATCCCGTGATATGGATGCAACCCCACCTACTTGGGAAGAGTTTAAGGTGGCTTTTCTTGATCATTACTTGCCCTATGAGATCCGTGAGGCACGTGCGGATTAGTTCCTAAATCTCCGTCAAGGAAATTTGAGCGTCAGAGAATATAGCTTGCAATTTAATTCCTTGGCTCGATATGCGCCAAATGTTGTGGCTACGATGACAGACAGGGTCCATAGATACGTGGACAGACTAGAGCCATACTTGGTGAGAGATTGCACTATTGCGGCCTTGAATAGGGATATGGACATTGCTCGAATACAAGCCTTCGCCCAGAAAATGGAAGATCAAAGACAGAGACAAAGGGTACATGAATTTGATAGGGGACAGTCCAAAAGGGCTAGACCTATGGGACCACCTATGATGTCCCAAGGAGGATCTAGGCCCCGCATGTTTCCTAGACCACCTAGACCGTCGTTCTCTTATTCCACAGGTGGTGCTTATTCGCAGTCTCGAGGATTTAGAGGTGGTTCAGCTGGGCAAAGTAGTGGGGTTCATGGATCACAGGCAGCAGGTTTCCCTCGTCAGCAGTGTCAGTACTGCGGGCGTATGCACACAGGTACATGTCGGACAGGGACGAATGCCTGCTTTTGGTGTGGTATGCCGGGACATATAGCGAGAGAGTGTCCACAGTGGAGCATGGGTGGTATAGCACGACCAGCTGGGTCGGCTGTTGCGTCTTCAGCATCGGTTCCTTCACAGGGCCGAGGGGTACAGCCTAGTGGCCGTGGTAGAGGTGCCAGAGGAGCAGCCAGTACTAGTGGGGTCCAGAATCGCACTTATGCTTTGGTGGACCACCAGAATTCAGAGGCTTCCCCTGATGTCGTCACAGGTACATTATCCATATTCTCACATAATGTATATGCACTAATTGACCCAGGTTCTACATTTTCCTATGTTACTCCATTGGTTGCTGCGAAATTTGCAAAGGCACCGGAATTATTAATTAAGTCAATTAAAGTGTCTACACCGGTTGGTGAATATATTATTGCAAAGAGAGTGTATCGTAATTGTGTGGTAACTGTGTGTGGTCATGATACGTTGGCCGATCTCATTGAATTGGACATGGTGGATTTCGATGTAATTATGGGAATGGATTGGTTGGCTTCGTGTTATGCTACGGTAGATTGCCGGGCCAAGAAGGTACAATTTTGTTTTCCACAGGAAAATGTTCTAGAATGGCAGGGTAAGGTAGGGGCACCACGAGGAAGATTTATATCCTATTTGAAAGCCAGAAAAATGATTGCTAAGGGATACATATGTCATTTGGTACGAGTGAAAGATAATGATGTGGAACCATTAACTCCACAGTTAGTACCGGTAGTCAATGAATTTCTAGATGTATTCCCAGAGGAGCTCCCAGGTTTACCCCCAGAACGGGAAGTGGAATTCGGCATTGATGTGATTCCAGGCACTCAGCCTATTTCTATTCCTCCATATAGAATGGCTCCAGCAGAATTGCGTGAATTGAAGGAGCAATTGAAAGATTTGCTGGATAAAGGCTTCATTAGGCCTAGTATGTCCCCGTGGGGTGCACCGGTATTATTTGTGCGAAAGAAAGATGGCACCTTGAGAATGTGCATCGACTATCGGCAACTGAATAAAGTAACGATCAAGAACAAATACCCCCTTCCTCGCATTGATGATTTGTTTGATCAGTTACAGGGTGCCAAATGTTTTTCGAAAATTGACTTGAGGTCGGGTTACCATCAAGTCAGAGTTAGAGAGGCGGATGTACCCAAGACAGCTTTTCGAACACGGTATGGCCATTATGAATTTTTAGTTATGTCATTTGGACTAACAAATGCACTGGCTGTGTTTATGGATTTGATGAACAGGGTGTTTAAGCCATTCCTAGACGTGTTCGTGACAGTATTTATAGATGACATCCTTGTTTATTCAAGATCACCAGAAGACCATGCTTCTCACTTACGGCAAGTGTTGCAAATTCTCCGTGAGCGTAAGTTGTATGCAAAATTCTCCAAATGTGAGTTTTGGTTGAAATCAGTCGCGTTCTTGGGTCACATTGTATCAGATGAAGGCATACAGGTTGATATCCAAAAGATAGAGGCAGTGAAAATCTGGCCGAGGCCTACGACACCCACAGAGATTCGCAGTTTTCTGGGTTTGGCAGGTTATTACCGGAGATTTGTGGAAGGGTTTGCTTCTATTGCAGCACCATTAACAAAGTTAACTCACAAGGCAATTAAATTTCAATGGAATGATGCATGTGAAAGAGGGTTTCAAAACTTGAAAGATAAGTTGACTTCCACACCAGTATTAGTACTTCCTGAGGGCACAGAGGGCTATGCAGTGTATTGTGATGCTTCCGGGATTGGTCTCGGATGTGTGTTGATGCAGCATGGTAGGGTGATAGCATATGCCTCACGACAGTTGCGGCCACATGAGAAGAACTATCCCACACATGATCTTGAATTGGCAGCAGTAGTTTTTGCTTTAAAGATATGGCGTCATTATTTATATGGGGTTCATGTTGACATCTATACGGATCACAAAAGCTTGCAATATCTTTTTAAGCAGAAGGAACTCAATTTGAGGCAACGAAGGTGGTTGGAGCTTTTAAAAGATTATGACATTGATATTCTTTATCACCCAGGCAAAGCAAATGTAGTAGCTGATGCATTGAGCCGTAAGGCAGTAGAAAGCACTAGTGGTCAGTTGAATGAAAAACGTGAGATAATCAAAGATGTGAATCAATTAGCCAGCTTGGGAGTTCGCCTTATTGAAACTTCAGATGATAGAGTTATGGTGCAGAATGCAGCAGAATCTTCCTTGATAGCTGAAGTGAAAGAGAAGCAATTTGCGGATTCTATTTTATTGCAGCTAAAGGAAAATGTGCAGCAGAATTTGACCAAGGCATTTGTTATTACACAGGAAGGGGTACTTCAATGTCAAGGGAGATTATGTGTACCGGACATAGATGAGATGAGGACACGAATAATGACAGAGGCGCACCATTCACGCTATTCCATTCATCCGGGTGCTACTAAAATGTACCATGAATTGAAAGAAGTGTATTGGTGGGGCAACATGAAAAAGAACATTGCAGAATTTGTCGCGCAATGCCCAAATTGTCAACAAGTGAAAGTGGAACATCAAAAACAGGGAGGTTACATGCAATGTATCACTCTTCCAGTCTGGAAGTGGGATATGATTAATATGGATTTCATTACGGGTTTGCCTCATACATTGCGGAAGTTTGATTCTATATGGGTCATAGTGGACCGACTTACCAAGTCAGCGCATTTTCTACCTGTCAAGACGACCTATACAGCTGAGGATTATGCGAAGTTGTATGTGAAGGAGATAGTACGATTGCATGGTATTCCACTTTCTATTATATCAGAAAGAGGAGCACAGTTCACAGCACACTTCTGGAAATCTTTTCAGCAGAGTTTACGTACTCAGGTGAATTTGAGTACGGCTTTCCATCCTCAGACTGATGGACAAGCAGAACGTACTATTCAGACACTTGAAGATATGCTACGAGCTTGTACGTTAGATTTCCAGGGTAGTTGGGATGACCATTTGCCTCTTATTGAATTTGCATATAACAATAGCTATCATTCAAGTATTAAAATGGCACCTTATGAAGCCTTGTATGGAAGGAAATGTAGATCACCAATCGGATGGCTTGAAGCAGGTGAAACTGCTTTACTTGGGCCAGATATTGTCCACCAAGCCATGGAGAAAGTTAAAGTGATCCAACAACGGTTACAAACGACTCAAAGTCGTCACAAGTCATATGCCGATGTTAGAAGAAGAGGGCTTGAATTCGCCATAGGTGATTGGGTATTTTTAAAGGTGTCACCGATGAAAGGGGTAATGCGGTTCGGAAAGAAAGGGAAATTGAATCCACGTTACATAGGCCCCTATGAAGTTATTAGAAGATTTGGGCAAGTCGCATATGAATTAGCCTTACCTCAAGAACTTTCCTCAGTCCATCCGGTCTTTCATGTGTCGATGCTTCGGAAATGCATAGGAGATCCGTCTCGTATTGTTCCTGTAGAGGATGTTAAAGTTACAGAGGATCTCACTTAAGAAGAAGTGCCCATTGCTATCCTAGATCGACAAGTAAAGAGATTGAGGAATAAAGACATAGCATCCGTAAAAGTCCTTTGGAGAAACCAACACGTAGAGGAGATCACATGGGAAGCGGAAGAAATGATGAAATCCAAGTATCCCCATCTATTTCAAATGGACCAAGAAGTTCACAGTGCGGAGGTGGAACAATAACAAGTAAGTATTTAAGAGCATTATGTGAATGTGTATAGGTATGTTAAAGTAAAGATGCATTTGTTGTATATAAAACAATATTGTTAACATTCGAGGACGAATGTTTCTAAGGGGGGAAGAATGTAACACCCCGTACTTTTATAACCTCACTTGATACCTTGGATCATACCTACATAGGTGTTGAGATGCCATGCATATGTGTTTTATAGTGTCATTGGTGAAACATTTGATATCGGACTTAACATGTGCGATTAGATCTTCGTAGGAGGTGTGTTGTGATTTCGTGGAGCATTTGGGTAAGAACTCGCACACATTTTAACCTCATTTGGTGACTTTAAGTCATGTTTACTTGATGGTTAAGATCACTAAGTAAGTATTTTGTAGTGTTTTGATAAGGGATTGGACGATACGTAAACATTGGATAAGTGGCCGAAAATTTCAGCACTTTGCTGAAACTTACGCCACTACCCTGTTTCAGGGGTGTGGCCCAAGCCACCAGCCTGAAGAAACTTCAAAGAAGGCCAGCTTCTTGCGCCACTACCCTGTTTCAGGGGGTGTGGCGCAAGGCACAAACAATGTGCCTTTCCGGAGTCGTTTTGTAACACAATTCTACGACGATTTCTAGATGGTTTCTTTTGGTTCTTTGGGGTTATTTGAGCATTGTTAGAGATTCAAACACTTCAATACACTCCTACATACTCCTACATGATCAAATCATGAAATGTAAATAGTGATCCAAAGTGTCCAATGAAACCAAGGGCGACTAGAATGCCTATTTTTGCGATCGAAGGGACGAATGAGAATCTTTTAAGGGAATATTGTCGTGACATTACGGAATTATGGAAACATGAGATATATGGTGAATAATAAATGAAATGTGATGGATATGTGTTATTGGGCCCAATTTGAGGCCCAAAATGGAAGAAAATACATGGGCCCAAAGGCAAAAATGATCCATTCTTTCACTAATTGACCAAGTGAACATATCATGTAATGCCAAGTGTGGCTAAGGATTACTTGAGGTCCATATAAAGTCCCCCAAAATCAGATTTTTATTCCCCAAAGCCTCTCATAACTTTTGGAGCTTTTTTTTACAAACATTTCCTTCATTTCCAAACCCTAAAGCAAATAAACCCTAAGGCATATTTGGATAAGATCATCCTATTCCAAGCTTTGGTAAGTGTTTATTTTCATGGATTAACATATTATATGCATGGGAGATTATGTATATTATGCTAGTTGTGTTGGCAAGATGATGAATAGTATATTTTTGCCTTTGGTGAAAGATGTGTCATCTTGGTAATTTGAATTTGAATTAGGCCTTGTGCTTTTGATGAAAAAGCATGGTATGGACAAAATATGAACATGTATGGTGTTATTTTTGGTATCAAACTTGTTCTTGTCTAAAAGTGGAAATTATGGGATTTTGGCCGATATGTGTTATGAGTTGTATTAAGGTACTTTGATAAATTATTTGTGATGTGTTATGGATAAGAAAGTGTAAAGGAGAAGTATTGTGGTGAAATGTATTGATTTGCATGTATTGGTCAATGTTGGGAATATTATGGAATTTTTGGAATAATAGTAGGAACAATGGTTTTGTCAAAGGGAAGTGGCATGTTTAAGGACACATGTATGACTCAGTGATGTTACATGCATTTGAAGAGTAATTGGTGGTTAATGTGAATTCCGTATTGTATTTATGTTGTAGAGTGACACATAAAGAAGGAGCGGGCTTATTGTATACGCATCGAAGGTTGTATATTCGTATTGTGAATCCAAGGTATGTAAGGTTCCTTTGTCCGTATCTTTCTACGGCCAATAGTGTTCACGTTGACATTTCTCTAGTTCTATTCTGAAATGTACTAAGGTATCCCATATGCACTTATCTATGGTCATTGTCATATATTTCCTACTCATTGATCAATTGTGGATCTTATTTCTCATATTCATGGTTAATGTTCCGAAAGTTCAAATAAGGCTATGTTCCAATATTCCAATAGTGCCTATACTTGTGTCTCTTGTTCATGGCTTATTGTCCAATGGTTCCAATAGTATAATGGTGCTAGTAATGTTATATTTCACATGTCCTTCACTTATTGGTCAATGATTCAAAATTTCCAACAATGTTATGTTCCAAAGTTCCAAAGTGATGGTATGACTATCAAAGTATCAATCTCAAAGTAATGAACAAAGTAATGAAAATGTGGTCAATGATAAAGTACGGGTGGCAAGTCTAGGGGCATAAGCCTAGCTCGACTCGATCCCGAGGTTTGGAATTATGGGTGGCAAGTCTAGGGGCGTAAGCCTAGCTTGACTCGATCCTGATGCATTGATGTATGGGTGGCAAGTCTAGGGGCATAAGCCTAGCTCGACTCGATCCCAACACAAGGATATGATATGAAAGACCCACTGATCAGTCGGGGCCCGGGTACATTGTGACATATGTGATAACAAGTGAGTATTGTGATAAAGAAAGTAATGAAAGCAATGAAAGCAATCCACATGGTTTCCAAAATGCAACATGGAGACTTATTCACATTGAGTATTCATATGTTTTGAGTTCATTGACATATTCATTGAAATATTCATGTGTTGTATAGTTTCATCTGAGCCTTGCATACTCAGTACTTATTTCGTACTGACTCCTCTCGGGGAATTTACCTTACTTGCTGTAGGCGCAGGTCCCAGTAGGCCTCCCCAGTAGATTGCCAGTGTTAGCAGTTCCTTGGTGAGCTCCAGTTAATTCGGGGTTTCTCCGAGTCATAGTAGATATATGTTTTGATGATGTACATGTTGTATAAAGCGGGGACTTGTCCCGACTTTTGGTTTGTTTTGGTCAATGCTCTTGTTAGAGGCTTTTGTAGACCGATGTGGGTGTAACAGTGTAAGAGACATATGTTGTTTTAACTGGATGGCCTCAACGGCCAAGTTTCATATGTATGTATAAATATGTCCCATGTTCTCCTTTCTTCGTCTTGCATATTATTATGAAATGGTGGTTATGATTATGAGATGCATATGATTGAACATAGGCAAAGGTTGGTTCTCTCGGGCCTTATCGGCTACGGGTGCCAATCATGTCTCGATGGAATTCGGGGCGTGACAGTTACGTTGATACAGGTATATGAAAATTACAAATCTTGAAAAAAAGAAAAAAGAAGGAAAAATAAATAATATTTAAAGATTACAACTTCTGAGGTTTGGATTATAGGGAACTTTGCACTTCCTCTTGGTACTAATTGCAACATTTTACTAACCCTATAGTAGTAGTAGTAGTAGTTTTGAGGTTTGGTTAGTATAGTTTTTTTTTGTTTTTTTTAGAAGAATTTGGGAGAAACATTTACTAGAGCATAGCGGGTAGGGGACCTGGATTTGATATTTCTACTTGCATTGATCGTGAAAATATATCAGTTCTGCACATAAGGTTGCAATTTTGAAGATCTAAATGTCGAGGTGCGCGAAAGTTGGTCCGGACACCATAATTATCATAAAAACTTTATATAGAGCACAATACCAGTTTCTTGGATTCCCATTGTTGCTACTTTTTTGTAATATTGTGTTCTAATAATATATGTGGAATCCTTCACAAGAACTATGTCTTCTTTGCTGGTTTGTACAAATCAGTGGGGAACAAATGTGTTCCTAAAACTTTTAATTAGTTGGTTTCTTTTTTTAGGGTGTCCCGACAATTCTTTGACTTTTGGAATTATTAGCTATGTCACCCTATCCCCCTCTTTTCCTATAACATATGTTCCAGTGTTTGGATCTGTATAATGTCATCAAAGTTTTCTGATTTTTTCTGGCTCATTCAAATGCGTCTCAGCGATAAATTTTCTTATTGACCTCCTGTCCTCTTCTTACTTCTTTAAATGTGATTTACGCTGTTGTTCTAATTTCTTGCTATAATATGATTAATCTTTTTTGTGAATCCTCTCCATTACAATTTTAGATGTGTTGTTTCTTGTTAAGTTGGCTGAGCTGACTGGTGTATTGATGATCTATTTGTTCAACTTTTTTAATTGCTTTCTTTTGATACAACAGATTGTAAATACAATGGGGAAGAAAAAAAATAGACGAGGCTGATTTAAGTTGGAAGGCTAAGGGAAGCAGCAAAGACTCTAAGGAAGGGAAAAAGGAGAAGCTTTCTGTCTCTCCCATGCTCGCCAGCATGGACCAGAAACCTGAGAACCTCAACAAAGGATCTCCAGGCACTGGTGCTAGGATGGCCAAGCCTAAAGCAGCTCCTTCTGATGACAAAGAAGAGGAGTGATGTGTCATGGTTACATGGCACTTTTGATGCTTAAAACAAGGAAAATATGCAATCACTTGGGTGTGTTTTGTTGGTATGATGTGGTTTCTGTCCTACTTTGCAGGAAAACAGGTTTTAAAGGCAAAATGATCAAAAAAGGAAGAATCAAGCCCGAGAACGAAGTGTCAAAAGAAGAAAGAACAAGAACCTGCACAAGACAAGGACCCACGACACAAGTCACGTGGCCTGACTGCCACTCACGTGGCGTGAGTGGCTGGCGTGGGTCCACTACAGAGATTCAAGAGAAAGTATGATTTCCACGCCAGGAGTCACGTGGCGTGACTACCACCCACGTGACGTGGAAGCATGCCGTGACCCAACTTCTGAAGACGTCTAATTGAGCCTGATTCCCACGACACCAACCTACGTGGCGTGACTTGGTTCCACGACACCAAGTCATGATACCGTGGAAGTTGCCGACTCTGTTCTCCTATTTTGTTTTGGATAGGATTAGTTTTGTATCTATAAATACCCCTGTATAGTCCTAGGTGCGAGAGTGAGTCATTACATTGTTTGGAGAGTTACTTTACATTATTTTGGAGTTGATAAACATATTCTTGGTTTTGTAATTACAAACCCTAATTCGAGTTTATTGATAATTGAGATTTCAGCTTTTCTTCATTGTTGTGAGATCATAATTATGCTTTCATCTCTGAATTCTTCTCGTGTTCTTACAATTATGAGTAGCTAAACCCATCAACTAGGGTTGTGTGAACCATGAGGAATTGACAAAACCGGTTAAGTGCAAGGCAATTCTATACCGTTGTGTATGCATGTATTGTTGTTTCCTTCGTTGTGATTGCTCTTCTAACGGTTGCAAACGTTAGAAACTCGCCTGTATTCTAAACTTGCTTGAGAGAGAGGTAGAGATTGGGAAAAGGAGATAACAACAGAGATTTGAAGCTAATCAACCTTCATCTAATAACCGGAGCCTAAGCGGGAATGGTTATCTGAGATCCAGGACAAGAGTTAGTAGTACGACACTCGGAGACCGAGAGGAGAAGAGTAAAATTCGTCTAATGAAGGTCGAGAGACAGTTAGATGAACCTAACTTGTTAGATTTTGCATGCTATGCAGCGGGACAGTTTTGTTAGCATAAGTGACCAGTGGAGTTAAGGAATCATTGGGGATCACAGTCCTAGTATATTTTTCTCATTGTCTACAAACTCGATATAACCAACAATCGTTACAGTCACTTTTTATTCATAAACCCCCCCTATTTTATTTACTTTTCAATTATTCCATCTAGTATTCTAAACAGACTTCTACCTATTCCCTGTGGGATCGACCCCAACCTTGGTTGGGTTCTATATTTGACAAACGACCGCTTTATACTTCTTAGGAGGCATATTTTGGGCGACATCAAGGAGTTTCTTCCTCGCCCTGAAGAAATGGAAGAACAGATCGATGGTCATAGAAGGATCGAAGCACGTCCAATAGATACCTTCGTAAGTTACAATACTTTAATTTAAACTTTCCATGTGGCATGTTTAATACCACAAGATTCAAGGGCATTTTGGTACATTTGCCATAACTTTAATTTAGGACCACAAGATTTAAAAGTCTTTTTTATTTTCTTAAACTCCGTGCCAAGTCAAACTAGGTCATTCTTTTTGAAACGGATGGAGTAAACTAAAGAGAAGGAACACAAAAGAGCTAAACTAAAAATTGCATTTGAGAAAGAAAATACTTGAGTAGTAGTTGTGAAGCTAACTAAAATAAGAAAAATCAATGTGCATAGAAACTTGAATAAGAGTGAGCTTTGGATTTTTGTGTTGTGGTGATTTGTAAGGAAGGAGGTTGGTTTAAATAGGGTAAATTGGGTGAGAAGGGGTGATGAAATATTGGTTAGTGGGTAATTATGGGTGATAAATGTGAATTAATGGGTGTGAAAGTAGGTGTTTTGAATGTTTTGGGAAGATGAAGAGGGAGAGAAGTGGGTTTTAAATGGGATGTTTAAATAATGTGGAGAATGGGTCGGTTTAGGAATGGGTATGCTTGGGTCGGGTCTATTTTATTATTGGGTTGGGTCGGGTTTAGAAATAATGGAAAAAATTAAAGACTTAACTGGGACGGTCTAGGTGATGGTCCGTCAAAAGTGCGACGGTCCGCCACTTAGTCCGTCAAGCCGATACAGAATGGGTCCTAATTTTCTTTCTTGCGAAGGTGTATATAACGGTCCATCACATAAGCTATAGTCCATCTCTTTACCCATCACATTTTATCCAGAATGACCTGATGTCACCACATTCTTGACGGTCACCTTGACAGCCCACCAATCCACTGACGGTTCGTCAGCCTAGCCATCAGTGCTTATCCAGAATGAGTGCTTTTTGATCTCTTGTTGACGACCTACACTGACGGTTCACCAGGCTTGTGACGGTCTGCTACTTGGGCCATCGATCTCAACCAGTTTCCAATCTTGTTCTTATCCTAAATTCCTAGACACTTAGCACAATAACAAAATACAACACTACGATACGGTACAACATATTGTGGGTTGCCTCTCACTAGTGCCTGATTTAACATCGCAGCATGACTCGGTTATCTTGACTACTCAGACTTCATCATGATACACCAAAGCTAACATCTTTACCTCTTCATGTGGACCCACATACTGCTTAACTCGTTGTCTATTTACTTTGAACCACTTTCCCTCTTTGTTCTCCAATTCCACCACTTCGGATGGAAAAACTTGTGTTGTTACTTTGAAAGGTCTGGACCACTTTGACTTCATCTTACCCAAAAATAGCTTGAACCTTGAATTGAATAGCAATACCAAATCTCCCACACAGAATTCTGTCTTTTTGATCCTCCGATCATGGTACAACTTCATTTTCTCCTTGCAAAGATTAGCCCTCTCATAGGCACGAAGTCGGAACTAGTCCATCTCAATCAATTGGTCCAACCTCAAATCAGTAGCTTCCTTCAACTCAAATTTAGCTTTTTGAGCGCCCATAAGGATTTTTTCTTAAGCTCTACTGATAAGTGACAAGCTTTACTTAAGACTAGTTGGTAAGGAGACATACCTATTGGGGTCTTGAACACAGTATGGTAGGCCCAAAGAGTGTCATAAAGCTTTCACGACCAATCGGTCTGATTTGCATTGACAAACTTAGCTAAGATCATCTTGATTTCCCGATTCGACACCTCTACCTGACCACTCATTTGGGGGTGATATGGAGTTTCCACCTTGTGTTGTTTTATCCCGTATTTTGCCAACACAACACAAAATACTTTGTTACAGAAGTGGGACCCCCTCCCCCCCCTCGCATTTATGATTGCCCAAGGGGTTCCAAACCGAGAAAAGATGTTCTTCTTTAAGAATGCTACCACACTCTTCCCTTTATTATCGGCCAATGCTACAGCTTTCATGCACCCACTTGGACACATAGTCCACAACAACCAAAATGTACTTGTGACCATAGGAACTTATGAAGGGGCCCATAAAGTCAATGCCCAAAACATCAAACAACTCAACTTCCAGTATTTTGGTCATTGGCATCTCATGATCTTTTGAGATTGACCCTTGATGCTGGCATTGATCACAAGTTTTGACAATATCATACACATCCTTGTAGATAGTAGGCCAATATTACCCAATTTGCAACACTTTTCTTGCGGTGCGGTCACCTGCATAATGTCCACCCACTGGAGACGAGTGATAAGCTTGAAGGATACATAACATTTCTACTTCCGGCACACATCTCTGGATGATGTTATCCGCATACATCTTGTATAGATAAGGTTCATCCCAAAAGTACTTTTTTACATCATAAAAAAATTTCTTTCTTTGGTAAAAGCTCAAGTCTTTCGGGATATCCTCACTCACCACGTAGTTTGTGATGTCAGCAAACCAAGGAAAAGGTCAAGGGAAGCTGCAAGTACCTGCTCATCCAGAAAGGAATCATCAATATCTATCTCATACTGCCCCTTGCATAGTGATCGACTACCTTATTCTCACACCTTTTCCTATCCTTGACTTTGAAATGAAACTCTTACAGCAACAATACCCACCTAATCAATCAGGGTTTGGCGTCGTTCTTCACCATTAAGTACCTCAATGCCGAATGATCTGTGTGTACCACCACTTTGGTACCAAGAAAATATGCCCTAAATTTTTTGAATGCATAAACCACAACAAAAAGTTCTTGCTCGATCACTATGTAGTTTTTCTGTGCCCCATTCAATGCCTTACTGGCATAGTAGATAGGGTGAAACGGTTTCTCGCTCTTTTGACCAAGGACAACTCCAAGCGCCACTCCACTTACATCACACATTACCTTGGACAGTTTGGACCAATCCGTAGCAATGATAATAGGAGCAGCCACCAATTTCTCCTTAAGGCACAAAAATGCCTTCAAACATTCTTCACTAAACTCAAACTTCACTTCCTTCTCCAAAATTTTCCACAAAGGATTGGAAATTTTGGAGAAGTCTTTGATAAACCTTCGGTAAAACCTAGCATGGCCAAAAAACTTTGAACCCCCTTCACCGAGATTGGTGGAGGTAATTTCTCAATCACTTCAATTTTAGCTCGATCAACTTCGATTCCTTTCACAGAAATTTGTGCCCCAATACAATTCCATCCTTAACCATAAAATGGCATTTATCCGAGTTGAGAATAAGATTAGCTTCTTCGTAACTTTACAAAGCATTGCTAAGATTTATCAAGCAATCATCAAATGAATCTCCAACCACGAAGAAATCATCCATGAAAACTTCCAAAGTATCTTCTACCATGTCCAAGAATATGGACATCATACATATTTAGAATATGGCTAGTGCATTGCAAAATCCGAACGGTATCCGCTTGAATGCGAAAGTACCATAGGGACATGTAAAGGTCGTCTTCTCTTGATCTTAAGGAGCAATAGATATTTGGTTGTAGCTAGAATACCCATATAAAAAAGCAATACCAACCCCTTCCTGCCAAACGATCAAGTAATAACTGTATTTTGTGTGTACAAATGCCCGGTGGAATGCCAATGATATACGCTATAGTCCACCCAATAACTCTTTTGTACCTCCACAAAACTGACACAAGAGATTCTACTTTCCATTCAACTAAATCTACAGCAATGATTACTGGCAAGGTGTTATTTACACCTAAAAATACATATCTCAAGTGTTCGGGCAATTCCTTCAATTCTAACATCAGTGGTTCTTCAATAAATGGTTTCGCCGGAGAATTAGGCCTGTTTTTCAAGTCTAGGTCTAACTTCTTTAGAGCATATGAATACGAATCCATCCTTGTAAGTGCACACACCGTCTCTTTAAATTCTTCAATACCATCATCATCGAAATTCATTAACACGGATGCCAGAGTTTCAACCGCAAACCATTTCTCAATAGGAACTTCTATCTCAGACTCATCAATAACATCTATTACTGAGACAACATTCATCTCGCTTGGCTACTTTATTGATTAACATATGTTGAACTCCACTTTCTCATCATTCAATCTAAATTTCAATATATTGTATTCCATATCAACCAAAACTCGCCCAATCACTAAGAACGACCTACCCAAGATTATGGGCACTTCGAAGTCTACCTCGCAGTCCAGAATAACAAAATCAGCGGGAAATATGAAATCCTCTACCTTCACAAAAACAACATATAAGATTCCCTCAGGCCTTTTGACCGAATAGGTCAGCCATCAATGGCCGCATGGATGTCGGTTTGGGGGCTTCTAAGCCCAACTGCCAAAAAATAGCTAAGGGCATCAAATGGATGCTCGCGCCCAAGTCACATAGCACCTTAGTGAAACTGATTGCACCAATTGTGCAAGGAATGGTAAATGCTCCTGGGTCTACTTTTTTCTAAATGAAGGACCTTGATGCAATAACGCTGCAATGCTGAATATTGTCGGTTGGCTCAAAGCTCATAGTTTTCTTCTTGGTAACTAAGTCCTTTATGAACTTGGCATAACCCGACATCTGCTCGAGTGCTTCCACCAATAGAATGTTCACCGATAACTGCTTCAACATAGATAAGAACTTAGTGAACTTTCCATCCTCCGTCTTCTTTTCGCTCAGTAAGGAAATGGAAGAAGTGGTCTAGGAATTTGAGTTAAAGGCTTTTTGCCCTTCTTACCCTTGATTTTTTAGCATCAACACTTTGTTCATCATCTCTTTCTTATTTATTAGATTCAACAGGAACATCATTCTTGCTACCATTATCACCATTCAACTCATCATCAGAGACAATATCCTCTATATGTGTTTGAACCATAGGCTGCTGTCCAGGCAATACTTTACCACTCCTTGTGGTAATAGCCAAACACAAACCATCATTCCTCGAATTATTCATAGTATCACTAGGTAGGGTGCCTGCCTTACGCTGATTGAAGGCTGCAGATAGCTAGCCCATCTGAAACTCTAGCCGTTTGATTGAAGTCGAATGGGATTTAACTAGTTGACTCATTGAAGACAAATCAGTCTTCACCTCTTTAATACCTGCTTCAGTTGACTCAACACCTTTGCCATTGTAGCTTCCATAGAGAGCTTACCTAAGTCATTAGCAACACCATCATGGCTACCTGGTGGTACATACAAACCACTTCTATCACCCTTATTCTTCCAGTTACCTTAGTCTCGATCTCTATAAATAAATTTGTCATAATAATTATCTCTTTGATAGTTTTGACTTTGATTTCCTTGGCCATTAGCCCGGAAACCCCCCTGATTATTCAAGTAATTCACTTCTTTCTCAGAATCAGAATCAATTGCTTTACTTTGTGATCCTACAACTTTCACCTTCTCAACTCCACTAGATAACAAATGTTTAGTCAAAAAGTCCATTTGGGTCTTCATATGAGCCATATCTTGATCACACTCTTCTTCTCTTCGGCGTTGCTCTGCCAACATACCAACTGTATAAGTATTGCATGCTACCTCAGACTCTTTGGTATGCCAAGCTCTACTAGTTTTTGTCAATTGGTCAAGTATCTTAGTGGCCTTTACATAAGTATGTGCCATAAAAGCATCTCCAGCTGCGTTATCCACCACTGATTTTGTAACAGAGTTCAGTGATCTATAGAATATTTGCATCAGATGTTCATCAGTAAGATGGTGATTCGGGCATTCAGTTAACTTCTTCTTGAACCTAAGCCATGTCTCATGCAATGACTCATGTTGTAGTTGTCTAAAATTGCTGATCTCATCCTGCAACTGTAACATTCTGGAAGGCAAAAATAACCTTTCTAGGAAAACTCCTTTTAATTGCCTCCAGTGTGTTATAAAAGCGGGAGGTAGTTCATTCAACCACAAGGTTGCCTCCCCAGTCAGAGACAATGAAAACAATCTTAGTCGAATGGCATTCTGTGACACTCCTGGATTATCAAATAATCTACAAATGTTGATGAATTTCATTAAGTGCAAGTTTGAATCATCACCAGGCAGACCCCCAAATAGACCCTTCAGGTTCAACAGTTGGATCACGGTGCTAGTGATGTTGAACTTAGTCCCAGGAGCAAGTGGAGGTGGGACAATGGCTCCAATAGCCCCAACTCCATCTAAATTAGCGTTGTCCTCATCATTATCTAAAACAAAGTTCACCGCAGGATGTTAGCGTAATCTACCCCTTGGTCGCGAATTTTGATTTGTTGGAGCAACATTATCAGTATGTTGCCCGTCAACAGCATCATTCAACTCCTCATCACCCAGGTCATCATCATCTGTAGATGGTACTCGATCAGGTGGGAGTGCTTGATTCCGATTTTGTGCATCCATGTTCCTCCTCAATGTCCTATTCAGTTCAGGATCAAATGGAAATAATGGTTCACCTGAATGATGGGTTCTTGGCATGCACAAGTATTTACCTACAAGTACAGAAACAACAAATAACAGTTTAATTAGGAAATAGGACTAATAGTCAAATAACACACATAAAATTTATTTGACAATCGTATTCCCCGGCAACGGTGCCAAAATTTGATACGCCCAAACTATAACTCCCTTTTAAAAGAGTGTAAGTGGTCGTTGTCAAATATAGAACCCAACAGAGGTTGGGGTCGAATCCCATAGGGAATAAGCAGTAAACAAGTAATACGTATCTTCAATGACAATTAGCCAACAATTTCTGTGAAGTGGGGGGGTTTTGTTTAATAACTGTGAACAAATATTAATGTTAGTTAACAATGGTAATTTTTGCACACTTAATTCAATGGAGAAAGACAAACTAGGACTGTGTTCACCTTGGTTTCCAATCACTCTCGGGTCATGAGTGAATGTGAATTTGTGTTAGGATACATGATTATAAGGTAATTGATTCAACAATTCATCTACCTGTTTTTCAACCAAAGTAGATAAGTTTACACCCTAATTCTCTCAAACTTAAAGTTTCAAGCATATAATCCGATTTCAGCCTCACTAGATTAACCTTGTTAAAGCATTAATCGTTAGTTTGGAGGTTATAAAATCCAAACTCTTGTTATGAATCACTTATCTTATTTGTTAAAATCTTTACTCAAGTAAATTAACACAAGACATTCTCCCAATGTTTGCAACCATCAGAAATCTATTAAAACGAAGGGATTCAAAATATAATCACTAAGACAACACAAATTCAATACCCATGAACCCTAGAGGCGATTTTTCACCATGGATACCACAACCCTCGTTATGGGGTTTTTAGCAACTCATGGCATTATCCTTACAATACAAAAATCACCACTCTCAATCTTTGAATTAAAAACTAAGAATAATATGTTTAAAACCCTCCTAAGTCGATTCTCCAGAGAAAGAAACGTATAAAAATTTTCAAGTATGCAAGATGCCTATTCTAAATCCTAAGCTGGGTATTTATAGGCTACAAATAAAACAGAATTTATATTTCAAAACTGGAATGTCGTGTCACCGCTGACGGTGCGCCCTACGGCCCATCACAAAGGTGACGGTCTGCTGTTGGGACCGTCATGGAAATCCTCAAAATCCCTCATTACGTTTAAGACTTGGTGGTTAGAGTGACTGCCCATCGCAGGACTGGAGGTCCATCGTTTGGGCCGTCGCTGGACTCTCTTTTGCACTAGATTCTGGATAAGCCTCGACGGTATTGGTGACGGTCCGCTAAGGGCATGACTGCCCGTCAGGGGAGCCGTCACCAGTCTTCATTGTAGATCAGCATTCTGGTTAAGATTGACGGACAGAGCGGCGATCCACCATGCTCATGATGGTCCGTTAGTGACACTGTCACATCCTTTTTTTTCCAGCTGAATTTCCTTTCTTTCACAGGATTGGGCTTATTACCTAAAAGAAAATATAAAACACATTAAAAACACAACATGTTGCTTAAAAACTAGCGATTATTCTTAGTTGAAGATGCTAAATGCACTTTCATAAGCCGACACATTATAAGCGACCTTACCACTTATGTCACCACTTTGATGATTTGAATCTTCGGCCCAATTTTAAATCAACATCTCTTTGAGGCACATGGGGCAAAGATAAGGAATTGACGAGACCAACTCTATCTCGCCACTTCGAAGACTTGAACCTTTTACCCAACGTCATATCAAACTTCCGTGTTGGCTCATTGGGCATTGGTGAGAACATCAATAGGCCACTTGTTAGACACCGTATTTTGCACTTCTTGGCTTTCAAGTGAGGGACGTCATTTTGCCCTTTTGGGATGACAAACTTCAAAATATAAGGACTTTGTTCCTCATCTTCAAAATTCTTCATTTGCCTGGGTGGTTCAACTTTGATCACATCCACCAAGCATAATGTCTAAAAGTGGTTGGAATAGATCCCCTTTCCATTTTCGACTTTTCATTTTTCTTGGCATTCTCACCTTGAAATGAACTAGAGTTTTTACAAATGATTTGCTTGACTTTTTTGTGCAACTCTAGTATCACTTCTTCAATTTTGGCATCCTTCATCATCTTTGGTTCGGTTGGTTGGCAAATCACCATGAATTCTTGAAAACCAAGTTCACCCTCACCTTCATTGGAAATCGGCTTAGCACAATTATTCATGCCCATTTGGCTTTGGACATCATATGCCTCGATTCTTGCATTCAATTTGGTTTTCAACTTTCGGGTAGCCATTTCAATTTTAACCCACACTTGACATCGCTCAATATGTAATTTGAGAGATTCATCCATTATTAGTAACATACTATCAAGTTGACCCTCTTGGACTTCAAGTTGTTGATCTTGATTCACTAGCCACTCTTGGCTCACAATTTCTTCCTTGTCGAGTTTTTCTTCATTTTGGGACACAATTATCTTTTGCAAAAGGCCCTCCATGGAAAAATCAATACTTTCAAAAACTTCATCATCACCATGTTGGACTAGGTCCCACCATTTAGACAAGACTTTCCCAAATTTCTCATTCTTCTCCATTGTGTTTTTCAATATCTCCTTAACTTGTTTTCTTGGAGAATTCAAAGTTTCTTCATCACAACTATGTTCATTTTCTTCAACTTGAGCCACATCTTCATCCCTCATTTTTGGCTCAACTCCATGACTTGAAACTTCTTCTTCAACCACTTCATTTTGAGAATTAATGATACCCATGGCACTTGAGAGATCGTCATCTCTACATGAATCTTTTTTTTTTTTTTTTTTTGCAGTCCTTTCTAAATGCCGCCATGGATTGTTGCAAGAGATGCATATCCTCACCAATTGTAGTCACCCGGTCTAGGATAGTTTGAAGCATTGCTTCCACACCTTTGTATAAAGCACGTTGCTATTCCTTTTCCACATCATGAGACCTATCAAACTCATAAGGACAACTACTATTTTCGTTAGCATACCTAGGGGAGGGGGCATAATAATTGGGACAATCACTCCAATGTACGTCTCGACCGCCACATAAAGAACAATTATACTCCCTATAGGATCAAAATGGTGCACACACCTCTCTCCCGGGAGCATTTCTACAATCTTTCTAAAGTGGGGTCCTCCACAATAAGAACATGGATCCTCAAGATCAGATTTGCAACCACCAAACTCATTTCCATTCCATGATGCCATGGTAACAAGTATACAAAGTAAAAATCTACCTAACACAAGAAACAAAAAAAAATCACGAACACATATTCACAAGTTCGAATCAAAGCAAGTAAGCTAAAATTCCAAACTAACTCAATACGCCAAATTGTTCCTCGGCAACGGGGCCATTTTTGATAACACTCAAGTACATCATAGAAATGAATGTACACGGTCGCTAGCAATATATTTTACCCAACAAGAGTCGGGTCGAATCCACAGGGAATAATGCGACTGATGATTGAGAAAATAAGGAATAAGAGTTACTCGTTAAAATCCAAACAAAGATACAAATGTTTTGGGGGGTTTTACTATATAAAAGTAGAACACGGATAAATCCAATTTAAGCTATGAACAAGTGATCAATGGCTTTCACAACTATGGAAAACAAGAGAAATGATACGGGGAATCAATTCTATCAATGATCCATCTTATTCAATCAACTACTCACGAATTAATCACGGGTTTAGCAATTTAGCCTTGGAACCTCAAGTATCTGCCACGTCTTTCGACCGATTGACGAATATTTCTTAGCTAGCTTCTTTCAAACACTAGCCAAGTGTAAACACGAATAGTTCCAATCTATGGCTACACTAGAATTTGACTATGTCTAGCAACAAATTCCATAAGATGGGTCATATGTCCCAAATCACGCTATATTATTGTTTTCCAACCTCGATTAGTTCTTTCAAGCCTTAATCGAAGTACATGGGTAGTACCCATTCTAATTTTCTCTTTCAAGCTCAACTAAAATGGAAAGCATAAAACGCAAGATTAATTTAGACAAGTAAAACCCATTCATAAATCGAAGAGTAATTAATAATACAAAATCATGAGATAAAATCAAAATCCAAATTCAAAACCAAAATATTGCACTATTCCTAACTATGAAAACTCAAGTATCAAATTTAATTACACCCAAATAGTCTATACAAAGCAAGGAAAAGAAGAAAGGTTTAAGAAATCAACAATTCAATGCTTGCAATCTTCAATTCCAAGGGTGTTGGGTCAAGAACCCTAGCCTCCAAAGTTATAAACTATGCCAAAATATGTCTTGGAATGGCTTGGGATCGAGTATTTTATGAATTAGGATCGAACACTGTGTAATTTCAGCTTTGCCCCTGAAATCTGCCCCGATGACCGCTAAAGCACCTGATTGGCTGCTAAAGCGGTCATGTGGACTTTGATCGAGTTGCTAAAGCGGTCAATAGGGTGCTTAAGTGCACCTTGACTTTGACCGAGAAGACCGCTAAAGCGATCATTTTGGTGCTAAAGCACACCTTGACCAATGTTGACCGACTGCTAAAACGGTCAGACTGGCACTAAAGCGCCTTTGACTGGAATGTTGATTGGCTGCTAAAGCGCACCTTAGGCCACTTTAGCGGTACCTGAGGGCCATTTATGAGAATTTCTTCTAGCTCTTTAGTTTCAACTCTTTTTCTTCCTTTTTAACTCCATTTTGTCTCATATTCACTCCTTTTTATCAAAACTCCTTGTAAATCCACAATACCTGAAATAAACACAATTTAAAGGATAATTAGCCTCATATTATAGATTAACAATAAAAAATCATAAGAGAAGAGATACAAATGGGCGGCAAAACTGCTACTCATCAGCGTTTGTCTAAAATCACCACCAAAAACAACCACCTTTCCACCAAAACGTATATTTGTATTCATAAGATCTTTTAATAGCAAAACAAAAGCTTCAATTAATTTTTTTTGGCCATGGAAACTTCGTCCCATACAATCAATTTTGCATCTCTAATGAAGCATGCAAGTGCACTTTGTTTGCTAATATTGCAACTAAACTATCATCACCATTTATGGGAATATTGAAGCGTGAATGTGCAGTTCTTCCACCAGGAAGAATGGAAGCAGCTACACCAGAAGTAGATGTTGCCAGTGCTATATAACCTTTAGATCGTATAGTTTCAAGTAAAGCACGATAAATTCTTGTTCCTCCTGGACCATCAATAAAAAATGATCTAGGTCTATGTGAGAATATTCTCTCAATAATAATGTTATACACCTTAAATTGATCTTTATAATATTCTCTCAATAATAATGTTATACGCCTTAAATTGATCTTTATTTAGCTTCTTGTATAGTAACATGTCTTCTTCACTAACAATGATTGTTCTCTCAAAATGAACTTCCTTTGCTTCTTTCGCTGCTTTGGAAGGCCTGATTGTTTCTTGCACAAGTTTATATTCACTTATGTTAGCTCCCATAGAATGCAATATGTTATTAATATGATTCAAAACATGAAATCGAATCTCACTTCTTCCAATATTTGGTATTAGCTTGAAATCTTCAGACAAGGGTTGCTAAAATAATTCCCACAGATCTCTTGGGTTAACTGGATTGCAATATACTAATAATGTTGCAAACACACGCCTTAAACTATGTGGCATTTGATAACTTGTTGCTTCTGGCATGCATCCAATCAAATTGTTATTAGAATGTAAGAAACCTTGTTTTTCAACAGATATTCTGAAAGTACTACATGGTTTTCCATCAACAGTTCGTAAATCTTTATACGATTTTGGTCCTCTAATATTCATTAACAACAATCTTAGATAATAGCGCTCTCCTTCTGTTGGATGACAAGTTACAACACGTTCGATAGTACGTCCTTTTTTTCGACATAACCACATTCTGTCCTTAGCAGACCATACAAAATATTCGAAAAATTCCCGATATAACAAATTAAGTTCTATAGCATCTTCATTAGCACTATTCATGTGAAGGAATTCAGTTAGCATGTTTCTTTTGATCATCGGATTGTTTAGAATCGAGTGTACATTAGCATTGCTTCTAAATGAAATAAATTGTTTTCCTTCAAGTTCAACTTGAAGGGAACATACACTTGGTGACATTTCACTAATCGAGAAACCAAATAAACACCATGTAGCTTCTGGTGGTGACACCCATCTAGCAGATTGATATTCTTTTATTTCATCTATTTCTACATTTTTCTCATTAGCATGAACAAAAAATACAATTTTATCGTGTCCTTTACAAATATATTTATAAAGATACTTAACAACTTTAATGTTGGAGTTCACTTCAACATTCATTTGACAATTAAATTTTCCAAGCAAAAATGGATTGTATGAAACAACCCAAGAATTATCCAAGTAGTGCCCTCGTATTTTTGTTGTTACTCCTGTATTTCGTCTTTTATAAACTGGATAAGAATCAGCTCCTTTCGACGTATGGTTTACGAAGCTTTTTGGATAACTAAACTTGCAACAACCATATTTCTTCATGCAAGGCCTTATAGGATTAAGATTGTCACAAGGACCATGCATCATGTGTTTAAGAACACGTGAATATAAATATGGCTTTGCATCTTTGTCAGGTATTTCAACACTAATAATATTATCATAAGCTTTCGGTGTTAGGAGCTTGTGTTCAATAGTTAGTATAATAAGGAAATAAGCATGAGGTAAACCTCGCTTTTGAAACTCTACAGTATACATAAAGGTTGCGACTTTTCCAAAAATATTTCGTTTAAGGATATCTACTTTTAGCTCTTTGATTTTTGCTCTAAACACTCTACTAATAAGATCAGGTCTATTTTGTGCTTCATCCACAGATGCTAAATGTTCCTTTATCTCGAGCCAAGATGGGTTACACGTCATGGTTATAAATAAATCAGGTTTACCAAAATATTGGACTAATGCAATAGCATCCATGTATCGTTGACGCATATCTCTAGGCCCACCAATAAAAGAATTTGAAAGAAATCTTCTTTTTCCAAAATTTGAAGTATCTTTCTCACCCAATCTCAAAATGTCAATGAGTCCCCTCAATACATCCATTCTGAACAAGTCTTGGTAAAATGAATAAAAATCCAATATTTGTGTTTCAAGTTTTATATATTCATCAATCGTATATTTCTGGAATATTCTTCCCGTGAGTAAAATTTCATATTCCTTGTCATCTCTCATTTGTAGTTTATAACAATAATATTCACGAAAAGATACCGTATCCCGTTTTCGCTTTCCTTTATTTAAAATATCATTTATTTAAAATATCATTTTCCATTTCAAGATACCCATCGAGAGAGCAGACGTTTCGTATATTTGGTATCTCATCATTTTCAAAAGTTTTAGGATGTCTAAACTTGAGCACATCTAAGAGCAATGTGAAGGTCTTCTAAGTTAGAAATGTTTACCAAAGACCGAAGAAAGATAGAATATGGATTATTTGATAATACATCCATTAGTTTCTTCAATACTGATTCATGAACTTTATTTGTAATGACCCTCTTGGTCGTTATGTAATATTTTGGTGTTCCAAATTTTGTGTCTAAATTCCCTCCGGTGTAGAAGTTATAAAATTCAAGCTAGGCTAGTTTCGCCCCGTTTCGGAGCGAGGAGTACTCTAGAAAAATTTGGGAATAATTTAGACCGATTTGGTAGGAATGGTGTCAATTCTTAGTTAGCTAAGGTGATAAAGAAACCGTAGGATTTTACGAAACTGAATTTGGTTAGTAGAACTCCTGGAATTGACCTTAGCGTAAAGGGCATTGTTTGGAATGTCCCAAGATCAAGGTGTGTTGTAAAAAGTGGGATTTTTGGGTGAAGACGGACATTCTGTCCCGTCGACAATAGCGGTTGACACACTGCTATAGCAGTGACCGCTATAACGAATAATTACCATTATAGCGGTGGTCAAAGCGGTCAAATCCGCTATAACGGTGGCCTACTGCTATAGCGGTACCTGCCTACCGCTACAGCGGTCAGGTACTGCTATAGCGGTAGAAACCACAGATTAAAGGAAATGAACCCTAAAATAGTTTATTATTTTATAAACTCATTTTGGGGCAAGAGAAAGGCGATTTAGGGCAAAAATCACCGGTTTACCTCCGTTTAACTTCGTTAAGGTAAGGAATTCACTCCCTTTGACTTGTAATTACTTCTTAATCTCTAGAATTAGTAAATTACGGAGTTCGAGGAGGGTTTTATGGCATATTTTGGTATAATTGTTGGTGCAAGGGGTGAAATTAAGCTTTAGGTTAATGGATTTTGTTTATTGACCATGAATTTGGCCTTGCATAATTGGTAGTTTTAGGTGAATTATGGGGGAAATAGCCCTAGAACGGTTAAGGAATGATTATGAACTGACCTTAGGGGGTTGGGGGTGGCTTATAACTCCCACCATGTTAGGTCATTTCGTTAATATGATGTTGTATGCATGTTTTAGACCACGAGCAAGTGGAAAGGGCACGGAAAGACAAAGCTCAAGCTTAGAGTTGTGCAAACTTGACTCGAGGTAGATGATGTGGTATAATTAATCCAACTTTTATTATGTGTGCATGTTAACTACCTTGTCGTGTGATTGGTTGATACATGTTGTGGTGTGGTCAATTGCAATGTTTACTTGCTGATGTCTTGGTCTGCCTTATATTGTGAAATGTGGAATGTGTCGGTATTTGAGACGTTTCCACAGGTATTTATTGGATTCAGAATTACAGACATTCATGTCTGAAATTGAACTACAAAATCACTATTTGTCTGTCTATAATAAATTTTTAAGATAGAATATAATTTGACAAGTTTAATAACATTTTCATATTAAGTGAAGACTTACATATGCATGAGTATGGTTTGGCGGGGCCACTATCACCTTTTTCATTTTTAGTAGCATATAAAAGTCCTTAAAGTTCTTAATATTTACCAAAGCATGTGTTAACTTACAAAGTCATAAAAAAAAATTCAATCATGGATAAAAGAGAGCAAAAAAAATCATGTGAGGACTACAAAAAAAAAAACTATTCTCCTTTATATATAGTAGTAATATATATATTATATATATACACTAATAATTACTAAGATTGATGGAAAATTCAATCGTAAAACACAACTATATAGAACAACGAGGTAGATGATCGGCTAGCCAAAAAAAATGTACGACAACAACTTTTTGAGAGTCCAAAAATTTTGATGATTCCTCTGATGTCTGCCATTGATATAATTTGGACTGGAAAAGGGTCTAAATTGTCTTTGACCTATTGAAAATGGTACAAAAATATCCGTCATTTATATTTTAGCTTCATTATATCCTTGACATTCACCTTTGAGCTCCATATTACCCTTTATTTTAACAACCTCCAAATTAAAATTAAAATAAAATTTCATTAATGACGAGGCTCCTCCCCATTGGTCCCCATATAATTAATTAAATTAATCTAAAATACCAAGCCCAAAATGGGATTCCCAATTAAATGCTAAAAATTGGGATGAAATAGTCGGATTTTTTAGATAGCACTATTTTTATGGATCGAATTAAATGCACTATTTCATTAAAATGCATCGGACTCCTCTTTGCTAAAAATGTCGGGGTCTTTGATAGATGTTCACGCAGTGCATAAAATAGTGCATAAACATCATAATTTTGAGGTAACACTATTTTTATGCACTGCGTAAACAAAGACCCCTACATAATCGGATCCACCCAAACTTAAAGTCAGTCAAGGATACAAAAGAGTTAAATAAGAAACAATATGGTTTTTTTGTCCAGAGGAGGAAAAGTACAGTCATTGAAATACCTAATTACAACAGTCGGAAAGAAAATAATTAATGAAATTTCGAAATTGTCCCTTAGCTAGAAGCAGGCATGTCGACGAAGAGCTGCCTGCTTCTAACCACATATATATATAGTAGTAATATATTATATATATATATTGATTGTATAATGGCAACTAAAACTAATATAAAATTAAAGGAGGGGTAAATATATATATATATATTGATTGCATAATGGCAACTAAAAGTAATATAAAATTAAAGGAGGGGTAAATAAAAGTGGGACAACAAATTTAAATGTTTAATAACACATGTCACACTTCTAATTGGAAAAGAATGCATAAGGACAATTAATTTAAATGTTGAAGAACACATGCCACACTTTTAATGGGAAAGGAAAAAGAATAAGGGCAAAAATGAAAATATTTAACAAAAAGACATCATTAATTGCCAATATGATAACTTAATTCACTTAACCAAAGAAGTGAAATACCTAAATTATCCTTATGAGAACTATTAAAATTTGAGAGTCTCTCTCATCTATAGTACTCCCTCCGTTTAAAAAAAAATGACCTAGTTTGACTTGGCACGGAGTTTAAGAAAATAAAGAAGACTTTTGAATCTTGTGGTTATAAATTAAAGTTATGTCAAATGTACCAAAATGCCCTTTAATCTTATGGTCTTAAACATACCATGTGGAAAGTTGAAATTGAAAACTGAAAAAGAAAAGAGGTCATTCTTTTTTAAACGGACTAAAAAGGAAAGTAGGTCATTCTTTTTGAAACGGAGGGAGTAGTAATTTCTTTTTGATTGCTCATAAGTTGGGTTGAACTTAATGTTGAAGTTTAAAGTTGTGAATATAGAGTTCGAACATCATTTGATTGTTCATACTTTAGTTTGAACATGTGTTTGAGGTTTTTGTTGAAAATACAGATTTTATTAAACTCGAAAAACAACAATAACTCCACGTGTAGCAATTTCACCGCAGCACTACATGATACTCCTGATAGCTGTGAGGACGACGAAAATTACAGATTCTCCCTTATATATAGAAGTAATTTTTGAAAGTTGCCCCCCCTCCCAAAAAAAAAGAAAGTGGCTATAATTTTTCTGAAATAAATATGCACACACAAGCTTGGGCTTGAGCCCACCTCGTCAAATAAATCTGCACACACAAGGAGGGTTTTGCTGTAAGTTGTTACGGAACTTGGTTTTTGCGAAACGGGTAAGATCTCAAACAGGGACATGGCGGTAGAAGGGAAGCATCCTCAACAGGGCGTGGACTATATTATGGAGGTTGCCAGGCAGCGTGTTCAGCAGAGGGTGGGGCCTTTTTTACTCAACTATCAGTATATTGCACAGACCGATCTGGATTTATGTGTTATTTGACTTAATTGATCAATTGTTGGCTTACAGTCACCATGGGTCGATGGTGTTATGTCAAATGATTTCGATGCGAGGCTGAAGGGGACCAAACGACTCCTAGCATTGCTCTACAAGTCCAGTATGGCTATTACTGCTCTAGCTTCTTTACTGTTGATTTTGCATGTTACTTAAAGCATGGTATTATTGAAAAATTGGATGAGTTTCTGGAAGACCATCGTTTTTCTTCTCTCCAGGCAGGTAGTGACTAGTGAATGACTTCTTTTTGTGCCACACTTGCTTTGTTCTTATGGTTTTTCTTTCATAGGTTGCAGCTGCATTTGCTCTTGCAAAACTCGATACGGATCATTCCCCTGAATTTGCCCCAAAGCTAGAGCATGTTTTTCGCAATCTCGTGTATAAAAAGGTGTGTTTTAGAGCGAATGTATATTTCCTTTCCAGCTATAGGCTGAATGTGGTTTTGAATGTCAATTGATTGCTGGTTTACATGCAGTCAAGTCTTCGAATATTGGGCCGTTTTGGTTTTCTCTCAGATCATAGAATTCTGCTACTAGTGGCAATCAAACGACTCAGATCATTGCTCCCCAAAAAAGTGACTGCTAATAAAATGGGTCAAATTACAAACTCTGATGTTCTTGCTCAACTTTGGCGCATTATACATGGAAGCCATGATCGTGGCGTAAAGGTGGACAGTGATGTATTGAATACTATGTGCTTTTAGCTTTACACTTTCTTTATCCTTGTTGTTTTTCCTTGATAGGCTAAAGCTGCTTCGGTTTTCGTAAAATTCATTTCTCGTGCCAAGATTCTTAATCATAAGTATTTGATTAGACATGAGCTGCTGTGTAATCTTGCAATGCTTTTGCTTTATGATCTTTTGGACGAAGATGATGAGCTGGAGGTGAGTTTTAAAATGGCAACTGCATAGACTGAATTTATGTTGATTAATTTAGCAGGCTGATTGTATTTTATTTTCAACTATGTATACGCTTTGAATACATTCGCATTCAGTTTCGACACCGGCACCCCTGAACCTTTTCTTGTTCGTAAGGATTCGTGCACTTTGCTGTCTATGTGTAAAAAGAAGGATGTGAAGAAGGACATTGATTGGTTTATTCGAGGTTTCACCAACGTAGTATCAAGCATGTATAGGCTAGACCCACATTGTGTTCCACAACATACGGTATGTTGAAAAGTTATTGTTTGTGCATTCAAAATAGTCCTAGTAAAATAAAAGAAAAGAGGCTTACATTACTGATTACGATTTGTTTTCCAGGGTGAACATATAGTCTTGTTTCTTTGTAACCTACTTAAAGATGTAAAGAAGACAACTCTGGTAAGATGTGCATGCTGGGGACTTGCTAGTATTTCTCGTTCTAATCTTGGCATTATCAAAGGTGTCTTTATGAATAAATTTGAGGAAGAATTTTGTGAGCTGCTGATTCCTATCCTCAAGTAAGTGGAATGTTTTAGTTTTCCTCGTTTAACCTACTTTGTTATTATTGGTTCTGAGATATAAGTCAATTTATGTTTCAGGCACAAGTTTGTTTGTATTATAGTCCCAGCCCTCTATATAGTTACAGATATTCTCCGGAGTACGATATGTCCTAAGGTATATGATTCTTAAGGAGATTTTAGCAGCTTTCATGCTTGAATCCAAACAGAGAAAATAGGAACCAAATGATTTGAGAGGTGGAAACATCTTGAACAATATGCATTCAAAAGATACTTTGGCATGCTTTCTTTTTATTTTCAGTTCATTTCTCGACTCCACAACATTGTGGTTGGTTCACTACTATTTTTCCCCATTGACCCCGTCTAGGTAAGTGATTCATTACTTGATTTAGTATGGTTTCTCTATACATCTGACCCATATGTAATACAGTGGTTGCTATCATTTTTATTTCCGATACATGTACTCATAGTTTACAGGTTGGTTTGTTATTGTACAGTGGGTATCTTAGTGGTGGTGGATTGATATACACAACAAAACATATGACCAAAATTACTTCCCACCTTATTCTTAGGATTGACACTCCCCGACCGCCCTCCACCCACTTTTCCAGCATCGTGAAACCTCCTCCTCTTTACAGGAAAATCTGAAAAGAAATCTAGTATCTCCTAGTGTAGGCACTTCTATTACATCTACTACCCCCAAGCTTCCTTTGCCTATTTTCTAATAGTCTCCGGACTCCCGGGAACCCAGCCACTCAGCAAAACTGCCCATCTAGCAAGATTTAGTTGGTAATAAGAAAGTTGGAGTTGTCCTTGATTTAGTCTGGAAAGCATCTCCATACATGCACAGAGATTGTGCTCTGACACTCCCAAAGGGAGCATTGTACTTTCAGAAATCTCTTTAAGATGCCATGGAGGGGACTGCATCACATGCTATAGCAGAGTTTCTTTTGCAAAATATGAGCTTGATGTTTGTGTGATATTGATTGAAAAATGAAAATTCAGTTGGTATTTGCAAGTAAAAGCTTGAAGCAACTATTACATCATTGAATACACCAAGATTGTAGGATGATGAGTGCAATGTGCAAAGACAATTCTTGATTTTCTTTAAATCTTCGGCTGAAATGTAACAGTTACTTTATTTATTTCTATGTCAACTATATTCACAGCCACAGATCTTCTATGATTCTGTCTCCATTTCTGCCATATTGAGAATCCTAGAAATGAACAGCGGGGATTCCACGAGGGCCTACAATAAGGCTCGAAGAGGAAATCCAGAAGTGATGGTCTGCTACTTGATAGGATCCATTTGTCGTGATGGATATAATGGGGTCAAGGTATGTCAAATGGACAGCTAAATACAGCTCTTGCAACATTGTCTTCAAGTCTTCTTTAGGGGTGCGTTTGGTATGAAGACATTCTGGAAAATGTTTTCTTATTTTACGATGGTTGGTTGGACAAGTCTTACTAATAACATTTTATCTAGGAAAACAAATTATTAAAAAAATGAAGAAAATGAGTTCCTTAATAGGAGTAGAGAAAACAAGTTCTATAAGTGACATTCTAGGTTTATTGTATCCTCCCATCCACCTACCCAATGGTCACAACCCCTGCCCCTTGACCATCCCGCCGCCCCCAAGGCCCCACACCCCACTCCCTCCCACCTCTGTAGTTTTTTTGCTAGATTACATATAAATGCTCTTAGGGATAATATTTTTTTTTCTTACTTACGAAACACTAGAAATTAAGTACGAAACTAGCTTGTTTTCCCATAAAACATTTTCCTTCATACCAAACTCACCTAGGTCTTAACAGATTTTGCAGTTCTTGGGGTGGTTGATACGAGATTGATGAAAAAGTTGGTGTAGTAATAACAAATAGAAGTGCAAATTTGGATTACTGTCAAATTTCCTTTTTTTTTTTAGTGATCGACTCTTCATTCATCTACACAACCATTTATCTAAATAGTTGATTGTAATTTTTGAGCAGCGTGTAATTGACAGTGGAGCGATACAGAAATTGATCGAGTTGATTCCTTCTCAACAAATGAAGATTGATTGTGGAAGCCGTGGAAGCTGCATTCTCGAGCATATGGCTGCCAAAACAATTGAACTTGCTATTTCCTTAGGGAATCATAAGCAGATCATGTAGGTAGCATCTTTTTTGGGGTAATCATCTCTTCAATATTTCTGATATTCTAAATTTTGGTGTATTCTTGTTCTTTTGGCATTAGGCACTTGGTGGATCATGACATAGTAGAGGATTTGTGTGATTTGCTTGTGTGCAATGATAAAACAATTATCAATTCATGTCTAGCAGGATTAGGAAAAATATTGGATGTTGTAACAATGCAACATTCCGTGACATCTCGGATTAAAAGTTGCATTCTCAATCGGAGCGCTCAGATCCCAATGGTATCTCCGATATATACTTATTTTATTTTGTTAGTAGAAGTGACAAGATTAAAAACCTTAATGACGCTCATTATGGTGGTAGTGTACCGTTCATTATGAATTATTTTTTGTTAAGAGCACATATAAATGCTCTTGAGATAATATTTTCTTTGCTTACTTACTAAACACTAGAAAATACTTTAGAAACTAGCTTGTTTTCCAAAAAAAACATTTTCTAGGAAAATCTTACCAAACACACAGTTGGTCTTAACATATTTTGCTGTTATTGGGGTGGTTTAATATGAGATTGATGGAATAGTTGGTGTGGTAATTATTAAAAAAAGAAGTCAAAATTTGGATCCCCTACAAATTTCCTTTTTCTTTTAGTGAGACTCTTCATTCCTCTAAACAGCCATTTATCTAAATTGTTGATTGTAAATTTCTTAGCAGAGTGCAAATAAGTATATAATGAGCGCAAAATTGCGCAAGCTCCTTTCTTCTGAACAAAAAAAGGGTGCGACACTCCAAAAGCTCATGGATATTGCTGACAAAGAAATTGAAATTGCTATTTCAAGGTAACCTCCTTTTCGGGGTAATAATCATATCTTCGATGTGCTGATATTCTAAATTTTGGTGTATTATTGTGCTTTTGGCGTTAGGCGCTTGGTGAACCAGGGCATTGTAGAGGTTCTGTGTGTTTTGCTTGTGTGTGGAAATGAGGAAATGATCACTTCATGTCTAAAACGATTAAGAAACATATTTGACGTTGTAGACGCTAGTAGTGATGTGGCATCTTGGATTGGAAGGTCACTCATAGAGCTCCGACACTGACAGACAAGGTATTTCCACTATATACTTGTTTCCATTTTGTTTAGTTAGTAGAATTGTAGCAGAAAGATTAAAAAACCTTAATGACACTTATTATGGTGGTAGGGTACCTCATGGATTATGCTCCTAAGCAACCCTGATCATTGTAACATCCCGTACCTTTTCGACCTATGTGATGAACAATGGCTACTTAAGTTTCGAGACGCTATGAGTATGTATTTTGTAAGGTTGGTGATGAAAAAAAAAATTAATTAATTCGAGCCTCGTACATGTGATTAGATTTTAGTCGGAGATGTCTTGTGTAATACCCCATACATTTCCAACCTCATTTGGTACCTTGGAGTCATGTTTACTTGATGATTAAGGTCACTACGTAAGTATTTTGTAGTGTTTTGATAGGGTATTGGATGATATGCAAGTGTTAGAAAAAAATGGCTGAAAAATCCAGCAGGCCACTGATTCAGAGAACCTTCAATTCCTGCGCCACTGCTGCAAAGCAAGGCAGTGGCGCAAGGCACAACATAATTGGCCTTTCCGAGCTCGTTTTGCGACGAAATGCAACGACGATTCTTCCATGGTTTCTTTTGATTCCTTGGAGTTCCTTTAGCATTGTTAAGACTTCAAATACCTCGATACACTACTACATACTCCTACATGATCAAACCATGGAATACAAGAATTTACCAAAATGTTCAAAGAAGCCATAGGTGACTAGAATTCCTATTTTTGCGATTGAGGCTACGAATGAAAATCTCATAAGTGAATATTGTCGTGGCATTATGAAATTATTTAAACATGAGATATATGATGGATTATACATGAGAATTGGTGGGCTAGGATAATATGTGTGAATGGGCCAATTTGAGGCCCAAAATGGGATAAAATGCAAGGCCCAAAGGGGAAACAAAAGACCCATTCTTCCATTGACCAAATGGACATGGAATTTAATGCCAAAGAAGACTTGAGGGCCTATATATATGTGGAAGAATCAGATTTTTATTCCAAAAGACACACATCACTTTTCTAGAATTTTCAAGATAATTCCCTTTTGGCTTTGCAAACCCTAAGTCATCTTTTGGACAAGATCAACATATTCCAAGCCTTGGTAAGTATTTATTTTCATGGATTAATATCTTATATGCATAAAAGAATATGTATATCATGTTGGTTGTGCTTGGAAAAGTTGGTCATGGAACTTGGTGAGTTTGTATGAGATTTGTGGTATATGGAATTCAAGTGTGAATTAGGCCTTGTGCCTTTGATGAAAAAGCATGGTATGGACAAAATATGAACATGTATGGTGTTATTTTTGGTATAAAACTTGTTCTTTTCTAAAAGTGGGAATTTTGGGATTTTGGCCGATATGTGTTATGAGTTGAATTAAGGTGCTTTGATGGATTATTTGTGATGTGTTATGGATAAGAAAGTGTAAAGGAGAAGTATTGTGGTGAAATGTATTGATTTTCATGTATTGGTCAATGTTGGGAATATTATGGAATTTTTGGAATAATAGTATGATCAATGGTTTTGTCAAAGGGAAATGACGTGTTGAAAGCCAAACATGTAATTCATTGACATGGTATGCATTTGTAAAGTAATTGGTGGTTAATGTGAATTTCGTTATGTATTTGTAGACACATAAAGAAGGAGTGGGATTATTGTCTACGCATCTAAGGTTGTAGATTCGTATTGCGAATCCAAGGTATGCAAGGTTATTTTGTCCGTATCTTTCTACGGCCAATAGTGTTCACAATTGACATTTCTTTAGTTCTATTCCGAAATGTACCAAGGTATCCCATATGCACTTATTTATGGTCATTGTCATATATTTCCTACTCATTGATCAATTGTGAATCTCATTTCTCATATTCATGATTAATGTTCCGAAAGTTCAAAGAAGGCTATGTTCCAATATTCCAATAGTGCCTATACTTGTGTCTCTTGTTCATGGCTTCTTGTCCGATAGTTCCAATAGTATCATGGTGCTAGTGATGTTATATTTCTCATTGATATTTGTTCACATGTTCTTCACTTATTGGTCAATGATTCAAAGTTTCCAACAATGTTGTGTTCCAAAGTTCCAAAGTGATGTTATGATTATCAAAGTATCAATCTCAAGTAATGATCAAAGTAATGCAAATGTGGTCAATGATCAAGTACGGGTGGCAAGTCTAGGGGCGTAAGCCTAGCTCGACTCGATCCCGAGGTATGGATTTATGGGTGGCAAGTCTAGGGGCGTAAGCCTAGCTCGACTCGATCCCAAGGGTGGCAAGTCTAGGGGCATAAGCCTAGCTCGACTCGATCCCTATATGATGATATGAAAGACCCACTGATCAGTCGGGGCCCGGGTACATTGTGATATATGTGATAACAAGTGAGCATTGAGATAAAGAAAGTAATGAAAGCAATGAAAGCAATCCACATGGTTCCCAAAATGCAACATGGTGACTTATTCACATTGAGTATCCATATGTTTTGAGTTCATTGACATATTCCTTGACATATTCATGTGTTGTATAGTTTCATCTGAGCCTTGCATACTCAGTACTTATTTCGTACTGACCCCTCTCGGGGAATTTACCTTACTTGCTGCAGGCGCAGGTCCCAGTAGGCCTCCTCAGTAGATTGCCAGTGTTAGCGGCTCTTTGGTGAGCTCCAGCTCATTCGGGGCTTCTCCGAGTCAAAGTATATATGTTTTGGTATTGTACATGTTGTATAAAGCGGGGACTTGTCCCGACTTATGGTTCATTTTGGTCAATGCTCTTGTTAGAGGCTTTTGTAGACCGACGTGGGTGTACTAGTGTAAATGACACATGTTGTTTTGACTGGATGGCCTCAACGGCCAAGTTTCATATGTATGCCTAAATATGTCCCTTGTTCTCCTTTATTCGTATTTCATAATATTATGCAATGGTGGTTATGAATATTATATGCATATGATTGAGCATAGGCAAAGGTTGGTTCTCTCGGGCCTTATCGGCTACGGGTGCCAATCATGTCTCGATGGGATTCGAGGCGTGACAATCATCCGATTAAGTGCTTCTACGACTCAGTATGTTTACTAGAACATAGACTTTAACCAAAAAAAAAAAACATAGACTGCTCATGTCGAAGTTGCATCCTTCTATTCTCTTATATGTGTACAGTGTTTTGATATATTTTTTTTGGTCAACAACCAACATATTCTTATTCACAAAACTGGTAAGTACATCCAGCTTTACAACCCCTAACAAAACTGAACCTATAACTTCAGCTACTCACTATCCCTCCATTACTCTATACATTTACTCTCTGTAATATCTCCTCTATCCAGCCCCCCTACATCTATACTTGCATTCATTTTGTATTTTCTGACTAACTATCTAAGGTTTCACCACTTTCAAATCCCAAAGGGCTGCATTCCTTGTTAAAGACCACAACACCAGCACATGGACAAAAGTCACAACACAATAGGAGTCCTAGTTGTTAGACAATTCCTAGTAGTATTTGGCTATTTGTTTCCTAGTCAATTTTGGAGTAGTAGTTTCTAGGTAATTACGGTATTTGGTAGTTTTCTGTTTTCTAGTCAATTTTGGATTAGTATTAGGTCTCTGATGTATGCCTATATAAGGGGTGTTATTCACCATAATAAATCATTACTTTGAGTTGTGTTCAACAATTTGGTATCAGAGCCAGGTCCATCCCCGTTTGGGCTCCCGGTCCACGCGCCAGTTAGGCCCTGGGCGTGAAGGGGGGTGTTAGAGTGGGTAAAAGTCCCACATTGGTTGGGGAATGGATTGGTGGTTTGCTTATATGGACTTGGGCAATCCTCCCCTCATGAGCTAGCTTTTGGGGTTGAGTTAGGCCCAGGTGCCATATCTTTACATGGTATCAGAGCCGGCAAAAGATCATAACTGCTTAACGGAAGGTTGTTCTTCTTCCCACACAATGGGTGATATGCAGCAAGTAGGAGTTGGTGGTGGAATCAAGAAGCTCAACAATCAAAACTACAATACATGGTCAACGTGTATGATGTCTTATATGCAAGGCCAAGACTTATGGGAGGTCATCAATGGCAGCGAGGTTGAAAAACCACAGACAGATACAGCTGGTACGTTAAGAAAGTGGACCATAAAGGCAGGAAAAACAATGTTTATTTTGAAGACAACAGTTGAAGATGATGTCTTGGAGCATATTAGAGATGCCAAGACTCCGAAAGAAGCATGGGACACGTTTAAGACTCTTTTCACAAAGAAGAATGACACAAGGATCCAACTTCTAGAAAGCGAGCTATTGTCGATAGCACAACGTGATATGACAATTGCTCAATACTTCAACAAGGTGAAGATGTTGTGCCGAGAAATTTCTGAGTTAGATCCAGAGGAAGCCATTGGAGAAACCAGGACAAAGCGAATAATTGTTCATGGTTTGAGGCCCGAGTATAGAGGCTTTATTGCTGCTGTGCAAGGATAGCAGAAACAACCATCAATCGTGGAGTTTGAAAATTTGCTAGCTGGTCAAGAAGCATTAGCTAAGCAAATAGGAGGAGTTTCTTTGAAAAGTGAGGAGGAAGCTCTGTACGTTAATAAAAGTAGAGGTGAAATCAAGCAGAATGATTTTGGTGGATCTAGAAGATATGATGGTAACTCAAAACAATACGATAGGAAAAAGTTCCCAGGAAAGTGCTTCAATTGTGGAAAGATGGGTCATAAGGCAATAGATTGTTGGTTTAAAAAGGAAAAAATTGCTGAAGGCAATAGAAAAGAAAAAACTGCAGAAGGTAATGTTGCTACATCCAATGACGATGATGAATGGGATGCTGAGGCGTGCTTTGCAGCTGAAGAGGAGCTAGCTCTCTCAGCAATGACAAGAGACCATATTGATTATGAGAATGATTGGATTGTCGATTCAGGTTGCACAAACCATATGACGGGTGTGAAAGAAAAATTACAGAATTTGTCTCAATACAGGGGAAGTCGTGTGGTTGTAACAGCTGATAACTCCAAGCTATCTATTGCTCATGTCGGCAGTACAATGTTATCACCTATGTGTGGCGTTGACGATGTACCACTTCAAGGTGTTTACCATGTCCCAGGTATGAAGAAGAATTTATTATCAGTAGCACAACTAACATCCTCAGGCCACTATGTTCTATTTGGTCCCGAAGATGTTAAGGTATATGGCAAGCTCAACATTACAGAAAAGCCAATGATGGAAGGAAGAAAATTAGACTCAATCTATGTGTTGTCAGCGGAAGCTGCATACGTAGACAAGGCGAGGAAGAATGAAACAGTTGATCTGTGGCATATGCGACTGAGTCATGTTAGCTTTTCCAAGCTGAATGTGATGATGAAGAAGTCAATGCTCAAGGGGCTGCCACAACTAGAAGTAAGAACAGATGCAATTTGCGCAGGATGTCAATATGGAAAAGCACATCAACTACCATATAAAGAGTCCAAATTTAGAGCAAAGGAAACACTTGAGTTGATACACTCAGATGTGTTTGGTCCTGTGAAACAACAATCAATTGGCGGAATGAAGTATATGGTAACATTTATCGATGATTTTTCCAGATACGTATGGGTGTATTTTATGAAGGAAAAATCCGACACTTTCACAAAGTTTAAGGAATTCAAGAAGGAAGTCGAAATAGATCTTAACAAGAAAATTGGTTGTTTGCGAAGTGATAACGGGGGCGAATATACCTCAACAGAGTTTCTGGAGTTTCTTCGCAAATGTCGAATAAATCATCAGTTCACATGTGCTTATACTCCGCAACAAAATGGGGTTGCGGAGAGAAAGAACCGACATCTTGCAGAAATCTGTCGAAGTATGCTTCATGCAAAGAATGTACAGGGAAGATTTTGGGCTGAAGCAATGAGGACAGCAGCCTTTGTGATTAATAGGCTTCCACAACAAAGGTTGGATTTCATATCACCATTTGAGAAAGTGTGGAACCTTAAGCCTACAGTTAGCTACTTTCGTGTCTTTGGATGTGTGTGCTATGTCTTTGTACCTGATCATTTGCGCAGCAAAATTGAAAAAAAAAGCTGTCAGGTGCATCTTTGTAGGATATGATAATCAAAGAAAAGGATGGAAATGTTGTGATCCTACAACTGGAAGGTGATACACATCCCGAAATGTAGTGTTTGACGAAGCATCCTCATGGTGGTCTTCAGAAGATGGTACACTGTCAAGCTTGGATATATTCAAAGATGAGCTGAAAATTATTCCTTTGAGCTTAGGAGAAGTTGAAGTTGATAAAGATAACCATGGGACAACTCAAAATCCATGGAAAACAGGTGTCTACCAACAACCTGATGAGGAAGGAGAAGAAGACAATCCAACTCCTCCTAGAAGAGGACAGAGAATTCGCAAGCAAAATCCTAAGTACGCCAATGCCGCTATAGTAGAAGGAGCTGCAGAAGAACCTGAAACATTTGAAGAGGCATCTCAAAATTCGGAATGGAATAAAGCTATGGAAGAGGAGATTTCTGCATTAGAGCAAAATCAGACTTGGGAGCTCATGCCGAAGCCAAGAGATGTCAAACCCATTTCTTGTAAATGGGTTTATAAAGTGAAGCGTCGTGCCGATGGTTCTGTTGAGAGAAACAAAGCTCGTTTGGTGGCTCGGGGTTTTTCTCAAAAATATGGACTAGACTATGATGAAACCTTCAGTCCAGTAGCCAAGCTCACAACAGTACGTGTAGTGTTGGCGCTTGCAGCAAGCAAATATTGGAAGTTATGTCAAATGGATGTGAAGAATGCATTTTTGCACGGGGAACTGGATAGGGATATTTACATGACTCAACCAATTGGTTTTGAAAGCCAAAAACATCCAGAGTATGTTTGCAAGTTGAGAAAAGCACTTTATGGATTAAAGCAAGCACCAAGGGCTTGGTATGGAAAGATTGCTGAATTTTTGACACAAAGTGGCTACGTAGTGACACCTGCAGATTCCAGTTTATTTGTTAAAATCAATGGAGAGAAGCTGTCCATTGTGTTGGTCTATGTTGATGATTTAATTATAACAGGTGACTGTGAAGAAGACATTGTGGGGACGAAGCAAAATTTATCAGTTCGGTTTCAAATGAAAGAGCTAGGAGAGCTCAAACACTTCCTCGGTCTAGAAGTTGACCATACTGAAAAAGGGATGATTCTTCACCAGCATAAATATTCTAAAGAGCTGCTGGAAAAATTTGGAATGGTCAATTGTAAGCCAACGATGACACCAATGGAATCAAACGTGAAAAATTGTCCTCATGATGGGAAAGATTTGTTGGAAGCAACTATGTATAGGCAGTTGGTGGGTAGTCTTATCTATCTAACACTAACTAGGCCTGACATATCCTTTGCAGTTGGTGTATTGAGTCGACATATGCAAGAGCCAAAGAAGCCTCATTTGGAAGCAGCTCGGCGAGTTCTGAGGTACGTGAAAAATACTCTTGAATATGGTATTCATTATGAGAAAGGTGGAGAATGCAAGTTACAGGGGTACTGCGATGCGGACTATGCTGGTGACTATGACACTCGACGGTCTACAACTGGGTACGTCTTTAAATTGGGGTCAGGAGCTATTTCTTGGTGTAGTAAGAGGCAGCCTACTGTGTCGTTATCTACAACAGAGGCGGAGTATCGAGCCGCAACTATGGCAGCACAGGAGAGTACATGGCTTGTGCAACTATTAAGGGACCTACATCAACCAGTGGATTATGCAATTCCTTTACATTGTGATAACTTATCAGCAATTCGTTTAGCAGAAAATCCAATTTTTCGTTCAAGAACTAAGCATGTGGAGGTGCACTACCATTTCATCAGAGAGAAAGTTTTGCAAGAAGAGATCACACTGAAGCACATTGGAACCGAAGGCCAAGTAGCAGACTTGTTCACAAAAGGTTTGAGCATCAACAAGTTTGAAGACTTTCGTCATCAGTTAGGCATGGTGGCAAGGAGGAAAGCTGGTGTCGAGGGGGAGTGTTAAAGACCACAACACCAGCACATGGACAAAAGTCACAACACAATAGGAGTCCTAGTTGTTAGACAATTCCTAGTAGTATTTGGCTATTTGTTTCCTAGTCAATTTTGGAGTAGTAGTTTCTAGGTAATTACGGTATTTGGTAGTTTTCTGTTTCCTAGTCAATTTTGGATTAGTATTAGGTCTCTGATGTATGCCTATATAAGGGGTGTTATTCACCATAATAAATCATTACTTTGAGTTGTGTTCAACATTCCTTGCCTTCCAAATATGGTATATACTAGCTGCAGTGACTGCTTAAAGCAGGGCTCTGCTAGTCTTCCCCGCTGCTCGCCTTGCAATTCTTGACCACCATCCTCATATATCTTGATTCCTCAGCTTAATCTTCAGCCAATCCAGCACAATATTTATGCACCTTTGTGAAAAAACACACAAAAAACAAGTGTTCTATACATTCTACAGGAGCTCTGCAAAGCAAACAATTGGCATCAGGGACCACTCCAAACTGTACCAATCTATCTCGGGTCATTAATCTTCCATGCATTGTGAGCCAGCTAATAAAACTATGTTTAGGGACATTGGTAGAGCACCCGTCCCCGAAAGAACGACCAATCCTCCCCTGTACCTCTACGCCATGTGTAGCCACAGTTTACAGTATACACACCATTTGGTTTTAACCAATTATTTCCAACATACCCTGCTCCATATTGATCCTTGATATTGCAGATTCTTTTCCAATACCAGCTGCAATCAGTTGGGGCAGTATACTCCCACCATGCTACTCCTTTGAGATAGATGTTATTGATCCACTTAACCCAAAAGGTTATCAGCCTTGTTAGCTACATGCCATACATATTTTGCAACTACTGCCTCATTCCAAGTTACCCTTCAGTAATCCCCAACCCTCCTCCTCGTTTTGGTCTGCACACCAAGTCCCATGCAATTAAAGGCGCTTTGCTGGTTTGTAGTTGTCCAGTCTACAAAAAGTTGCTACACAGTGCAGTTATTTGTTTCATCAGTCTTGGTCAAGTCTGTTGATATTTGAAATTCTATTTTGTTATCAAAGACTCGCTTGACCCTATTGAGGAGGCTCATCTAAATACTCACCCGGTTTTCTTTGTTCTTTCCCCGCATTTTGTTCGCAGATTCTGCTCCTTGTGGCTGAGGGGATCCTGTTTCGAGTATTTGTCAGTGGTGAGGCAACCATCCTAGTTCGTGGTGGCGCGCCTTCTATTGTTTATTTACTGTTTTCTTTTCAGACTATTGGTTGTCTTTAACTTTTGTTACGCTCTTATTATGTGTTCATGACTTAAGACCTGTGGATTGACGTTATATAATATTATGCAATGTTATGAACTTTAATTTTTTTCTCCATCAATTATCCAATTGATTTTTTCTCAGAACAAATTATCCAATTAATTAAGGTGGGTTAAAGTTAGGTAAGGATATGCTTGGTGTGGGCTAGTCCGTCATGGCCCATGGAATTTGGGTCGTGACAAACTATATTTGATCCCGAGATGAGTTATCTGCAGCACTCTGAAAGCTCATGAACTCATTATAAAAAGGGAAAGTACAGAAATGACCATTCGGTCAAAACTATCAAACACTATTATTAATTTTATATATATTATATATATGATTAATTTGCTTACCAACTATTAAATAGTATGGTATTGCTTGCACACAATTTAATATTTGCATAATTCAACCTCCAAACCATCTACCAAATTGTTGTGTGTGAATAAAGTTTCACATTGATAGCAAAAATTGGAAAGCATATGTGAGGTGCAACATATCTTCATGGTGCAAGGTCTTTTGAAAAAAATTGCGAACTTAACACATACTAGACAATATTACACCTTATTAAGAGTATTCTTAGACCGTTCTGATCCGAGCACTGATATAAGAAGCCAGAAGTGTAGCAAGTATAATGAAGGTAGATGTCAGTGTCGGCTCAATTTATTTCCCCTTACGAGTTCAGAGACACATACAAAAAGAAGCTAGTTATGACATTTGATTGTTATAAAATACTTGGATAATATTGTGCCATACGATGAATCTCGAAAAATTGACCCGTGAATTATGGTGATGGACCAAACGAAGCTTAGTTCGAGGGGAAGATCGTTGGTTGTACGAATAAAGTTTCACATTAGTAGCTGAAAAGATTGAAAACATACATATAAAATTCAGCATCTCTTAATGGTATAAGGTAACCATAAAGGCTTAACCCAAAGAGGACAATATCACGTTGTGTTAGAGTATTTATGGACCATTCTAGCCAATACAAACTTAATTAGCGGTATTTGATTAATTATATGATGGCCTTGGGGGTTCTCAAGAATGCAACATTATTTGTTAGGAATAACACTTAGAATGTCTCACTCTCCTAAAACCCTACCTAATTTTTGTCTAAACAAACGTTTGTCGTCAACAGAGGCCAGCCATGGACGGTGGCTAGCCCTCCAATTTTGTCGAACCTTACTGATTTTCCACATTTGGGAGGGGGTTACACAAATCCACAATCGTTTCATATTAATCAGAATACTCATAATGACAATTCGTTCTCAGATTTATTACAACAAGATGACCAAGCGATGGAAGAGCCATCCAAATTAGTCACTTTTGTGGATGGCATGCCGCATTTTACAATGGACAGCAGCAGAGGTGGAAAAGATGAACATAAAGGAAGAATTGCAATATGTAGTAATAGGCAAGTTTGCATATGTTTATGAATTTAATGACGGAATTTAGAGTCTATAATGTTTTATGGTAATGAGTTGGCATAAAATGGATGACTTGCAAGTCTTAGTACGACGGTACTATAATGTGACTGCCATAATGAAAGACTCTATGGATAAAGGTTTATGAAAATTGTTTTAATGGGGCGTACTTAGGGATTATGTGGTTCACAGAGAAGGTGTAGTCCTTGGGACAGACGCCGGAAACCTATGTTTTCCGACATAGGGATGGTTTGCTCTTAAATGAGATGACCTTGATACGCACCTCTATGAGGGTGGTATGTTATGATGGCCACACTATGTTCATCTTAATTCATGAGGCAAACATGGATTGGGGCCCTGCCGGTTGGGTGAATACCGGACCTATATCAGCCCGTGGGTTACTTAAGGTCGGTGAAACTACATAGTCCATGAAGTAAAGTTTAAGGATGATTATGTTTTATTACCAAATATCTTATCTCAGGATGTTTACACTTGTGAGTTACATTTGGGTATCTTATGGTTTATAAATGTTTATCTCTGGTTTTCTTTACTGACCTTATGATATAAATGTTTTGAAAATCTTATATTATTATTATGTAAACTGTTTTGGTCCCTTTACCTTGGGTTGCATACCAGTACTCATCGTACTGACCGTCCCCGGACACTACATCCTTTCATGATGTAGGTTCCGAAGCCTTTACTCGAGACCCGGTTCAGCACTAGGATTCACACAGGGCAACAGTTCGTAAGTGATGAGCCATCCATCTTTCGGAAGGTATTGTGTTTTACTTTCTTAGACTGGTATTGCCGGGGCCATGTTCCGTCTTAGGATTTCATTCGTATTTTATTATAGGCTTCGTAGACATACGTTGGTAAATGTTTCATGATGTTCTCAAGACCTTTGGTTTAAAGTATTAATTCAACATTGAACCATTGTTTATGGGTCTATTTCCGCATTGTATTTATAACTATGCTTATGATGTAATGCTAAGGGGTTTCTCGGGCCGTCATTGGTCTGGGATGCCCGTTTTGGCTAGGGCCTCGACTTGGGTCGAGACAAACTTGGTATTAAAGTGCGGTTCAGGGTCCCAGGGTGTTTATGAAGCCGTGTCTAGTAGAGTCTTGCTTATGGTTGTGTTGTGCACCACAGTTATAATCAGGAGGCTACAGGGCATTTAGGATATGTTTCCCATTCTTTCATACTCCACATCGTGCAATAGTGTTGTCCATAAGAAAGCTATCCAGATTCTTGCCTAACTCTAATTCTGTTGGCTATGTCTCATTATCGAGGTGGTACAAGTGCAAAAGCTCAAATTCCTAACAATGTGATCCTTTTCGATTGAGTCATCAAATAGCTACAAAACTTCACAAGGACATGAGATAAGTCCATTTGTGCATCAAAGTCTATTCATTTAAACGTATACCCCTATCTTCATGAATCGTGCGGTTGAGTCAAAGTGAGACGTCTATTCGGACCTTTTCAAGAACCTTGTTATAGATGGCTTGCTTAAGGGGAAAATATGTAGCTCAATGTTGGGGGTAATGTTTCCACCCAAGAGATAGTGTAAATTAGGGTGTCATAATAAACTACAAGCCGTAAGATGACCCCAAAGCCAGAAATATGAAGTCATAAGTTTAGAAGTTAGAGGGAGGGTAACTTTTGAGTGAAAAAAATATATAGTTGCAGTTGTGTAACCTTCGTGTGGAAGGGGTGGTATGCCCTTATGGTGATTGGCTAAGGCTGTTGCAAGATTTGTAGGTTTTATGGTAGTTAGTAGGGGAAATGATTAGTCATGATGATTTAGAATTTATTTGAAATAGGGAAGGAGCTCATGATGGCTAGTTGTAGTAGTAAAATTCATCATAGATTGTGAATGGAAGGATAAAGTGGCTGATAATTTATAAATTTAGAATCCAATTGGCAAGTCTTTGAAAGGGAGACTCAATTATGTTTATAGAACTTTGAAGGTAGTTTAAATGCATGCATGGGTAATGTAACACCCCGTACTTTTCTAACCTCACTTGATACCTTGGGTTCATATCTACCTAGGTGTTGAGATGCCATGAGTATGTGTTTTATAGTGTCATTGGTGAAACATTTGATATCAGACCTAATATGTGCGATTAGACTTTCGTAGGAGGTGTTTTGTGATTTCGTGGAGCATTTGGGTAATACCCCGTACACATTCTAACCTCATTTGGTGACTTGGAGTCATGTTTACTTGATGATTAAGATCACTATGTAAGTATTTTGTAGTGTTTTGATAAGGTATTGGACGATATGCAAGTATTGGAGAAGTGGCCGAAAAATTCAGCAAGGTGCTGAAACTTGCGCCACACCCCCTGAAACAGGGTAGGTGTTGCGCAAGCCACCTGATTCAGAGGGGGTTCATTTCTTGCGCCACAGCTTGCTTTGCAGCTAGTGGCGCAAGGCACAAATATTGTGCCTTTCCGGACTCGTTTTGTAACGCAATTCCATAACGATTCTTGGATGGTTTCTTTTGGTTCTTTGGAGTTCTTTGAGCATTGTTAAAGCTTCAAACACTTCAATACACTCCTACATACTCCTAAATGATCAAATCATGAAACATGAATAGTGATCCAAAATGTCTAATGAAGCCATGGGCGACTAGAATTCCTATTTTTGCGATCGAGACGACGAATGAGAATCTCGTAAGAGAATATTGTCGTGACATTATGGAATTATGTAAACATGAGATATATGGTGAATAATACATGAAAGTTGATGGGTTAAATGGATATGTGTTATTGGGCCCAAATTTAGGCCCAAAATGGGATTAAAGACATGGCCCAAAGGGCAAAATAACCCATTCTTCCATTTCGACCACATTTAATGCCAAAGGAATGGCTAAGAATGACTTGGGGTCTATATAAAGGCCCCAAAATCAGATTTTATTCATCCAAAACTCTCATGCCTCTTAAGATATTTTCTCAACATTTCTCTAAGTTCCAAACCCTAAAGCAAATAGTTCCTTTGGACTCTTTGGACAAGATCATCCTATTCCAAGCCTTGGTAAGTATTTATTCTCATGGATTAACATATTATATGCATGGGAGATTATGTATATTATTATAGTTGTGTTGGCAAGGTGGTGAATAGTAAATTTTTGCTTTTGGTGAAAGATGTGCTATCTTGGTGATTTGAACTTGAATTAGGACTTGCGCCTTTGATGAAAAAGCATGGTATGGACAAAATATGAACATGTATGGTGTTATTTTTGGTATTACACTTGTTATTGTCTATAAGTGGAAATTGTGGGATTTTGGCCGATATGTGTTATGAGTTGTATTAAGATAATTTGATGGATTATTTGTGATGTGGTATGGATAAGAAAGTGTAAAGGAGAAGTGTTGTGGTGAAATGTATCAATTATCATGTATTGGTCAATGTATGGAATATTGGGGGATTTTTGGAATAATAATTTGATCAATGATTTTGTCAAGGGGAAATGGCATGTTTAAGGGCAATCATGTGACTCATTGATGTTATATGCATTTGTAAAGTAGTTGATGGTTAATGTGAATCCCGTTATCTATTTGTGTTGTAGAGTGACACATAAAGAAGGAGCGGGACTATTGTATTCACCTCTAGGATTATATATTCGTATTGCGAATCCAAGGTATGTAAGGTTACTCTGTCCGTATCATTCTGCGGCAAATAGTACTCATATTGACTTTACGCTTGTCCTATTCCGAAATGTGCTAAGGTATTCTATATCCGGTTATCCATGGTCATTGTCATATATTTCCTACTCATTGATCAATTGTGAGCCTCATGTCTTATATTCATGGTTAATGTCCCAAAGTTCCAATAGTGATTATACTCATGTCCCTTGTTCATGAATTATTGTTCAATGGGTCCAATGGTGTCATGGTGCTAATAATGTTATATTTCTCATGATGTTTATTCACATGTCTCTCACTCATTGGTTAATGATTCAAAGTTTCCAACAATGTTATGTTCCAAAGTTCAAAGTAAAGTTATGACCCTCATTGTACCAATCTCAAAGTAAAGAACAAAGTAATGCATATGTGGTCAATGATCAAGTATGGGTGGCAGGTCTAGGGGCACAATCCTAGCTCGACCCGATCCCGATGCACTGATTTATGGGTGGCAGGTCTAGGGGCATAAGCCTAGCTCGACCCGATCCCGATGCACTGATTTGGGGGTGGCAGGTCTAGGGGCATAAGCCTAGCTCGACTCGATCTCGGTGCATTGATTTATGGGTGGCAGGTCTAGGGGCATAAGCCTAGCTCGACCCGATCCCAACATGACGATATGTTATGTAAAGACCCACTGATCAGTAGGGGCCCGGGTACATTGTGACACATGTATTGATAAACGAGCATTGAAGTAAAGAAAGCAAAGAAAGCAATGAAAGTAATACACATGGTTTCCAAAATGCAAATGGTGACTTATTCACATTGATTATTCATTGGTTTTGAGTTCATTGAAATATTCATGTATTGTACAGTTTCATCTGAGCCTTGCATACTCAGTACTTATTTCGTAGTGACCCCTCTTGGGGAATTTACCTTACTTGCTGCAGGTGTAGGCACTAGTAGGCCTCCACAGTAGGTTGCCAGTCGTTGCAGATCATTGGTGAGCTCCAGCTAATTCGGGGCTTCTCCGAGTCAGAGTGTATATATGTTTTGGTGTTGTACATGTTGTATAAAGCGGGGACTTGTCCCGACTTTTAGTTCATTTTGGTCAATGCTTTGTTAGAGGCTTTTGTAGACAGATGTGGGTGTATAAATATAAAAGGGATATGTCGTACTTGACTTGGTGGCCTCAACGGCCCAGTTTCACATATGTAGATATATATCATGTTCCATGAATTCCATTGTTGGTATCTATAGCTGTTATGTGCTTATGGGTTTCTTATGGCATGCATATGATTGAACATAGGCAAAGGTTGGTTCTCTCGGGCCTTGTCGGCTACGGGTGCCAATCATGTCTCGATTGGATTCGGGGCGTGACAGGTAAGTAGATGTGATGTGAGGAAGTAGAATGTGCTAATAGATCATAATGGGTTACATTATAAGATTAGATCGGCTATCGTTATTATCTGGCTTTACCCCTTGATTTTTATCTAGTTGTAGTAAACTAGTATAGTATGTGAGAAGATGTGTAATGAATATTAAGGTGTAGTAGTAACATTGTGAAGAAGAATATGCTTGCAAGCCACAATTAAGTAGAAGAAGAAATTAAGATCGATTATTTTGTCAAAATTTTGGTGGACTAGTATTTCCTGATTTTATCTGGTAGTTGTGAGCTAGTATAGTATGTGGGTTGTTTCATTAGCAATCCATATTTTGTATTAGCCGCTAAGTTTGAACTTTAGATGTTGAGTGTGGTGAAAAGAATGATAGCTTGAAAAAGGTAAAGTTGGCTTTATGAAAAAAAATGAATCTAGCAGGCTGAATTTAGTGTGTGGAACAGTTTAAGTTGATACCTTATGGAAGGTTTGAATGTGTAAGTGTGTATTATGTATAAATGAGGACTAGTGTTGTAGTAGAAAATTGTGGCTAAATTATTAGATGGATAAGAGCCTTAAGTTATAAGAATAAGGTGTGCTCGATCTTGAGTTATGAGTGTCATGTGTACCTAGTCCATATTCTTGAAATGCTTAGTATGGAGAAGTTTAGGTAGTTGTTATATGGTGTTCTTTAGAGATGAATTGAGGGAATTATAGATAGACAATGTGATTCCATGGTATAGTAGTCAAAAATTCGTTAAACTGTGAGGCTATGAGATTAGAGGTTTAATGCTAATATGCTAATGAGTGGAGAATGGATTGTTATATGTTAGAGAATGTGGATGTGTGTGCCTATGAGATTGTAAGTTATAGGGCGATGACTATAGAGGCTAGCAAAAGTTAAGATTAGTATCCCTGAAAGAGATCTCCTAGAAAGAATTTAGTGTATTCATGTTATAGTTTATCAGAGTGAGTTTAGCGTTCATGTGTATAGTGATACCCCTATTGTGTTGAGTGTTGTGCTTATAGATTTAATGAGAGGATATGTTCGCAAGTCTAGGATAGTGACCTTTGAGCTAAAGGGGAAATGATTAACTAAGGCAGATCTTGAATTTTCTCATAGTGGTGAGTTTCAGGGAAGAGTCATGATGAGATCTATTCTTATTCGAGCAAATTCCTCCTACTTAAGTTTAAGAGGACATTCCAACAATGTCTTATGTATTCAAATTCCTAAGGTCCAAGTTCTCTATGCAACTTATGTCCATGCACCTACCCTTGAACTAGAAGCAATAATGTTTCTCAGCGATCCAAAAAAAATAAAATTCTAAGAAGCTATACTTTTCATATATTACCAACTCCACATTTTCTAGGTGAACGCATGACTTTTCTTAGTTCCCTAATGAGAAGTAGTAGCTTCAGACAAAAAAATTAGTCGTATTCCTTAAATTTATGAATTGAGACGTATGTTATACAACTCGTGATATGCACTCATGTTTCTCTGTATGCCCAGTCCTAAGAACTCATGACATGTTATGTATATGTCAAAACTATCTCTATTCATTCTCTATGCATTTTATATATGAAGTATTCATGCCTATTGTACCTTACTTACAGGTCCTATTTTGGGTGTCAGGGCTCCAACAAGTATAATCTATGGATAAATAATATCCCTCTCATTCCGAACCATTTTCACTTTAATCCTCCGGTGACTTTGCTTATGGTATGATAGTGGTGTTGAAAATAGTTGTGTCATGATTTTGTTGGGAGAAAGTAGATGTTCCTTGTTGTGAAAAATTAGTGGTGTAATTTCTCCATCCAAAGAAATTATAAATGTAGACGACTTATTGCATAAGGTATAGTGGATGAGGAATATATGATGTGACTTCATTAGAAGTGATTGAATTGATAATTCTAGGTGTGGGAGACCCTAAAATGCGTGTATTAGTAGGCTTGGATGACTTGGTTGATTTATAAGAGGGACACATGGTGTAAAGCCTTGTGAAAGAGATGGAAGTTGCTAATAGTAGGTGTGAAGGTCTGTAAAGAGGGTGCAGTAATGATAAGCCTGAATATTATGATTGATAGATATGCAGACCATTGTGCTATGGGTCTAGTACTCCTTTCTTAAGATTTGAGGTTGTTTGATTATAGTGATAAGATGGAGTACTATTCTTAGATGAATGTAAAGCATAGAGCCCTGTAGCTTAGGCTAGTACCTTTTAACTCCGAATTAGACTTTAACATGGAAGCATTATGTAGTTAGACTCAGGCTCTTGTAGTTATGAATGTTACAGGGGAATTGTAAGTTGGAAATTCTGAAGTGTGGTTTTCATAGTAGAAAGAATAGTTGAGAAGTGTCACTAAATTTAAAGACTATTAGACAGACAATTTAAGGTGGAGAATGCTTCTATCCTTATGTCCCGCAAAAAAAATCTTATTTCATGTCTTGTATATATCTTAGTCAGGCTGATGATTTCCAAAAAAAATCATCTCCTACGTTGTTATGATTATGTTTCATAGAACTCATGTCCAAGATCATGTCTTTGTCAAGTCTCATTATCTCATGATTTGTGCTTGCACGATTTGCTTGGGGTTGTCATAAAGCTCCTGTCGCGCCCTATTTCGAACCGGTCAAAACAGCACCGCAACATATAGTGGCTGGGACTCTCTCTGTGGTTTTGAAAATTATTTGTTTTGAGTCGCCACCTAACTTTTGGGAAAAACTAGGAAAACCATTTTTTTTGTAATGTAAAAACTTTGTTCTAGTCTGCGGAAACCTATGAGATTCTAAGTAAGAGTTTTGGTTACTCGAGGAGAAGGTATTAAGCACCCCTCAGAGCCTATCCAAAGATAGTCCTTAAACTTAGTTTTAGAAAAATATTTGGGAAATAGTTGCCTCGTTATTTGCTAAAAAAATAATGATAAGAAAACCTTTATTATTTTTTGAAAAAAAAAAAAAAAACTTAAGGCATATAAGATATACCGCTACCATATACTAGGAAGTAATATAAGTATTACAGAATATGTATATGTATTTAAAAAATGAAATGAAGGAAAGAAAACTTAATAATAATCATGATTGTAAAAAACAACGTAATTTTACTGTATAAATATATTGAAAGACATACTAAACTAAACAACGTAATTTTATTGTATAAATATATTGAAAGACATACTAAACTAAAAATATTAAATTCATAATTGTGTCTATTATAAAGTAAAAATAATGATAAATATATATGTTTCGAAGCACGTGAAGATTTTAAAGCTAAACACAACTTGAGATATTAAAAAAAAAAGAAAATCCACATTCACTTCATTTGCAAATTTAGTATATGAAAATAGATAAAATTAATATAATAGATGCAAGTAGATAAAAATTAACATGATAAATGAAGGTAGATGAAAATTAATGTAAAAATAAGATATGCGTAAATGTAAGAATAGTTGAAATAAAGTGTAAATAATAATAGTAAGGATAATTTGAAAACTAAATAAATAAATGATAATAATGATGAAGTATACCTTGTATATGATAGTGTGTATATATATACACCTCGCGCTTTGACCCTTTGAAATCTAAAAACTCAAACAAGTTGGAAAATAGAAAGTAACGTAAAATATTGGGATTATTTCATTTATTGAAATAAGTTGAAATTGGTGAATAGGTCGCTTTTAAGAGAAAAATCTGAATTTTAGCTATTCGTACAATAATATTATAACTCTCTTTTGTTTTTTGTTTTGTTTTTGCGAGAATGTTGAGGTTGCGACTTTGTTCTTTATAAAAACATTTTTTGAGGTGAGAAATTAGCTTAAAAAGCTAACCGAATATTAAAGTTGCTGAAGCCCTCTTTTTATTTAAGAAAGATTCCATTTAACTAGTCACGTGTTAATTGCGAGAAATGTGGGAACGTTTTAGAGATGATCCGCAAATATTAAAGCAATATAAACACAATAAGCAAATGATAAAATTCCGATAACCAATAATAATTAAACACCATTTCAAGTTTCAAAAGACTAACAACATAACATGAATGATAAATAAAGAGAAGGGACTAAGAGATACTACACTCCTAACGGAGTTTGAGCTTCTAATTTACACGACTCCGAGGCTCTGTAATCCTAGTAGTGGTTGACCCGAAATTTGGGTCGAAATGGAGTTTCAATTGAAACTCCAACTCCCGGGGTTCACATGAAAATAAAAAACAATAAAGATTAGTGACCGATCAAGGTACAAGAGCACGCACCAAACATGAACATTAAAGATTTGACTAAAATATTACTCTAATATGTAAAGTTCATTTTTATCGAACAACAGCAAACTGCTACTTTTTGAGTTTAACATGCTGTCAATATACACATGAAATCTGCACCAAAGAATCCACCTAAATAACTAAAGCAACCAATCAAATAATTAAACTTGGCCTAAACTTTCCAGATGACCACTTAAACACAAAGATAGACAAAACATCTAAGCATTTGAAACATTCCAAACAAATATCAACCTGAAAAGTTTAAACAGCGCGAACCAACAACCAAAGAAAATTCAAGTCTAAATGTTATTGTGCAACTAGATAAGAAGAAAACGAGGGAAAGAAAGACCAAAAAAAAAAAAAAACTATAGCATGTCCCTCCCAGATTCAATTTCAAAATCGAAATGTTACTAAAGTACTACATTGATCAAGCTTTTATTAACTTCACTGTCTTGCCACAGTCCCATCGTGCCATTACTATTAAAAGAAGAATGAGATCTATTGTACAGCCATAAGACCAAAATGAACCGAAACAAAGCATCCAAAACAGAAAACGCTTGTGAATCCAAAAGTAGTGAAGAAAGCTGATCCTAACATCAATTCATTTTCATTTGATAATGCTCCACAGATCGACCCAAATAATATCTGCATAAACCAGATAGTCATGTGTTAAAACGAGAGAAATCTAAAAAACGAAACCAAGTTGTACTCACGTCAAGATGTACCAACACAACTCGAAACCGAAAAATCACCTATTCACGAAAATCAGAATGACAAAAAAAATAAAAAAATAAAAAAAGAGATGGAGACGGATATGAAATAAAGGGCGGATTCGCACATAATAGACTTTAACATAGTTCTGCCTTTTCCATTGAAGTGCAACAACTTCCCAAATATATCAACACTCTAATCCACAAAAACAATCAAGGAAACATACAAAAAAAATGTTCACTGGACATGTAGAGTTTTAAGAGTAACATGCTTTCCTAAGCTAAAATTTGATAATAAATAGACTAGGGAAGCAACCACACGTATCGAAACAACATAAAATTAATGAAATCACATTCATGAAGAGGATTCGTGGATAATGAACAACAACACCATAGACAGACTTGAAGCAAAATTAAATATCACATACTCATATTAAAAAATAGCCGACAGAGAAAAGACGGAGGCCAAATAAAGAACGAGTGTTTACCTGGTGTTGTGCAGCAAACGGAGGCTCCGAAGTCAAGGATGGATTTTGGAACTCGGCTTTCGAATTCGACTCGGATTGATCAAGATAAAAGCAGATTGCAACGAGAGAAAAGAAAAAAAACCCAGAGAACTAATCAAGAACAAGTGTATATCTGATATTTCTGAATATTTGTGACTGTGAACTTGTGATGGAGAGATCGTTAACTTGTATTCTTGTGAACGTTCACTTATCTTCCCCCCAATCTCCCAAAACCTCCCCTGAAAGGATAAAATCATGGGTTTTTATAGGCAAATCCGGATTTCAAAGTCCGGATTTGAAACCAAGATTTCGTAGAAAACCAACGGTTGGGTAAAAGACGGGGAATTCAAATTTTGAAAAATTGAAAACGACCTCACCTTTTTGTGGACTCCAAACGCGGATTTGAGACTCGATTTTGGGTTGTAACACTGATTTGGGGTCTGTGTTTTCTGTCATGGTGGAGTCACGGGTTTGGGAAATATCAAAAATAGGTGAATCTCAAGAGAGGTGGCAGGGGTGACGTGGACCATGGTTCAGGGGCGGACACACCCTCTGTCAAGGGGTGTCGGCCGACACTGCTTCGTCGGAATTTTTTGGTATTATATGTGTACAATCTGAAAAAATCAGAATATACCTACTAATAATATAAGTATCACTACTTGGACAAAGGAGTTCCGTTGACGCGTTGGTCTGGCACCTCGTTATCTTGGGAACCTCCCAAGTTCGAATCCGGGCGAGTGCTGTGTTTTTGTGTTCTATTTTTGCCATTTTAGGTAAGCTACCTGCCATTCTGTATGCATTCAATTTAGCAATAGCTTTAAAAATTAAATTCCTTGTCTAAAGAGGAATTGGACACAATAATAATGCTTAAATCTAAACCCTAACATTGGATAGCTTTTTTTTTAATTAGTATAATGCTGTTATATAAGTTGTTTATTTGTTTATTTTGTAAAATAAAAATGTCGACCGATATATAGCTCATACTTCGGAGAGGTAGAACAAAAATCTTATTATTTTTATCAAGCCTTCGAGTGATGGAGCATGTGATTTAATTCTATGCATACCGAAGAACCGACACCACTTACAAAAAGTTCTGCGTACGTCACTGCCATGGTTGATTTCGGGTTAGAGAGAGGAGAGGAGAAGAAAGCTAGGGTTTGTGGATGATGCATTTTGGGCAAAGGGAAAGGGAAAGAACGATGGTGTTCTGGTGGGGAAAGGGAAAGGACTGTGAGAGAGAAAAGTGTTGGGAGTTGGGATTGTTGACTCAATCTGAGCCCTTAATCTGAATAATATTATATATATATATATATGTAACACCCCGTACTTTTCTAACCTTACTTGATACCTTGGGATCATATCTACATAGGTTTTGAGATGCCATGAATATGTGTTTTATAGTGTTATTGGGGAAACATTTGATATCGGACTTAACATGTGCGATTAGACCTTCATAGGAGGTGTTTTGTGATTTCGTGATACATTTGGGTGATTCCCCGTACATATTCTAACCTCATTTGGTGACTTTAAGTCATGTTTACTTGATGGTTAAGGTCACTAAGTAAGTATTTTGTAGTGTTTTGATAAGGGATTGGACGATACGCAAACATTGGATAAGTGGCCGAAATTTTCAGCAAAGTGCTGAAACTTGCGCCACTACCCTGTTCCAGGGGTGTGGCGCAAGCCACCTGCAGGCTGAAGATTCAGAGAAGGCTGGAAACTTGCGCCACAGCCTGCTTTGCAGCTAGTGGCGCAAGGCACAAATCTTGTGCCTTTCCGGACCCGTTTTGGAACGCAATTCTACGACAACTCTTGGATGGTTTCTTTTGGTTCTTTGGGGTTCTTTGAGCATTGTTAAAGATTCAAACACTTCAATGTACTCCTACATACTCCTACATGATCAAATCATGAAATGTGAATAGTGATCCAAAATGTCCAATGAAGCCAAGGGCGACTAGAATTCCAATTTTTGCGATCGAGGCGACGAATGAGAATCTCGTAAGAGAATAATGTCGTGACCTTATGGAATTATGTAAACATGAAATATATGGTGATTAATACATGAAATTTGAGGGGTTACATGGATATGTGTATTGGGCCCAATTTGAGGCCCAAAATGGAATAAACTACATGGGCCAAAAGGCAAAGTGATCCATTCTTCCAATAATTGACCAATTAAACATATCAATTAATGCCACATGTGGCTAAGGATGACCTTGGGTCTATATAAATTCCCCAACATCAGATTTTATTCCCAAAGGACTCTCATAACTTTTGGATATTTCTCAAACATTTCTTTCTTTTCCAAACCCTAAGGCAACCATTCCCTTTGGACACTTTGGACAAGATCATCCCTTTGCAAGCTTGGGTAAGTATTTATTCTTGTGATTTAGCATATTATATGCATGAAGTATTGTGTAGATCATGATGGTTGTGTTGGAAAGGTTGAATAGGACACTTTTTCCCTTTGGTAAAAGATGTGCCATTTTGTGAATTAAACTTGAAAGGTGACTTGTGGTTTTGATGAAAGAGCATAGTATGGATGAAATAGGATGAAATATCAACATGTATGGTGTGATTATGTTACTAAACTTGTTATTTTTCTATAAGTGTGAATTATGGGATTTTTGGCCGATATGTGCTATGAGGTGTTTTAAGGTGACTTGATGGATTATTTGTGATATGGTGTGAATGAGAAAGTGTAAAGAAGAAGCTTTGTTGAAAAATGCTATTGGTTATGATGTTGGTAAATGTATGGCATGTTGTCGTATTTTTGGTATGGTCATGCCGAAATTTCATTACAAAGGGGGAAACGACGTTAGAGGCAATTATGTAACTTTTGTCGTCTTTGCACTTGTAAGGTGGTTAGATGTTGACGTAAACTCCCTTATGTGCTTGTGTTGTAGAGTAAGGGGCTGGATCATTATATTCGTTAGGATTGTGGATTCTTATTGCGAGGCTAAGGTATGTAAGGTTACTTTGTCCTTATCTTTCTGCGGCGAATAGTGTTCACCTTTACATGTCACTAGTCCTATCTCGAAATGTGCTAAGGTATTCCATATCCGGTTAGCAATGGTCATTGTCATATGTCTCCTACTTATTGATCATTTGTGAATCTCATATGTCTTATATTCTTGGTTAATGATCCAAAGCTTCCAACAATGTTATGTGCCAAAGTTTCAAGTGATGTTATGACTATCAAAGTATCAATCTCAAAGTAATGAATAAAGTAATGCAAATGTGGTCAATGATCAAGTATGGGTGGCAAGTCTAGGGGCATAAGCGTAGCTCGACTCGATCCCGATGTATTGATTTATGGGTGGCAAGTCTAGGGGCGTAAGCCTAGCTCGACTCGATCCCGATGTATGGATTTATGGGTGGCAGGTCTAGGGGCATAAGCCTAGCTTGACTCGATCCCAACATGGCGATAAGTCATGGAAAGACCCACTGATCAGTAGGGGCCCGGGTACATTGTTATCATTGAGCATTGAGATAAAGAAAGTAAAGAAAGTAATGAAAGCAATCCACATGGTTTCCCAAAATGCAAAATGGTGACTTATTCACATTGATTATTCATATGTTTTGAGTTCATTGAAATATTCATGTGTTGTACAGTTTCATCTGAGCCTTGCATACTCAGTACTTATTTCGTACTGACCCCTCTTGGGGAATTTACCTTACTTGCTGCAGGCACAGGTACCAGTAGGCCTCCTCAGTAGATTGTCAGTGTTAGCGGTTCTTTGGTGAGCTCCAACTACTTCGGGGCTTCTCCGAGTCAGAGTGTATATATATGTTTTGGTATTGTACATGTTGTATAAAGCGGGGACTTGTCCCGACTTTTAGTTCATTTTGGTCAATGCTTTGTTAGAGGCTTTTGTAGACAGGTGTGGGTGTATAAATGTGAAAGGGATATGTCGTACTTGACTCGGTGGCCTCAACGGCCCAGTTTCGCGTATGTATATATATATATATCATGTTCCGTGAATTCCATTGTTGGTCTCTCTAGCTGTTATGTGCTTATGGGTTGACATGCATATGATTGAGCATAGGCAAATGTTGGTTCTCTCGGGCCTTATTGGCTACGGTTGCCAATCATGTCCCGATTGGATTCGAGGCATGACAAAAGTGGTATCAGAGCAGGTCGTTCGAAGGGTGTCTACAAAGCCGTATCTGAGTAAAGTCTTACTTATCGATGTGTTGTGCACCACATTTATAAGTAGGAGGCTACGGGATATTTAGGATGTTGTTTCTTTTTTTAATTCTAGATCGTGCAATAGAGCCAATGTTGTAAGTTGTATTGTATCTGATCCTGGTAATTGTTTTTCTTTGGTATAGTCAAAATGCCGAACACTAGAAGAGGAAGAGGAAAAGGTAAAAGTAAGCTGATAAATAGAATTGCTGGAGAGGGAACAAGTAGACCACCACCTGAACAAGTTGATCAAGGTGGGGCTGAAACTGCGTTTGCAACGCGAGCTTCTTCTACTTCTTCAGCTCCACAAGAGCCGAGAAGAAGGGAAGTACCTGTGGAACCACCGACGAATGCCACAGACCAGGATCTTAGAAATGCAGTTCATATGTTAACACAGTTGGTGGCAGCCCAGAGTCAAGGACGAGCTGGTCCAATGACACCTGATGATGATGCGGCTAGAGTAGCAAGTCGCAGAACACAGGATTTCTTGAAATTGGACCCTTCTATATTCACAGGGTCCGATCCAAAAGCAGATCCACAGGACTTCGCGGATCAAATTCAGAGGGCCTTGGAAGTTATGCATGTGACAGGGGTAGAGACAGTGGAACTTGCTGCGTACAGGTTGAAAGGAGAGGCAATACTGTGGTATGAGGATTGAAAGAAATCCCGTGACATTGTTGCAGATCCACCTACGTGGGAAGAGTTTAAGGTGGCTTTCCTTGATCATTACTTGCCCTATGAGATCCGTGAGGCACGTGCGGATCAGTTCCTAAATCTCCGTCAAGGAAATTTAAGCGTCAGGGAATATAGCTTGCAATTTAATTCCTTGGCTCGATATGCGCCAAATGTTGTGGCTACGATGACAGACAGGGTCCATAGATACGTGGACAGACTAGAGCCATATTTGGTAAGAGATTGCACTATTGCGGCCTTGAATAGGGACATGGACATCGCTCGAATACAAGCCTTCGCCCAGAAAATGGAAGACCAACGACAGAGGAGAAGAGTGCATGAATTTGACAGGGGACAGTCCAAAAGGGCTAGACCTATGGGACCACCTATGATGTCCCAAGGAGGATCTAGGCCCCATGTGTTTCCTAGACCACCTAGACCGTCGTTCTCTTATTCTACAGGGGGTGTTTATTCTCAGTCTCGAGGGTTTAGAGGTGGTTCAGCTGGGCAGAGTAGTGGAGTTCATGGATCACAGGCAGTAGGTTTACCTCGTCAGCAGTGTCAGCACTGTGGGCGTATTCACCCAGGCACATGTCGGGCAGGAACGAATGTCTGCTTTTGGTGTGGTATTCCAGGGCATATAGCGAGAGATTGTCCATAGAGGAGCATGGGTAGTGTAGCACGACCGGCTGGGTCGGTTGTTGCATCATCAGCATCGGTTCCTTCACTGGGCAGAGGTGTACAGCCTATGGGCCGTGGCAGGGGTGCCAGAGGAGCAGCCAGTACTAGCGGGGTCCAGAATCGCACTTATGCTTTGGTGGACCGCCAGAATTCAGAGGCTTCCCCTGATGTTGTCACAGGTACATTATCCATATTCTCACATAATGTATATGCACTAATTGACCCAGGTTCTACATTTTCCTATGTTACCCTATTGGTTGCTGCGAAATTTGCAAAGGCTCCAGAATTATTAATTAAATCCATTGAAGTGTCTACACCGGTTGGTGAATATATTGTTGCAAAGAGAGTATATCGTAACTGTGTAGTAACAGTGTGTGGACATGATACGTTGGCCGATCTCATTGAATTGAACATGGTGGATTTTGATGTAATTATGGGAATGGATTGGTTGGCCTCTTGTTATGCTACGGTAGAATGCCGGGCCAAGAAGGTACAATTCTGTTTTCCGCAGGAAAATGTTCTAGAATGGCAGGGTAATCTAGGGGCACCACGAGGGAGATTTATTTCTTATTTGAAAGCCAGAAAAATGATTGCCAAGGGGTGCATATGTCACTTGGTATGGGTGAAAGATGACGATATGGCACCGCCAACTCCACAGTCGGTTCCAGTAGTTAATGAATTTCTTGATGTATTTCCAGAGGATCTTCCAGGTTTACCCCCAGAACGAGAAGTGGAATTCGGCATTGATGTGATTCCAGGCACTCAGCCTATTTCTATCCCTCCATATAGAATGGCTCCGGCAGAACTGCGTGAATTGAAGGAGCAGTTGAAAGATTTGCAGGACAAGGGCTTCATTAGGCCTAGTATGTCCCCGTAGGGTGCACCGGTATTATTCGTACGCAAGAAAGATGGCACAGTGAGAATGTGCATTGATTATCGACAGTTGAATAAGGTAACGATCAAGAACAAATATCCCCTTCCTCGCATTGATGATTTGTTTGATCAGTTACAGGGTGCCAAGTGTTTTTCGAAAATTGACTTGAGGTCGGGTTACCATCAAGTCAGAGTTAGAGAGGAGGATGTACCCAAGACAGCGTTTCGAACACGGTATGGCCACTATGAATTTTTAGTTATGTCATTTGGACTAACAAATGCACCGGCTGTGTTTATGGATTTGATGAACAGGGTATTTAAGCCATTCCTAGACGTGTTCGTGACAGTATTTATAGATGACATCCTTGTTTATTCAAGATCACCAGAAGACCATGCTTATCACTTACGGCAAGTGTTGCAAATCCTCCGTGAGCGTAAGTTGTATGCAAAATTCTCCAAATGTGAGTTTTGGTTAAAATCAGTTGCATTCTTGGGTCACATTGTGTCAGATGAAGGGATCCAAGTTGATACACAGAAGATAGAAGCAGTGAAAAACTAGCCGAGACCTACGACACCCACAGAGATTCGCAGTTTTCTGGGTTTGGCAGGTTATTACCGAAGATTTATAGAAGGGTTTGCTTCTATTGCAGCACCATTAACAAAGTTAACTCACAAGGCAATTAAGTTTCAATGGAATGATGCATGTGAAAGAGGGTTTCAAAAATTGAAAGATAAGTTGACTTCCACACCAGTGTTAGTACTTCCTGAAGGCACAGAGGGCTATGCAGTGTATTGTGATGCTTCTGGGATTGGTCTCGGATGTGTGTTGATGCAGCATGGTAGGGTGATAGCATATGCCTCACGACAGTTGCGGCCACATGAGAAGAATTATCCCACTCATGACCTTAAATTGGCAGCGGTAGTGTTTGCTTTAAAGATATGGCGTCATTATCTGTATAGAGTTCATGTTGATATTTATACGGATCACAAAAGTTTACAATATATCTTTAAGCAAAAGGAACTCAATTTGAGGCAACGAAGATGGTTAGAGCTCTTGAAAGACTATGATGTCGATATTTTATACCATCCAGGGAAAGCAAATGTAGTAGCGGATGCATTGAGCCACAAGGCAACGGGAGTCACTAGTGATCAATTGACGAAAAAGAAGGAGATAATCAAAGACTTATACCAGTTAGTGAGCTTGGGAGTTCGCCTTATTGAATCCTCCGATGATAGAGTTATGGTGCAGAATGCGGTCGAATCCTCCTTGATAGCTGAAGTGAAAGAGAAGCAGTTTGCGGATTCTATTTTATTGCAGCTAAAGGAAAACGTGCAGCAGAATTTGACCAAGGCATTTGATATTACACCAGAAGGGGTGCTTCAATGTCAAGGAAGAATATGTGTACCGGACGTAGATGAGCTGAGGACACGAATAATGATAGAAGCGCACCATTCGCGCTATTCCATTCATCCTGGTGCTACTAAAATGTACCATGAATTGAAAGAAGTGTATTGGTGGGGCAATATGAAAAAGAACATTGCAGAATTTGTCGCGCAATGCCCAAATTGTCAACAAGTGAAAGTGGAACATCAGAAATCGGGAGGTTACATGCAATGTATCAATCTTCCAGTCTGGAAGTGGGATATGATTAATATGGATTTTATTACGGGCTTGCCTCGTACATTGCGGAAGTTTGATTCCATATGGGTCATAGTGAACCGACTTACCAAGTCAGCGCATTTTCTACCTGTCAAGACGACCTATACAGCTGAGGATTATGCGAAGTTGTATGTTAAAGAAATAGTGAGGTTACATGGTATTCCACTTTCCATTATATCTGACAGAGGAACACAGTTCACAACGCACTTTTGGAGATCTTTCCAGCAAAGTTTGGGTACACGGGTGAATTTGAGTACGGCTTTCTATCCTCAGACTGATGGACAAGCAGAACGTACTATTCAGACACTTGAAGATATGCTACGAGCTTGCGCATTAGATTTTCAAGGCAGTTGGGATGACCATTTGCCTCTTATTGAATTTGCTTATAACAATAGCTATCATTCAAGTATTCAGATGGCACCTTATGAAGCTTTATACGGAAGAAAATGTAGATCACCAATTGGGTGGTTTGAAGCAGGTGAAAATGCTTTACTTGGACCGGATATGGTGCACCAGGCCATGGAGAAGGTCAAAGTGATCCAACAGCGATTACAAATGGCCCAGAGTCGGCACAAGTCTTATGCTGATGTTAGGAGAAGAGGACTTGAATTTGCCATAGGTGATTGGGTATTCCTAAAGGTGTCATCGATGAAAGGGGTAATGCGGTTCGGGAAGAAAGGGAAATTGAGTCCACGTTACATAGGCCCATATGAAATCATTAAAAGATTTGGGCAAGTTGCGTATGAGTTGGCACTACCCCAGGACCTTTCGTCATTCCATCCTGTATTTCATGTTTCGATGCTTCGAAAGTGCATAGGAGATCCTTCGCGTATTGTTCCCGTCGAGGATGTTCAAGTTACAGAGGATCTCACTTATGAAGAGGTACCCATTGCTATCCTAGATCGACAAGTAAAGAGATTGAGGAATAAAGACATAGCCTCCGTGAAAGTCCTTTGGAGAAATCAACAAGTAGAGGAGATCACATGGGAAGCGGAAGAAATGATGAGATCCAAGTATCCCCATCTATTTCAAATGGACCAAGAATTTCACAGTGCGGAGGTGGAACAATAACAAGTAAGTATTTAAGAGCATTATGCGAATGTGTATTTGTATACGTAAAGTAAAGATGCAATTGATGTATATAAGACGATGTTGTTAACATTCGAGGACGAATGTTTCTAAGGGGGGAAGAATGTAACACCCCGTACTTTTCTAACCTTACTTTATACCTTGGGATCATATCTACATAGGTTTTGAGATGCCATGAATATGTGTTTTATAGTGTTATTGGGGAAACATTTGATATCGGACTTAACATGTGCGATTAGACCTTCATAGGAGGTGTTTTGTGATTTCGTGATACATTTGGGTGATGCCCCGTACATATTCTAACCTCATTTGGTGACTTTAAGTCATGTTTACTTGATGGTTAAGGTCACTAAGTAAGTATTTTGTAGTGTTTTGATAAGGGATTGGACGATACGCAAACATTGGATAAGTGTCCGAAATTTTCAGCAAAGTGCTGAAACTTGCGCCACTACCCTGTTCCAGGGGTGTGGCGCAAGCCACCTGAAGGCTGAAGATTCAGATAAGGCTGGAAACTTGCGCCACAGCCTGCTTTGCAGCTAGTGGCGCAAGGCACAAATCTTGTGCCTTTCCGGACCCGTTTTGGAACGCAATTCTACGACAACTCTTGGATGGTTTCTTTTGGTTCTTTGGGGTTCTTTGAGCATTGTTAAAGATTCAAACACTTCAATGTACTCCTACATACTCCTACATGATCAAATCATGAAATGTGAATAGTGATCCAAAATGTCCAATGAAGCCAAGGGCGACTAGAATTCCAATTTTTGCGATCGAGGCGACGAATGAGAATCTCGTAAGAGAATAATGTCGTGACCTTATGGAATTATGTAAACATGAAATATATGGTGATTAATACATGAAATTTGAGGGGTTACATGGATATGTGTATTGGGCCCAATTTGAGGCCCAAAATGGAATAAACTACATGGGCCAAAAGGCAAAGTGATCCATTCTTCCAATAATTGACCAATTAAACATATCAATTAATGCCACATGTGGCTAAGGATGACCTTGGGTCTATATAAATTCCCCAACATCAGATTTTATTCCCAAAGGACTCTCATAACTTTTGGATATTTCTCAAACATTTCTTTCTTTTCCAAACCCTAAGGCAACCATTCCCTTTGGACACTTTGGACAAGATCATCCCTTTGCAAGCTTGGGTAAGTATTTATTCTTGTGATTTAGCATATTATATGCATGAAGTATTGTGTAGATCATGATGGTTGTGTTGGAAAGGTTGAATAGGACACTTTTTCCCTTTGGTAAAAGATGTGCCATTTTGTGAATTAAACTTGAAAGGTGACTTGTGGTTTTGATGAAAGAGCATAGTATGGATGAAATAGGATGAAATATCAACATGTATGGTGTGATTATGTTACTAAACTTGTTATTTTTCTATAAGTGTGAATTATGGGATTTTTGGCCGATATGTGCTATGAGGTGTTTTAAGGTGACTTGATGGATTATTTGTGATATGGTGTGAATGAGAAAGTGTAAAGAAGAAGCTTTGTTGAAAAATGCTATTGGTTATGATGTTGGTCAATGTATGGCATGTTGTGGTATTTTTGGTATGGTCATGCCGAAATTTCATTACAAAGGGGGAAATGACGTTAGAGGCAATTATGTAACTTTTGTCGTCTTTGCACTTGTAAGGTGGTTAGATGTTGACGTAAACTCCGTTATGTGCTTGTGTTGTAGAATAAGGTGCTGGATCATTATATTCGTTAGGATTGTGGATTCTTATTGCGAGGCTAAGGTATGTAAGGTTACTTTGTCCTTATCTTTCTGCGGCGAATAGTGTTCACCTTTACATGTCACTAGTCCTATCTCGAAATGTGCTAAGGTATTCCATATCTGGTTAGCAATGGTCATTGTCATATGTTTCCTACTCATTGATCATTTGTGAATCTCATATGTCTTATATTCTTGGTTAATGATCCAAAGCTTCCAACAATGTTATGTGCCAAAGTTTCACGTGATGTTATGACTATCAAAGTATCAATTTCAAAGTAATGAATAAATTAATGCAAATGTGGTCAATGATCAAGTATGGGTGGCAAGTCTAGGGGCATAAGTCTAGCTCGACTCGATCCCGATGTATTGATTTATGGGTGGCAAGTCTAGGGGCGTAAGCCTAGCTCGACTCGATCCCGATGTATGGATTTATGGGTGGCAGGTCTAGGGGCATAAGCCTAGCTCGACCCGATCCCGTTGCATTGATTTATGGGTGGCAAGTCTAGGGGCATAAGCCTAGCTCGACTCGATCCCAACATGACGATAAGTCATGGAAAGACCCACTGATCAGTAGGGGCCCGGGTACATTGTTATCATTGAGCATTGAGATAAAGAAAGTAAAGAAAGTAATGAAAGCAATCCACATGGTTTCCCAAAATGCAAAATGGTGACTTATTCACATTGATTATTCATATGTTTTGAGTTCATTGAAATATTCATGTGTTGTACAGTTTCATCTGAGCCTTGCATACTCAGTACTTATTTCGTACTGACCCCTCTTGGGGAATTTACCTTACTTGCTGCAGGCGCAGGTACCAGTAGGCCTCCTCAGTAGATTGCCAGTGTTAGAGGTTCTTTGGTGAGCTCCAGCTACTTCGGGGTTTCTCCGATTCAGAGTGTATATATATGTTTTGGTATTGTACATGTTGTATAAAGCGGGGACTTGTCCCGACTTTTAGTTCATTTTGGTCAATGCTTTGTTAAAGGCTTTTGTAGACAGGTGTGGGTGTATAAATGTGAAAGGGATATGTCGTACTTGACTCGGTGGCCTCAACGCCCCAGTTTCGCGTATGTATATATATATATCATGTTCCGTGAATTCCATTGTTGGTCTCTCTAGCTGTTATGTGCTTATGGGTTGACATGCATATGATTGAGCATAGGCAAAGGTTGGTTCTCTCGGGCCTTATCGGCTACGGGTGCCAATCATGTCCCGATCGGATTCGGGGCGTGACAATATATATATATATATATATATATATATATATATATATTTATTTATTTACAAAGCTGAAAATCTTGCCCCCCTTGGATTGAAACAATTTAAAGGCCAAGATGAGTTTCTGCTTCTTGATTTTTGCTGACATGGTACAATTCCATTGGTGGAGAGAGTGTGGCAAGGATTGATGACTTGGATGAGATGGGAGTGGATTGGACTGGGTTTTGGGCCAAATTTTGGGCTTCTTTAATCTGAAAATGGTTGATGAAAATTGGGCTTGCATAAATAAAATTGGGATTGAATTATATTTGGCTCAAATACTCTTGTTCTATTAAAATTAATTTTAAAAATGCTTCTTTTGTCCTAATTTTTTTAATATATAATTATATAAATAATTTAGTATTCATATTTAAATTTAACAATTTTTTAATAAATAAATAAAAAATATATATATAATAATTAATTGTGAAAATATAATTAGAAGAAATGTGAATGCAAGTGTCAAAAAAAATATTTTTGCGTAATTTTAATATTAAATAACTAATTATATTTAATCAAAATATTTAAAATCATGATAGGGGAAAAATAAACCCTATTTCTCATCCATGTAAAATTTAATAGAAACTAAAATACGAATTAATTTTAGAAAATTGTTTAGGACCGAGAAGCATAGAAAATATAATTAAAGGAAAAAGACGAGCCAAAATTGGATGTCAACAGCTCCTTTTGATGCCTATGTATGTTTTGTTGAGGGAGAATTCCTAATGTGAAGTTACATCCTTTATTTCGTACTTCTAGAGCTTCAATAAGTTCATATCCATCATTCGAGGATGAATGATCCCAAGGGGGAGATAATGTAACACCCCACACTTTCAGGCTAGAATTTGGACCGTCCTTCATACATGTATAGACCCGAACCCAATGATTTTTGTTTAGATATAAGTGTGAAGATCAATTCTTTAGTGTGGGAACATCTTTGGAGATGAATTGAGGTCATAGAAATCTCCTAGCTAAAAGTTGAGTTGAGAACTTTCCTACCGATTGAATTTCCGTATACGATTTTACTAGGGTCAACTTCATAGGACCATTACTCCTAAAATATAAAGTGTTTTGTATATCAAGACCCACCAAATGAAAGATCTTTGAGTCTTCTTTCAAACGCATCCAATTTTGCCTTAATCCGATGCTGGAGTAAAAAGTTATGCTCAGTTTACCAAAAGGGTGTTTGTCTATCAAAGTGTGACGGCCTGGGTGACGGACCGTCGCACCAGTGACGGCCCATTAGGCTTAAGCAATAAGACCAGTTTTTGGTCATTTTGTGATGGTTCAAGTGACGGTTCTTCAAGGGATTGATGGTCCGTCACCCAAACCGTCAGCCGGAACTGTTCTGCACTATTTTAACATTTTCTAAGGGGTTGTTTGGTCTTTTTCCCACTCTTGTATCACCAAAACTATGTCGTTTAAGCTATTATAAGGCTGAAATAAAATACTAAACGCCCCAATAATCCCCATTAACTCAAAATTCATTCGACTCTTGGTCATAAAACAAGACAAGAGGCGATTTTCCTTCTCTTCATGGCAAATTAGGGTTCAAACTTCAAGGCTAAGGAATCAAGCCTTTCTCAATCTCTCTCCGTCAAAAGGCATGTTTGAACACTCCCTATTTCAATTACTATTTCAAATACATGATTATTATTATTATTATTATTATTATTATTATCATTATTATTATTATTATTATTATTATTATCATTATTATTATTATTATTATTATTATTATTATTATTATTATTATTATTATTATTATTATTATTTAGTTGAAGTTTTGAAATTGGGGTTAATGTTTAACTCATGAAAAGCTTGATAATTGTTTTCCCTCTTGTTATAAATTATTTTCTAATTATTGAAAGAGGGTTTTGAGACTTGAATATATTATTTGAAAGGGTGAATTCCGTTAAATGGGTTTACAAGGTTAATTGTCATAGATATGAAAAGTATGATTTTCAACCCTTTTCACAAGCTTGTTTTCAATGGGGAATTGTGATGTTTATTCCGTCTTTTGAGCCACATATGTTATGAAATGGTGAAAGGTTTAAATGACTCTTATGAAAATTATGTTGTGGCCATGTTTATGAATTTAATGACGGAATTTAGAGTCTGTAATGTTTTATGGTAATTAGTTGGCGTAAAATGGATGACTTGCAAGTCTTAGTACGACGGTACTATAATGTGAATGCCATAATGAAAGACTCTATGGATAAAGGTTTATGAAAATTGTTTTAATGGGCGTACTTAGGGATTATGTGGTTCACCGAGAAGGTGTAGTCCTTGGGACAGACTCCGGAAACCTATGTTTGCCGACATAGGGAATTAGGGATGGTTTGCTCTTAAATGAGATGACCTTGATGCGCACCTCTATGAGGGAGGTATGTTATGATGGCCACACTGTGTTCATCTCAATTCATGCGGCAAACATGGATTATATTGGGGCCTCGCCGGTAGGGCGAATACCGGACCCATATCAGCCCGTGGGTTACTTAAGGTCGGTGAAACTACATAGTCCATGAAGTAAAGTTTAAGGATGATTATGTTTTATTACCAAATGTCTTATCTTAGGATGTTTATACTTGTGAGTTACATTGGGTATCTTATGGTTTATAAATGTTTATCTCTGGTTTTCTTTACTGACCTGATGATAGAAATGTTTTGAAAATCTTATATTATTATTATGTAAACTGCTTTGGTCCCTTTACCTTGGGTCTCATACCAGTACTCATCGTACTGACCGTCCCCGGACGCTACATCCTTTCATGATGTAGGTTCCGAAGACTTTACTCAAGACCCGGTTCAGCACTAGGATTCACACAGGGCAGCAGTTCGTAAGTGGTGAGCCATCCATCTTCCGGAAGGCATTATGTTTTACTTTCTTAGACTGGTATTGCCGGGGCCATGTTCCGTCTTAGGATTTCATTCGTATTTTATTATAGGCTTCGTAGACATACGTTGGTAAATGTTTCATGATGTTCTCAAGACCTTTGGTTTAAAGTATTAATTCAACATTGAACCTTTGTTTATGGGTCTATTTCCGCACTGTATTTATAACTATGCTTATGATGTAATGCTAAGGGGTTTTTCTGGCCGTCATTGGTCTGGGATGCCCGTTGCGGACAGGGCCTCGGCTCGGGTCGTGACAGCACGTGTATCTGTCATTCTGACATCACCAGCAATTTCTTGAGCAAGGTAACCAGCAGCAGCCAACAGTGAATCAATCAGGGTCGACTTTCCTGTCACATTCAAGACACTGTCAGTACTTCCAATCATATCTGAACCAAACATCTACGGAGATGTATAGGTTACAACACTATATTACTTCATTACCGCTGCCTCAATGAATTTGGTAAGAGTATGTTTCATGGTCATGTAAAAGAGGAGTGTAGAATCTTAATATAATGAGCACAAAGTACCACCAAGAACCTCTAATGTGGCAACAGCTCAAACAACACAAAAATTCTGCAACAAGTCCCCTCTTCAATTAATAACGGAATGGAGAGCATTATCCCAATAAATGACAATATTTACACATGCGGGTGACATGAACATGGAATAACAAAGATTTTTTTTTATTTTCTCCCCATGATCAACATGTGTAATAACAGATATATTACGAATGTTATGCTTGCAGTCCATGATCTTCCGGAGCTCGTCAGATGTCTTCGCCTGTGTCAATCAGGTAAGATTCAAAATCAAAAAACTTTTTGAGGGAAAACCAAGACACTACAAGAAGGAGATTGGCTGCATACACTTACCATCTTGACGGTTTGTCAACTATCACAACAAAGTATATGGAGTATATATTATTCTTGTCATTTGAAACCATAAATCACAGTAAAACTAATAGTAAAAGAGAACTGTTCTTACCCAATACACATTTTACAATACTAAAGCATCATCCAGCACAACAATGTCATTTGAAACCATAAAGCACAGTGAGACTAAAAGAAAAAACGAACTGTTCTTGCCTAATACACACTTTAGTAGAACATTCTTCACGACACAGGGTCACTGCCTAATAAATTGTTAGGGATTGTCCTGAATTTTCTACTTTACCTGAATTCTACCATAATTGTATTTTACTCCAAAAGGGTTTTCTTGGTGGAAGAGGTTTCCTTGTAGGAAAAGATCTCTTCCATAATTGGTTCTCTTTCTTGAAGGAGAAGTTTTGGACTTCTATAAATAGAAGATCCCTCTTCTCAAACATAACATAATAACATCCACACTGTAGTCATCATAATAGTCTTGTTTAGATTTGCAAACTATTAGCTTCTGCATGATGTCCACACCTTCGGATGTACTAGTCCATAGGTGTGAGACATGAATGGAAGTGTTAAAAGAGAACGAGGTAAAGAAGTTGTCTCGGATGACATACAATAGCTTTTGGATCCATGCAGACTTGTGAAAGATGGGACACAGTGGAAGAAAAAGATCTATATGGGAGATACATATTAATCGAAAATATGTTTTACACATATTAGCACTTATACTGTAGGTCCAGAAAGCTAAAAACTTTAATGGTATAAAAAAGGGCAGCCCGGTGCACTAAGCTCCCTGCACACGGGGAAGGGCCCGACCACAAGGATCTATTGTACGCAGCCTCACCTTACCTTTTTGCAAGGGGCTATTTCCAAGGCTTGAACCCGTGACCTCCTGGTATATTGGTATATTGAAAAGAAATCACATATCCTATCAAGCCTATAAACAACAACATATCTAGTATAATCACAAAAGTGGAGTCTAAAGATTTTTAAAGGACAATTCTCCTTTAACTATTATGGTTTTTTATTTTCCTATAACAATATTTGTATTATAGTGAATGTCTATTATTATGTATATCTTTGGAGAAAAGTTAGGAACCAACTAAATTTTCCCCTATAAATAGAAGTTCTCCTCATTGTTATTCATCCCTCGTGAGAAATAAAAACTCTTCCCTCTTCTCTCCGTATTCTTCTTGTTCTTGTTTTATTACTTCATAACACGTTAGTAAGTTTTCGGCAGGTACCCGGTAACTTTGATGTGCGTGCTTACATATCCTAAAAGTTCTACTTACTGATTCTTCCTTATTCTAGTAGTAATAAGTATTTTTGTATAATTAGGTCTTGGGCCTAACTCACACCCCAAAAAGCTAGCTCAAAGGGAGGAGGATTGCCCAAGCCTTATAAAGAGAGCACCCATCTCATTAACCACCAATGTGAGACTTTTTCTCATTCCTTAACAATTTTACTTTGTTCAAATTAAATTTGTATGGTATGTGTTAGAATTTCTACCAAACTTGGTATCAAATTTGTGATATTGAGGATACCACTGTTGCGTCATTGGAACTTAATTTTTCAGTGGATGAATAATTCTTTAAATTCTACAGTTAACTTTTCAACTTCAAAGAGGTACCATACATTTGCAAGAAAATAGTTTAAACAATTGGTTACAACCTCAAAAAAAAAAAAAAAAGAGCTTAAAACAGAGAAAATGATAAGAAAGTAAGTGTGAAGATTTAACAGAATGTTAAGTATAACTCAAAAAAAAGACTTAAAACAGTTCTGTTAAATTCAAACTTCAGCAATAATCTTTTCAAGAATGATTTCTTTCTTTAAAAAAAAAAAACTTTTCACGAATGTAGAGTAAAACATATTCATGAGCTATGTAGAAATTTATCATTTTAAGCTCTTTTATTTGATTCCCCACCTGGGCCCCTCTTTCTACATCCCTAACTATCCTTCCTCTCTTTCTTCAATTATTGAATTAAGAAAGTAATGAATAGTCAAGAAACCAAACTCCATTATGAAGTCTTTGCCTTCTTGTTGGGTGCAAAGTCATACTTTGGAAAGAGAAAAAGAGTAGTTTTGCTCCTATTTTCTGTGGCTGTCAGCTGTAGACATTGTTGTACCAATTACAAGTAAGACCACTAGCAAAAGAGAGAGAGAGATATCACTGATCATTTTTGTTTGCAAATTACTCTTGGCATTCAACAGGTAAAATAAAGTTCTTATTATTTGAAGATAGGAACATTAATCTTCTCAAAATTCTTAAAATCATTTTGTGGTTCCTTGTTTTGCTTTGCAGATTTCAGAAATGGATATTGGCTTAGCAGTTGGTGGTGCATTTCTCTCTTCAGGCCTACAAGTTCTCTTTGATAGGATTGCTCCTCAGGGTGAGCTGCTCAAGATGTTTCGGAAGGATAAACATCATGTTCGGCTTTTAAAGAAGCTGGAGGACATTTTGCTTGGTCTTCAGTTTGTGCTAAGTGATGCAGAGAATAAGCAAGCATCAAATCGACACGTGAGCAAGTGGTTTAATAAGCTTCTGTGTACCGTGGACGGCGCTGAAAACTTAATAGAAGAAGTAAATTATGAAGCTTTGAGACTTAAGGTGGAAGGTCAGCATCAAAATCTTGCAGAAACAAGAAATCAGCAAGTGACCTCAACCTGTGCTTGAGTGATGATTTTTTTCTTAACATAAAGGAGAAGTTGGAAGAAACCATCGAAACATTGGAGGTGTTGGAAAAGCAAATTGGTCGCCTTGGCTTAAAGGAGCATTTTGATTCGGGTAAACAAGAAACTAGAAGACCTTCAACTTCATTGGTTGATGAATCTGGTATCTTTGGTAGGCAGAATGAAATAGAGGACCTTATCGACCGTTTATTGTCTAGGGATGAAAATGGAAAAAATATGACTGTAGTTCCTATTGTTGGAATGGGGGACATGGGCAAGACAACAATTGCTAAAGTTGCTTACAATGATGAGAAGGTAAAAGATCATTTTGATTTGAAAGCTTGGCTCTGTGTGTCTGAACCATATGATGCTGTCAGAATTACGAAAGGGTTACTTCAAGAAATTGGTTTAATGGTTGATGACAATCTCAATCAACTCCAAATCAAATTGAAGGAAAACTTTAAAGGCAAAAAGCTTCTTATTGTCCTAGATGATGTGTGGAATGACAATTATGACGAGTGGGATGACCTGAGAAATGTTTTTGTACAAGTAGATATAGGAAGTAAGATCATTGTGACGACACGCAAGGAGAATGTTGCCTTGATGATGGGTAGTGGGGTAATCAACGTGGGGATTTTGGCTAGTGAAGCCTCTTGGGATTTATTCAGACGACATGCAATAGAAAACAAGGATCCTGAGAAACATCCAGAACTTGAAGAGGTTGGGAAACAAATTGCACACAAGTGCAAAGGATTGCCTTTACCTCTAAAGACACTTGCTGGTATTTTACGCTCCAAATCAGTGGTAGAAGAGTGGATAGACATTTCAAGCTGTGAAATATGGGAGCTGCCAAGTTCGAATGGCATCTTACAAGCGTTGATGTTGAGCTACAATGATCTTCCTGCACATTTGAGGCGATGTTTTGCTTATTGTGCAATATATCCTAAAGATTATCAATTTTGCAAAGAACAAGTAATTCACCTGTGGATTGCTAATGGTCTTATACAACAGTCTCATTCAGGTAACCAATACTTTCTCGAGTTGAGATCAAGATCATTGTTTGAAAGGGTCCGAGAGTCTTCTAAATGGAATCCGGAGAAATTCTTAATGCATGACCTTGTCAATGATTTGGCCCAAATTGCATCTTCAAATCTTTGTATTAGGTTGGAAGAGAGCCAAGGATCTCATAATTTGGAACAAAGTCGGCATATATCCTATTCAATGGGTTGTGGTGACTTTGAAAAGTTGAAACCCCTCTACAAATTAGAGCAGCTGAGGACATTGCTTCCGATATGTTTTGAGCTCTATGGTTATTGTACACTAGTCAAGAGGATGCTGCATAACATATTACCAAGACTAACATCCTTAAGGGCGCTATCATTGTCTCATTATTTGATTACAGAGTTGCCAAATGACTTGTTTATCAAGTTAAAACTCCTACGATTTTTGGACCTTTCTTGGACAACGATCAGAAAGTTACCAGATTCCATTTGCGTGTTGTATAACTTAGAGACACTTCTCTTGTCTTCTTGTGGATGTCTTGAGGAGTTACCACTGCAGATGGAAAAGTTGATCAACTTGCGTCACCTTGACATTAGCGGCACTTCTCTCTTGGAGGTGCCGCTACAACCAAACATGTTGAAAAGGCTCCATGTGCTAGTAGGAGCTAAGTTTCTTCTGACTGGAAGCAGTGGTTCGAGAATGGTAGATTTGGGTGAACTACATAACTTGTATGGATCTCTATCAATTCTAGAGTTGTAAAATGTGGTTGACAGAAGGGAAGCTCTGAAGGCAAAGATGAGGGAAAAGGAACATGTTGAGATGTTATCATTGAAGTGGAGAGAAAGTATTGCTGACGATTCACATACTGAAAGAGACATACTAGATGAGCTACACCCACATACAAACATAAAACAACTCCAAATTACTGGATATAGAGGGACAAAATTTCCAAATTGGCTAGCTGATCCTTTGTTTCTTAAGCTGGTGGAATTGTCACTTACAATCTGCAAGGAGTGTGATTCCTTGCCAGCACTGGGACAGCTTCCTTCTTTGAAATTCCTTTCTATTAGAGGGATGCATCAATTAACAGAGGTGACCAAAGAATTCTATGGTAGTTCGTCTTCCAAAATGCCATTTAATTCTCTTGAGAAGCTCAAATTTGCAGAGATGCCGGAGTGGAAGCAGTGGCACGTACTAGGGAAGGGAGAGTTCCCTGCAATTCAGGACCTTAGAATTTACAATTGTCCCAAATTGATCGGAGTGTTGCCTGAAAATCTTTGTTCTCTGACAGGATTGACAATTTCAGGATGTCCTGAACTCAATTTGGAAACACCTGTCCAGCTTTCAAAGTTGAAAGAGTTTAAAGTTGTTGGTTCTCTTCAGGTTAGAGTACTTTTTGATCATGGTGAACTGTTTACATCCCAACTTCAGGGAATTGTTGAATTAGATGTTGATGATTGTCAGTCTCTTACCTCCTTACCAATTAGCATTCTGCCAGGTACCTTGAAGAGAATAAACATAGATGGAACTTGCGGGAAACTGAAATTGGAGGCATCAGTTGGTGAAATGATTTCTAGAGGAAATTGTGACATGTTTCTGGAGAGATTGGATCTATATGGATGTGATTTTATAGATGAAATATCACCTGAGTTGGTCCCAAGAGCACGCTATTTGAGTGTAGGTAGTTGCCACCGCCTTAAAAGGCTTTTGATGCTCACTGGGACCGAAAGAATTGATATTTCTAGATGTGATAATCTTGAAATACTTTTGGTGGCATGCAGGACTCAGATGACGTCATTGCGTGATTTGAGTATTTACAGCTGCGAGAAGCTGAAGTCGCTGCCAGAACATATGCAGGAACTCCTTCCATCTCTTAATAGACTGAACCTGCTTGAATGTCCAGAAATCGAGTCCTTTTCTGAAGGAGGATTGCCCTTCAATTTACAAGTCCTTAAGATCATCAATTGCGAGAAACTGGTGAACTGCCGAAAAGAGTGGCGTTTACAGAGACTCCCCTGTCTCAAAGAGTTATGGATCCGACATGATGGCAGTGACGAAGAGATTCTTACTGGTGAGAGTTGGGAGTTGCCTTGCTCTATTCGAAAGCTTAGCATATCCAATATGAAAACATTAAGCATCCAACTTCTCAAAGGCCTCACCTCTACTGAATATCTAGCTATTGGTAACTCACCTCAAATTCAGTCACTGCTGGAAGAAGGGCTTCCCTTGTCTCTTTCTGAGCTATATTTATCTGGCCATCCGGAGCTCCATTCACTACCGATCGAAGGTCTTAGGTGCCTCACTTCTCTTCGAAATCTAGAGATCTCCTCCTGCTATCAACTCCAATCTATTCCAGAATCAGCGCTGCCCCTCCTCCCTATCTGTGCTGTCTGTATGGAATTGCCCTAATCTCCAATCACTTGCAGTAAAACCCTCTTCCCTCTGTAAACTATATATTTCCCTCTGCCCATTGCTGGAACAACTCCTAGAATTTGAGAAGGGAGAATACTGGCCAAATATTTCTCATATTCCCACCATAGAGATCCATGGGGAATACCTGTAATGATTTAACGAATGGTGCTCTAACAAATGTAAGTTATTCTTTTTCCTTAGTAGTTTCTTATTTTTGCCTACTTCTCTCTGCTTGCTTGTTAATTCTTTTACTTTGTGAAACATTTGAGCAGTGTAGAGAGAAGCTTGAATTTGCAGGGATGCCGGAGTGGAAGCAGTGGCATGTACTGGGGAAGGGAGAGTTCCCTATACTTGAGGAACTTTCAATTGAAGATTACCCCAAGTTGATTGGAAGGCTGCCTGAAAATCTTTGTTCTCCGAGAGGTTTGAGAATTTCAAAATGCCCTGAACTCAGTTTGGAGACACCTATCCAACTTTCAAATTTGAAAGAGTTCCGAATTTTGGGTTCTCCTAAGATTGGAGTTCTTTTTGATGATGCTGAACTGTTTACATCTCAACTTCAGGGAATGAAGCAGATTGTTCAATTATGTATTACTAGTTGTCACTCACTTACCTCCTTGCCTATTAGCAGTCTGTCAAATACTCTGAAGAGAATAGATATATCTTATTGCGGGAAATTGAAATTAATTAGTGAGATGATTTCTAGAGGAAATAACATGTTTCTGGAGTATCTGGAACTAAGTGAATGTAATTCTATGGATGATATATCACCCGAATCGGTCCCAAGAGCATGTGATTTGAATGTGAATGGTATCCACAGCCTTACTAGGTTTGTGATTCCTACGGGGACTGAAAGTTTCTGTATTTGGGATTGTAAGAATCTTGAAATACTTTCGGTTTCATGTGGGACTCATATGACGTCATTGCATATTTACTACTACGAGAAGCTGAAGTCACTGCCAGAGCATATGCATAAACTCCTTCCATCTCTTAAGAAACTGACACTCCAAAAATGTCCAGAAATAGAGTCCTTTCCTGAAGGAAGATTGCCCTTCAATCTAGATACCATTTTAATCTTCAATTGCAAGAAAATGGTGAATGGACAAAGGAGTGGCGTTTACAGAGACTCCCCTCTGTCAGAAAGTTAGTGATCATCCATGATGGCAGTGACCAAGAGGTTCTTGCTGGTGAAAAGTGGGAGTTGCCTTGCTCTACTCGAAGGCTAATTTGTTATAATCCAGGGAGAACCACACCCCAAAAGCTAGCTATTAAGGTGGGAGAGCCCAAGGTTATAAATACCCCACACCAATACTTTGTAGTACCTATGTGGGACTTTTTGCAATGAATCATAACAAACCACCACACTCCGCATCCGTCGTCCTCGACAGCTCCACTCTGGGTAGCTTTCACTCTACTTTTTGTAGGTAGCTTTTTCCCAGGTAGCCCTTTTCGAGCGCCTCAACGGCTGTGCGCTAGACATTACTAGCCCCGGCCGAACACTGCCATACCGGCGTCACCATCCCAGGCATGGCGGGCACGGAGGGTGATGGCTGGCTCTGATACCACTCTGGCTCTGATGCTACCAAGCTAGAAGAAAAGAGCATCTATTTATAGAGTCTAAAACTTTTTCCTACAAGAACAAAGATTAGCCACTGTAACACCCCAAAATTTTAGAACCTTCAAGAACCCATATATATATACTTATATGAATTTAGGTTTAAATTAAAAAAATAAAAATAAAAAAAATCGAGTCACGGGACCAACCCACATGACGTGGGTAGGCTTCCACGGAACAGTAGGTCTCTTCCGTAAATCAGATTCCGCAAGCTAGGAAAATTCCCTGATTTCTACGGAACCACCCCACAGCCCGTGGGATGACTCACGACCCGTAGGTGGGTTCCGTGACCTGATTCCGAGAAAAAAAATTTAAGTCGTCCTAGGGGTATTTTGGTCATTTTCCATATGAGATCCGACCCTTGTATATTTAAAACCCTTTTTAGCATCAGGTACCCTTATTGTGAAGAGGGAGACAATTATAAATCCTTTCTCCTTCCCTAAACATTCAAAGAAGCAAAATCAACTGGGGTTCAAGATTCAAGACCCAAATCTCAAGCTTTCCCAAATTCTTCCATTCAAAAGGCATGTCTGAACACTCCCTATTTCAAATACTATTCTAAATTGTGAATTATTATTTATTATGTATATTATGATGGTGATTTTGAAATTAGGGTTGGGGATTTTATTAATAAAGCTTGATATAAAATTTCCCCTTTTCTTTATGAATAATGATGCAATCTTTAATTGGGGTTTTTGAGACTGAATTGGTTGTTTGAAATTAATGAACTATTATTGATATATGTTTTAGCCATGATTTCTAGTCTCTTGAAAGCTTTGAACTTCATAAGGAATATAAATGTTTTTTTCCCGTCCTTTATATCATTGAAAGTATTGTTTTATTCAAAGGGTTTGAAATTGTTATGAGAATTTCAATTACGATTATGTTTATGATGTTAATGTTAGGATATACTATTAACCATGTTGATTTTAGTTATAGTATTATTTTTACATCCCATGTAAAGACAATTTATTTCATTTACATAATTTAATAAAGTCTTTATTTAAAATAGATCATTGTGTTGACATGTGTGTCCTTTACTTATAAAGTAGACGATTTTATGTATGGAGTTATTTAACTCATGCATGGAAGATTAAAATTATCGGTTCTTATAAGTTCTAAATTAATGTTCACAATCAAAGATGAAGTTGGACAAACATCTTGATGATTGTAGCACAAGATTAAAATATAATTTGATCTTAATTATGGGAGTGGTAATATTCCAACTTCTTGTGCTAGTACATTTCGTATGTATTGAACGGACCAAGTAGAGATGTTTGTTTATGTTCTGAATATTAATAAACAACTTCTCTAGTCCATTACATATACTTATACTCTTAATCTTGATATAATTATTATGATCTATGTAGTTTGATTTATTATTTTAATCTATTAAAATGTGAGACTTTATTACGAGTCGATATATTCCTAATAGATTGGTTAATAACAAATCACTTAGTGAAATAATAATTAGTTGATAGAACCATGTCTCGGATTTGAGATAGAAGACACCCCTATATGGTTGCTTATAAGTTTTCACGTGTGAACCCTGCAGGTGGATTTAGTATCCGTCACGTGAAATAAGTTGAGCATAGTAATATAGGATAGGATTGAGTTAGTCAATAAATTAAATTTTCAAAAAAATTTGATTTAATTGATTGGTGTCAGTAATTCTAACATGGGGAGTTAAATAAGATGTAATGGTAGATTTTGAAGTTAATATCGAGGAGTGCAATTACAGATTTTTAGTGGAATGATTTGTAATTTATTATGATATGGTAATTCATTCATTTGCAAATTAATATCATAATTGGAAGCCTCAGTTAATAAATCTGCAGTCCCTGCTGTTGGAAAACATTATGCACAGCGGAAGCATTCCAGAACCATACTGCTTACATGAATAATAGATAACACATACGTTTATGCTAGAACACATATAATCATGCTAGAACACATAAAGTTGTTGAAATTTAATTCGATAAATACCTCTTGAAGCGTGAACACGTATCATCAAGTGAGTCTTTGTGAATACGGATCATCAAGCAAGTCCGACTCCGAATCTGCAGTCTTCTGCAGTGATCCCAAATTAACAGCCGAACTCTCTCAATACTTGGGTGGACAAGTATAGAATAGAAAACTCATGCTTTTTCTAGGTTAGGAGAATCCCTACTTATAGAGATACTTTCCAAGTCCAAAAGGGAGGGAGAACAAAAACCCATTTATTTTCTAACAAAAATACAAATGCCTGTTTTTTCCTTTTTCTCTAGAAAATAGGATTCTGAGTTCTAGTTAAATATGGGCACTGCAGGGACCACATAATTAATTACTGAGGCTCCCTATTATGGAAATAATTCAAAATTCTGATTTGAATTATTCTTACCATAATAAATTACAAATCATTCCACTAGAAATTCGTAATTGCACTCCTCTATTTATATTGTGAAATTCCCCATTAAACACTTATGTAATTCCCCATGTTAAGATTACAGATACTAATCAATAAATTAAAATACTGACGAATTCAATCTAATGATTAATTTCCTTTAGAGCACTGCTTAACTTATTTCATGTGTCAGATTCATAAAATCCACTTGCAAGATTTGACACAATGAAAACTTATAAGCTTCTCAAAAAGGCATATCATCAATCTCTATACCGAGACATGGATTCTATCAACTAACTTATTATTTCACCAATATATATTATTATCATCCAATCTACCAGGCATGTTGACCCATCTCAGGATCTTACCTTTTAATAAATCAAAACGATAATTAATATATACAGCTCATAATAGTTATATCAAGGTTGAGAATATAAGTACATTTAATAGTTTAGAGAATATGTTTTTTGTCAGTCAGTCTAAAACAACTATCTCTGCTCGGTCCCGTTCAATACATACAAAATGCACTAGCACAAGAAGTTGAAACTACACCGTTCCCATAATCAAGATAAATTACATTTAATCTTGTGCTACAATCATACCGATGGCTTGTCCAATTTCCACCCTAGATTGTGAACAAAAATCTTTATACTTATAAGAACCGATGACTTAATCCTCCGTGTATAAGCTAAAACTCTATACACTAAATCATCTACTATATAAGTATACAGACACATAAACGAATACATGATCTATTAAATCTTATTAAAATTGTTTTGACAATTGTTCTATAATAAATACTATATCTAAATACATGGTCAATAGTATATATACCATGGTTAATAGTATATATCCCAACAATCTCCCACTTAGACTTTTAACCATCACAGTTGTTATAATATACTATATCTAAACGTATGGTTAATAGTATATATCCTAACAGTCTCCCACTTAGACTTTTAACCATCACAATTGTTATAATATACTATATCTAAACGTATGGTTAATAGTATATATCCTAACAGTCTCCCACTTAGACTCTTAACTATGCATCTAAGACTTTCACAGATAGTTCTTTTATATTACTTATCAAAAGGATCTTACCAAGTTGTTTTCTTATGCAACTTCGTCTAGTAGTGCTTCGTCGTAACTGATCGATTTAGTACTATATATTCAAGTATCCTATCATGAAATACTCCATGAGTGTGAGTTCTATCATGAAACTCTCTCAAGAATAAGCAACAAATCGATCCCTGTTATGATTCTCCCACTACGACTAAGTACTACTGCTATATTCACACTTTCATGTTCTAGAATCTTAATATTTTCTTCAAAACCTTTTGGTGCTGAAATACTAATGACTTCTTCATGAAGTGTTCTTTGCTCACATCACTCCCACTACTTTGAGAAAGTAGATTTTCTTATGTCTATTTACGTTTCTCCCACTACTTAAATGTAATGGAACGTCAATTCTGACATGTCTGGTAGATGTTCTTGAGCATTTGAATTTTCAGATGACTTATTTGTTATTTCTTTTATCAGTTCCTGTAAAACTAGTTACTTCTAGGAACATGGTTTATTAAATGATCCTTTTCTAGAAATTTGGCATTTGTGTTAACAATTACCTTATTTTCTTTAGGACATTAAAATAAACTTTCTTTCATTCTTTTTGGATATCCAATAAACACATACATTCTTAATTTTAATTTGTTCATGCCTCCCTTTCAGCACGTGTGCTAGACAAATCTATATCTGAACCTTTCACAGACTAGACTTACGTCAAATCTACAGTTCTATAATTGTCAAAGATACTGACTTGGAAGAAACTAAATTCAGAATGTAATACACAGTTCTTAAGACATATCCCAAAATGAAAAAGAAACAACTATGAATAAGTCAAACATTAATCTTATCATCTCCATAAGAGTCTATATCTTTTCTCTTTTACACCAATCTAATACAGAGTATCAGGTGTAGACAATTGAAACATAATAGTTTATCAGATAAGTGATTAATGAACTATTCAAAGAGGTATTTGCCACTACGATCAAATCGCAATAATTTAATATATTTTTCATGATGCTTTTTCATTTCTGTCTTGAATATCTTGAGTTTATCAAAACATTCAGACTTATGAAGCATCAAATAAATATATTCATAACATGAGTAATCTTTAGTGAGTTTTCCACAATACTCAAAATCACCTCTCGCCTGAATGCTCGTGTTACCACACAAATCAGAATGGATTAATTCTAACTTATCACTACCTCTATATTATTTTAAGAGGAAAGGTCTCTTAGTCATTTTTATTTTCTTCTTAACAGGACTTACAAGTTGATAGTGTCTTCACTTTCAATGAACTTTAAAGCCCACTATATTGACCATCCTCAAAGTCCTATCCAGAAAAAAAAATGACATGGACGCTAGTGTTCAGATAAGTTTCATTCAATTCTGAAGAATATTTTTCTCTTTTGAGACAAATTAATATTTTTCAATTCATGAGATATATAGCAATAATTAAGAGTCAATGCATCAATGTACAACAAGAGATAATATTTATCAAACTCAATAACTCAAGAGTTACAAGAAAATAAATTAAGTATCCATCTCTTATTTAGTTAGAAAGTAAAATAAATTATTTCTAACATAAGACACATATACTATGCATTATTTAGGTTAATGTCTTATCTCTGTCAAAAAAAATTGTTAAACAATAATAAGTGGGTTGATAAAGTCTATAGAGAACTTGAGATATAACATATTAAATAGATCATAATATATCGAATAACCCGAATAATAAAATTCAGGGCTCATTAAGCATATATGTATTCATGCATCTTAAATAGCCAATCAATGGGATTGGAGAACTACTCATGCAATACATATATATAATGACTGATTATTCACTCCATAAACTTTTACAGACCTAACTCAGATGGAGAGTCTACTGTTAGTTTAAGTCAAGTGAAAATCAACTCTAGTTACATTGATCCAATCACATATTACTCAGTTTAGGAGAGTTAATACAGATTATCAAAACTAGCGATTAAATACATAGTGACTTATATTAATTTCATCCGATATGGAGGAAGGTCTAAGCCAGCACATGAATTTAATACTTCACTACTATTTAATCTCGGTAATTATGGGAAGAACCCCTATCACCAATAATGACCAAAAAATCCATCTAAACGACATAAATCATCAAAAATGACATATATTTCTTACTAGGCCGTTACTGATGAAACTACCGAATTTCAGATCAATCAGAGTCCTTATTTTTTCGAATTCCAAAACCATGATCAATTCGGTTGAAAATGTGTTTGATCAAAATAAGATCTAAAATTTTCCCGTTCAGTAATTCTTATCACATATTATCATTAGCATACTAATATACATGAATCAAGAACACAGAATAAAATTTGAAATCTTTCTACATAATGTCAATGCTATTTTAAAGAAAATAACATGTTTATGTAATCATTGAATATTAAAATTCAAAACACACCACATGAATGTCTATGCATCTTGACCAACAAATTTCGTTAGAGAAAGTACTATTCATGCAACATACATATGTGATGTCAGATATTCACTTCAATAAGTATAGAACAAAAAGCTAACTCAGAAGAAGAGTATATTGCAGAGTTAAACAGAGTGAATGTCAATCTCATCATCCTTAATTCCATTGATTCTATCATATACTACTCAGATAGGGAGAGTTAATACAGATTATCAAAATTAAAGATTATATCTAGTGACTTGTATTAATTTCATCTGATATGGAGGAAGGTCTAAGCCAGCACATGAACTTAATACTTCACTAGAATTTAGTCATGAAGACCCTAGAGAAAAATCTTTATCACCACTAGATCATAGCTGAGTTACTTTCCCTTAAAATTAATTTTTCAAAAATAAAATCATCCAAAAACCATATAAACGACTTCGAATACCAAAATGGTGTCAGATCATTTTTGATGAACCTTCCGAATTTCAGATCAATCAGAGTTCATAAATAATTATTTAACTCCAAAACTATGATCAAACTCAAATTCAAGTAATTCAAGAAAAAATAATCAGATCTATATCCTTATCATATATCAACTCATGTTCAATCATCATGTGTAATCATGTACCAGATTTAACATAAATAAAACTGATATAAAGGATTAGTTTTCATACTAAAGCACACTATAATCCAAAAGAACAGCCTAAATCACATCCAAACAATCTTAAAAACACCAAAAAAATGACGTGAATCACTAGATATCAGTGCTTATTGCTTAATAGATTGTTTCCAATGAACTTACCAAATTTCTGATCAATTGGAGTCCATAAAAATTCTTCATCTCCAAAACCATGACCAAATTTGAATTCAAGTGATTAAGCATCTTTAGGATTTAAACAATATGATCTACATTCTTATCATATATCAATTCATGCAAATCATCATGTGTTATCACGTTCCAGATTTAATCATGAATATAACAGACATAAAGAATGCATTTTTTTCACAAATAAAATAAATCATAATCTGAAGAACTACCTAAAACTGTAACACCCCGTACATGTTTACCTTAGTTAAAAAAAAAAATAAAAAAAAATTGGGGTGGGGCGCGTCCAGGGGCGTGCCACGCTGCTCTGGGCTGAAATTTTCAGTCCAGAGGCAGTAAAGGGGCGCGCCAGGCAGCGTGCCACGCCACCCCTGCGCACCTTTCAAAAGTTGAAATTTTTCTTAAGTCCCAAGGGTATCCGGAGACGTATTGAGCCGATTTTTGCCACGTTTCTTCTTCAACCATGAGTATATACATAAAATGCATGGCATATTATATTGGTATGATAAAATATCTCGAGGACGAATATGGCATCAAAATGACGACTTTACCCTTTGGGTCAAAATGGGTCATACGTGGCTAGAATTGCTTGCTTTTGGAATTGAGGCTACGAATACGAATTGCGTGAGTGGGAATATTGTCGTAACGTGTATGAAATGAATTAAACACGAGAAATTATTGATTTTATTGGTTTAAGTGAATTGGGCTCAAAATGGGGCCCAAAATAAGAAAGAAAGCATGGGCCAAGAATGGGTCAAATGACCCATTCTTCAATTGACCAAGCATTAGATGCCAAGAGTGGATAAAGATAGACTTGAGGACCTATAAAAAGGGACCAAAATCTGATTTTTATTATGAAAACCACACATGTTTTTCTCTTATTTTCCTAGAAGTCTCAAGAACACCCTTTTGGGCTCTCAAACCCTAAGCTTTCTCTTGGAGCAAGATCACCCTATTCCAAGCCTTGGTAAGTATTTATTCTCATGTATTAATATATTATATGCATGAAAGAGTATGTAGATCATGTTGATTATGGTTGGAAGTGTTGGACATGACACTTTTGGTTTTGTGAAAAAGATGTGAAATCCATGGGGTTGTGACTTGAATTATCACTTGTAGTTTTGATGAAAAAGCATGGCATGGATAGAATATCAACATGTATGGTGTTATTATGGTCCTAAACTTGTTATTTTCTACATGTGTAAATTATGGGATTTTGGCCGATTTGTGTTATGAAGTGTATTAAGGTGACTTGATGGATTATTTGTGATATGGTGGGAATAAGAAAGTGTAAAGGAGAAGTGTTGTGGTGACATGTATTGATTTGCATGTGTTGGTCAATGTTGGGAATATTATGGGATTTTTGGAATAATAATATCTTCCATGGTTTTGCCAAGGGGAAGTAGCATGTTTAAAGGCAAACACGTAACTCATTGATGTTATATACATTTGTAAAGTAGTTGGTGGTTAATGTTGGCTCCGTTATGTATTTGTGATGTAGAGTGAAACGTGAGAAAGGAGCGGAATTGTTGTGCTCACATATTGGATTGTGTATTTACATTGGAAAGATAAGGTATGTAAGGTTACTCTGTCCGTATCTTTCTGCGGCAAATAGTTTTCACATTGACATTACGCATGTTCCATCCCGAAATGTGCTAAGGTATTCCATGTCCGGTTATCCATGGTCATTGTCATATATTTCCTACTCATTGATCATTGGTGAATCTCATGTCTCATATTCATGGTTCATGTTCCAAAAACAATAAGGTTACGTTACAATGTTTGATTATACTCATGTCCCTTGTTCATGGATTATGGTCCAATGGTTTCAATAGTGTTATGTTTCTAATAATGTTATGTTTCCCACACTGTTTATTCACATATATCTTACCCATTGGTTAATGATCCGAAGCTTCAAGGAAAAGTTGTCATAACGTTGAAATCTCTAAGGACCTATCTCAAGAGAATAATAACATAAAAGAATCTATTCAATCGTGGATGGCATTTTCCAAACAATGTCATGTTCCAAAATCCAAGAATATGATTATCTTTGTACCAATCTTTTATAAGTAAAAGTACCAATCTCATGAGGAGTGAAGAATGAGGTAAAGTGTTTGTGTTTTCAAAAGTATACGATCCTCAATGTATCAATCTCTCAAATGAAATAAATTAGGTTATACATGTTGTTGGTTGCAAGAATGAAGGAAGATAATAGGGGGTGGACACAATTCCAAAGTTCCAATAATATTATGACTCCAAATTCCGATGATGTATGTTCCAAGTTCTACTAATGTCACGACTATCTTTGTACCAATCTCATAGGTTTCATACGAGAGGTGTGTTTCTCGTAAGTAGATGTGTTAATCTCTCATAAGTTGAAGTATCAATCTCATGAACTCTAATGTGTCACTCTTATAAGTATGGAAAGAAAAAGGGTATTGGAAAGAAGTAATGTGCATATGGTTCCTTTATGTTTCATTAAGTATGAATCACAAACTAAAGGGTATAAGCTAAGATGGAACAATCTCAATACTATATATATATATTATTCTCCCATCAAAGGTGGATGCCCGGTACTATATATCCCACCAAGATGGATGCCCGGTACTATCTATATATATGTATATTATATCCCATCTATGGTGGATGCCCGGTACTATATATCCCACCAAGATGGAGGCTCGGTACTATATACTTATATATATTATATCCCATCTATGGTGGAGGCCCGGTACTATATATCCCACCAAGATGGAGGCCCGGTACTGTATATATAAACTTATTTATTATATCCCACTAAAAGTGGAGGCCCGGTATTATATATTTATAAGTAAGATGACGACCCATAAGGTGTTATGAATCACTAACTAGTTGAGTGAACAATAATAAAGAGAGTGTAAAAGAGATGAGACTGTATCCCTTGCATGAATAAGAATGATGATGATGAAGATGATGCGAATGAATGACCAAGTAATGAAATAATTAAAGTAATGAACATGGTTCCACACATTCAGGTTGGAGGTCTATTCACATTAAGTATTCTCCTATGCTTACTTTCTTGGAAGTACTTATGTATTACCATAGTTTCATCTGGCCTTACATACTCAGTACTTTATCCGTACTGACCCCTTTTGGGGACTTACCTTACATGCTGCAGGCCCAGGTGTTGGTAGATCTCCACAGTAGGTGACAAGGTATCCACGGATTGTTGGTGAGCTCCAGTTGCTTCGGGGCTTCCCAAGTCGCATGTGTTCATTAGGTTTTGTCATTTGTAAATATTGTATAGACATAGTCATGTATCTATTAGAGGCTTTGCAGACATATGTGGGGTAGCATGAAAGTAACAGATGTATGTTCATTTTGACGAAATGGCCCTAACGGCTAAGTTGCATATATTGCTTATGTTGCCATGCATTTCCGCTATTGATATTTAATTACATGAGATAAGATGATATTCATACGCGAGCATACTTATGAGAATATATGAGTAAAGATTGGTTCTCTCGGGCCTTATCGGCTTCGGGTGCCAATCACGTCCCGATGGGATTCGGGGCGTGACAAAAACTAATCTCAACAACCTCGGAATGCCGAAAAACAACATTACTGCTCACTAGGTAATTTTCAATGGATTCATCAAATTTCAGGTCAATCAGAGATCGTGAAATTCATGACCACTAAACTATGACCAAATTCTGAATATAACGATTTTAGGATAGTTAAGGATTGAACCGATTTAAATTCTCATTCACTTTTATAATTTTCCCATGAGCACAACGCATACGATGTGTCCTTTCTTTGGCTAATACACACAACACCTTTTATCACAAATAGTCCTCTTCATTAATATGCCTGAGAATCTGACATATTACATTTCTCCCTTTTGGGTGAAAACCTCGATATATCTTCTCATGAATTAATTATGTGCAATTAGTATCTAAAGGTAAATCTCCCTTCAAGTAAATAAACCTTCACCACCAATGTATACTTATCCCGGATAATTTATAGATGATATATTAAAATATTTCAATGACTCAAATAAATAGATCACTTTCGTAGATCGTATTCATTAATCATAATTCTCAATTCATGTATCGAATCATCTCATGTGTATAAGGCCTTAAGAATTCTCAATGATTCCAAATAAATAAACCACTTTAGTGGTAACTACTTACAAATCATAAACTCTTACCGTATACAATATTATATATCTAAAGTAGATAATAATACCCACGAAACTAATGCAGTGCGTACATAATTTCGCGTTGGACCAATCAAAACAAGGATCACTTTTGAAAATATAACATTGTATTCAAAACAAGATCTCTTTCTTGTTAATTGCTACAGGTGTGCCAAAATAATGTCATTCAAGTAACCAACCAAGAACAAATATTGTAAAGTATAAAAAAAAACTCTACAAATTGTTCAATGATAACTTGTTTATCAGCAACCTGAACGATTCTTTTCTTATTAAACTTTGCAAATTTAGTGTATTAAAAGGAACAAACCAAAAAAAATTTGCATCTAGCTGCCGATATAGAAAATCCAATAACCATTTATTAATAATAAATAATAGCAGTAGGGCAAGACCCACTTAACTCCAAAACTCGTAAATTTCATCAGCCACCAACCGTGAAAATCCAAGAAAAGAGACGCCCGTTCCTTTATTTATTTTTTTTCGCCGTCGGCAGCCATTGTGATTTTCATCACAATACCAGAAAATTACTCAAGTTAATCTGTAGGTATTTTCGATTTTATTTTATATGCAATCAAAAAGATCAAACAAATTTGATGTCGACTCAATCGCCCAAACATATGCAAACAGGCAAAGCTGCATACGATTTTTCTTATCAAGATTACATAACATATATGTATCATCTAGGTTATCTATTTAGATGCAAGCATGGCTCTGATACCAATTGTTGGAAAACATTATGCACAGCGAAAGCATTCCAGAACCATACTGCTTACATGAATAATAGATAACACATACGTTTATGCTAGAACACATATGATCATGCTAGAACACATAAAGTTGTTGAAATTTAATTCGATAAATACCTCTTGAAGCGTGAACACGTATCATCAAGTGAGTCTTTGTGAATACGGATCATCAAGCAAGTCCGACTCCGAATCTGCAGTCTTCTGCAGTGATCCCAAATTAACAGCCGAACTCTCTCAATACTTGAGTGGACAAGTATAGAATAGAAAACTCATGCTTTTTCTAGGTTAGGAGAATCCCTACTTATAGAGATACTTTCCAAGTCCAAAAGGGAGGGAGAACAAAAACCCATTTATTTTCTAACAAAAATACAAATGCCTGTTTTTTCCTTTTTCTCTAGAAAATAGGATTCTGAGTTCTAGTTAAATATGGGCACTGCAGGGACCACAGAATTAATTACTGAGGCTCCCTATTATGGAAATAATTCAAAATTCTGATTTGAATTATTCTTACCATAATAAATTACAAATCATTCCACTAGAAATTTGCAATTGCACTCCTCTATTTATATTGTGAAATTCCCCATTAAACACTTATGTAATTCCCCATGTTAAGATTACAGATACTAATCAATAAATTAAATTACTGACGAATTCAATCTAATGATTAATTTCCTTTAGAGCACTGCTTAACTTATTTCATGTGTCGGATTCATAAAATCCACTTGCAAGATTTGACACAATGAAAACTTATAAGCTTATCAAAAAGGCATATCATCAATCTCTATACCGAGACGTGGATTCTATCAACTAACTTATTATTTCATCAATATATATTATTATCATCCAATCTACCAGGCATGTTGACCCATCTCAGGATCTTACCTTTTAATAAATCAAAACGATAATTAATATATACAGCTCATAATAGTTATATCAAGATTGAGAATATAAGTACATTTAATAGTTTAGAGAATATGTTTTTTGCCAGTCAGTCTAAAACAACTATCTCTGCTCGGTCCCGTTCAATACATACAAAATACACTAGCACAAGAAGTTGAAACTACACCGTTCCCATAATCAAGATAAATTACATTTAATCTTGTGCTACAATCATACCGATGGCTTGTCCAATTTCCATCCTAGATTGTGAAAAAAAATCTTTATACTTATAAGAACCAATGACTTAATAGTATATACCTTAACAATTTTCCACTTTGCTGTTTCACCTTTGACACTGGATAGAATACTATGTCTTAACACATGGTCAATAGTATATATACCATGGTTAATAGTATATATCCCAACACCTGCTACGCCTGATTAACTAATCGAATTTGAAAATAAAAGGATTTTTATGGAAGAAGTGATATTATTTTACTAGTCTTCTATAAGGAATAAAAGTGACTTAATACCAATAAATAAAGAGTTGAAAACGTTTGCACTTAATGGGATTATTAAGGCTGAAAAACATTTTGCTCATTATGATGGTATTAAGTTGGAATAAAAGGCTGAAAAACGTTTCCTCTTCATTTTCCTTCTTCAATGGTATATTGGGATATATAAGGGAACTGTTTTTTCAGAAAGTAGTTGAATTCCTTTTCTTGAGAAAACAAAGAACTTGTCCACACAAGTGTAGATTAGAAAAAGGTTAATCAGGAAGTAGTAGATGGCAGCAGACCTTGCAAATAAGGTGTTGAACGAATTGTGTGAAAGCTTCAACAGGTATGTATAGTTTTTCCAGAATTTCATTTGAAATTTACATTATCATGTTATTATGTAAGTGTATGATCCGTGTCTTTATGCTTCTGCTGCGTATATGAATTATACGTTCTAGCAGTTAAAGACGGGGTTTTGGAGTCAAAAATGTTTAATGAAAATTATTTGGCATGATAAGAGTGACTTGCAAGTTCTTGGTATGACGATACCAATATGTTAATGCCTTAATGAAAGACTCCATGAATGAATGCAATGAAAAAATGTTTTAATTGGGCCTGAAGAGAATTATGTAGTTTACCGAGAAGGTGTAGTCTCTGTGACTAACACTGGAAACAGCGTTTGCCGACATTGGGAGGTCTTGTCCTGAAATAGGGATGACCACTGTATGCTTGCCTTGATGTAACACCCCGTACTTTTCTAATCTCACTTGATACCTTGGGGTTATATCTACCTAGGTGTTGAAATGCTAAGAGTATGTGTCTTATAGTGTCATTGGTGAAACATTTGTTAGACCTTTGTAGGAGGTGTTTTGTGGTTTCGTGGAGCATTTGGTTGATACCCCGTGCACATTCTAACCTCATTGGGTGACTTTAAGTCATGTTTACTTGATGGTTAAGATCACTAAGTAAGTATTTTGTAGTGTTTGGATAAGGGATTGGACGATACGCAAACATTGGATAAGTGGCTGAAAATTTCAGCAATGTGCTGAGACTTGCGCCACTACCCTGTTTCAGGGGTGTGGCGCAAGCCACCTGATTCATAGGGGCCTAATTTCTTGCGCCACAGCCTGCTTTGCAGCTAGTGGCGCAAGGCACAAATATGGTGCCTTTTCGGACCCGTTTTGTAACGCAATTCTCCGACGACTCTTGGATGGTTTCTTTTGGTTCTTGAAAGTTCTTTGAGCATTGTTAAAGCTTCAAACACTTCAATACACTCCGACATACTCCTACATGATCAGATTATGAAATGTGAATAGTGATCCAAAATGTCCCATGAAGCCAAGGGCGACTAGAAGTCCTATTTTTGCGATCGAAGCGACGAATGAGAATCTCGCAAGATAATATTGTCGTGACATTATGAAATTATGTAAACATGAGATATATGGTGACTAATACATGAAATTGGATGGGTTACATGGATATGAGTTATTGGGCCCAAAGAGAGGCCCAAAATGGGATTAAAAGACTTGGCCCAAAGAGGAAATGACCCATTCTTCCAATAATTGACTAAGTAAACATATCATGTAGTGCCAAGTGTGGCTAAGGATTACTTGAGGTACATATAAAGTCCCCAAAAATCAGATTTTATTCACAAAGGCTCTCATAACTTTTGGATATTTTCACAAACATTTCTTTAAGCTCCAAACCCTAAAGCAAAATAATTCCTTTGGACTCTTTGGACAAGATCATCCTACTCCAAGCTTTGGTAAGTATTTATTCTCATGGATTAACATATTATATGCATGGGAGATTATGCATATTATGCTAGTTGTGTTGGCAAGGTGATGAATAGTGTATTTTGCTTTTGGTGGAAGATGTACTATCTTGGTGATTTGAACTTGAATTAGGACTTGTGCCTTTGATGAAAAAGCATGGTATGGACAAAATATGAACATGTATGGTGTTATTTTTTTGTATTAAACTTGTTCTTGTCTATAAGTGGAAATTGTGGGATTTTGGCCGATATGTGTTATGAGTTGTATTAAGGTAAAGTGATGGATTATTTGTGATGTGGTATGGATAAGAAAGTGTAATGGAGAAGTATTGTGGTGAAATGTATTGATTTTCATGTATTGGTCAATGTATGGAATATTAGGGGATTTTTGGAATAATAATTTTATCAATGGTTTTGTAAAGGGGAAATGGCTTGTTTAAGGGCAAATATGTGACGCATTGATGTCGCATGCATTTGAAGAGTAGTTGGTGGTTAATGTGAATTCCGTATTGTATTTGTGTTGTAGAGTGACACATAAAGAAGGAGCGGGACCATTGTACGCACCTCTAGGATTATATATTCGTATTGCGAATCCAAGGTATGTAAGGTTACTTTGTCCGTATCTTTCTGCGGCAAATAGTGCTCACATTGACATGTAACTGGTCCTATCCCAAAGTGTGCTAAGGTATTCCATATCCGGGTATCAAGGGTCATTGTTATATATTTCCTACTCATTGATCATTTGTGAATCTCATGACTCATATCCATGGTTAATGTTCCAATGTTCCAATAGTGATTATACTTATGTCTCTTGGTCATTACTTTTTGTTCCAATGGTTCCCATGGTGTTATGATTCTAATAATGTTATGTTGCCCAGTCATTCACATGGTTCTCACTCCAACAATATTATGTTTCAAAGTTCAAAGTGATGTTATGACTATCAAGGTATCAATCTCAAAGTAATGAATAAAGTAATGTAAATGTGGTCAATGATCAAGTATGGGTGGCAGGTCTAGGGGCATAAGCCTAGCTCGACCCGATCCCGATGTATTGATTTATGGGTGGCAAGTCTAGGGGAATAAGCCTAGCTCGACTCGATCCCAACATGACGATAAGTCATGGAAAGACCCACTGATCAGTAGGGGCCCGGGTACATTGTTATCATTGAGCATTGAGATAAAGAAAGTAATGAAAGCAATTCACATGGTTTCCCAAAATGCAAAATGGTGACTTATTCACATTGATTATTCATATGTTTTGAGTTCATGGAAATATTCATGTATTGTACAGTTTCATCTGAGCCTTGTATACTCAGTACTTATTTCGTACTGACCCCTCTCGGGGAATTTACCTTACTTGCTGCAGGCGTAGGTACTAGTAGGCCTCCACAGTAGGTTGCCAATCGTTGCAGATCATTGGTGAGCTCCAGCTAATTCGGGGCTTCTCCGAGTCAGTGTATATATGTTTTGGTGATGTATATGTTGTATAAAGCGGGGACTTATCCCGACTTTTAGTTCAGTTTGGTCAATGCTTTGTTATAGGCTTTTGTAGACAGGTGTGGGTGTATAAATGTCAAAGGGATATGTCGTACTTGCCTCGGTGGCCTCGACGGCCTAGTTTCGTGTATGTATATATATATACTATGTTCCGTGAATTCCATTGTTGGTCTCTATAACTGTTATGTGCTTATGGGTTCCTTATGACATGCATATGATTAGGCATAGGCAAAGGTTGGTTCTCTCGGGCCTTATCGGCTACGGGTGCCAATCATGTCCCGATCGGATTCGGGGTGTGACAAAAATGGTATCAGAGCAGGTCGTTCGAAGGGTGTCTACAAAGCCGTGTCTGAGTAGAGTCTTACTTATCGATGTGTTGTGCACCACATTTATAAGTAGGAGGCTACGGGACATTTAGGATGTTGTTTCTTTTCTTCATTCTAGATCGTGCAATAGAGCCAATGTTGTAAGTTGCATTGTATCTGATCTTGGTAATTGTTTTTCTTTGGTATAGTCAAAATGCCGAACACTAGAAGAGAAAGAGGAAAAGGTAAAAGTAAGCTGATAAATAGAATTGCTGGAGAGGGAACAAGTAGACCACCACCTGAACAAGTTGATCAAGGTGGGGCTGAACCTGAGTTTGCAACGCGAGCTTCTTCTACTTCTTCAGCTCCAGAAGAGCCGAGAAGAAGGGAAGTACCCGTGGACCCACCGACAAATGCCACAGACCGGGATCTTAGAAATGCAGTTCATATGTTAACACAGTTGGTGGCAGCCCAGAGTCAAGGACGAGCTGGTCCAATGACACCTGATGATGATGCGGCTAGAGTAGCAAGTCGCAGAACACAGGATTTCCTCAAATTGGACCCTCCTATCTTCACAGGGTCAGATCCAAAAGCAGATCCACAGGACTTCGTGGATCAAATTCAGAGGGCCTTGGAAGTTATGCATGTGACAGGGGTAGAGACAGTGGAACTTGCTGCGTACAGGTTGAAAGGAGAGGCAATACTATGGTATGAGGATTGGAAGAAATCCCGTGACATTAGTGCAGATCCACCTACGTGGGAAGAGTTTAAGGTGGCTTTCCTTGATCATTACTTGCCCTATGAGATCCGTGAGGCACGTGCGGATCAGTTCCTAAATCTCCGTCAAGGAAATTTAAGCGTCAGGGAATATAGCTTGCAATTTAATTCCTTGGCTCGATATGCGCCAAATGTTGTGGCTACAATGACAGACAGGGTCCATAGATACGTGGACAGACTAGAGCCATATTTGGTAAGAGATTGCACTATTGCGGCCTTGAATAGGGACATGGACATCGCTCGAATACAAGCCTTCGCCTAGAAAATGGAAGATCAAAGACAGAGACGAAGGGTCCATGAATTTGATAGGGGACAGTCCAAAAGGGCTAGACCTATGGGACCACCCATGATGTCCCAAGGAGGATCTAGGCCCCGCATGTTTCCTAGACCACCTAGACCGTCGTTCTCTTATTCCACAGGGAGTGCTTATTCTCAGTCTCGAGGGTTTAGAGGTGGTTCAGCTGGGCAGAGTAGTGGGGGTCATGGATCACAGTCAGCAGGTTTTCCTCGTCAGCAGTGTCAACACTGTGGGCGTATTCACCCAGGCACACGTCGGGTAGGAACGAATGTCTGCTTTTGGTGTGGTATGCCAGGGCATATAGCGAGAGATTGTCCACAGAGGAGCATGGGTGGTATAGCACGACCGGCTGGGTCGGCTGTTGCATCATTAGCATCGATTCCTTCACTGGATCGAGGTGCGCAACCTATTGGCCATGGTAGAGGGACCAGAGGAGCAGCCAGTACTAGCGGGGTCCAGAATCGTACTTATGCTTTGGTGGACCGCCAGAATTCAGAGGCTTCTCCTGATGTTGTCACAGGTACATTATCCATATTCTCACATACTGTATATGCACTGATTGATCCAGGTTCTACATTTTCCTATGTTACCCCATTGGTTGCTGCGAGATTTGCAAAGGCCCCAGAATTATTAATTAAATCAATTAAAGTATCTACACCAGTGGGTGAATATATTATTGCAAAGAAAGTATATCGTAACTGTGTGGTAACAGTGTGTGAACATGATACGTTGGCCGATCTCATTGAATTGGACATGGTAGATTTTGACGTGATAATGGGAATGGATTGGTTGGCTTCGTGTTATGCTACGGTAGATTGTCGGGCCAAGAAGGTACAATTTTGTTTTCCGCAGGAAAATGTTCTAGAATGGCAGGGTAAGGTAGGGGCACCACGAGGAAGATTTATTTCCTATTTGAAAGCAAGGAAAATGATTGCCAAGGGATACATATGTCATTTGGTACGAGTGAAAGATAATGATGTGGAACCATTAACTCCACAGTCAGTACCGGTAGTCAATGAATTTCTTGAGGTATTTCCAGAGGATCTTCCAGGTTTACCCCCAGAACGAGAAGTGGAATTCGGCATTGATGTGATTCCAGGCACTCAGCCTATTTCTATCCCTCCATATAGAATGGCTCCAGCGAAACTGCGTGAATTGAAGGAGCAGTTGAAAGATTTACTGGACAAGGGCTTCATTAGGCTTAGTATGTCCCCGTGGGGTGCACCGGTATTATTCGTACGCAAGAAAGATGACACATTGAGGATGTGCATTGACTACCGACAGTTGAATAAGGTAACGATCAAGAACAAATATCCCCTTCCTCGCATTGATGATTTGTTTGATCAGTTACAGGGTGCCAAATGTTTTTTGAAAATTGGCTTGAGGTCGGGATACCATCAAGTCAGAGTTAAAGAGGAGGATGTACCCAAGACAGCTTTTCGAACACGGTATGGCCATTATGAATTTTTAGTTATGTCCTTTGGACTAACAAATGCACCGGCTGTGTTTATGGATTTGATGAATAGGGTGTTTAAGCCATTTCTGGACGTGTTCGTCACGGTGTTTATAGATGACATCCTAGTTTATTCAAGATCACCAGAAGACCACGCTAATCATTTACGGCAAGTGTTGCAAATCCTCCGTGAGCGTAAGTTGTATGCAAAATTCTCCAAATGTGAGTTTTGGTTAAAATCCGTTGCATTCTTGGGTCACATTGTGTCAGATGAAGGGATCCAAGTTGATACACAGAAGATAGAAGCAGTGAAAAACTGGCCGAGACCTACGACACCCACAGAGATTCGCAGTTTTCTGGGTTTGGCAGGTTATTACCGAAGATTTGTAGAAGGATTTGCTTCTATTGCAGCACCATTAACAAAGTTAACTCACAAGGCAATTAAGTTTCAATGGAATGATGCATGTGAAAGAGGGTTTCAAAAATTGAAAGATAAGTTGACTTCCACACCAGTGTTAGTACTTCCTGAAGGCACAGAGGGCTATGCAGTATATTGTGATGCTTCCGGGATTGGTCTCGGATGTGTGTTGATACAGCATGGTAGGGTGATAGCATATGCCTCACGACAGTTGAGGCCACATGAGAAGAATTATCTCACTCGTGACCTTGAATTGGCAGCGGTAGTGTTTGCTTTAAAGATATGGCGTCATTATCTATATGGAGTTCATGTTGATATTTATACGGATCACAAAAGTTTACAATATATCTTTAAGCAAAAGGAACTCAACCAAAGGCAACGAAGATGGTTAGAGCTCTTAAAGACTATGATGTCGATATTTTATACCATCCAGGGAAGGCAAATGTAGTAGCGGATGCATTGAGCCGCAAGGCCACGGGAGTCAGTAGTGATCAATTGACAAAAAGGAAGGAGATAATCAAAGACTTATATCAGTTAGCGAGCTTGGGAGTTCGCCTTATTGAATCCTCAGATGAGGAAGTTATTGTGCGAAATGCAGCAGAATCCTCCTTAATAGCTGAAGTGAAAGAGAAGCAGTTTGCGGATTCTATTTTATTGCAGCTAAAGGAAAACGTGCAGCAGAATTTGACCAAGGCATTTGATATTACACCAGAAGGGGTGCTTCAATGTCAAGGAAGAATATGTGTACCGGACGTAGATGAGATGAGGACATGAATAATGACAGAAGAGCACCATTCGCGCTATTCCATTCATCCGGGTGCTACTAAAATGTACCATGAATTGAAAGAAGTGTATTGGTGGGGCAACATGAAAAAGAATATTGCAGAATTTATCGCGCAATGCTCGAATTGTCAACAAGTGAAAGTGGAACATCAGAAACCGGGAGGTTACATGCAGTCTATCAATCTTCCAGTCTGGAAGTGGGATATGATTAATATGGATTTTATTACGGGTTTGCCTCGTACATTGCGGAAGTTTGATTCCATATGGGTCATAGTGGACCGACTTACCAAGTCAGCTCATTTTCTACCTGTCAAGATGACTTATACAGCTGAGGATTATGCAAAGTTGTATGTGAAAGAGATAGTACGATTGCATGGTATTCCACTTTCTATCATATCAGACAGAGGAGCACAGTTCACAGCACACTTCTGGAAATCTTTTCAGCGGAGTTTGGGTACTCAGGTGAATTTGAGTACGACTTTCCATCCTCAGACTGATGGACAAGCAGAACGTACTATCCAGACACTTGAAGATATGCTACGAGCTTGTACGTTGGACTTTCAAGGCAGTTGGGATGACCATTTACCTCTTATTGAGTTTGCGTATAACAATAGTTATCATTCAAGTATTAAAATGGCACCTTATGAAGCCTTGTATGGAAGGAAATGTAGATCACCAATCGGATGGTTTGAAGCAGGTGAAACTGCTTTACTTGGGCCAGATATTGTTCACCAAGCCATGGAGAAAGTTAAAGTTATCCAACAACGGTTACAAATGGCTCAAAGTCGTCACAAGTCATATGCCGATGTTAGAAGAAGAGGGCTTGAATTCGCCATAGGTGATTGGGTATTTTTAAAGGTGTCACCGATGAAAAGGGTAATGCGATTCGAAAAGAAAGGGAAATTGAGTCCACGTTACATAGGCCCACATGAAATCATTAGAAGATTTGGGCAAGTTGCGTATGAATTAGCACTACCTCAAGAACTTTCCTCAGTCCATCCGGTATTTCACGTTTCGATGCTTTGAAAATGCATAGGAGATCCTTCTCGTATTGTTCCCGTAGAGGATGTTCAAGTTACGGAGGATCTTACTTATGACGAGGTACCCATTGCTATCCTAGATCGACAAGTAAAGAGATTGAGGAACAAAGACATAGCATCCGTAAAAGTCCTTTGGAGAAACCAACTGTCACGCCCCGAATCCCATCGAGACATGATTGGCACTCATAGCCGGTAAGGCCCGAGAGAACCAACCTTTGCCTATGCTCAATCATATGCATATAATATTCATAACCACCATTGCATAATATTATGAAAGACGAATAAAGGAAACCATGGGACATAATACATACAGATGAAACTTGGTCGTTGAGGCCATCCAGTCAACACAACATATGTCTTTGCCACTGATACACCCACATCTGTCTACAAAAGCCTCTAACAAGAGCATTGACCAAAACAAACCAAAAGTCGGGACAAGCCCCCGCTTTATACAACATGTACAATACAAAAACATATATACACTCGGACTCGGAGAAGCCCCGAATGAGATGGAGCTCACCAAAGAACCGCTAATAGTGGCAATCTACTGAGGAGGCCTACTGGGACCTGCGCCTGCAGCAAGTAAGGTAAGTTCCCCGAGAGGGGTCAGTACGAAATAAGTACTGAGTATGCAAGGCTCAGATGAAACTGTACAACACATGAATATTTCAATGAACATGCCAATGAACTCAAAACTTATGAATAGTCACTGTGAATAGGTCACCATGTTACGTTTTGGAAACCAAGTGGATTGCTTTCATTACTTTCATTGCTTTCTTTACATTCAATACTCATTTGTTATCACATATGTCATAATGTAACCCGAGCCCCGACTGATCAGTGAGTCTTTCATATCATCATATAGGGATCGAGTCGAGCTAGGCTTATGCCCCTAGACTTGCCACCCTCGGGATTGAGTCGAGCTAGGCTTACGCCCCTAGACTTGCCACCCATAAATCCATATCTCGGGATCGAGTCGAGCTAGGCTTACGCCCCTAGACTTGCCACCCGTACTTGATCATTGACCACATTTGCATTACTTTGTTCATTACTTTGAGATTGATACTTTGATAGTCATAACATCACTTTGTCACTTTGGAACACAACATTGTTGGAAACTTTGAATCATTGACCAATGAGTGAAGAACATGTGAATAAATATCAATGAGAAATATCATATTACTAGCACCATGATACCATTGAAGCCATTGGACAATAATCCATGAATAAGAGACATAAGTATAGTCACTATTGAAACATTGGAACATAATCATATTTGAGCTTTTGGAACATTGACCATGAATATGAGAAATGGGATTCACAATTGTTCAATGAGTAGGAAATATATGACAATGACCATGGATAAGTGCATATGGGATACCTTAGTACATTTCGGAATAGAACTAGTGAAATGTCAATGTGAACACTATTGGCCGTAGAAATATACGGACAAAGTAACCTTACATACCTTGGATTCGCAACACGAATATACAACCTTAGATGCGTAGATAATAATCCCTCTCCTTATTTATGTGTCACTCTACAAATATATAACGAAATTCACATTAACCACCAATTACTTTACAAATGCATACCATGTCAATGAATTACATGTTTGGCTTTAAACATGTCATTTCCCCTTGACAAAACCATTGATCATACTATTATTCCAAAAATTCCATAATATTCCCAACATTTACCAATACATGAAAATCAATACATTTCACTACAATACTTCTCCTTTACACTTTCTTATCCATAACACATCACAAATAATCCATCAAAGCACCTTAATTCAACTCATAACACATATCGGCCAAAATCCCATAATTTCCACTTTTAGCCAAGAACAAATTTAATGCCAAAAATAACACCATACATGTTCATATTTTGTCCATACCATGCCTTTTCATCAAAGGCACAAGGCCTAATTCACACTTGAATTCCATATACCACAAATCTCATACAAAATCACCAAGTACCATGACCAACTTTTCCAAGCACAACCAACATGATATACATATTATTTTATGCATATAAGATATTAATCCATGAAAATAAATACTTACCAAGGCTTGGAATATGTTGATCTTGTCCAAGGAATCCCAACGAATTATTTTGCTTTAGGGTTTGGAAATGAGAAATGTTGAGAAAAATGTGTTAAAGGCATGAGAGGTTTTGTACAATAAAAATCTGATTTGCCCCTTTATATAGGCCTCTCATGTTGTCCTTAGCCAATTCTTGGCATTTAATAATATGTCTAGAAGGTCAAATGGAAGAATGGGTCATTTTGACCCATTTGGGCCATGGATTTCTTCCACTTTTGGGCCTTAATTTGGCCCAAGAAGACATATCCATTTAACCCAACAAGTTTCATGAATTATTCACCATATCTCTCATGTTTATATACGTCCATAATGTTACGACAATATTCTCTTAAAAGATTCTCATTCGTCGCCTCGATCGCAAAAATTAGAATTCTAGTCGCCCTTGGTTTCATTGGACATTTTGGATCACTATTCACATTTCATGATTTGATCATGTAGGAGTATGTAGGAGTGTATTGAAGTGTTTGAAGCTTTAACAATGCTCAAAGAACTCCAAAGAACCAAAAGAAACCATCCAAGAAGCGTCGTAGAATTGCGTTACAAAACGGGTTCGGAAAGGCCTAATAGTTGTGCCTTGCGCCACACCCCCTGAAACAGGGTAGTGGCGCAAGTTTTGGGCCTTCTCTGAATTTTCTGCAGGCTGGTGGCTTGCGCCACACCCCTGAAACAGGGTAGTGGCGCAAGTTTCAGCACTTTGCTGAAATTTCCGGCCACTTATCCAATGTTTACGTATCGTCCAATCCTTTATCAAAACACTACAAAATACTTACTTAGTGATCTTAACCATCAAGTAAACATGACTTAAAGTCACCAAATGAGGTTAGAATATGTACGAGTTCTTACCCAAATGCTCCACGAAATCACAACACACCTCCTACGAAGATCTAATCGCACATGTTAAGTCCGATATCAAATGTTTCACCAATGACACTATAAAACACATATGCATGGCATCTCAACACCTATGTAGGTATGATCCCAAGGTGTCAAGTGAGGTTATAAAAGTACGGGGTGTTACATTCTTCCCCCCTTAGAAACATTCGTCCTCGAATGTTAACAATATTGTCGTATATACAACAAATGCATCTTTCCTTTAACATACCTACACATATTCACATAATGCTTTTAAATACTTACTTGTTATTGTTCCGCCTCCGCACTGTGAACTTCTTGGTCCATTGGAAATAGATGGGGATACTTGGATTTCATCTTTTCTTCCGCTTCCCATGTGATCTCCTCTACGTGTTGGTTTCTCCAAAGGACTTTTACGGATGCTATGTCTTTGTTCCTCAATCTCTTTACTTGTCGATCTAGGATAGTAATGGGCACCTCTTCATAAGTGAGATCCTCTGTAACTTGAACATCCTCTACGGGAACAATACGAGACAGATCTCCTATGCATTTCCGAAGCATCGACACATGAAAGACCGGATGGACTGAGGAAAGTTCTTGCGGTAAGGCTAATTCATATGCGACTTGCCCAAATCTTCTAATAACTTCATAGGGGCCTATGTAACGTGGACTTAATTTCCCTTTCTTTCCAAACCGCATTACCCCTTTCATCGGTGACACCTTTAAAAATACCCAATCACCTATGGCGAACTCAAGCCCTCTTCTTCTAACATCGGCATATGACTTGTGACGACTTTGAGCCATTCGTAACTGTTGTTGGATAACGTTAACTTTTTCCATGGCTTGGTGAACAATATCTGGCCCAAGTAAAGCAGTTTCACCTGCTTCAAACCATCCGATTGGTGATCTACATTTCCTTCCATACAAGGCTTCATAAGGTGCCATTTTAATACTTGAATGATAGCTATTGTTATATGCAAATTCAATAAGAGGCAAATGGTCATCCCAACTACCTTGAAAATCCAACGTACAAGCTCGTAGCATATCTTCAAGTGTCTGGATAGTACGTTCTGCTTGTCCATCAGTCTGAGGATGGAAAGTCGTACTCAAATTCACCTGAGTACCCAAACTCCGCTGAAAAGATTTCCAGAAGTGTGCTGTGAACTGTGCTCCTCTGTCTGATATGATAGAAAGTGGAATACCATGTAATCGTACTATCTCTTTCACATACAACTTTGCATAATCCTCAGTTGTATAAGTCGTCTTGACAGGTAGAAAATGAGCTGACTTGGTAAGTCGGTCCACTATGACCCATATGGAATCAAGCTTCCGCAATGTACGAGGCAAACCCGTGATAAAATCCATATTAATCATATCCCACTTCCAGACTGGAATATTGATACATTGCATGTAACCTCCCGGTTTCTGATGTTCCACTTTCACTTGTTGACAATTTGGGCACTGCGCGACAAATTCTGCAATGTTCTTTTTCATGTTGCCCCACCAATACACTTCTTTCAATTCATGGTACATTTTAGTAGCGCCCGGGTGAATGGAATAGCGCGAATGGTGCGCCTCTGTCATTATTCGTGTCCTCAGCTCATCTACGTCTGGTACACATATTCTCCCTTGACATTGAAGCACCCCTTCCGGTGTAATATCAAATGCCTTGGTCAAATTCTGCTGCACATTTTCCTTTAGCTGCACTAAAATAGAATCCGCAAATTGCTTTTCTTTCACTTCAGCTATCAGGGAGGATTCTGCTGCATTCTGCACAATAACTCTATCATCTGAGGATTCAATAAGGCGAACTCCCAAGCTGGCTAATTGATTCAAATCTTTGATTATCTCACGCTTCTCATTCAACTGACCACTAGTGCTTTCTACTGCCTTACGGCTCAATGCATCAGCTACTACATTTGCTTTGCCTGGGTGATAAAGAATATCAATGTCATAATCCTTTAAAAGCTCTAACCACCTTCGTTGCCTCAAATTGAGTTCCTTCTGCTTAAAAAGATATTGCAAGCTTTTGTGATCCGTATAGATGTCAACATGAATCCCATATAAATAATGACGCCATATCTTTAAAGCAAAAACTACTGCTGCCAATTCAAGATCATGTGTGGGATAGTTTTTCTCATGTGGCCGCAACTGTCGTGAGGCATATGCTATCACCCTACCATGCTGCATCAACACACATCCCAGACCAATACCGAAAGCATCACAATACACTGCATAGCCCTCTGTGCCTTCAGGAAGTACTAACACTGGTGTGGAAGTCAACTTATCTTTCAATTTTTGAAACCCTCTTTCACATGCATCATTCCATTGAAACTTAATGGCCTTATGAGTTAACTTTGTTAATGGTGCTGCAATAGACGCAAACCCTTCTACAAATCTCCGATAATAACCTGCCAAACCCAGAAAACTGCGAATCTCTGTGGGTGTCGTAGGTCTTGGCCAATTTTTCACTGCTTCAATCTTTTGGGTATCAACTTGTATGCCTTCATCTGAGATAATGTGACCCAAGAACGCGACTGATTTCAACCAAAACTCGCATTTGGAGAATTTTGCATACAACTTCCGTTCACGAAGAATGTGCAACACTTGTCGTAAGTGATAAGCATGGTCTTCTGGTGATCTTGAATAAACAAGGATGTCATCTATAAATACTGTCACGAACACGTCCAGGAATGGCTTAAACACCCTGTTCATCAAATCCATAAACACAGCTGGTGCATTTGTTAGTCCAAATGACATAACTAAAAATTCATAATGGCCATACCGTGTTCGAAAAATTGTCTTGGGTACATCCTCCTCTCTAACTCTGACCTGATGGTAACCCGATCTCAAGTCAATCTTTGAGAAACACTTGGCACCCTGTAACTGATCAAACAAATCATCAATTTGAGGGAGGGGATATTTGTTCTTGATCGTTACTTTATTCAGTTGCCGATAGTCGCTGCACATTCTCAAGGTGCCATCTTTCTTTCGCACAAATAATACCGATGCACCCCACGGGGACATACTAGGCCTAATGAAGCCTTTGTCCAACAAATCTTTCAACTGCTCTTTTAATTCACGCAGTTCCGCTGGAGCCATTCTATATGGAGGAATAGAAATGGGCTGAGTGCCCGGAATCACATCAATGCCAAATTCTACTTCCCGTTCTGGGGGTAAACCTGGGAGATCCTCTGGAAATACATCAAGAAATTCATTGACTACCGGTACTGACTGTGGAGTTAATGGTTCCACATCATTATCTTTCACTCGTACCAAATGACATACGTATCCCTTGGCAATCATTTTTCTGGCTTTCAAATAGGAAATAAATCTCCCTTGTGGTGCCCCTACATTACCCTGCCATTCAAGAACATTTTCTTGCGGAAAACAAAATTGCACCTTCTTGGCCCGGCAATCTACCGTAGCATAACAAGAGGCCAACCAATCCATGCCCATAATTACATCAAAATCCACCATGTTCAATTCAATGAGATCGGCCAACGTATCATGACCACACACAGTTACCACACAGTTACGATATACTCTCTTTGCACAGCATTCCTAAGATCCTGATCTGTGGCATTTGTCGGTGGTTCCACGGGCACTTCCCTTCTTCTCGGCTCTTCTGGAGCTAAAGAAGTAGAAGAAGCTCGTGTTGCGAACTCAGTTTCAGCCCCACCTTGATCAACTTGCTCAGGTGGTGGTCTACTTGCTCCTTCACCAGCAATTCTATCTATCAGCTTACTTTTACCTTTTCTTCTTCCTCTTCTAGTGTTCGGCATTTTGACTATACCAGAGAAAAATAAATACCAAGATCAGATACAATGCAATTGACAACATTGGCTCTATTGCACGATCTAGAATGAAGGAAAGAAACAACATCCTAAATGTCCCGTAGCCTCCTACTTATAAATGTGGTGCACAACACATCGATAAGTAAGACTCTACTCAGACACGGCTTTGTAGACATCCTTAGACCGACTGCTCTGATACCACTTTTGTCACGCCCCGAATCCCATCGAGACATGATTGGCACTCATAGCCGGTAAGGCCCGAGAGAACCAACCTTTGCCTATGCTCAATCATATGCATATAATATTCATAACCACCATTGCATAATATTATGAAAGACGAATAAAGGAAACCATGGGACATAATACATACAGATGAAACTTGGCCGTTGAGGCCATCCAGTCAACACAACATATGTCTTTGCCACTGATACACCCACATCTGTCTACAAAAGCCTCTAACAAGAGCATTGACCAAAACAAACCAAAAGTCGGGACAAGCCCCCGCTTTATACAACATGTACAATACAAAAACATATATACACTCGGACTCGGAGAAGCCCCGAATGAGATGGAGCTCACCAAAGAACCGCTAACAGTGGCAATCTACTGAGGAGGCCTGCTGGGACCTGCGCCTGCAGCAAGTAAGGTAAATTCCCCGAGAGGGGTCAGTACGAAATAAGTACTGAGTATGCAAGGCTCAGATGAAACTGTACAACACATGAATATTTCAATGAACATGCCAATGAACTCAAAACTTATGAATAGTCACTGTGAATAGGTCACCATGTTACGTTTTGGAAACCAAGTGGATTGCTTTCATTACTTTCATTGCTTTCTTTACATTCAATACTCATTTGTTATCACATATGTCATAATGTAACCCGGGCCCCGACTGATCAGTGGGTCTTTCATATCATCATATAGGGATCGAGTCGAGCTAGGCTTATGCCCCTAGACTTGCCACCCTCGGGATTGAGTCGAGCTAGGCTTACGCCCCTAGACTTGCCACCCATAAATCCATATCTCGGGATCGAGTCGAGCTAGGCTTACGCCCCTAGACTTGCCACCCGTACTTGATCATTGACCACATTTGCATTACTTTGTTCATTACTTTGAGATTGATACTTTGATAGTCATAACATCACTTTGTCACTTTGGAACACAACATTGTTGGAAACTTTGAATCATTGACCAATGAGTGAAGAACATGTGAATAAATATCAATGAGAAATATCATATTACTAGCACCATGATACCATTGAAGCCATTGGACAATAATCCATGAATAAGAGACATAAGTATAGTCACTATTGAAACATTGGAACATAATCATATTTGAGCTTTTGGAACATTGACCATGAATATGAGAAATGGGATTCACAATTGTTCAATGAGTAGGAAATATATGACAATGACCATGGATAAGTGCATATGGGATACCTTAGTACATTTCGGAATAGAACTAGTGAAATGTCAATGTGAACACTATTGGCCGTAGAAATATACGGACAAAGTAACCTTACATACCTTGGATTCGCAACACGAATATACAACCTTAGATGCGTAGATAATAATCCCTCTCCTTATTTATGTGTCACTCTACAAATATATAACGAAATTCACATTAACCACCAATTACTTTACAAATGCATACCATGTCAATGAATTACATGTTTGGCTTTAAACATGTCATTTCCCCTTGACAAAACCATTGATCATACTATTATTCCAAAAATTCCATAATATTCCCAACATTTACCAATACATGAAAATCAATACATTTCACTACAATACTTCTCCTTTACACTTTCTTATCCATAACACATCACAAATAATCCATCAAAGCACCTTAATTCAACTCATAACACATATCGGCCAAAATCCCATAATTTCCACTTTTAGCCAAGAACAAATTTAATGCCAAAAATAACACCATACATGTTCATATTTTGTCCATACCATGCCTTTTCATCAAAGGCACAAGGCCTAATTCACACTTGAATTCCATATACCACAAATCTCATACAAAATCACCAAGTACCATGACCAACTTTTCCAAGCACAACCAACATGATATACATATTATTTTATGCATATAAGATATTAATCCATGAAAATAAATACTTACCAAGGCTTGGAATATGTTGATCTTGTCCAAGGAATCCCAACGAATTATTTTGCTTTAGGGTTTGGAAATGAGAAATGTTGAGAAAAATGTGTTAAAGGCATGAGAGGTTTTGTACAATAAAAATCTGATTTGCCCCTTTATATAGGCCTCTCATGTTGTCCTTATCCAATTCTTGGCATTTAATAATATGTCTAGAAGGTCAAATGGAAGAATGGGTCATTTTGACCCATTTGGGCCATGGATTTCTTCCACTTTTGGGCCTTAATTTGGCCCAAGAAGACATATCCATTTAACCCAACAAGTTTCATGAATTATTCACCATATCTCTCATGTTTATATACGTCCATAATGTTACGACAATATTCTCTTAAAAGATTCTCATTCGTCGCCTCGATCGCAAAAATTAGAATTCTAGTCGCCCTTGGTTTCATTGGACATTTTGGATCACTATTCACATTTCATGATTTGATCATGTAGGAGTATGTAGGAGTGTATTGAAGTGTTTGAAGCTTTAACAATGCTCAAAGAACTCCAAAGAACCAAAAGAAACCATCCAAGAAGCGTCGTAGAATTGCGTTACAAAACGGGTTCGGAAAGGCCTAATAGTTGTGCCTTGCGCCACACCCCCTGAAACAGGGTAGTGGCGCAAGTTTTGGGCCTTCTCTGAATTTTCTGCAGGCTGGTGGCTTGCGCCACACCCCTGAAACAGGGTAGTGGCGCAAGTTTCAGCACTTTGCTGAAATTTCCGGCCACTTATCCAATGTTTACGTATCGTCCAATCCTTTATCAAAACACTACAAAATACTTACTTAGTGATCTTAACCATCAAGTAAACATGACTTAAAGTCACCAAATGAGGTTAGAATATGTACGAGTTCTTACCCAAATGCTCCACGAAATCACAACACACCTCCTACGAAGATCTAATCGCACATGTTAAGTCCGATATCAAATGTTTCACCAATGACACTATAAAACACATATGCATGGCATCTCAACACCTATGTAGGTATGATCCCAAGGTGTCAAGTGAGGTTATAAAAGTACGGGGTGTTACACCAACAAGTAGAGGAGATCACATGGGAAGCGGAAGAAATGATGAAATCCAAGTATACCCATTTATTTCAAATGGACCACGAAGTTCACAGTGCGGAGGTGGAACAATAACAAGTAAGTATTTAAGAGCATTATGTGAATGTGCATAGGTATGTTAAAGTAAAGATGCATTTGTTGTATATAATACAATGTTGTTAACATTCGAGGACGAATGTTTCTAAGGGGAGAAGAATGTAACACCCCATACTTTTCTAATCTCACTTGATACCTTGGGGTTATATCTACCTAGGTGTTGAAATGCTAAGAGTATGTGTCTTATAGTGTCATTGGTGAAACATTTGTTAGACCTTTGTAGGAGGTGTTTTGTGGTTTTGTGGAGCATTTGGTTGATACCCCGTGCACATTCTAACCTCATTGGGTGACTTTAAGTCATGTTTACTTGATGGTTAAGATCACTAAATAAGTATTTTGTAGTGTTTGGATAAGGGATTGGACGATAAGCAAACATTGGATAAGTGGCTGAAAATTTCAGCAATGTGCTGAGACTTGCGCCACTACCCTGTTTCAGGGGTCTGGCGCAAGCCACCTGATTCAGAGGGGCCTCATTTCTTTCTCCACAGCCTGCTTTGCAGCTAGTGGCGCAAGGCACAAATATGGTGCCTTTCCGGACCCGTTTTGTAACGCAATTCTCCGACGACTCTTGGATGGTTTCTTTTGGTTCTTGGAAGTTCTTTGAGCATTGTTAAAGCTTCAAACACTTCAATACACTCCGATATACTCCTACATGATCAGACTATGAAATGTGAATAGTGATCCAAAATGTCCCATGAAGCCAAGGGCGACTAGAAGTCCTATTTTTGCGATTGAAGCGACGAATGAGAATCTCGCAAGATAATATTGTCGTGACATTATGAAATTATGTAAACATGAGATATATGGTGACTAATACATGAAATTGGATGGGTTACATGGATATGAGTTATTGGGCCCAAAGAGAGGCCGAAAATGGGATTAAAAGACTTGGCCCAAAGAGGAAATGACCCATTCTTCCAATAATTGACTAAGTAAACATATCATGTAGTGCCAAGTGTGGCTAAGGATTACTTGAGGTCCATATAAAGTCCCCAAAAATCAGATTTTATTCACAAAGGCTCTCATAACTTTTGGATATTTTCACAAACATTTCTTTAAGCTCCAAACCCTAAAGCAAAATAATTCCTTTGGACTCTTTGGACAAGATCATCCTACTCCAAGCTTTGGTAATTGTTTATTCTCATGGATTAACATATTATATGCATGGGAGATTATGCATATTATGCTAGTTGTGTTGGCAAGGTGATGAATAGTGTATTTTGCTTTTGGTGGAAGATGTACTATCTTGGTGATTTGAACTTGAATTAGGACTTGTGCCTTTGATGAAAAAGCATGGTATGGACAAAATATGAACATGTATGGTGTTATTTTTTTGTATTAAACTTGTTCTTGTCTATAAGTGGAAATTGTGGGATTTTGGCCGATATGTGTTATGAGTTGTATTAAGGTAAAGTGATGGATTATTTGTGATGTGGTATGGATAAGAAAGTGTAATGGAGAAGTGTTGTGGTGAAATGTATTGATTTTCATGTATTGGTCAATGTATGGAATATTGGGGGATTTTTGGAATAATAATTTTATCAATGGTTTTGTCAAGGGGAAATGGCTTGTTTAAGGGCAAATATGTGACGCATTGATGTCGCATGCATTTGAAGAGTAGTTGGTGGTTAATGTGAATTCCGTATTGTATTTGTGTTGTAGAGTGACACATAAAGAAGGAGCGGGACCATTGTACGCACCTCTAGGATTATATATTCGTATTGCGAATCCAAGGTATGTAAAGTTACTTTGTCCATATCTTTCTGCGGCAAATAGTGCTCACATTGACATGTCACTAGTCCTATCCCAAAGTGTGCTAAGGTATTCCATATCCGGTTATCAAGGGTCATTGTTATATATTTCCTACTCATTGATCATTTGTGAATCTCATGACTCATATCCATGGTTAATGTTCCAATGTTCCAATAGTGATTATACTTATGTCTCTTGGTCATTACTTTTTGTTCCAATGGTTCCCATGGTGTTATGATTCTAATAATGTTATGTTGCCCAGTCATTCACATGGTTCTCACTCCAACAATATTATGTTCCAAAGTTCAAAGTGATGTTATGACTATCAAGGTATCAATCTCAAAGTAATGAATAAAGTAATGCAAATGTGGTCAATGATCAAGTATGGGTGGCAGGTCTAGGGGAATAAGCCTAGCTCGACCCGATCCCGATGCATTGATTTATGGGTGGCAAGTCTAGAGGCATAAGCCTAGCTCGACTCGATCCCAACATGACGATAAGTCATGGAAAGACCCACTGATCAGTAGGGGCCCAAGTACATTGTTATCATTGAGCATTGAGATAAAGAAAGTAAAGAAAGTAATGAAAACAATTCACATGGTTTCCCAAAATGCAAAATGGTGACTTATTCACATTGATTATTCATATGTTTTGAGTTCATGGAAATATTCATGTATTGTACAGTTTCATCTGAGCCTTGCATACTCAGTACTTATTTCGTACTGACCCCTCTCGGGGAATTTACCTTACTTGCTGCAGGCGCAGGTACTAGTAGGCCTCCACAGTAGGTTGCCAGTCGTTGCAGATCATTGGTGAGCTCCAGCTAATTCGGGGCTTCTCCGAGTCAGTGTATATATGTTTTGGTGATGTATATGTTGTATAAAGCGGGGACTTATCCCGACTTTTAGTTCAGTTTGGTCAATGCTTTGTTAGAGGCTTTTGTAGACAGGTGTGGGTGTATAAATGTCAAAGGGATATGTCGTACTTGCCTCGGTGGCCTCGACGGCCTAGTTTCGTGTATGTATATATATATACTATGTTCCGTGAATTCCATTGTTGGTCTCTATAGCTGTAATGTGCTTATGGGTTCCTTATGACATGCATATGATTGAGCATAGGCAAAGGTTGGTTCTCTCGGGCCTTATCGGCTACGGGTGCCAATCATGTCCCGATCGGATTCGGGGCGTGACACTTGAGCAGTTGTATACTGCTATGATTATGTTATGATTTGTCCAACTATGTTATCTCAGTCCATGCGGTTAACATGGGCTGAGGCCCCGCCAGTTGGGGAGTACTGGACCCATATTGCCCGTGGGTTACTTAATGTCGGTGTAACTACATAGTTCAGAATTAAGAATTTCAAATGGTTGTTTTATTTTATATTTTCAAATGTTCTTTATATTATATGAACTGTTTGGATCCCTTTCCTTGGGTTGCATGCCAGTACTCATCGTACTGACTGTCCCCAGACACTACATCTTTTCATGATGTAGGTTCCGAAGCCTTTGCTCGTGACCCGGTTCAACAGTAGACTATTCGCAGGCCAACAGTTCGTAAGTGGTGAGCCCTCCATCTTTCGAAAGGCATTATGTTTATCTCCCTAGAAATTCATTATTTTTTTTTTGATTTTATGGTATTACCGGGGCTATGTCCCGGCTTAGGATTTCTATTCATAATGTTAGAGGCTTCGTAGACCTAAGTTAATTATTATTTTGATGTTATATTCCAAAGATTTTGGACTTTAGAAATCTTTTATTTTATGGGTCTAGTTTCCGCATTTATTTTTATTATGACTATGCTTATGATGTAATGCTAAAGGGCCTTCTTGTGACATCATTGGTTCGGGAAGCCCGTCACGGCTAGGGCCTCGGTTCGGGTCGTGACAGCCAAATATGGAAAATTCATGTTTTCCTTTTCCTAACAGGAAAACCCAATTATGGTAAGAAAATCAGGACAAATACCCAACAATTCTCAAAATGAAAAGGACATACTCGATGAGCTACAACCAAAGACAAAAATAAACAAACTCCAACTCGCTGGATATAGAGGAACAAAATTCCCAAATTGGCTAGCTGATCAATCTTTTCTTAAGCTGGTACAATTGTCTCTTAGCAACTGCAAGGACTGTGATTCCTTACCAGCATTGGGACAGCTTCCTTCTTTGAAGTTCCTTTCCATTTGAAGGATGCGTCAAATAATACAGGTTACTGAATAATTCTATGTTAGTTCGTCCTCCAGAAAGCCATTTAACTCTCTTGAGAAACTTGAATTTGCAGAGATGCCGGAGTGGAAGCAGTGGCATGTACTAGGGAATGGAGAGTTCCCTGCACTTAAAATCCTTTCAATTGAGGATTGCCCCAAGTTGATGGGGAAGTTGCCTGAAAATCTTTGTTCTCTGACTGGATTCAGAATTTCAAGATGTCCTGAACTCAATTTGGAGACACCTATCCAATTTTCAAGTATAAAAATATTTGAATTTATCAGTTCTCCTATGGTTGGAGTTCTTTTTGATGATGCTGAAATGTTTACATCCCAACTTCAGTGAATGAAACATATCGTTGAATTACTTTTTACAGATTATAACTCTCTTATCTCCTTACCTATTAGCATTCTGCCACGTACCCTGAAGAGAATACACATATATCGTTCTGGGAAACTGAAATTGGAGCCGCCAGTTGGTGAGATGCTTTCTAGTGGTTATTGTAACATGTTTCTCGAGCATCTGAAACAGGATGGATGTGATTCTATCGATGATATATCACCTGAGTTGGTCCCAAGAGTACGCACTTTAATAGTTGGGTGTTGCCTCAGCCTTACTAGGCTTTTGATTCCTGCTGGGACTAAAAGTCTCACTATTTGGTCTTGTGAGAATCTTGAAGTACTCTCGGTGGCATGTGAGACTCAGATGACGTCGTTGCATTTTTTGAATATTGAAAATTGTGAGAAGCTGAAGTGGCTGCCAGAACATATGCAGGAACTCCTTCCATTTCTTAATACACTGGAACTGTTTAATTGTCCAGAAATAGAGTTCTTTCCTGAATGAGGATTGCCCTTCAATTTACAAGTCCTTTTAATCTGGAATTTCAAGAAACTGGTGAATGGCCAAAAGGAGTGGCATTTTCCTAGACATCTCAGAGAGTTAAGGATCAAACATGATGGCAGTGACAAAGAGATTCTTGCTGGTGAGGAATGGGAGTTCCCTTGCTCTATTCTACGACTTTACTTATCCGATCTGAAAACATTAAGTAGCCAACTTCTCAAAAGCCTCACCTCTTTTGCATATCTAGATACTTATTGCTTACCTCAAATTCAGTCACTGCTGGAAGAAGGGCTTCCCTCGTCTCTTTCTGAGCTATGCTTAGATGACCATCATGAGCTCCATTCACTACCGACAGAGGTCTTCGGCATCTCACTTTGCTTCGACATCTAGAGATCAGGCACTGCAATCAACTCCAATCTCTTGCAGAATCAGAGCTGCCCTCCTCCCTCTCTGAGCTGACCATAGGGTTTTGCCCTAATCTCCGATCCCTTCCAGTAAAAGGGATGCCCTCTTCTCCCTCTCTAAACTACATATTTACCGCTGCCCATTGCTCAAGCCACTACTAGAATTTGACAAGGGGGAGTACTGACCCAATATTGCTCATATTCCCACCATAGTGGTCGATTGGAAATACCTGTAATGGTTAAAAGGAATGGCGCTCTCACAAATGTAAGTTATTTTTTTCCCTCAGAGGCTTTTTATTTTGGTTTACTTCCCTTTACATTTTTGTTAATTCTTTCCTTTTATAGATCTTGTTGAGCAGTGTGGATCCTCTATTGCTCAAACCACGTCTAGAATTCGATAAGGGGGCTTACTGGCTAAAAATTGCTCATGTTTCCACCATAAATGTTGATTGGGAGTACCTGTAAAGATTAAAACGAGTGATGCTCTGGTAGATGTAACTTATTCTATATTCTTAGTATCTTTTGATTTTTGGTTACTTCTCTTTGATTGTTTGTTAGTAATTCTTTTTCTTTGTGAAATCTTTTTGACCAGTGGGTAGCATCTATTGCCTCTGTGAAGTCGAGGAAGCATCTTCAGATCAGGATGAAACCTTTATATTTGCACTGAAAAATTGTAAAAGAAATTGAGATAATTTGCTCCAGAAAGCTGATAGCTTAATATATGCCAGCAGGATGTTTCTTACCTTTGGTGATTCATCTCTAGCAATTTATATTTGTGATAAATCTCACTCTTTATCTTACGTGAATATTAACTTATGTTCTCCCTCAAATCTTGCAGACTGGAATATTATTCACCATCATGAAAGTTATTTCGCATTTTTCATCTCTTCTACGGAGATAAAGGGTCCAAAAAATGCAACCTCACTAGCTCAATCAGGTAGCCAAGACATTGAAAAGAGTTACATGAAGCTTGAAATTTAAAGAAATTGGAAAAGACTGTTGGTGGTAGTGAAGAAATCATCGGAAATGAAGAACAAATGTCTGCTATTCCTAGACAAGAACAAAAGGAATTTGTTTAAGTATTTGGGGCCTGAAGCTTATTGGGCTGCTGATTCACAAACTTGTTTTTTTCTTATGGGATGGTTACAAAACATCACTTTCATATTGTTTTGGCTGCAAGTATTTCTTTTTGTCTTTTCATTAATTTGTCTTTTTCCTTAGCAAATAGACTCTAGACAGTTGTATAGTCAGGTACAAAAGATGCTCTTTCAGGTGTATATAAGACCCACACTGTACAGAGATTTACTCATTCAATACAGAGAAAAGAAATAATTTTCAATCTTGTTTCAATTTTGTCATGGTATCAGAGCAGGTTCTGTGAAGAACACTACTCATTTTATCCTTTTTCTTTTCTTTGTAGTCATCATCTTCTTCCTCTTTCTTTTTTTTTTTTCTTTTTTCTTGTGTTATTGTTGAATCCCTAAGAAATGGCAGACGACACTACTGATATCACCAATGTCACTCCTGCTCAAAAAGTTGTTGTTGAGCCTATTGATCCCTCTCACCCCTTCTTCATTGCTCCCTCTGATTCTCCAGGGATGCTCTTAGTTAACACTCCTTTTGATGGCAAAGGTTTTGCAGGTTGGAGACGTGCAGCGTTGATTGCCCTCACTGCTAAGAACAAAGCAGGCTTCATAGATGGTTCCTCTCTTGAACCTGCAGTGGGCTCAAATCTGCATAAAGTTTGGGCAAGAGCAAATAACATGGTAATTTCCTGGCTCTTAAACTCTCTTTCACAAGAAATCTCTGAGAGTGTCATCTACTCTACCACTGCTCAAGAACTGTGGAGTGATCTTGAGGCCAGATTTGGCCAAAACAGTGGGGCTAAGCTCTTCCAATTGCAGAAAGAGCTGAATGATTTAGTGCAAGGTGCTACTGATATAGCAACCTATTACACCAAGATCAAAAAGTTGTGGGATGAACTGGACAGTATGGATTTTTCTACTTTATGTACTTGTGATGCAAGGGTTAAGAACTTGAAAGCCAAACAAGATGAGAGACTAGTAAAGTTTTTAATGGGTCTGAATGATAGCTATTGCGCTGCTCGTGGTAACATACTCATGATTTCTCCTCTTCCTAGTCTTGCTAATGCTTATGCTCTCTTGATGCAAGAAGAAAAACAGAGGGAAATGCACAACACACCTAAATATCCAAGTGAATCTGCTTCTTTTGCTGCTTTGAGATCTGCAGGGAATGGAAAGAAATTCAATAAGTCTAGGGGAGACTACAGGGGACAGAAGCCATTTGTCAATGCAGGAAGGAACTCTGATCTCTGTGCTTACTGCAAGAAGCCAGGTCATAGCATTGAAAAGTGCTATAGACTCCATGGTTTTCCTGCTGATTTTAAGTTCACAAATGCAAAGAAATATCAGGTCACAGCTAGGGCAAACAGTGCACATCTTGGGGAAGGTGGACAGGGAGGTGAAATCACTTTTAGTAAGGACTTACTTGACTCCCTCACTCCAGAAATGGGAATGCAGCTAACGACCCTACTCCAAGAGATCAAAAAGGGACAAGTTTCAAAAGGTTCTGAGGCTTTTGCTAATGCTACCTGTGCTGGTATACCTAGTTTCTTTCACTCTCCTGCTTGTTTTATTTTACTCAATTCTCACTCTTGGATACTAGATAGTGGTGCTTCTGAGCACATGTCTTTTAACAAAGAATTTTTCTCTACTCTTACTCCCTTGAAGGAACCTAGAATGGTCAAGTTGCCTAACTCTCAAAGAGTAAAAGTGACTCACTGTGGTTCAGTTTCAATCTTCTCTAATCTCATTCTACGCAATGTTCTATATGTCCCTTGTTTCAAATTTAATCTCCTATCAGTTCACAAATTGTGTAAACAACTCAATCATGCACTCCTATTTACTGCTACCTCTTGTTTTCTACAGGGCCCTTCAGTGAAGAGCCCTTTGGAGATTGGTAGAGAAAGAGATGGAGTTTACATCCTTCAATCAAGGCCAAATGCAGCCATTTCCAACAGTATTTTCCAACCTAGTAGTTCTTCTGTATCTAAGAACTTTTCCATTCCAGTTTTGAAGTCTTGTTTTAGTTTCTTTGATTCCAATGTAAAAGAGAAATTATGGCATTATAGACTGGGCCATATTCCTTTGAACAATATGAAGAATATATCAAGTGTTCCTGTTACTTCTTGTGCAAAATTTACAGTTCCTTGCGTTATCTGTCCTATGGCAAGGCAGTCCAAATTGCCTTTTACTTCAAGTTCTATTTCTACTAAATCTATTTTTGAATTGATTCATATTGATACATGGGGTCCATACAATACTTCAACTTATGATGGATACAAATATTTTCTTACCATTGTGGATGACTATAGTAGGGGCACATGGACTTTCTTGTTAAAAACTAAATCAAATGCTTTTCCAGTTTTAAAATCCTTCTTAGCTATGGTGGACAGGCAATTTCATGTCAAAGTTAAAACAATTAGGTCGGATAATGCCCTTGAATTAGGTACTGGAAGTACTCAGGCAGAATTTTTTCTTTCCCAAGGAATCATTCATCAAACTACTTGTGTCCACACTCCACAACAAAATGGTGTTGTGGAGAGAAAACACAAGCATCTCTTGGAAACTTCCAGGTCTTTATTGTTTCAGTCCTCCTTGCCTACTTCTTATTGGGGTGATTGCCTATTAACAGCCACTTACTTGATAAACAGATTCCCTAGCAAGGTGTTAGATTTCAAAACTCCTTATGAAGTTTTATTCCATTCTAAACCAAGTTATTCTCACCTAAGGTGTTTTGGTTGTCTATGTTTTGCCTCTACTCTCACACCTCACAAAACAAAACTTCAACCAAAGGCAGTTCCTTGTGTATTTTTAGGTTACCCTCACAATAAAAAGGGATACAAAGTTCTTAATCTCACTACTCTAAAGCCTTTTGTATCTAGGGATGTTGTTTTCCACGAAGAATACTTTCCTTTCTCTTCCATTAAAGACCCTATTTCTCCTACCCGCTCTCCACCATCCTCCCTGTTTCCAGTTGTCCCTTCTTCACCTGATGTTTATACCGACTCTAATGTTCCTGATTTGCCTTCTGCTTCTTTGTCTCCTCCTAATAACTCATCTGCTATTCCAACAGATCAATCCATTGCTTCTCCTCCTTCCTCCAGCTCTATTACTCCTACTCCGCCTTCAAGTAATCCTATACCACCTCCTGTTCTAGATGATTTGATTAGAAGATCTTCTAGACCTCATAAAGTTCCTCCCCACCTCAAAGACTACATCTGCAATGCTCTACAATTCACAGATGTTAGTAATTCTTGTTTTCTGTCCACTGTCACACCTCCTAGTTTTCCCTTCTCTGGACTCACTGTTTCTAATCAACACTTGCTTAATTCTCTATCCCACATCCAAGAACCCATTTCCTACAAACAAGCAGCTCATCATCTGGGCTGGCAAGAAGCGATGGCTAAGGAACTGGATGCACTAATTTTGAATCAAACTTGGGACTTGGTGGCTTTGCCTGATGGAAAAAAGGCTTTGCCATGTAAATGGGTCTATAAGGTCAAGCATCATTCCGATGGGAGTGTAGAAAGGTTGAAGGCCAGATTGGTTGTTCGAGGAGATATTCAAACGGAGGGGGTTGACTTCAATGAAACATTTTCACCGGTGGTAAAAATGACTACAATTAGATGTATCTTGGCTATAGCTGTCAAAAAGGGATGGGGTCTCTACCAGTTAGATGTTGACAATGCTTTTCTTCATAGGGACTTACATGAAGAAGTTTACATGAAGTACCCCCCTGGCTTCACATGTCACGCCCCGAACTCCCACGAGGCGTGATTGGCACCCGAAGCCGACAAGGCCCGAGAGAACCAATCTTTGCTTCTATTCACTCATATACATGTCATAGGAAACACTACTATCATATAGAAACATGAGGGGCTAAAATCGGAAAGCATAGAACATATGACGTATATACATATGAGAAACTTGGCCGTTGAGGCCATCAAGTCAAGATTTCATCTATCATCTTATACACATACACCCACATACGTCTACAAAAGCCTCTAACAGATGCATTGACCAAAACCAACTGAAAGTCGGGACAAGTCCCTGCTTTATACACAATGTACAATATCAAAGCATATGAACCACTGTGACTCGGAGAAGCCCCGAACTAACTGGAGCTCACCAATAAACCGCAAACAGCTGGCAACGTACTGTGGCGGCCTACTAGTACCTGCGCCTGCAGCAAGTAAGGTAAATTCCCCGAGAGGGGTCAGTACGAAATAAGTACTGAGTATGCAAGGCTCAGATGAAACTGTACAATACAAGAATATGTCAATGAACTCAAAACATATGAATAATCAATGTGGGTAAGTCACCATGTTGCATTTTGGAAACCATGTGGATTGCTTTCATTACTTTCATTACTTTCTTTATCTCAATGCTCACTGATAACAATGTACCCGGGCCCCTACTGATCAGTGGGTCTTTCATATCATATCATTGTGTAGGGATCGAGTCGAGCTAGGCTTATGCCCCTAGACTTGCCACCCATACATCAATGCATCGGGATCGAGTCGAGCTAGGCTTACGCTCCTAGACTTGCCACCCGTACTTGATCATTGACCACATTTGCATTATTTTGTTCATTACTTTGAGATTGATACTTTGATAGTCATACCATCACTTGGAACTTTGGAACATAACATTGTTGGAAACTTTGAATCATTGACCAATAAGTGAAGGACATGTGAATAAATATCAATAAGAAATATAACATTACTAGCACCATGATACCATTAGAACCATTGGACAATAATCCATGAACAAGAGACACAAGTATAGGCACTATTGGAATATTGGTACGTAACTTTGTTTGAGCTTTCGGAACATTAACCATGAATATGAGAAATGAGATTCACAATTGATCAATGAGTAGGAAATATATATGACAATGACCATGGATAAGTGCATATGGGATACCTTAGTACATTTCGGAATAGAACTAGTGAAATGTCAATGTGAACACTATTGGCCGTAGAAAGATACGGACAAAGTAACCTTGCATACCTTGTCTTCCCAATGTAAGTACACAATCAAATATGTGAGAGCAACAATTCCGCTCCTTCTTTACGTTTCACTCTACATCACAAATACATAATGGAACCAACATTAACCACCAACTACCTTACAAATGCATACAATAACAACAAGTCACATGTTTGTCTTTAACATGTCATTTCCCCTTGATAATATCCTTTTCGGCATGGTCATATCAATAATACCACAATATGCCCAACATTGACCAAAATATCATTTATGAATTTATTATTCCAATAATCCCACAATATTCCATACATTGACCAATACATGATAGCCAAGATCATGTCACACCAAGTTCATATTTTACACTTCTCCATCACCACAACATCACAATTATGCCATCAAATTACTTCAATACACCTCACAACAACAAATCGGCCAAAATCCCATAATTTACACTTTTATGGAAATAACAAGTTTCTTAATGTAATCACACCATACATGTTGGTATTTCATCCATACCATGCCTTTTCATCAAACCCACAAGTCATATTTCAAGTTTAATTCACAAGAATGCACATCTTTTATCAAAAACCAAAAGTGCACTATTCAACACCTTGCCACCATAACTACCATGATATACATAACCTCTCATGTACATAATATATTAAATTACAAGAATAAACACTTACCAATACTTGTAGGATGATGCTTTTGCCCAAGAAGTGGACTTAGGGTTTGAGAGTCCAAAAGAAGCTTTCTTGAGAATTCTAGAAAAAAAAGATAGAAAAGCATGTGTGTTGTGTGTATTAAAAATCTGATTTTTGGGGCCTTTATATAGACCCTCTTGGCCATCCTTAGCCACTAATAATGCATTTAATATTTTGTCTAGAAGGTCAATGGAAGAATGGGTCTTTTGACCCATTTTGGCCCATGCTTTTCTTCTCATTTTGGCTCACTTTGGGCCTCAAATTGGGCCCAATACTTATCTCAACTTAGCCCACCAAATTCCATGTATAATCAACCATATATATCATGTTTCAATAATTCCATAATCTCACGACAATATTCTCTTACGAGTTTCTCATTCGTAGTCTCATTCGCAAAAATAGGAATTCTAGTCGCCCATGGCTTTATTGAACATCTTGAATACCTATTTATCTTTCATGCTTTGATCATGTAGGAGTATGTAGGAGTGTATTGAAGTATTTGAAGCTTTAACAATGCTCAAATAACTCCAAAGAACCAAAAGAAACCATCTAAGAATCGACGTAGAATCGCGTTACAAAATGAGCGCGGAAGGGCACAATATGTTGTGCCTTGCGCCACTTGCTGCAAAGCAAGCAGTGGCGCGAGATCCTGCTGCCCTCTGAATCGGGTGGCTTGCGCCACACACCCTGAAACAGGGAGTGGCGCAAGTCTTGGTACTTTGCTGAATTTTTCGGCCACTTTTTCCAACACTTGCATATCGTCCAATACCCTATCAAAACACTACAAAATACTTACTTAGTGAGCTTTATCATCAAGTAAACATGACTTCAAGTCACCAAATGAGGTTAGTATGTGTACGGGGTATTACCCAAATGCTCCACGAAAGCACAAAACACCTCCTACGAAGGTCTACTCGCATGTGCGTGGCCAAATTTAAATTTTCTCGTCATTAGCATTGCCAAATACATACTTATATCTCTCGACACCTAAGCAAACATTATTCAGCATCATCAAGTAGGGTTGGGAAGGTACGGGATGTTACATCACACCCCCCCTCTTCTACTCATGTGTGCAAGTTAAAGAAGTCCCTTTACGGGCTCCGACAAGCATCAAGGCAGTGGTATTCTAAATTAACCACTGCTTTGAATTACAAAGGCTTCACCCACTCCTTGAACGACTACTCGTTGTTTTTTAAATGTACTGCCTCTTCTATCTCTATAGTGGCTGTATATGTCGATGACATTTTATTAACAGGCAACAACTTGGATGAATTACAAGCTCTCAAAGCCTTTCTTCATGCTGAATTTCGAATAAAGGATCTGGGAGACTTACATTACTTCCTTGGTATGGAAGTGTTGAGAGAATCCTCTGGTTTGATTTTGTCCCAAAGAAAGTTTACAGTTGATCTTCTATCTGAATTTCACATGTTTGATAAGACCCCTGTATCCTGCCCCCTTGATCCCACTGTGAAGTTGATGTCCCATACAGGTGACCCAATTTCTGATCCTACTTTGTACCGGCAGATTTTGGGCAAGTTGAACTATTTAACTCATACGAGGCCAGATTTGTCGTTCACCGTCCAACATTTAAGTCAATTTATGCAGGACCCCCGGCAACCTCATCTTCTTGCAGCTCTCAGAGTGCTTCGTTATTTACTCAATGACCCTGGCCTTGGTCTTTTCATGTTTGCGGATTCATCTCTGCAACTTTTGGCTTTCTGTGACTCCGATTGGGCTTCTTGCCCGGACTCACGCAAATCTGTCAGTGGGTTCTTCGTTTCTCTTGGTTCCTCCCCGATTTCATGGAAATCGAAGAAGCAAACTTCTATTTCGCTCAGTTCAGCTGAAGCTGAATATCGCTCCATGTGTCGTGTTGTCGCAGAACTCACTTGGTTGATTCGCCTTTTTGCTGATCTTTCCATTCAAATTTCACTACCAGTTCCTCTCCATTCGGACAGCCAAGCAGCACTTCATATCGCCAAAAATCCTGTGTTTCACGAACGGACGAAGCACGTTGACCTTGACTGCCATTTTGTCCGACAACAATTTTTGGCCGGTTTGATTTCTCTGCAATTTGTTCGCTCGTCCTCTCAACTCGCTGATGTCTTTACCAAATCTCTTCATGGACCTCTACACCATAGTTCTTTGGGCAAGTTGGGGGTGATTTCATCCCCCTCCAACTTGAGGAGGGGTGTTGGTGGTAGTGAAGAAATCATCGGAAATGAAGAACAAATGTCTGCTATTCCTAGACAAGAACAAAAGGAATTTGTTTAAGTATTTGGGGCCTGAAGCTTATTGGGCTGCTGATTCACAGACTTGTTTTTTTCTTATGAGATGGTTACAAAACATCACTTTCATATTGTTTTGGCTGCAAGTATTTCTTTTTGTCTTTTCATTAATTTGTCTTTTTCCTTAGCAAATAGACTCTAGACAGTTGTATAGTCAGGTACAAAAGATGCTCTTTCAGGTGTATATAAGACCCACACTGTACAGAGATTTACTCATTCAATACAGAGAAAAGAAATAATTTTCAATCTTGTTTCAATTTTGTCAAAGACTTCAAATGTCTGCTTCCATTATTTAAGCCATGTTACATCTCATTGATTTTAAGTTTTATGCAACTGCATTTGATAGCAAATACTGAGCTTTTGTCAGTAGTTGGATCTTTTATCAGAACAATGAATTACCTAGTCTCAACTATTAGCGAGTTTTTTTTTTCTTGATCAGGATTTTGGTAACGATAGGTTCTCAGCTAAGTTAGTGAAAGTTTCATTTCAAATAGAAATATGTGAATTTGGTGGTATGTCAGAACAATATAGCTCTCTGCTGTTAATAACAATCAATTTTTTTTCCAGGAGATGAAGTATTTTTGCTCTTCATTAAACAAACACTATATACAATCACTTCAGAGACGGCCATCCAATATTTTAGGAATTAAGTGAACTTCCCTCTTTAGGAATTGTCAGCAATACGGCTTCCAATGTTGTCTCAGTTAATGTGCTTATTTCATGAATGTGGGTGTAGTTTTGCCTAAATCATATCAAAAGACTGGCCTTTGTCACCATTCATGTAATCTAAATTTTTTTGTTGTGTTACGTTTGTCTCTTCAGTTTTTGCCTAAGCTTAGTATGGGTATTAAACTTGTCATCTAGACTTGATGTGCATGAAAATATGCTTTACTCCGACTAATATTCAAGGTTAGATAACAAAAATGATTTACTCATGCCGTAAGCTGACAGCATAACCAAGAAAGAATCATCTCTTATTAATTCTTCTAGTTTTAGCTGATGCACATAAGCTGTTCAAATATAATGCCGTCTTACTTAATACGTTGTTGCAATTTACTGTCCAGATAAATTGACTGTTAATTATATTTCAAGGATTTCCTTTGCTTGATTTGGCCATTGATCCATTGTCATTGTAGGAGTTTCTCAATCTTTTCTTTGTTGTTCGTAAAAATGTTAGTTCCCTTTTTCGAGTTAGTTGAAGAAGGAGGTGGTTTAGAGCAATGCACATGTTATTTCTACTGACACAGTTCAAAGGCACACGAGACAGAAAGCTTATCTCCCAAATTTAACATCTAAAAGCCTAAGCACAATCTTAACTTTATTAACTATAATTATCTGATCTCAACTTAACCATCTTTTATTCTTTCTTTGTTAGGTTTTTGGTAACATTTTGTAGCTATTCCAACTTTTTTTGTTTGTATATATAGTAGGTGTTGGACCCCCTTGGTAAAAATCTTGGGTCCGCCACTAGTGGTACTACCGTACTAGGTACTAGTTTCAAAGTGATGTCTATGGTCTTAGTTAAAGTGAAACAACAACTATTGCTATGTTGTCCTTGAGAATGTTCAGGATTTAGATTACAAGTCATATTAGTTAAGTGTAACTACGAAAGACAAAATCGGACAACTTTATAATTACGTCGTTTGTTCGGATATTTTTTGGCTGCTATAATGGACAATTCTTATTGTTACACACCATAATAGCATTTGACGTTTAGATCTTATTTTGCGGTTATAGACAAGAAAAATATGCAAGCAGTCATTTTCCTTTAACTTTTTATGTTATAAAAGAACAAAATATTTAAAGCTAATTGTATTGTACCTACAAAGAATCAAACTATCTAAACCACATACTTCTTTTAAAACTAATTAAAATTAAATATTTTATTCGAAACTAAGACAAACTATAATATCAAAGGATCCATTAAAATCTATTTATTAATAAGAGCTTTGAATTAAAAAAGGAAACCAGATACAAATTCTATAATATTAAACTATCAATGTTTTTTTCCTTATATGGTCAGAATTAAATATGAACACTGGAAAGTTCTATAAAAAGTTATTAATTAGAAACCATCTTGTTGGAGATTAAGGTTATAATCTCCTATAAATATACATTGTCTCTTTCCTCAATTGCATCACATCTATTATTGGTACTCCTCTTGATTTTTCAAATGGATACCAAGTTAAGATCAAGAGATTGGCCAGGGCTATCTGATTTGGTACTCCTTTTGATTTTTCAAAACTTGTCTTCCATCTCCGATTGCTTCCACTTTGGTGCGGTGTGCAAGTCATGGTTTTCCTTCGTATCCAAGAATTATGACATCCTACAACAACGCATCCATTCAAGTTCCCTCGAAGAACTTCCTCTGCTAATGATGTGTACGAGTCCAAAAAAGGAATTCGTAAAAACAAGCTTATACAGTGCGACCAAGGGTAAAATGGTCTTTGACATCACACTACCCTTCTCCAACACTTGGAGATGTTGTGGCTCTTTACATGATTGGCTCGCTTTTCAAGATAAGTTTGATTCCCTCATTCAACTTTTCAATCCTTTCTCCCGCCAGTCAATCTACCTTCCTCGCCCTAAATATATTGTCTGTAAAACAACTATCACCAAGAACACATCAACAAATCCAAATAACTTTGAGGTCACCGCAACGTTAAAGTTTTGGAACCAACGTAGTAACTTGGCTATCCTAAAGCCAGGTAGTTACACTTTGATTTTCACTCGTCATTATTTTGAGTCAGATGTAAGTGATATTTGTGATTTGGTATACTACAATGACAGATACTATGTTGTGACTCGTGAAGGCAGAGTTTTCTGTATAGACAACACTACTCTGGAATTAAAAGAGATTATTAGACAACCGTTGATTATGAATTCATCAAGTCGTCCTTTGGTAAAATTTTATCTCATAAAGACCACTACTGATGAGCTGTTAAGGTTCAAATATCTTCTCCAACAGATAATAATTCATCAAATGTCAAGATTTTCAAGTTGGTTGCAAGCCAATCAAACACCCGACGATCCACATTAGAAGAGTTGGAGGACTTGGGAGATGAAGCCTTGTTTTTGTGTGATTATTGTTCCATGTCTATTTTGGCTTCCAATTTTTCGGGATGTAAAGCCAATTCTGTATACTATCTGGACAACGAGTTGGTTGGACATCATGAATACACGATGAACATCGTTTGCCTTCAATATGGCGGCCTCCGCACCCAGTTTTCTTTGAAGGCTTCAATCCATGACATCATGATGCCGTCATTATGGATAATTCCTACCCCAAAATTTGATTACTTCTTGGACATGGTGTCCTACTTGGCGAATTAATGAACTTGTGTAACAAACTGGTCTAAACACCGCCATCATAAAAAAAATTATATGCCATTTTAAAATCTCTTTTGTTATTGGTATCAGACTATAATATATATGTTTGATTATTTATACAGATTCCAATTCAATGATCCAAGTAACACTATCATTTAATTTCTCAGTCCCCCACCTGGCCCCCCTTTCTACATTGCCAAGTATCTTCCTCTCTTGCTTGTAATGAATAGTCAAGAAAGCAAACTCCATTATAAAGTCTCTCTCTTTTAGTCGGGCGAGAAGTCATACTGTATATTGGAAAAGAGAAACAAAGGACAGTTTTGTTTTGTTTTTTCTTTTCTATGACTGTCAGCTGTAGATTCATGTTGCTATTGTCTCAGTTCAACTTGTTAGATTGCAGTTGGACAATCACTAGCTGGAGATTACTTGCAATCACCTACTGAGTACATCCGTTACTAGAAGTACTAAGTGATTATCAATGGAATTGATTAAGAAACCAACAAAAATTATTCCATTATATTACAATTACTAATCTATTGTACCTAAGGATTTTAAAAATACAACCACTAATTTTATATCAGAGATGTTAGTTGATTTAATGAGTGTTTCTGCTTTAGGAAGGCTTTGGAAACAAAACTGAGATGGCAGCTTGGAATTCTTCCAGTTATGTTTCTCGTAAGCTCTCCAACAGTGGCAAGGTGCTAAGCGAGGTGGAAGCAGCAGCTGAAAACATCTACATCAAGGTGATATTCAGTTGTGCTTATTAACTACTCAGATTAGGAATTTCCCCAACTTAATATTGCAATATTAAACTTATGCTATGTTTTGTAGTTTTAGCAAAAAAGCATAGTGCTACCGTTGTCAATAAAACAACAATGCTTAAATTTTTATGTCATTTCCATATTGTTGAAAATTGCTTTTAGTTACGGCAGTAATTTTTAGCAAAATAAGTTGTTTAGCTTTAGGATGAATTTAAATTTTAAATTTCTGTTAGGTTTGTTTAGTTGTTGAGAGATTTTAGGTATTTTTTAATTTCAAATTATTATGTTGATGCTTTATGTTGGCTATTTAAAGCCCCCCAATGCTTGATAAAATTATTGAAAACTTATTGAAAGCCATTTCAATCCAAAGAGAATCATTTAAACCCTTTTTTGTTGCCCCATCTTTTTTTTTAAAAAAACAACAGTGGTATCAAGAGCTTCATTTATCTTACGGGATATGTGAATTCTTCCAAAGAGCTACTAAACCATTTTTAAGCCGTAAGGGCTACCATTTTTAACCCGTAAGGGCAACCATCTTTAACCCATAAGGGCTACCATTTTAACTCGTCAGGGCAACCCATTTTAACCCATCTGGGCTACCATTTTTAACCCATCATAGCTATTTTCAACCCGTGCTTATTTTCAATCAAAAAGATGTCAAGTAGCAGTCTCTCTTTAAATGCCCCAAAAATTTTCACCGACGAAAACAATCAAATTTGGTCTGTGAAGAAATCATATTTTGAAACCTATACTTTATGTGATGTTGTGAAGGAAGAAAAATCCTTACAACAACATTTTGCAAATCCTACAATTGTCCAGATGAAAACTCTTTCAAACAAGACAAGATTATTGATGGTGTTTTTTAAGCACAAAATCAAAAGAAGAGAAAGAAAGAAAAAGAGAAAGAACAATATCCAGAAAACGTGCAAGTTCAAAAATAATCAAGAGAAATTCAGCATCAACTGTCAAAGCAAAAATTGAGAAGGAGCAGTTTTTAAAATCGCAGTAACTAAAGCAAATGAGGAGTGCTAAAAATTGCTTTTTAGTTACTGCAGTAATTTTAGCAAAATAAGTTGTTTAGCTTTAGGATGAATTTAAATTTTAAACTTCTGTTAGGTTTGTTTAGTTGTTGAGAGATTTTAGGTATTTTTGAATTTCAAATTTGTAACACCTCGCATGTTGCCATGCCTTTTTAAAGCTTAAATACGAACCCACATGACCCTATATTGAGTAGAAATCGATTGGGACGAGTTTGGGTACGTAAAGGGAAGTTTTACTGTCGAAAAGAGGTCGTACGTCGTCTCGTGGGAGGTCGGTACCTAGCCCCCGCGCCGCACCATCACGTGGATGGGCAAACTGTTTTGACCCCACGGTGGGGCTTGCGTCACACAGGTGGGGGTCACACGTTGGGCTGCGCGCCGTGCCCCCCCTTGTCGCCTGACAGGATTTCGCTTTCTTTAATTATTTTTGGGGATTTTTGGTCTTTCCCTTGATTAAAAACCGTCCACCCGAAACCCTCAGTTACGTAATTTATTCTTTAGAAACACACTCCCCTCTTCCCCAAAACACAAAGTGAATTTCCAATTAGAGTTCAAGCTTAAAGGCTAAGGAATCGAGCTTTTCTCAATCTCTCTCCGTCAAAAGGCATGTTGTACACTCCCTACTTCAATTACTATTATAAAGTGTGAATTTTATTATTATTATATGTATTATGTTTATAATTCGAAGCTAGAGTTAAGGATTTTCTTATGAAAAGTTTGATTTAAATTTCCCTTTCTTATGAATGGTGATTAAATCTTTAATTGGGGTTTTTGAGACTGAATTGGCTATTTGAGAACGAGGAACCTTTATGTCTTGAGATTCAAATGTTAAATTGATAAATGTTAAGCCATGATCTCTGGTCTTTTGAAAGCTTTGAAATTTCATAGGGAATATAAATATTTTTCCCCGTCCTTTATATCATTGAAGTTATTGTGTAATTCAAAAAAGTTTGAAATGGTTATGGGAATTTCAGTTATGATTTTAAAGATGGGGTTTTGGAGTCAAAAATGTTTAATGATAATGATTTGGCATGAAAGAGTGACTTGCAAGTCTTGGTATGATGATAACAACATGTGAATGCCTTAATGAAAGACTCCATGAAAAGAATGATATGAAATTGTTTTAATTTGGGCTTAAAGAGAGTTATGTAGTTCACCGAGATGGTGTAGTCCTTGTGATCCAACACCGAAACCCCGTTTGCCGACGTGGGGAGGTCTTGTCCTGAAAATCGGATGACCATTGTATGCTTGCTTCGCGTAGTAGTATTACAGTTATGATTAGCCAAATAAGTTATCTCAATCTATACGACACACATGGATTGGGGACCCGCCAGTTGGGTATACTGGATCCACATAACCCGTGGGTTACTAGATGTCGGTGTAACTACATAGTTCAGAATTAAAAGTTTTCAAGTGATTATTCTCTTTTCCTGTTTCAAGTTCCTTATTTCTTATTACCATTTATGATGGTTTTATGACATGAACTTTATGAATTATTATGTAAACTGCTTTGCTCCCTTCCCCTGGGTCGCAAGCCAGTACTCAATGTACTGACCGTCCCTGCAAGCTATATCTTTTCATGATGTAGGTTCCGAGGCCTCTACCCGTGATCCTGCCCAGCATTAGGATTCATTTCAGAGCAGTAGCTAGTAAGTGGTGAGCCCTCCATCTTTCGGAAGCCGTTTATTTTCTTTCAGTTAGACTTGGACTATTTGGGTTTATGGTATTTTCGAGGGCCATGTCCCGGCTTAGGATTTCCAATCATAATGTTAGAGGCTTCGTAGGCTAAATTGGAAAATGCTTTATGTCTTATTTTCAAGACTTGAATCTAAACTATTATTTTCAGTTGAACTTCATATTTATGGGCCAAATTTCACACTTTGTTTATGACTATTCTTATGATGTTATGCTAAGGGGTATTCTCAGGCCTTCATTGGTCTGGGAAACCCATCACGGCCTGTACCTCAACTCGGGTTGTGACAAACTTGGTATCAGAGCACGATTCAAGGTTCTACGGTATTTACGAATCCGTGTCGAGGAGAGTCTTTTTTATGGGTGTGTAGCGCGCCACACTTATAAATGGGAGGCTATGAGACATTTAGGAATGTTTCTCTTTCTTCATGTTTTAGTTAGTGCTAGAGAGTCTAGTTTCAAGTGAAATTTTCTAACTCCTGAATTTTTTCTCGCATTTCAAATCATGCCTCCCAGAAGAACTAACGGACAGAGTGCTTCAATTAGAACCTCCGCCCCTACAGGGGAAAATTCTAATGAAGTTCTCCCTACTTACGGAATGCGGACCAGTAATAGAGCCCGCACTTCTAACACTACTGCTTCTACTGGGGTACCACCAACCCCAACTTGTCCTCCTCGGGCTCCCAGGTCTGGTACTACTCAAGCTCAGGCCTCGTAGGGCAAAGTTTCTAATGTTGAGTTCAGGCAAACCATTCAAATGCTTTCCCAAATTATGTCATCTCAGTCCCGCCGTTCAGGTAGAGCTAATTCTGATATTGGTTCTTCGGATGTCACTCGATTTGGTTCATGCGACTAAACCCTCCAACCTTTATGGGGTCCAAAGTTGAGGAAGAGCTTCAAGAGTTTGTTGATGAAAAGGAGAAGATTTTCAGGGTTATGCATGTTAGTGATACTGAAGGGGTGGAGTTTGTAGCATATAAGTTGAAAGGGGTGGCCTAACGGTGGTATGATGAGTTGGAGGAAATCAGAGGTGAGGATGTTGAACCTACTGTTTGGGAGGAGTTTTCCAATGCCTTCTTTGATCACTTCGTTCCCCATGAGTTGAGGGAAGCTAAGGCTGAGGAGTTTGTGAATTTGAAACAGGGGAAAATGAGTGTTAAGGAGTATGCTCTGAAGTTCACTCAACTGTCTCGTTATGCTCCGGAATTGGTAGCTAATATGAGATCTCGGATAAGAAAGTTTGCTTCTGGTCTTACTGATGATTTGGTGCTGGAATGTAAGGGTGCGATGCTGAACAACGACATGGATATATCCTGATTGGTAGTTTACATACAGCAGGTTGAGGATGAAAAGAAAAAGCAGGTTGAGGCCAAGGAGCGGAAGAATAAGAGAATTAGGCCAACTGATCAGGATGCAGGCCAGAAGCATAGTGGTAAAGGGGGCAGACATTAGTTTAAAATGAAATCTTGGGGTAATGCTCATTCATCGGCTAGTGCACCAGCCTCTAAGCCTTCGAGTGATCAGCGATTCCATCTAAATAATGGCCCAGGGTACAAGGTACTCAGTCTCAGGCTAGTATGACTCAGTCAGCTCCGTCTTACCCCCCTTGCCACACATGTGGTAAGCTCCATCTTAGGCTTTGTTGCATGGGTAAGGGTGTATGTTACAATTGTGGTCAGGCTGGTCATTTTCAGTGGGAGTGTCCTCAGCAAAGGGAACTTTTGGGGGAAATAAGGCCCAAGCAACTACTTCTTCTGCCCCAGCTCAAAAGGGGACTAATTCTGTTATAAGCAGGGGTCGCAACCGTCTGTATGCCCTATCTACACGTCAGAATTCAAAGTCTTCACCAGATGTTATCACGGGTATGTTACAGATTTTCTTTCGTGATGTTTATGTGCTACTTGATCTCAGTTTCACTTTATCTTATGTGACCCCTTATGTGGCTGTGAATTTTGGTTTCGGTCCCAAAAATATTCTTGAACCCTTCTCAGTCTCTTCCCCTATTGGTGAGTCCATTATTACTAGAAGGGTCTATTGAAATTGCATTGTGTCTATTTTCCATCGGGACACGGTAGAGCTTGACATGGTAGACTTTGATATTATTTTGGGGATGGATTGGCTCCACTCTTGTTATGCTACTTTAGATTGTAGAACCATAAAAGTCACCTTCCACTTTCCAAATGAACCGGTCCTTGATGGGAGGGTAGCCCCGTAGTACCAAAGGGAAAGTTCATCTCTTATCTTAGAGCCCAAAAAATGATGTCTAAAGGTTGTTTGTACCATTTAGTTCGGGTCAAGGATTCTAGCATTGAAAGTCCCTCACTCCAGTCCATTCCTGTGGTAAATGAATTTCCTGAAGTTCTTCCCAAAGATCTTCCCCGAATTCCTCCATATAGGGAAATAGACTTTGGGATTGATCTCCTACTTGATACTCGTCAAATTTCCATCCCACCGTATAGAATGGCTCCTACGGAGTTAAAAGACCAGTTGAAAGATCTCTTCGATAAGGGTTTCATCCGTCCTAGTGTCTCTCCTTGGGGTGCTCCGATACTTTTTGTGTGAAAGAAAGATGGGTCTCTCTGTATGTACATTGATTATCGCCAGTTAAATAAGGTCACCGTGAAAAATAAGTACCCTCTTCCCAGAATTGATGATCTTTTTTACCAGCATCAGGGTGCTAAGTGTTACTCCAAAATAGATCTCTATTCGGATTATCATCAGTTGAAAATCAGGGAAGCTGATATTCCCAAGACTGCATTCCAAATCCGATATAGCCATTATGAGTTTTTATTTATATCCTTAGGTTTGACTAATGCACCTTCAACCTTTATGGATTTTATGAATAGGGTGTTTAGACAATTTTTAGATTTGTTCATTATAGTCTTCATTGATGATATCCTGGTGTACTCCCAAAATGAGCAGGAGCATGCCAATCACCTCTGGATTGTACTTTAGATCCTTAAGGACCAAGAGTTGTATGCCAAAATTTTCCAAGTGTGAATTCTGGCTTAATGTCGTGGCTTTCCTTGGGCATATTGTTTCTAGTGCAGGGACTAAGGTAGATCCCCAAAATATTAAGGCAGTGAAGAAGTGGCCTAGACCAACAACTCTGATTGATATTAGGAGTTTCTTGGGTCTGGCAAGTTATTATAGGAGATTCGTGGAAAGTTTTTCTTTTATAGCTGCTCCATTAACTAAGTTGACTCAGAAAAAGGTGAAGTTCCTATGGTTTGATACTTGTGAGGGCAGTTTTGAGAAGTTTAAGGATCGGTTGACTACAACTTATGTTTTGACACTTCCCGAGGGTACTGAGGGATTTGTGGTTTATTATGATGCGTCTCGGATGGGACTTGGTTATGTACTTATGCAGCATGGCAAAGTGGTGGCTTATGCATCCAGGCAACTTAAGGTTCATGAGAAAAATTATCCCAACCATGATCTTGAATTGGCGGCTGCGGTTTTTACACTCAAAATTTGGCATCACTATTTATATGGAGTTCATGTGGACATTTACTCAGATCATAAGAGTTTGCAATATGTTTTCACGCAGAAAGAGTTGAATCTCAGGCAAAGGAGATGGCTTGAGTTGTTGAAGGATTATGACATGAGCTTACACTATCATCCAGGTAAAGCTAATGTTGTTATTGATGCTCTTAGTAGGTTATCCATGGGAAGTATTTCTCATGTTGAAGAAGTAAAGAGAGGGTTAGTGAAGGACATTCACCGGCTTGCTAATTTAGGAGTCCGACTGTTGGATTTCAAAGATGGAGGAGTGATTGTTCACGAAGTAGCTAAGTCATCCCTAGGTGCTAAAGTTAAGGAGAAGCAGGCTAATGATATTACACTTATGCAAATCAAGAAGGATGCTGGGCAACAAAAGGTTATGGCTTTCCAGATTGGGGGAGATGATATTTTGAGATACCAAGGGAGGTTGTGTGTTCCCTATGTTGATGGGCTGCAAGAAAGGATCTTGACAGAAGCCTATGTCTCTAGATATACTGTTCATCCCGGCTCTACTAAGATGTATCATGACTTGAAAGAGATGTATTGGTGGAATAATATAAAAAGGGATGTTCGTTGCTAAGTGCTCAAATTGTCAGCAAGTTAGGGTTGAACATTTGAGGCCTAGTGGTATGTCACAAGAGATAGCTATCCCAATGTGGAAGTGGGAAATGATAAATATGGATTTCATCACTGACCTTCCACATTCTCGAAATCTTTATGATTCCATTTGGGTCATCGTTGATAGAATGACCAAGTCTGCTCATTTTTTGCCTGTGAGGACGATGTATTGTAACACCCCATACATTTCCGACCTTACTTGACAACTTTGAACTATGTTTACCTTAGTGTTGAGAGCAATAAGTACTTATCTTGTATTGCTTTGATGGGGTATTGGATGGTATGCTAGTGTTTGCAAGGAGCAGTCAAAATTCAAGGAAATAGCAAAACTTGTGCCACTCCTTGTTTTAGGGGGTGTGGCTCAAGCCTACAGATTCAGAGACCATTCCATTTTCGCGCCACTGCTTGCTTTGCACCAGTGGTGCAAGGCACAAATATTTTGGCCCTTCCGTGCTCGTTTTGTAATGCATTGCAACGTCGATTCTTCCTTGGTTTCTTTTGGTTCCTTGGTGCTCCTTTTCTCCTTGTTAAAGCTTCAAATACCTCAATACACTCCTACATAATCAAAGCATGAAACATAAGTATTTTATCAAATTATGTTCAATTAAGCCATGAGTGGCTAGAATTTCTATTTTTGCGATTGAGGCTACGAATATGAATCTCGTAAGTGAATATTGTCGTGACATTATGGAATTATTTAAACATGATATATATGATGGATTACGCATTGAATTTGGTGGGCTAAGTTAACATGTGCTAATGGTCCAAATTTGAGGCCCAAAATAAAGCCAAAATACAAGGCCCAAAGAGGAAAATGACCCATTCTTGCGTTGACCAAAGGACCATGGCATTTAATGCCCAAAGAAGTGGATAAGGATGACTTGAGAGATCTATATAAGACAAGGAAAAATCAGATTTTATTCACACAAACTCTCATGCCTTTTTAGATATTTCTAACACATTTCTCTATTTTCCAAACCCTAAGGCAACCATTTTCTTTGGACACTTTGGACAAGATCATCACTTTGCAAGCTTGGGTAAGTGTTTATTCTTGTGATTTAATAGATTATATGCATGAGATATTGTGTAGATCATGATGGTTATGTTGGCAAGGTTGAATAGGGCACTTTTACTTTTTGCTAAAAGATGTGCCATCTTTGTGATTTAAACTTGAAAGGAGACTTGAGGTTTTAATGAAAGTGCAGGGTATGGATGAAATAGCAACGTGAATGTCACGCCCCGAATCCAATCGAGACATGATTGGCACCCGTAGCCTATAAGGCCCGAGAGAATCAACCTTTGCCTATGTACAATCATATGCATGCCATAAGAAACCCATAAGCACATAACAGCTATAGAGACCATGAAAGTCATGGAACATGATATATATATACATACGCGAAACTGGGCCGTTGAGGCCACCTAGTCAAGTACGACATATACCTTTTACATTTATACACCCACACTTGTCTACAAAAGCCTCTAACAAAGCATTGACCAAAATAAACTAAAAGTCGGGACAAGTCCCCGCTTTATACAACATGTACAACACCAAAACATATATACACTCTAACTCAGAGAATACCTGAATTAGCTGGAGCTCACCAATAATCTGCAACGACTGGCACCCTACTGTGGAGGCCTACTAGTACCTGCGCCTGCAGCAAGTAAGGTAAATTCCCCAAGAGGGGTCAGTACGAAATAAGTACTGAGTATGCAAGGCTCAGATGAAACTGTACAACACATGAATATTTCAATGAACTCAAATACAAACGACTAATCACTGTAAGTAAGTCGCCATGTTGCATTTTGGAAACCATGTGGATTGCTTTCATTACTTTCATTACTTTCTTTACATTCAATGCTCACTTGTCATTACATGTGTCACAATGTACCCGGGCCCCTACTGATCAGTGGGTCTTTACATAACATATCGTCATTTTGGGATCGAGTCGATCTAGGCTTATGCCCCTAGACTTGCCACCCATAAATCAATGCATCGGGATCAGGTCGAGCTAGGCTTATGCCCCTAGACCTGCCACCCATAAATCCATACCTCGGGATCGAGTCGAGCTAGGATTACGCCCCTAGACTTTCCATCCGTACTTGATCATTGACCACATTTGCATTACTTTGATCTTTACTTTGAGATTGATACTTGATAGTCATAACATCACTTTGAACTTTGGAACATAACATTGTTGGAAACTTTGAATCATTAACCAATGAGTGAGAGACATGTGAATAACTTGGCAACATAACATTATTAGAAACATAACACTATGGGAACCATTGGACAACAATCTATGAACAAGAGGCGTAAGTATAATCACTATTGGAACATAACCTTATTTGAGCTTTTGGAACATTAACCGTGAATATGAGACATGAGATTCACAAATGATCAAAGAGTAGGAAATTTATAACAATGACCATTGATAACCGGATATGGAATACCTTAGCACATTTTGGGATAGGATTAGTGACATGTCAATGTGAACACTATTTGCCGCAGAAAGATACGGACAAAGTAACCTTACATACCTTGGATTCGCAATACGAAGATATAATTCTAGAGGTGCATACAATAGTCCCGCTCCTTCTTTATGTGTCACTCTACAACACAAATACAATACGGAATTCACATTAACCACCAACTACTCTTCAAATGCATGTAACATCAATGCGTCACATATTTGCCCTTAAACATGCCATTTCCCCTTGACAAAACCATTGATAAAATTATTATTCCAAAAATCCCCCAATATTCCATACATTGAACAATACATGAAAATCAATACATTTCACCACAACACTTCTCCTTTACACTTTCTTATCCATACCACATCACAAATAATCCATCAATTTACCTTAATACAACTCATAACACATATCGGCCAAAATCCCATAATTTCCACTTATAGACAATAACAAGTTTAATACCAAAAATAACACCATACATGTTCATATTTTGTCCATACCATGCTCTTTCATCAAAGGCACAAGTCCTAATTCAAGTTCAAATCACCAAGATAGCACATCTTTCACCAAAAACAAAAATACACTATTCACTATCTTGCCAACACAACTATCACAATATACATAATCTCCCATGCATATAATATGTTAATCCATGAGAAGAAATACTTACCAAGGCTTGGAATAGGATGATCTTGTCCAAAGAGTCCAAAGGAACTATTTGCTTTAGGGTTTGGAACTTAGAGAAATGCTGAGAAAATTATCTTAAAGGCATGAGAGTTTTGGACAATAAAAATCTGATCTTGGGGCCTTTATATAGACCCCAAGTCATACTTAGCCATTCCTTTGGCATTTAATGTGTTCAAAGTGGAAGAATGGGTCATTTTGCCCTTGGGCCATGTCTTAATTTCATTTTGGGCCTAACTTTGGGACCAATAACACATATCCATGTAACCCATCAAATTTCATGTATTATTCACCATATATCTCATGTTTACATAATTCCATAATGTCACGGCAATATTCTCTTACGAGATTCTCATTCGTCGTCTCGATCGCAAAAATAGGAATTCTAGTCGCCCTTGGCTTCATTAGACATTTTGGATCACTATTCATATTTCATGATTTGATCATGTAGGAGTATATAGGAGTGTATTGAAGTGTTTGAAGCTTTAACAATGCTCAAAGAACTCCAAAGAACCAAAAGAAACCATCCAAGAGTCGTCGTAGAATTGCATTACAAAACGGGTCCGGAAAGGCACAAGATTTATGCCTTGCGCCACTAGATGCAAAGCAAGCTGTGGCGCAAGAAATGAGGCCCCTATGAATCAGTGGCTTGCACCACACCCCTGAAACAGGGTAGTGGCGCAAGTTTCAGCACCTTGCTGAATTTTTCGGCCACTTCGCCGATACTTGCATATTGTCCAATACCTTATCAAAACACTACAAAATACTTACTTAGTGATCTTAATCATCAAGTAAAAATGACTCCAAGTCACCAAATGAGGTTATAATGTGTACGGGGTATCACCCAAATGCTCCACAAAACCACAAAACACCTCCTACAAAGGTCTAATCGCACATATCAAGTCCGATATCAAATGTTTCACCAATGACACTACAAAACACATACTCATGGCATGTCAACACTTAGGTAGATATGACCCCAAGGTATCAAGTGAGGTTAAAAAAAAAAATACGGGGTGTTACATTCTTCCCCCCTTAGAAACATTCGTCCTAGAATGTGAACAACATCGTCTTATATACAACAATTGCATCTTTACTTTACGTATACAAATACACATAATGATCTTCAATACTTACTTGTTAGTGTTCCACCTCCGCACTGTGAACTTCTTGATCCATTTGAAATATATGTGGATACTTGGATTTTATCATTCCTTCCGCTTCCCATGTGATCTCCTCCTTTTGTTGATTTCTCCAAAGGACTTTGGTGGATGCGACATCTTTATTCCTCAACCTCTTTACTTGTCGATCCAAAATAGAAATGGGTACCTCGTCATAAGTAAGATCCTACATAACTTGAACATCCTCTAAGGGAACAATACGCGAAGGATCTCCTATGCATTTTCGAAGCATTGAAACATGAAATACCGAATGGACTGAGGAAAGGTCCTGGGGTAGTTCCAACTCATACGCAACTTGCCCAAATCTTCTAATGATTTCATATGGGCCTATGTAACGTGGACTCAATTTCCCTTTCTTTCCGAACCGCATTACCCCTTTCATCGGTGACACCTTTAAAAATACCCAATCACCTATGGCGAATTCAAGCCCTCTTCTTCTAACATCGGCATATGACTTGTGACGACTTTGAGCCATTTGCAACCGCTATTGGATCATTTTAACTTTCTCCATGGCTTGGTGAACAATATTTGGCCCAAGTAAAGCAGTTTCACCTGCGTCGAACCATCCAATTGGTGATCTACATTTCCTTTCGTACAAGGCTTCATAAGGTGCCATTTTGATACTTGAATGATAGCTATTATTGTAAGCAAATTCAATAAGAAGCAAATGGTCATCCCAACTGCCTTGAAAATCTAACGTACAAGCTCGTAGCATATCTTCAAGTGTCTGAATTGTACGTTCTGCTTGTCTATCAGTCTGAGGATGGAAAGCCGTACTCAAATTCACACGTGTACCCAGACTCTGCTGAAAAGATCTCCAAAAGTGTGCTGTGAACTGTGCTCCTCTATCTGATATAATAGAAAGTGGAATACCATGCAATCGTACTATCTCTTTCACATACAACTTCGCATAATCCTCAGTTGTATAGGTCATTTTGACCGGTAGAAATTGCGCTGACTTGGTAAGCCTGTCCACTATGACCCATATAGAATCAAACTTCCGCAATGTACGAGGCAAACTCGTAATGAAATCCATGTTAATCATATCCCATTTCCAGACTGAAAGATTGATACATTGCATGTAACCTCCTGGTTTTTGATGCTCTACTTTCACCTGTTGACAATTCGAGCATTAAGCAACAAACTCTGCAATGTTCTTTTTCATATTTCCCCACCAATACACTTCTTTCAATTCATGGTACATTTTAGTAGCACCCGGATGAATAGAATAGCGCGAATGATGCGCCTCTGTCATAATTCGTGTCCTCAGCTCATCTATATCTGGTACATATAATCTCCCTTGACATTGAAGTACCCCTTCCTGTGTAAGATCAAATGCCTTAGTCAAATCCTGCTGTACATTTTCCTTTAGCTGCAATGACATAGAATCCGCAAACTGCTTCTCTTTCACTTCAGTTATTAAGGAGGATTCTGCTGCATTCTACACAATAACTCTATCATCTGAGGATTCAATAAGGCGAACTCCCAAGCTGGCTAATTGATTCAAATATTTGATTATGTCCTTCTTTTTCGTCAATTGATCACTAGTGACTCCCGTTGCCTTGCGGCTCAATGCATCCGCTACTACATTTGCCTTCCCTGGATGGTATAAAATATCGACATCATAGTCTTTCAAGAGCTCTAACCATCTTCGTTGCTTTAGGTTGAGTTCCTTTTGTTTAAAGATATATTGTAAACTTTTATGATCTGTATAAATATCAACATGAACTCCATACAGATAATGACGCCATATCTTTAAAGCAAACACTACCGCTGCCAATTCAAGGTCATGAGTGGGATAATTTTTCTCATGTGGCCGCAACTGTCATGAGGCATATGCTATCACCCTAACATGATGCATCAACGCACATCCGAGACCAATCCCGAAATCATCACAATACACTGCATAGCCCTCTGTGCCTTCAGGAAGTACTAACATTGGTGTGGAAGTCAACTTATCTTTCAGTTTTGGAACCCCTGTTCACATGCATCATTCCATTGAAATTTAATTGCCTTGTGAGTTAACTTTGTTAATGGTGCTGCAATAGAAGCAAACCCTTCTACAAATCTTCGGTAATAACCTGCCAAACCCAGAAAACTGCGAATCTCTGTGGGTGTCGTAGGTCTTGGCCAGTTTTTCACTGCTTCTATCTTCTGTGTATCAACTTGTATACCTTCATCTGACACAATGTGTCCTAAGAATGCAACTGATTTTAACCAAAACTCACATTTGGAGAATTTTGCATACAACTTACGCTCACAGAGGATTTGCAACACTTGTCGTAAGTGATTAGCATAGTCCTCTGGTGATCTTGAATAAACTAGGATGTCATCTATAAATACTGTGACGAACACATCCAGAAATGGCTTAAACACCCTATTCATCAAATCCATAAACACAGCTGGTGCATTTGTTAGGCCAAATGACATAACTAAAAATTCATAATGACCATACCGTGTTCGGAAAGCTGTCTTGGGCACATTTTCTTCTCTAACACTGACTTGATGGTATCCCGACCTCAAGTCAATCTTTGAAAAACACTTGGCACCCTGTAACTGATCAAACAAATCATCAATTCGAGGGAGGGGATATTTGTTCTTGATCGTTACTTTATTCAGTTGCCGATAGTCGATGCACATTCTCAAGGTGCAATCTTTCTTTCGCACAAATAATACCGGTGCACCCCACGGAGACATACTAGGCCTAATGAAGCCTTTGTCTAGCAAATCTTTCAATTGCTCCTTCAATTCACGTAATTCTGCTGGAGCTATTCTATATGGGGGAATAGAGATAGGCTGAGTGCCCGAAATCACATCAATGCAAAATTCTACTTCTCGTTCTGAGGGTAAGCCTGGAATATCCTCTGGGAATACATCTAGGAATTCATTAACCACTGGAACCGACTGCGGAGTTAGTGGTTCCGCTTCGGTATCTTTCACCCGTACTAAATGACATATGTAACCCTTAGCAATTATTTTCCTGGCTTTCAGATAGGAAATAAATCTCCCTCGTGGTGCCCCTACATTACCCTGCCATTCAAGAACATTTTCTTGTGGAAAGAAAAATTGCACCTTCTTGGCCCGGCAATCTACCATAGCATAACAAGAGGCCAACCAATCCATTCCCATAATTACATTAAAATCCACCATGTCCAATTCAATGAGATCGGCCAACGTATCATGACCACACACCGTTACCACACAGTTACGATATACTCTCTTTGCAACAATATATTCACCAATCGGTGTAGACACTTCAATTGACTTAATTAATAATTTGGGTGCCTTTGCAAATTTTGCAGCAACCAATGGAGTAACATAGGAAAATGTAGAACCTGGGTCAATTAGTGCATATACATTATGTGAGAATATGGATAATGTACCTGTGATGACATCAGGGGAAGCCTCTGAATTCTGGAGGTCCACCAAGGCATAAGTGCGATTCTGGACCCGCTAGTACTGGTTGCTCCTCTGGCACCTCTACCATGGCCAATAGGCTGCACCCCTCGGCCCAGTGAAGGAACCGATGCTGATGACGCAACAGCTGACCCAGCCGATCATGCTATACCACCCATGCTCCGATGTGGACAATCTCTCGCTATATGTCCCGGCATGCCACACCAAAAGCAGACATTTGTCCCTGACCGACATGTGCCTGAATGAATAAGCCCGCAGTGCTGATACTGCTGACGAGGGAAACCTTCTCCCTGTGATCCATGAACCCCACTATTCTGCCCAGCTGAACCACCTCTAAACCCTCGAGACTGAGAATAAGCACCCCCTGTGGAATAAGAGAACGACGGTCTAGGTGGTCTAGGAAACATGCGGGGCCTAGATCCTCCTTGGGACATCATAGGTGGTCTCATAGGTCTAGCCCTTTTGGACTGTCCACTATCAAATTCATGTACCCTTCGTCTCTGTCTTTAATCTTCCATTTTATGGGCGAAGGCTTGTATTCGAGCAATGTCCATGTCCCTATTCAAGGCCGCAATAGTGTAATCTCTTACCAAATATGGCTCTAGTCTGTCCACATATCTATGGACCCTGTCTGTTATCGTAGCCACAACATTTGGCGCATATCGAGCCAAGGAATTAAATTGCAAGCTATATTCCCTGACGCTTAGATTTCCCTGACGAAGATTTAGGAATTGATCCGCACGTGCCTCACGGATCTCATAGGGCAAGTAATGATAAGGAAAGCCACTTTAAACTCTTCCCACGTAGGTGGATATGCACCAATGTCACGGGATTTCTTCCAATCCTCATACCACAATATTGCCTCTCCTTTCAACCTGTACGCAGCAAGTTTAACTGTCTCTACCCCTGTCACATGCATAACTTCCAAGGCCCTCTGAATTTGATCCACGAAGTCCTGTGGATCTGCTTTTGGATCTACCCCTGTGAAGATAGGAGGGTCCAATTTGAGGAAATCCTATGTTCTGCGACTTGCTACTCTAGCCGCATCATCATCATGTGTCATTGGACCAGCTCGTCCTTGACTCTGTGTAACACCCCGTACTTTTATAACCTCATTTGATACCTTAGGATCATATCTACATAGGGGTTGAGATGCCACGAGTATGTGTGTTATAGTGTCATTGGTGAAACATTTGATATCGGACTTAGCATGTGCGATTAGATCTTTGTAGGAGGTGTGTTGTGATTTCGTGGAGCATTTGGGTAAGAACTCGTACACATTCTAACCTCATTTGGTGACTTTAAGTCATGTTTACTTGATGGTTAAGATCACTAAGTAAGTATTTTGTAGTGTTTTGATAAGGGATTGGACGATACGTAAACATTGGGTAAGTGGCCGAAAATTTCAGCAAAGTGCTGAAATTTGCGCCTCTACCCTATTTCAGGGGTGTGGCGCAAGCCACCTGCATCCAAGAAGTTAAGAGGAGGCTGAAAACTTGCGCCACTACCCTGTTTCAGGGGGTGTGGCGCAAGGCACAACAATTATGCCCTTCCGGAGTCGTTTCGTAACGCAATTCTACGACTATTTCTAGATGGTTTATTTCGGTTCTTTGGAGTTCTTTGAGCATTGTTAAAGCTTCAAACACTTCAATATACTTCTACATACTCCTACATGAGCAAATCATGAAATGTGAATAGTGATCCAAAATGTCCAATGAAGCCAAGGGCGACTAGAATTCCAATTTTTGCGATTGAGGCGACGAATGAGAATCTCGTAAGAGAATAATGTCGTGAAATTATGAAATTATGTAAACATGAGATATATGATGAATAATACATGAAATTGGATGGGTTACATGGATATGAGTTATTGGGCCCAAAGTTAGGCCCAAAATGAAAATAAAAGAAATGGCCCAAATGGGTCAAATGACACACTCTTGCCAAGACCTTCTAGAATACCACATTAATGACTAAGTATGGACTCAAGGTATATAAAAGGGTCCAAATATCTGATTTTATCATGAGAAACACCCATGCCTTTTCTATCTTTTTCTAGAAATTTCCCAAGAACATCTCTTTGGCTTGCAAACCCTAAGGCACTTCTTGGAGCAAGATCATCAACTTTCAAGCTTGGGTAAGTGAATATTATTGTACTTTAACATATTATAAGCATGATATAATATGTATATCATGTTGGTTATGGTTGGAAATGTAGTACATGGCACTTTGTGCTTTTATATAAGATTTGTGATCCATGGGATTTGAACTCGAATAAGGACTTGTGCCTTTGATGAAAGATCATGATATGGATAAAATATGAACATCTATGGTGTTATTTTGTCATTAAATTTGTTATTTTTCTATAAGTGCAAATTGTGCGATTTTGGCCGATGTGTGCTATGAAATGTATTAAAGTGAATTGATGGATTGTTTGTGATGTGGTGTGGGTAAGAAAGTGTAAAGGGGAATTGTTGTGGGGGAATGTATTGATTACCATGTATTGGTCAATGTTGGTAATATTGGAGGATTTTTGGAATAATGATTTTATCAATGGTTTTGTTAAGGGGGAAATGACATGCTAAAGCCAAACATGTGACTTCTCGTTATTGTATGCATTTGTAAGGTAGTTGGTGGTTAATGTTGGTTCCATTATGTACTTGTGATGTAGAGTGAAATGTAAAGAAGGAGAGGAATTTTTGCTCTCACATATTTGATTGTGTACTTACATTGAGAGGACAAGGTATGTAAGGTTACTTTTATATCCTTCTGCAACATATGATGTTCACACTGTCGTAGCACTCACTTGATTCCGAAATACTCTAAGGTATTTCATATTCGATAGTTGGCTAGAGTTACTCATATGTTCCTTATTCATTGGTCAATGGTGAATCATATAACTCATGTTTATTTATTGACTCATGTCCATTGGTTGACTCACGTTCATTGGCTAATATGTCAAAAGTTCCAAATGGTCTAAGGTATTGCATCGCAGGGTGGTGAATAGTTAGTATCCACATGTATCGTATTTAGTGATCATTAAGTTAAGGTTCCAAAAGTGTACTATACCAAGGGGGTTCTATAGTATTCCAACTAGGGTTGATATATTGATAGTCATATGTGTTTTACTCCTATACAAATCATGAATCACTTAGTTCTTATTTATGGGCGGAAGTTCTTAAGTTGTCATATGTTGTAGATCCTAAGAGAATTATCCCAATAAGAGCAATGAGGTAAAGAGAGCTTGTTTAGTTGAATATCATTGTTCCAATCATGCTATGAGTCCTATGGGATGATGATTATCCTTGTGCCAATTGTAAGAGTATCAATCTCATAAGAGTAATAAGAGAGGTGATGTGCAAGTTAGTATAGTTATACTTCATAAGTGAAATTGTCAATCTCATGAGATAAAAGGGTGAAGTGAGATGTGCATGTAAGTATGAGTTTGGCTAAGGTGTTAATCTCATAAAGTACAAGAGTAAGGTAAATTATATGGGTGTGTTCCAATTAGTGTCATGATCCAAAGTTCCAATAGAGTTCTACACATGTCTCATATCCATTAGTAATGTTCCAAAAGTCAAATGAGGTTATGTTCCAAGGGTTCAATAGTGATTATACTCATGTATCTTGTTCATTGATCATTGTTCAACGGTTCCAACAGTATTATGTTTCCATGAAGGCTATGTTTCCAAGAATGTTTATATACATGTCTCTAGCTCATTGGTTATTGTTCCAAAGTTCAAAGTGATATTATGACTATCAAAGTATCAATCTCTCACAAGTTGAAGTATCAATCTCAAAGTAATGAAATAAAGTAAGAGCAAAGTAATGTATGATGATGATGTTTATTTATCCATGGGGTACAAGTACCTGCATGATGATGGCCATTTTATCCATGGGGTACAAGGACACCTGCATGATGACATAATCTTATCCATGGGGTAAAAAGAATACCTGCATGATGATGATATTTTATCCATGGGGTGAAAGAACACACCTGCATGATGTATCCATGGGGTGAAATGAACACCTGCATGATGAGGGACCTAACAGTATTTGAGCAATGTAAAAGTAAAGTAAAGTAAAGGCAAGGGAAAGAAAGAATGTAATGTACATGGTATCCCACATACAGAAAGAGAGTTTGTTCACATTTGCTATTTCTCTTATGTTGATTCCATGGTTATTTTTATTATGTATGTATCATTGGAGATGATAATAATGAAGGAAAGGTACATGATTCCACACATTGAGTTTCTCTTATAATTATTTCCATTGAAGTTCTTATGCACTGACTCAGTTTTTCTTATGGCCTTACATACTCAGTACATTCTTCGTACTGACCCCTTTTGGGGACTTACCTTACATGTTGCAGGTGCAGGCATTAGTAGACCTCCACAGTAGAGTGACAGTATTTGAAGATCTTTGGTGAGCCCCAGTTGGTTCGGGACTTTCCAAGTCATAGTTGTACATTGGATTTGATGTTGTAGATGTTATGCATTGGTCATATATGTATTTAGAGGCTTTTGTAGACATGTGTGGGTATGGATGTAAGATATGTACGTACAGTGCGACGTGATGGCCCAAACGGCCAAGTTTTATATATGTATATGTATGGCATTTTACATTTCATCAGTTACATGAGATAGTATGTTATTCATTCGAGGTTATGCATATGAATGTATAGAAGCATAGCTTGGTTCTCTCGGGCCTTATCGGCTACGGGTGCCAATCATGCCTCGTTGGGATTCGGGGTGTGACACTCTGGGCTGCCACTAACTGTGTTAACATCTGAACTGTATTTTTAAGATCCTGGTAGGTAGTATTGACTGGTGGTTCTACAGGTACGCTTCTCCTACACGACTCTTCTGGTACAGAGGGAGTGGAGGAAGCTCGTGACACAAATTCAGGCTCAGTATCCCCTTGATGAACTTGATCAGGTGGTGGTATATTAGTTCCTTCACCAGCAATTCTATCTATCCGCTTACTTTTAACTCTTCCTCTTCTAGTGTTCGGCATTTTGGAAATGCCTATACCAAAGAAAAATAATTACCAAGATCAGATACAATGCAACTTACAACATTGGCTCTATTGCACGATCTAGAATGAAGAAAGAAAACAACATCCTAAATGTCCCGTAGCCTCCTACTTATAAATGTGGCGCACAACACATCGATAAGTAAGACTCTACTCAGACACGGCTTTGTAGACACCCTTAGAATGACCTGCTCTGATACCACTTTTTGTCATGCCCCGAATCCAATCGAGACATGATTGGCACCCGTAGCCGATAAGGCCCGAGAGAACCAACCTTTACCTATGTACAATCATATACATGCCATAAGAAACCCATAAGCACATAACAGCTATAGAGACCAACAATGAAAGTCATGGAACATGATATATATATACATACGCAAAACTGGGCCATTGAGGCCACCGAGTCAAGTATGACATATCCCTTTTACATTTATACACCCACACCTGTCTACAAAAGCCTCTAACAAAGCATTGACCATAATGAACTAAAAGTCGGGACAAGTCCCCGCTTTATACAACATGTACAACACCAAAACATATATACACTCTGACTCAGAGAAGCCCCAAATTAGCTGGAGCTCACCAATGATCTGCAACGACTGGCAACTTACTGTGGAGGCCTACTAGTACCTGCGCCTGCAGCAAGTAAGGTAAATTCCCCAAGAGGGGTCAGTACGAAATAAATACTGAGTATGCAAGGCTCAGATGAAACTGTACAACACATGAATATTTCAATGAACTCAAATACAAATGACTAATCACTGTGAGTAAGTCGCCATGTTGCATTTTGGAAACCATGTGGATTGCTTTCATTACTTTCATTACTTTCTTTACATTCAATGCTCACTTGTCATTACATATGTCACAATGTACCCGAGCCCCTACTGATCAGTGGGTCTTTACATAACATATCGTCATGTTGGGATCGAGTCGATCTAGGCTTATGCCCCTAGACTTGCCACCCATAAATCAATGCATCGGGATCGGGTCGAGCTAGGCTTATGCCCCTAGACCTGCCACCCATAAATCCATACCTCGGGATCGAGTCGAGCTAGACTTACGCCCCTAGACTTGCCACCCGTACCTGATCATTGACCACATATGCATTACTTTGATCTTTACTTTGAGATTGATACTTGATAGTCATAACATCACTTTGAACTTTGGAACATAACATTGTTGGAAACTTTGAATCATTAACCAATGAGTGAGAGACATGTGAATAACTTGGCAACATAACATTATTAGAAACATAACACTATGGGAACCATTGGACAACAATCTATGAACAAGAGCCATAAGTATAATCACTATTGGAACATGACCTTATTTGAGCTTTTGGAACATTAACCATGAATATGAGATATGAGATTCACAAATGATCAAAGAGTAGGAAATTTATAACAATGACCATTGATAACCGGATATGGAATACCTTAGCACATTTCGGGATAGGATTAGTGACATGTCAATGTGAACACTATTTGCCGCAGAAAGATACGGACAAAGTAACCTTACATACCTTGGATTCGCAATACGAATATATAATCCTAGAGGTGCATACAATAGTCCTGCTCCTTCTTTATGTGTCACTCTACAACACAAATACAATACGGAATTCACATTAACCACCAACTACTCTTCAAATGCATGTAACATCAATGCGTCACATATTTGCCCTTAAACATGCCATTTCCCCTTGACAAAACCATTGATAAAATTATTATTCCAAAAATCCCCCAATATTCCATACATTGACCAATACATGAAAATCAATACATTTCACCACAACACTTCTCCTTTACACTTTCTTATCCATACCACATCACAAATAATCCATCAATTTACCTTAATACAACTCATAACACATATCGGCCAAAATTCCACAATTTCCACTTATAGAAAATAACAAGTTTAATACCAAAAATAACACCATACATGTTCATATTTTGTCCATACCATACTCTTTCATCAAAGGCATAAGTCCTAATTCAAGTTCAAATCACCAAGATAGCACATCTTTCACCAAAAGCAAAAATACACTATTCACCATCTTGCCAACACAACTATCACAATATACATAATCTCCCATGCATATAATATGTTAATCCATGATAACAAATACTTACCAAGGCTTGAAATAGGATGATCTTGTCCAAAGAGTCCAAAGGAACTATTTGCTTTAGGGTTTGGAACTTGGAGAAATGTTGAGAAAATTATCTTAAAGGCATGAGAGTTTTGGACAATAAAAATCTGATCTTGGGGCCTTTATATAGACCCCAAGTCATACTTAGCCATTCCTTTGGCATTTAATGTGTTCAAAGTGGAAGAATGGGTCATTTTGCCCTTGGGCCATGTCTTTTAATTTCATTTTGGGCCTAACTTTGGGACCAATAACACATATCCATGTAACCCATCAAATTTCATGTATTATTCACCATATATCTCATGTTTACATAATTCCATAATGTCACGACAATATTCTCTTACGATATTCTCATTCGTCGTCTCGATCGCAAAAATAGGAATTCTAGTCGCCCTTGGCTTCATTAGACATTTTGGATCACTATTCATATTTCATGATTTGATCATGTAGGAGTATGTAGGAGTGTATTGAAGTTTTTGAAGATTTAACAATGCTCAAAGAACTCCAAAGAACCAAAAGAAACCATCCAAGAGTCGTCGTAGAATTGCATTACAAAACGGGTCCGAAAAGGCACAAGATTTGTGCCTTGCTCCACTAACTGCAAAGAAAGCTGTGGCGCAAGAAATGAGGCTCCTATGAATCAGTGGCTTGCGCCACACCCCTGAAACAGGGTAGTGGCGCAAGTTTCAGCACCTTGCTGAATTTTTCGGCCACTTCGCCGATACTTGCATATTGTCCAATACCTTATCAAAACACTACAAAATACTTACTTAGTGATCTTAATCATCAAGTAAACATGACTCCAAGTCACCAAATGAGGTTATAATGTGTACGGGGTATCACCCAAATGCTCCACGAAACCACAAAACACCTCCTACAAAGGTCTAATCGTACATATCAAGTCCGATATCAAATGTTTCATCAATGACACTACAAAACACATACTCATGGCATCTCAACACTTAGGTAGATATGACCCCAAGGTATCAAGTGAGGTTAAAAAAAAATACGGGGTGTTACAGTGAATGGTGTGTTTATGTTCCTTAACTTGTTATTTTTCTATAAGTGTAAATTATGGGATTGTTGTCGATATGTTGTTATGAGGTGTATTAAGGTGACTTGATGGATTAATTGGGATGTGGTGTTAATGAGAAGGTGGAAAGGAGAAACTTATTGTGAAATGCTATTGGTATATGATGTTGTGATCAATGTATGGCATGTTGGGGTATTGTTGGTATGACAATTCCGTGAATAGTATTGTAAAGGGGGAAATGACATTTTAAGGCAATCATGTAACTCATTGTCGTTTTATACACTCGTAAGGTAGTTGGTTGTTAAAGTAAACTCCGTTATGTACTTGTGTTGTAGAGTAAGATGTAAGGAGGGAGCTGGACTATTGTATTCACATATAGGATTGTGTATTCATATTGAGAAGATAAGGTATGTAAGGTTACTCTTCCCTGTAACACCCCGTACGTGTCTAAGTCTAGTAGGAAACCTTAGCATTTATGGAAACATGAGAGAATTGATGAATTATGTATTAATTTGTGGACATCAAGAAGTTTTGTATCATTGGGCCTTAAATAAAGCCCAAAAATAACAAGAATACATGGCCCAACCCAAGCTTTTTGACCCATTCTTCCATATTTTGACCCATTCAACGTAAAATAAAGGATAAGAAGAGACTTGAGGGCCTATATAAAGCATGCAAATCAGATTTTTATTCATTTGTGCCACCAAGCCTTTTCTAGAATTTTCTCCAACATTTTTCTCTCAATTCAAACCCTAGGCTTTCATCCTTTTGGTCAAGATCACCTTGGAGCAAGCCTTGTTAAGTATATACTATCATGGTTTAATATATATTATGCATGGAAGATAGTTTATATCATGTTGGTTATGTTGGTGAAGTGGGAGAAGTTCCCTATGTGCAAAACAATTTGTATTTGCTAAATCGGAGGATGATTTATGGCTTGAAAACTTGAACATGGATTTGTGATCTTGATGGATTCAATATTGATATATGAGATGTTATTATAGTCTTGACTTGTTTTATACTTGTGTATAGTGTTTGGAAATTTCTATTGACAAATTGGTTATGGTTTTGGTGGCATGTTGGCCGTAAAGTGTCGTTTTGGTGATGTCAGGTGTGTTGTGAAATCATGGCTGGTGGTTGGCATGTTACATGATCACAAATATGTTAAAATGAAGTTGGTTATGATCATGGATCATTCATGGCATTAAAAGACCCAAAACGGAGCCATTTCGAACCAAACGGGCATCCGCCCCCGCAGACGAGGGCATCTGCGGGTGCAGATGCCAATGCAGATGGCACTGGCTGCTGCCAATGGCCATCTGCGTGCGCAGGTGGCTGAACTGCATGCGCAGGTCAGCCCAAAATTGAGTTTTGGTTGCTTTCGTGTCCCTTTGATCTCCGAAAGCCCCGATACCCTTTTGGGATGTAATAATCAACTTGTAATGTCATTGTAATGACTTTGAAGTGTAGTATGGAGGTGTTTTGTACTATGTTAAGTATGGATGGTTGTTTATATGTTGTTATAAAGGCATCATTACGACGGAATGATAAAGGAAAAAGCGTAAAGGGTAAGTATGATGTGAAATGCGATTGTTGTATGAAATCTTGGTCAATGAGTGAAATGTTATGGTAGTGTTGGCATGTTGATGCGATAAATGACATTGTAAGAAGGTGAAATGACGTTCTAAAGTAACTATGTGATTCATGGTCATCTTGTGCACTTGTAACGTAGTTGGTTGCTAATATAAGCCTCGTTATGTACTTGTGATGTAGAGTGAGACGTAAGGAAGGAAGCTGGACCATTGTATTCCCAGATAAGCCTGTGTATTCATAGTGAGATGCAAAGGTATGTAAGTTTATTCTTTTCGTATTCTTCTGCAGCAAGTATGATTCATATTGTCATAGTACTCACTCGACTCCGAAATGCCCTAAGGTATTCCGTCTTCGGTAGTTGATTAGTGTAGCTCATATGTTCTTTACTCATTGGTAAATGGTGAATCATACGACTCATGTCCATTGGTTGATTTATATTCATTGATTGACTCATGTCCATTGGTTGATTTATATTCATTGATTGGCTCACGTCCATTGATTGACTTACGTTCATTGGCTAACAAGTCAAGAGTTCCAAATATTCTAAGGTATCGCATTCCTAGTTGGTGGGAAGTTGACATTCACATGCGTCTTAATCATTGTTCATTATGCTAAGGTTCCAAAAGTGTTCTATTCCAAAGGGGTTCTATAGTATTTCAACTAAGGTTGATATACATTGTTATGCATATGTGTTTTACTCCTAGACGAATCATAAACCACTTAGTTCTTAGTTATGGATGGAAGTTCTTAAGTTGTCATATGTTGTAAAGTCTACGAGAACTATCTCAACAAGAGTAATGAGGTAAAAGGGGGCTTGTTTAGTTTGAATAGCATTATTCCAATCATGTCATGATCCAAAGTTCCAATAGAGTTATACATATGTCTCATATTCATTAGTAATGTTCCAAAAGTCCAATGAGGTTATGTTCTAAGGTTTCACTAGTGGTTATACTCATGTATCTTGTTCATTGAATATTGGTCCAATGGTTCCAAAAATGTATCCTTTGCAAGTAGAGATGTCAATTTTACACGGGTAAAGACGTAAAGTAATGTAGGTCATGTTCCGGAGTCTAAGAATAGTATGACTATCCTTGTACCAATCGTTCACATGTAGAAGTACCAATCTTATAAGAGTAAGAAGGGAGGTGATTCCTCTTAAGTGAAGATGTGTATACATATGTGTGAGCTTTAGTGTCATGATTTTTAAGGTATCACTCTCATAAGGTTAAGGAACTAAGTCATGCAAATGGTTACTTCACGTTATGTTTCATTGGATCACAAAGAGGGATAAGTCCAAGGTGGAATAATCCCAATAGTCTATGATACTGAGATTATATTATATATATTATAGCCCACTGATCAGCTGGATGTCCGGTATATTATATAGCCCACTGATCAGCTTGATATCCGGTACTTATATTATATATTATAGCCCACTGATCAGCTGGATGTCCGGTATATTATATAGCCCACTGATCAGCTGGATGTCCGATACTTATATTATATATTATAGCCCACTGATCAGCTGGATGTCCGGTATATTATATAGCCTACTGATCAGCTGGATGTCCGGTACTTATATTATATATTATAGCCCACTGATCAGCTGGATGTACGGTATATTATATAGCCCACTGATCAGCTGGATGTCCGGTGCTTATATTATATATTATAGCCCACTGATCAGCTGGATGTCCGATATATTATATAGCCCACTGATCAGTTGGATGTCCGGTATTATATTTACATATGATAGCCCACTAAATGTGGATGTCCGGTATTATATTTACATATATGATATCCCACTAAATGTGGATGCCCGGTATTATATTTATATCTTCTAGCCCACCAAAGGTGGAGGTCCGGTACTAACTAATTGAGTGAAGAGTAATGAAAATAGTTGTAAAGAGATGAGAATATTTTCCTCACATGTATAGATGTAAATAAACATAAAGATGGTTATAAGAAAGTGATAGTGACGCGACTGATTGATCAAGTATTGAGACTAATAGAAGTAATGAACATGGTTCCACACATCCAGGTTGGAGGTCTATTCACATTGATAATTCTCTTATGCTTACTTTCTTGGAAATACTTATGTATTACCATAGTTTCATCTGGCCTTACATACTCAGTACTTTATTCGTACTGACCCCTTTTGGGGGACTTACCTTACATGCTGCAGGCCCAGGTGTTGGTAAATCTCAGCAGTAGGTGACGAGGTATCCACGGATTGTTGGTGAGCTCCAGTTGCTTCGGGGCTTCCCAAGTTGCATATGTTCATTAGGTTTTGTCATTTGTAAATATTGTATAGATATGGTTATGGTCATGTATCTGTTAGAGGCTTTGTAGACACATGTGGGAAGGTGAAAGCAAAAGATGTACATTCATTTTGACATAATGGCCCTAACGGCCAAGTTTTATATATTGCACATATTGCCATAACTTCCGCCATTGATATTTAATTACATGAAATAAAATGATATGCATACGCGAACATACATATGAGAGTACATGAGCAAAGATTGGTTCTCTCGGGCCATATCGGCTTCGGGTGCCAATCACGTCCCGATGGGATTCGGAGCGTGACATTCTCGTAGCCTTCTGTAGCACATAGTATTCACATTGACATTGTACTTGTTCCATTTCGAAATGTTCGAAGGTATCCCATTTGGGGTTATCAATTATTGTTAATCACATGTTCCTTATGTATTGATCCATTGTGATTCACACGTCTCATGTTCTTTGACTAATGTTCCAAAAGTTCCAATAATGTACAATCGCTAATGTATCAATCTCGTAGAAGTAAATATATGAAGTAATGTACAATTGTTTGGTTGAGTAACATCCCAGGGGCGACATAAAAACCTAACATGAGTTAATATAACATCCCAGGGGTCAAAGTACCTAGCATGGGTTAATATAACATCCCAGGGGTCAAAGTACCTAGCATGGGTTAATCACATCCCAGGGGCGATAGAAAAGCCTAGCATGGGTTAATCACACCCCAGGGGTTAAAATACCTAGCATAGGTTAATCTCATCCCAGGGGCAACTTAACAGCCTAGCATGGGTAGAACGATAAAGATGAATAAATGTAAAAGTAAAAGAAGTAAAGGACGTAATGTACATGGTTCCTCATATGTAGACCGGTGTTTTATTTGTACCGACTATTCTCTTATATTTGATTTCATGGAAGCACCTACATATCATGCAGTTTCATTTGAGCCTTACATACTCAGTATATTCGTCGTACTGACGTCCCTTTGGGGACCTACCTTACATGCTGCAGGTGCAGGTACTAGTAGACCTCTACAGTAAGCTGCGGGTCATCTACTGATCTTTGGTGAGCTCCAGTTGGTTTAGGGCTTTTCGAGTCACAGTTGTACATTGGTTTTGATTTTGTAAATATTGTATAAAGCGGGGACTTGTCCCGACTTTAGGATGGTTATGTATGTGCATCTGTTAGAGGCTTTTGTAGACGTATGTGGGTATATGAATGTAAGAGATGTATGTCCATTTGGACTTGATGGCCCTGACGGTCAAGTTTCACATATGTACGTATCACATGTTCCATGATTTCCACTATTAGCATCTTATGTCCTTACGTGATGGTGATTTTTCTTGTGGCATCCATATGAATGGACATGAGCAAAGATTGGTTCTCTCGGGCCTTATCGGCTTCGGGTGCCAGTCCGCCTCAATGGGATTTGGGGCGTGACAAAAGTGGTATCAGAGTAGGTTGTTCTAAGGGTGTCTAGAAAGCCGTGTCTGAGTAGAGTCTTGCTTATGGATGTGTTGTACACCATATTTATGAGTAGGAGGCTACAGGACATTTAGGAGTTATTTCTTTTCTTCATTCCTAGATCATGCAATAGAGCCAAGGTTGTAAGTGGAATCGTATCTGACCATTGGAATTGGTTTTCTTGTGTTATAGAAAATGCTGATTGCAAGGAAAGGTAGAGGTAAAAGTAAAAAGATAGACAGGATTTATGGAGAGAAAACTATTAGACCACCATCGGAACAAGCTAATCAAGGTGGTGCTGAACAGGAGTTTGCATCGCAGGCTTCTTCTACTTTACCCACAGAACCGCCTATGAATGCCACTGACCTGGATCTAAGAAATGCAGTGTATATGTTGACTCAGTTAGTTGTGGCACAAAGTCAAGGACGAGCTGGTCCAACTATAAATGAGGATTATGCGGCTAGAATGGCGAGTCGTAGCACACAGGACTTTTTGAAATTAGACCCTCCTATATTCATGGGGTCAGATCTGAAAGCAGATCCACAGGATTTCGTGGACCAAATTCAAAGGGCTTTAGAGGTTATGCACGTGACTGGTATTGAAACAGTTTAACTTACGGCATATAGATTGAAAGGAGAGGCGATATTATGGTATAAAGATTGGAAGAAGTCTCGTGATATCGGTGCAATTCCACCTAATTGGGAAGAATTTAAAGCGGCATTCCTTGATCACTATCTTTCCTATGAGATCCGAGAGGCTCGTGCGGATCAGTTCTTAAATCTCCGACAAGGGAATCTGAGTGTTAGAGAATACAGTTTGTAGTTTAATTCTTTGGCTCGATATACTCCGAATGTAGTAGCCACAATGACAAACTGGGTCCATCGATATGTGGATAGATTGGAGCCAAATTTGGTAAGGGACTGCACTATTGCTGTTTTGAACAGAGATATGGATATAGCGAGAATTCAGGCTTTCGCACAGAAAATGGAGGACCAAATACAGAGAAAAAGGGTACATGAATCTGACAGAGGACAGTTCAAAAGAGCTAGACCTATGGGACAGTCTATGGTGTCCCAAGGAGAATCTAGGCCACAGATGTTTCCTAGACCGCCTAGACCTTCATTCTCTTATTCCATAGCAGGCACTCAAGCTCAATTTCGAGGGTTTAGAGGTAGTCAATCTGGGCAGAGTAGTGGAATTCACGGATCACAGGCAGCAGGATTTTCTCATCCTTCGTGTCAGCTTTGAGGGAGGTATCATTTAGGTGAATGCAGGTTGGGAACAAATGTTTGTTTTTGGTGTGGTACGACGGGGCACATAATGAGAGAATGCCCACAGAGAAGCACGGGGGGTATAGCACGACCTATGGGATCCACTGTTGCATCATCATCATCGTTTCCTTCCCTAGGCCGAGGTGTATAGCCTGCTGGTCGTGGTAGGGGTGCCAGAGGAGCAGCTAGTTCCAGTGGAACTCAGAATTGCACCTATGCTCTAGTGGACCAGCAGAATTCAGAGGCTTCTCCTGACATAGTCACATGTACATTATCCATATTTTTGTATCATGTATATGTATTGATTGATCCGGGTTTTACATTGTCATATGTTACTCCATTGATTGCTGTGAAATTTGTAAAAACACCGGAACTATTAACTAAGTCAATTGAAGTAGCTACACCAGTTGGTGACTATATTGTTGCAAAAAGAGTATATCGTAATTGTGTGGTAACTGTGTGCGGTCATGATACATTGGCCGATCTCATTGAACTAGACATGGTTGGCTTCTTGTTATGCCATGGTAGATTGCCGGGACAAGAAGGTACATTTTCATTTTCCACAAGAAAATGGTCTTGAATGGCAGGGTAATGTAGGGGCACCAAGAGGAAGATTTATTTCCTATCGAAAGCAAGGAAAATGATTGACAAGGGGTACATATGTCACTTGGTACGAGTGAAAGATACTGATGTGGAACCACTAACTCCTCAGTCGGTTCCAGTGGTCAATGAATTTCTTGATGTATTTCCAGAGGATCTTCCCAGTTTGCCTCCAGAACGGGAAGTAGAGTTTGGCATTGATGTAAATCCAGGAACTCAGCCTATTTCTATTCCCTTATATAGAATGGCTCCAGTAGAATTGCGTGAATTGAAGGAGCAATTGAAAGACTTGCTGGCCAAGGGCTTCATCAGGCCTAGTATATTCCCGTGGTGTACACCGGTATTATTTGTATGGAAGAAAGATGGCACATTGAGAATGTGCATTGATTACCGGCAATTGAATAAGGTAACGATCAAGAACAAATATCCCCTCCCCAGAATTGACGATTTGTTTGATCAGTTACAGGGTGCTACATGTTTTTCGAAGATTGACTTGAGGTCGGGCTACAATCAAGTCAGAGTTAGAGAAAAAGATGTACCCAAGACGGCCTTCCGAACACGGTATGGCCATTATGAATTTTTATTTATGTTATTTGGACTAACAAATGCACCAGTTGTGTTCATGGATTTGATGAATCGGGTGTTTAATCCATTTCTAAGCGTGTTCGTGACGGTATTTATAGATGACATCCTGGTTTATTCAAATTCACAAGTGGACCATGCTAAGCACTTACGGCAAGTGTTACAGATTCTTCATGAGCGTAAGTTGTATGCAAAGTTCTCTAAATGTGAATTTTGGTTGAAATTCATAGCCTTCTTGGGTCACATTGTTTCAGATGAAGGAATTCGAGTTGATACACAGCAGATTGAAGCGGTGAAAAATTGGCCAAGGCCTACGACGCCTACGAAAATTCGTAGCTTCCTTGGGCTGGCAGGTTATTATCGAAGGTTTGTTGAAAGGTTTTCTTCCATTTCTGCACCTTTAACGAAGCTTACACATAAGGCAGTCAGATTTCAGTGGAATGATGCATGTGAGAAAAGTTTTCAAGAGCTGAAAGATAAATTGACTTCCACACCCGTATTAATACTTTCGGAAGGCACCGAAGGTTATGCAGTATATTGTGATGCTTTCGGAGTTGGCCTAAGGTGCGTATTGATGCAGCACGATAATGTCACAGCATATGCTTCACGACATTTGCTGCCACACGAGAGAAACTATCCCACACATGATCTTGAATTAGCAGCGGTGGTATTTACTTTAAAGATATGGCGTCATTATTTGTATGGAGTTCATGTTGATATCTATACTGATCACAAAAGTTTGCAATATATCTTTAAGCAGGAGGAACTCAATTTGAGGCAACGAAAGTGGCTAGAACTCTTAAAAGACTATGATATTGATATTCTATAGCATCCAGGAGAAGCAAATGTGGTAGCTGATGCATTGAGCCGCAAGGCAATAGGAGGCACTAGTGGTCAATTGACGAAAAAGCAAGCTTTAGTCAAAGATCTACATCAATTAGCCAGCTTGGGGGTTCGTCTTCTTGAATCCTCAGATGAAGGGGTTATTGTACAAAATGCGGCAGAATCTTTATTACTAGCTGAAATGAAAGAGAAGCAGTTTGCGGATCCTATGTTAGTGCAACTAAAAGAGAATGTAAAGCAGAATTTGACAAAGGCATTTGATCTTACACAAGAAGGAGTACTTCAATGACAAGGTAGATTATGTGTACCGGATATAGACGAGCTGAGGAAATGAATTATGACCGAGGCGCATCATTCGCGATATTCTATTCATTCGGGAGCTACTAAAATGTACCATGATTTAAAAAAAGTGTATTGGTGGGTCAATATGAAGAAGAACATTGCAGAATTTGTAACTCAATGCCCAAACTGTCAACAAGTTAAAGTGGAGCATCAGAAACCTGGAGGTTACATGCAATGTATCAATCTTCCAGTCTGGAAATGGGATATGATTAATATGGACTTCATCACAGGTTTGCCTCGTACACTGCGGAAATTTGATTCCATATGGGTCATAGTTGACAGGCTTACCAAGTCAGCGTATTTCTTACCAGTCAAGACCACCTATACAGCTGAAGATTATGCAAGGTTGTATGTTAAAGAAATAGTGCGATTACATGGTATTCTGATCTCCATTATATCCGACAGGGGAGCTCAGTTTACTGCGCATTTTTGGAGATCTTTTCAGCAGAGTTTGGGTACACAGGTGAATCTAAGTACGGCTTTCCATCCTCAGATGGACAAGCAAAACGTACTATCCAAACACTTGAAGATATGCTACGAGCTTGCACGTTAGATTTTCAAGGCAGTTGGGATGACCATTTGCCTCTCATTGAATTTGCCTACAACAATAGCTATCATTCAAGTATTAAAATGGAACCTTATGAAGCTTTTATGGAAGGAAATGTAGATCACCAATCGGATGGTTTAAAGCGAGTGAAACTGCTTTACTTGGGCCAGATCTTGTTCATCAGGCTATGGAAAAAGTTAAAGTGATCCAACAGCGGCTACAAACGGCCCAAAGTCGACATAAGTCCTATGCTGATGTTAGAAGAAGAGGTCTCGAATTCGCTATAGGTGATTGGATATTTTTAAAGGTGTCACCAATGAAAGGGGTAATGAGATTTGGAAAGAAAGGGTAGTTGAGTCCCCGGTATATAGGGCCATATGAAATTGTCCGAAGAATTGGGCAAGTTGCATATGAATTGAAATTACCCCAAGAACTCTCGACAGTTCATCCAGTATTTCATGTTTCGATGCTTTGAAAATGCATAGGAGATCCATCTTGTATTGATCCCGTTGACAATGTTCAAGTTATAGAGGATCTCACTTATGAAGAGATACCTATTGCTATTCTGGATAGACAAGTGAAGAGGTTAAGAAATAAGACGTAGCGTCCGTAAAAGTCCTTTGGAGGAATCAACAAGTGGAGGAGATCACATAGGAAGTTGAAGAAATGATGAAGTCCAAATACCCTCATCTATTTCAAATGAAAGAAAAAAGCTCGCAGTACGGAGGTGGAGCAATAACAAGTAAGTATCTATGGGCATTAAGTGTATGTGTTCATATATGCTAATATAGAGATGCATTTGTTATAGTTGAAAAGATGTAGTTAACATTCGAGGACGAATGTTTCTAAGGGGGAAAGAATGTAACACCCCATACATTTCTGACCTTACTTGACAACTTTGAGCCATGTTTACCTTAGTGTTGAGAGCAATAAGTACGTATCTTGTATTGCTTTGATGGGGTATTGGATGGTATGCTAGTGTTTGCAAGGAGCAGTCAAAATTTAGAGAAATAGAAAAACTTGTGCCACTCCTTGTTTAAGGGGGTGTGGTGCAAGCCTGCAGATTTAGAGACCATGCCATTTTTGCGCCACTACTTTCTTTGCACCAGTGGCACAAGGCACAAATATTTTGGCCCTTCCGTGCTCGTTTTGTAATGCATTGCAACATCGATTCTTTCTTGGTTTCTTTTGATTCCTTGGTGATCCTTTTCTCCTTGTTAAAGCATCAAATACCTCAATACACTCCTACATAATCAAAGCATGAAACATAAGTATTTTATCAAATTTTGTTCAATTAAGCCATGAGTGGCTAGAATTTCTATTTTTGTGATTGAGGCTACGAACATGAATCTCGTAAGTGAATATTGTCGTGACCTTATGGAATTATTTAAACATGAGATATATGATGGATTACACATTGAATTTGGTGGGCTAATTTAACATGTGCTAATGGGCCCGATTTGAGGCCCAAAATGAAGCCAAAATGCAAGGCCCAAAGGGGAAAATGACCCATTCTTGTGTTGACCAAAGGACCATGGAATTTAATGCCCAAAGAAGTGGCTAAGGATGAATTGAGAGGTCTATATAAGACAAGTAAAAAACAGATTTTATTCACACAAACTCTCATGCCTTTCTAGATATTTCTAACACATTTCTCTATTTTCCAAACCCTAAGGCAACCATTTTCGTTGGACACTTTGGACAAGATCATCACTTTGCAAGCTTGGGTAAGTGTTTATTCTTGTGATTTAATAGATTATATGCATGAGAGATTGTGTAGATCATGATGGTTATGTTGGCAAGGTTGAATAGGGCACTTTTACTTTTTGCTAAAAGATGTGCCATCTTTGTGATTTAAACTTGAAAGAAGACTTGAGGTTTTAATGAAAGTGAAGGGTATGGATGAAATAGCAACGTGAATGGTGTGTTTATGTTCCTTAACTTGTTATTTTTCTATAAGTGTAAATTGTGGGATTATTGTCGATATGTTGTTATGAGGTGTATTGAGGTGACTTGATGGATTAATTGGGATGTGGTGTTAATGAGAAGGTGGAAAGGAGAAACTTGTTGTGAAATGCTATTGGTATATGATGTTGTGGTCAATGTATGGCATGTTGGGGTATTGTTGGTATGACAATGTTGTGAATAGTATTTTAAAGGGGAAAATGACATTTTAAGGCAATCATGTAACTCATTGTCGTTTTATACACTCGTAAGGTAGTTGGTTGTTAACATAAACTCCGTTATGTACTTGTGTTGTAGAGTAAGATGTAAGGAGGGAGATGGACTATTGTATTCACATATAGGATTGTGTATTCATATTGAGAAGATAAGGTATGTAAGATTACTCTTCCCGTATCCTTCTGCAGCACATAGTATTCACATTAACATTGTACTTGTTCCATTCCAAAATGTTCGAAGGTATACCATTTCGGGTTATCAATTATTGTTAATCACATGTTACTTATGGATTGATCCATTGTGATTCACACGTCTCATGCTCTTTGACTAATGTTCCAAAAGTTCCAATAATGTACAATCGCCAATGTATCAATCTCGTAGAAGTAAAGATATGAAGTAATGTATAATTGTTTGGTTGAGTAACATCCCAGGGGTGACATAAAAGCCTAGCATGGGTTAATATAACATCCCAGGGGTCAAAGTACCTAGCATGGGTTAATCACATCCCAGGGGTGATAGAAAAGCCTAGCATGGGTTAATCACATCCCAGGGGTTAAAATACCTAGCATGGGTTAATCTCATCCCAGGGGTGACTTAATAGCCTAGCATGGGTAGAACTATAAAGATGAATAAATGTAAAAGCAAAAGAAGTAAAGGACGTAATGTACATGGTTCCTCATATGTAGATCGGTGTTTTATTTGTACCGACTATTCTCTTATATTTGATTTCATGAAAGCACCTACATATCATGCAGTTTCATTTGAGCCTTACATACTCAGTATATTCGTCGTACTGACGTCCCTTTGGGGACCTACCTTACATGCTGCAGGTGCAGGTATTAGTAGACCTCCACAGTAAGCTGCGGGTCATCTACTGATCTTTGGTGAGCTCCAGTTGGTTCGGGGCTTTTCGAGTCACAGTTTTACATTGGTTTTGATATTGTAAATGTTGTATAAAGCGGGGACTTGTCCCGACTTTAGGATGGTTATGTATGTGCATCTGTTAGAGGCTTTTGTAGACGTATGTGGGTATATGAATGTAAGAGATGTATGTCCATTTTGACTTGATGGCCCTGACGGTCAAGTTTCACATATGTACGTATCACATGTTCCATGATTTCCACTATTAGCATCTTATGTTCTTACGTGATGGTGATGTTTCTTGTGGCATGCATATGAATGGACATGAGCAAAGATTGGTTCTCTCGGGCCTTATCGGCTTCGGGTGCCAGTCCGCCTCAATGGGATTTGGGGCGTGACACGTATTCAGGGGAGGATTATGCTAAGCTTTACATTCAGGAGATTGTTAGATTGCATGGAGCCCCTGTGTCCATTATCTCTGATAGAGGTACACAATTCTTTTCTCAGTTTTGGCTGTCGTTTCAGAAAAGTTTGGGCTCGCAAGTGAATCTTAGCACCGCCTTCCATCCTCAAACAGATGGACAAGCAGAGCATACGATTCAAACTTTGGAGGACATTCTAAGAGCCTGTGTTATTAATTTTAAGGGTAGTTGGGTGGACCATTTGCCTCTTATAGAGTTCGTATATAATAATAGTTATCACTCTAGCATCCAAATGGCACCATTTGGAACACTTTATGGTAGGAGATGCAGATCACCAATTGGATGGTATGAAGTGGGCGAAACTAGATTGTTCAGGCCAGACCTTGTGCACCAGGCAATGGAGAAAGTTAAGGTTATTAGGGAGAGGCCTAAGACCGCTCAAAGTCATCAAAAATCTTATGCTGATGTGAGGTGAAAGGAGTTAGAGTTTGAAGTTGATGATTGGGTGTTCTTGAAAGTTTCTCCTATGAAAGAAGTACTGAGATTTAGGAAAAATGGTAAGCTCAGTCCTCGTTTCATTGGTCTATATCAGATTTTGAGAAAGATTAGGAATGTTGCTTATGAGTTGGACTTACCCGCGAGTATCGGTCCATCCCATATTTCATGTGTCTATGCTCAAGAAGTTTGTGGGAGACCATTCCTTGGTGGTACCCGTAGAGAACATTGGTGTGAAAGATTCGTTGTCTTATGAGGAAGTTCCTATAGAAATCTTGGATAGACAAGTTCGAAAGTTAAGAACCAAGGAGATAGCTTTGGTGAAGGTATTGTGGAAAAATTAAAAGGTAGACGAAGCTACTTGGGAGTCGGAAGATGAAATGAAATCTATATATCCCTTTTTGTTTTCGACTTCGGGTGACGTCGTTTATGTCACACCCCGAATTCCAACGAGGCGTGATTGGCACCCGAAGCCGATATGGCCCGAGAGAACCAATCTTTGCTCATGAACCCTCGTATGCATAACCTCGAATGAATAACATATTGTCTCATGTAATGGATGAAATGTAAAATGCCATACATATACATATATAAAACTTGGTCGTTAGGGCCATTAAGTCAACACAGACATTTTCTCTTACATTCATAACCCACACATGTCTACAAAAGCCTCTAACAAATGCATTTACAAGACCAACTAACATTCGGGACAAATCCCCGCTTTAGGCAATAGTTACATCAAAACAATTATACAACTATGACTCAAGAGGCTCTGAACCAACTGGAGCTCACCAAAACTCTGCAAATGATCCCCATTCTATAGAGGAGGTCTACTAATGCCTGCACCTGCAACATGTAAGGTAAGTCCCCAAGAGGGGTTAGTACGAAGAATGTACTGAGTATGTAAGTCCATAAGAAAACTGCATCAATACATGAGAATTTCAAGGGAAATAATTATAAGAGAAACTCTGCAGGTGGAACCATGTACCTTCCTTTCACTGTTATCATCTCCAATGATTTATACATAATAACAACAACTATGGAATCAATATGAGAGAATTAGCAATTGTGAATAAACAATGAACCATGCACTCATATTTCTTCTATCATTACCACTCATGAGTATTCTCACATGTCCTTATTATTCATATACTATCCTTTACATACCCGTTTAGTCTAAAGAACCACCTCCACTCAAAAGACTTGCTTCTCAGAGACTCTTCTATGCAAGGAATTCTTCCACTTAAGAGATTCTAGAGATTCTTTTATTCAAGAGGTTCTAGAGATTTGGGTGAATAATATAACATACCTCCACTCTATTGGTGGGGTAACTACTTATGAACATCAATGGAAAACAACTGTCACAAATAGTAAAATATGGATAATCCATCAATCTGTACTTTTGGAGTCATGTCTATTGCTTTCATTACTTTCCTTGCTTCTTTGCTTCTGTGATTAATCATCTTTATTGTTCTACCCATGCTAGGCTGTTTTGTAGCCCCTGGATTGAGATGATTAGATGAACCCATGCTAGGTACTTGGACCCCTGGGATGTCATATGAACCCATGCTAGGATTATCGCCCCTGGGATGTCATGCTATGTGAACCCATGCTAGGCTTTCGTGTCGCCCCTGGGATGTCATGAGATAACCCATACTAGGCTTATCGCCCCTGGGATGTATCGATGTATCGGGATCGACCCATGCTAGGCTTTTCTGTCGCCCCTTGGATGCCACCCGTGTTATTGGGATCGACCCATGCTAGGTATTTAACCCCTGGGATGCCACCCATTAAACATTTCTTCTTTATTTCATTATTCTTTCTTTCATTCAATGAGTGATACTTTGATGATGGAAATATTCTTGAAACTTGTAACATAATCATACAATACTTCACATCTTTACTCTTGTAAGATTGACATCTTTACTTGTGAGGGATAGGTACATTAGCTTGCACATTACTTCTTTCATTACTCTTGAGAGATTGGTACATTTACTTGTGAGAGATTGATTCATTCACTTGTGAGAGATTGGTACATTTGCTTAAGAGAGTTTTATGCATTTGTAGTCATACCATTATTGGAAACATAACACTGTTGGAACCATTGGACAAGGATCAATGAACAAGATAAATGAGTATAACTACTATTGAAACCTTGGAACATAACTTCATTGGACTTTTGGGACATTACCAATGAATATGAGACATGTGTATAACTCTATTGGAACTTGGACTCATAACATGATTGGGACAATGCTATTTAACTAAACAAGCTCTCTTTACCTCATTGCTCTTGTTGGGATAATTCTCTTAGGATCTACGACATATGACAACTTAAGAACTTCCACTCATAAGTAAGAACTAAGTGGGGCATAATCCGTCTTGGATTAAAACACATATGAATAACAATATATCAACCTTAGTTGGAATACTATAGAACCCCTTTGAAATAGAGCACTTTTGGAACCTTAAGACAATGAGCACTAAACAAAACACATGAGCATAACCACTATTGGCTTTTGGAACATTATCAATGCATATGAGACATGTGAATACTATAGACCTCCCTTTGAGTGTAACACTTGTGGGACCTTAGGGTAGTGAACAATGAATAAGGCACGTGTAAGTAGCCACTGCTTACCAACTAGAAATACGATGCCTTAGAAACTTATAGAACTTTTTCACATACTAGTCAATGATCACAATTCAACGAATGGACATGAGTCATATAATTCACCAATTGTCAATGAGTAAGGATCATATGAATAACTCTAGCCATCTATCGGATACGGGATACCTTAGCGTATTTCGGAATCGAATGAGTACCATGACAATGTGAACACCATATGTTGCAGAAGGAAAATAGAAAAGTAACCTTACATACCTTTGCGTCCCACTATGAATACCCAAGCTTATATGAAAAGACAATAGTCCAGCTCTTTCCTTACGTCTCACTCTACATCACAAGTACATAACGAAGTTTATATTAGCAACCAACTACCTTACAAGTGCACAAGATGACCATGACTCACATAGTTACTTTAGAACGTCATTTCATCTTCTTACAATGTCATTTATCATATCAACATGCCAACACTACCATAACATTCCACTCATTGACCAAGATTTCGTTCAACAATATCATTTCGCATCACACTTACCCTTTAGGCCTTCCCATTATCATTCTGTCACATTTACGCTTCTCAATTTGACTCACAACAACATATGAACAACCATACACATATAATACAGTACAACATGCCTTCATACGACACTTTAAAGTCATTAAAACGACATCACAAGTTTCTATTTACATCCAAAAAGGTATTGGGGCTTTCGGGAATCAACCGGGTACGAAAACATACGAAACTGAGTTCTGGAAGCGACCTGCGCTGCCACCTGCGCCCGCAGGTGGAAAGGTTCCCGCGCATATGGCCTTTGGCAGCAGCCAGAGCCATCTGCATTGGCATCTGCACCCGCAGATGCCTCCGTCTGCGGGGGCGGATGTCCGTTTGGTCCGAAATGGATTCTTTTTGGGTCTTTTAATGCCATGAATGGTCCATGATCATAACCAAACATATTTGAACATATTTTTGATCATATAACATGCTAACAATCATCCATGGTCTCACAACACACATACAACACCCAAAATGACACTTTACGGCCAATATGCCACCAATACCATAACCAATTTCACAATAATCATTCCAAATGGTAAACACCATGACACATCAAGGAAATACTATAATCACATATCATATGTCAATATTAACTCCATCATGTTCACTTCCTTCAAGACCACAAGTGCATAATCAAAGTTACAAGGCAAAACCATCCTCCGATTTAACAAACATGTCACATACACACATAGTGAACTTCTCACACTTCACCAATATAAACAACATCATATAATCACTCTCTCATGCACATAATATATTAAATCATAAGCATAAACACTTACCAAAGTGTGCAAGATGATGGTCTAGGCCAAAAAGATGAAGGCTTAGGGTTTGTGGAAATATTGGGAAAATTCTAGAAATAGCATGGGTGGAACAAATGAATAAAATCTGATTTTCCCTCTTTATATAGTCCCTCATGTCTCCCTTATCCATTCCTTGTCATTGATTGCATGGTCAATTGGTTATATGGACCAATGTTGGAAGAATGGGTCAAATTGTCTTGTTGGACCATGTTTTTCTTAAAATTTTTGGGCTTCTTTTTGGGCCCAACTTATGCAAGGCTCTTAAATACCCACATATGGATACATAATTCATCACTTATCTCATGTTTTCATTTTTCCCTAAATATTACGGTAGTCAGCTAGACTCCAAAACGTATGGGGTGTTACAGTTTAAGGTACTAATTCTATACTCATTTCTAAACCCTTTCAAATGCATGCCTTGAGGTTCATGTAAACTCTTCTAACATGCTAAAGTGTATCCTTAGTCATCATTTGGGGATAAATGATCCCCGGGGGGGTATAATGTAACACCCCGAATGTTTCTATGCCTTTTTAAAGCTTCACATATGACCCTTATATTGAGTAGAAATTGTTTGAGATGAGTTTGGGTATGTAAAGGGAAGTTTTACCATCGAAAAGAGGTCGTGAGTCGCGCCGGGGGAGGTTGGGACCTAGCCCCTCACCGCGCCATCACTTGGATGGGCAAACTGTTTTGACCCCGCGGTGGGGCCTGCGTCGAGTAGGTGGGGGTCGCGCGTTGGGTTGTACGTCGTGCCCCCCTTGTCGCCAGATGGGATTTCACTTTCTTTAATTATTTTTGGGGATTTTCGGTCTTTCCCTTGATTAAAAACCATTCCCCACCTATACTAAACGACCCCAAACCCTCAGTTACGTAATTTATTCTTCAAAAACACATTCCCTTCTTCCCCAAAACACAAAGTGAATTCTAATTAGGATTCAAGTGTAAAGGCTAAGGAATCGAGCTTTTCTCAATCTCTCTCCGTCAAAAGGCATGTTGTACACTCCCTACTTCAATTACTATTATAAAGTGTGAATTTTATTATTATTATATGTATTATGTTTATAATTCGAAGCTAGGGTTAAGGATTTTCTTATGAAAAGTTTGATTTAAATTTCCCTTTCTTATGATGGTGATTAAATCTTTAGTTGGGGTTTTTGAGACTGAATTGACTCTTTGAGAACGAGGAACCTTTATGTCTTGAGATTCAAATGTTAAATTGATAAATGTTAAGCCATGATCTCTAGTCTCTTGAAAGCTTTGAAATTTCATAGGGAATATAAATGTTTTCCCCTTTCTTTATATCATTGAAGTTATTGTGTTATTCAAAAAGGTTTGAAATGGTTATGGGAATTTCAGTTATGATTATGTTATGATTTTAAAGATGGAGTTTTGGAGTCAAAAATGTTTAATGATAATGATTTGGAATGAAAGAGTGACTTCCAAGTCTTGGTATGACGATACCAACATGTGAATGCCTTAATGAAAGACTCCATGAAAAGAATGATATGAAATTGTTTTAATTTGGGCTTAAAGAGAGTTATGTAGTCCACCGAGATGGTGTCGTAGTTGTGATCCAACACCGGAAATCCCGTTTGCCGACGTGGGGAGGTCTTGTCCTGGAAATCGGATGACCATTGTATGCTTGCTTCGCGTAGTAGTATTACAGTTATGATCATGTTATGATTAGCCAAATAAGTTATCTCAATCTATACGACACACATGGATTGGGGCCCCGCCAGTTGGGTATACTGGACCCACATAGCCTGTGGGTTACTAGATGTCGGTGTAACTACATAGTTCATAATTAAAAGGTTTCAAGTGATTATTCTCTTTTCCTGTTTCAAGTTCCTTATTTCTTATTACCATTTATGATGGTTTTATGACATGAACTTTATGAATTATTATGTAAACTGCTTTGCTCCCTTCCCCTGGGTCCTATGCCAGTACTCAACGTACTGACCGTCCCTGGACGCTATATCTTTTCATGATGTAGGTTCCGAGGCCCATACCCGTGATCCTGCACAGTGTTAGGATTCATTTTAGAGCAGTAGCTAGCAAGTGGTGAGTCCTCCATCTTTAGGAAGCCATTTGTTTTCTTTCAGTTAGACTTTGACTATTTGGTTTTATGGTATTTCCGGGGGCCATGTCCCGGCTTAAGATTTCCAATCATAATGTTAGAGGCTTCGTAGACTAAGTTGGAAAATGCTTTATGTCTTATTTTCAAGACTTGAATCTGAACTATCATTTTCAGTTGAACTTCATATTTATGGGCCAAATTCCGCACTTTGTTTATGACTATGCTTATGATGTTATGCTAAGGGGTCTTCTCGGGCCTTCATTGGTCTGGAAAGCCCGTCACGGCCAGGGTCTCGGCTCGGGTCGTGACAAAATTATTATGATGATGCTTTATGTTGGCTATTTAAAGCCCCTCAATGCTTAATAAAATTATTGAAAGCAATTTAAATCCAAATAGAGTCATTTTAACCCTTTTTTGCTGCCCCATCTTTTTTTAAAAAAAACCAACACATATTGATACTACCAGGTTTGGGTTGTGTATGTTTCTGGCTTTTTGTAATTTTTTGCTTTGCCATTTTAAGTGAAGATCTGAGAATCTCCAGAACAATAGTATCCTCCACCACACATGGACCCGACTAGAGACCGTGATGATAATGTTTTGGAGAAGACTTGCTGGAGTTGTTTGCAAGTAACATTTATGGCTCTCAATTATTGAGAACAAAAATATGAAACTAGAAAAAATAAAACATATTTATGCTTTATACAAATGTTGTAATGAATGATCAAACATAATCTATAGTTGCAAAACTAATAATATTTACCAATAAACAAAACTCTAATCCATCATCTCTTTACCAGTAAACACAAGAATAACTCTAAATCCTTCACTTCCCAACAACCATGATCTCCTCCCTCACCCCCTCACCCCCACCCCACCCCCCACCCCCACAACATTTCCATTGATTTTTATTAGGTTTGGTTGTGTAGTTATGACGGGTACGAAATTGGTACAATTGAACAGGATCAATTACTTTCAGCCAACTTGTGCTGTCTTAGCCTTAATTATGTGGCCTTGTGTTGTAGTCCTAGCTGCTTTTCAATTATTGTCAACATTTATGTTTAGGTTTTCAACTTCATATTGCAAGAACGTGATGATGTTCAGGAAATTCAAGATTTTGATATCTTAATATTTCAACAACTTTTGTTTTCAAAAAATATTGTAATAGAACTCTATCATTAAAACTAAGCTACAATATACAGTGGTTGAGTAAATTCTTCAAATTCAACAGTTAAGTTTTCAACTTCAAAGAGGCACTGTGTATTGCAAAAAAATAATTTAAACAGTTTGTTACAACCTCAAAAAAAAAAAAAAAAAAACATAAGCAGAGAAGACAGTCAGAATATTATGTTAAATAACCTTTTCAAGAATGATTTTCATTCCCCTCCCTCCCACTAGGGGCTCCCTTTCTATACCCCTAAGTGCCCTTACTCTCTTGCTTCAATCATTTAAAAGTATGAAGTCTTTGTCTTCTTGTTGAGTGAAAAGTCATACTTTTGGAAAAGCGAAAAAAGGACAGTTTTGTTTTTTTCTTTTCTGTGACTGTCAGCTGTGGATTGTAGTTAATAGTAGCAAACACAGTTGTAACAATTACCAGTAAAACCACTAGCAAGAGAGAGAGAGAGAGAGAGAGAGAAATCACTGATTCAAAATTACTCCTAGCATTCAACTAGTAAAATAAAGTTCTTAGTATTTGAAAATAGAAACATTTATCTTTTCAAAATTCTTAAAATCATTTTGTGGTTTCTTCTTTTGCTTTGCAGATTACAGAAATGGATATTGGCTTGGCAGTCGGTGGTGCATTTCTTTCTTCAGTTCTGCAAGTTCTCTTTGATAGGCTTGCTCCTCAGGGTGAGCTGCTTAAGATGTTGCAGAAGCATAAGCATGATGTTCGGCTCTTAAAGAAGCTGAGGATGACTTTGCTTGGTCTTCAGGCTGTGCTAAGTGATGCAGAGAATAAGCATGCATCTAACGCATACGTGAACCAGTGGCTTAATGAACTTCAAGATGCTGTGGATGGTGCTGAAAACTTAATGGAAGAAGTCAATTATGAAGTTTTGAGACTTAAGGTGGAAGGTCAGCATCAAAATCTTGCAGAAACAAGCAACCAACAAGTAAGTGACCTCAACCCGTGCTTGAGTGATGATTTTTTTCTTAAGATAAAGGAGAAGTTGGAAGACACCATTAACACATTGGAGGAGTTGCAAAAGCAAATTGGTCTCCTTGGCTTGAAGGAGCATTTTGGTTCGACTAAACAAGAAAACAGAAGGCCTTCAACTTCTTTGGTTGATCAGTCTGATATCTTTGGTAGGCAGAATGAAATAGAGGAGTTGATTGACCGTTTATTGTCTGAGGATGAAAATGGAAAAAATCTGACTGTAGTTCCTATTGTTGGAATGGGGGGTGTGGGTAAGACAACACTTGCTAAAGCTGTTTACAATGATGAGAAGGTAAAAGACCATTTTGATTTGACAGCTTGGATCTGTGTGTCTGAACCATATGACGCTGTTAGAATAACAAAAGGGTTACTTCAAGAAATTGGTTTAATGGTTGATGACAATCTTAATCAACTTCAAATCAAATTGAAGGAAAACTTAAAAGGCAAAAAGTTTCTTATTGTTTTAGATGATATTTGGAATGACCGCTATGATGAGTGGAATGACTTGAGAAATGTTTTTGTACAAGGAGCTATAGGAAGTAAGATCATTGTGACGACACGTAAGGAAAATGTTGCCTTGATGATGGGTAGTGGGGTAATCAATGTGGGACTTCTGTCTAGTGAAGTCTCTTGGACTTTATTCAAACGACATGCATTAGAAAACAGGGATCCTGAGGAACATCCAAAACTTGAAGAGGTTGGAAAACAAATTGTACACAAGTGCAAAGGATTGCCTTTAGCTCTAAAGGCACTTGCTGGTATTTTGCGCTCCAAATCAGAGGTGGATGAATGGAGAGACATTTTAAGAAGAGAAATATGGGAGCTGCCAAGTTGTTCGAATGGCATCTTACCAGCGTTGATGTTGAGCTACAATGATCTTCCTGCACATTTGAAGCGATGTTTTGCTTATTGTGCGATATATCCAAAAGATTATCTATTTTGCAAAGAACAAGTTACTCACCTGTGGATTGCTAATGGTCTTGTACAGAAGTTTCATTCAGGTAACCAGTACTTTCTCGAGTTGAGATCAAGATCATTGTTCGAAAGATTCCCAGAGTCCTGTACAAGGAATGGGGAGGAATTCTTTATGCATGACCTTGTCAATGATTTGGCCCAAATTGCATCTTCCAAACTTTGTATCAGGTTGGAAGAGAGCCAAGGATCCCATATGTTGGAACAAAGTCGGCACATGTCCTATTCTATGGGCTGTGGTGACTTTGAAAAGTTGAAACCCCTCTACGAATTGAAGCAGCTGAGGACATTGCTTCCAATCAATTTCCTGTGCGGTCACTCATTTGAGCTAAGCAAGAGGGTGTTGCATAACATATTGCCAAGGCTAGCATCCTTAAGGGCGTTGTCATTGTCTCGTTATGCAATTGTGGAGTTGCCGAATGTCTTGTTTATCGAATTAAAGCTCTTGAAATTTTTGGACCTTTCTCGGACAAAAATAAAAAGGTTGCCAAATTCGATTTGTGTATTGTACAACTTAGAGACACTTCTCTTGTCATCTTGTGTTCATCTTGAGGAGTTACCTCCACAGATGGAAAAGTTGATCAACTTGCGTCACCTCGACACTAGTGATACTTCTCTCTTGAAGATGCCGCTACATCCAAGCATGTTGAAAAGCCTCCATGTGTTATTGGGAGCTAAATTTCTTTTAGGTGGTTGCAGTGGTTTGAAAATTGAAGGTCTAGGTGAACTACATAACTTATATGGATCTCTATCAATTCTAGAGTTGCAAAATGTGATTGATAGAAGGGAAGCGCTGAAGGCAAACATGAGGGAAAAGGAATATATTGAGAGGTTATCATTGGAGTGGAGTGAAAGTATTGCTGACAATTTTGATAATGAAAAGGACATACTTGATGAGCTGCACCCACATACAAACATAAAAGAACTCCGAATCACCGGATATAGAGGGACAAAATTTCCAAATTGGCTAGCTGATCATTGGTTTCTTAAGCTGGTGAAATTGTCTCTTAGCAACTGCAAGGACTGTGATTCCTTGCCAGCACTAGGACAGCTTCCTTCTTTGAAATTTCTCGCCATTAGAAGGATGCATCGAATAACAGAGGTGACAGAAGAATTCTATGGTAGTCTGTCCTCCAAAAAGCCTTTTAACTCTCTTGAGAAGCTTGAATTTTTGGAGATGCTGGAGTTGAAGCAGTGGCATGTACTAGGAAACGGAGAGTTCCCTACACTTCAGGAACTTACAATTGAAGATTGCCCCAAGTTGATTGGGAAATTGCCTGAAAATCTTTGTTCTCTTATAGGATTGAGAATTTCAGAATGTCCTGAACTCAATTTGGAGACACCTATCCAACTTTCAAATTTGAAAAAGTTTGAAGTTGTCGGTTCTACTAAGGTTGGAATTCTTTTTGATGATGCTGAACTGTTTATCTCCCAACTTCAGGGAATGAAGCAGATTGTTGAATTGTGTATTACTGATTGTAAGTTTCTTACCTATTTACCTTTTAGTATTCTTCCGATTACCTTGAAGAGAATATGGATATATCGTTGTGGGAAATTGAAATTGGAGATGCCAGTTAGTGAGATTATTACTGGAGGATATTGTAACATTCTTCTGGATAGATTGATACTAGTAGGATGTGATTCTATAGATGATATATCAGCTGAGTTGGTCGCAAGAGCACGCTATTTGAGTGTAATTAGTTGTCACAGCCTTACTAGGCTTTTGATTCCTACTACATTTTCTGTGGCATCTGGGACTCAGAATAATTTGCGTAATTTGCGTATTTACAACTGCGAGAAGCTGAAGTGTCTGCCAGAACGTATGCATGAACTCCTTCCATCTCTTAAGGAACTGGAACTGTGTAGATGTCCAGAAATAGAGTCCTTTCCTGAAGGAGGATTGCCCTTCAATTTGGAAGTCCTTTGGGTTGAGCATTGCGAGAAACTGGTGAACGGCCGAAAGGAGTGGCATTTACAGAGACTCCCCTGTCTCAGAGTGTTATGGATAGAACATGATGGTAGTGACGAAGAGATTCTTGCTGGTGACAATTGGGAGTTGCCTTACTCTATTCGAAGTCTTTGGATATCCAATCTGAAAACATTAAGCAGCCAAGTTCTCAAAGGCCTTACCTCTCTTGAATCTCTATTTACTGGTAATTTGCCTCAAATTCAGTCACTGCTTGAAGAAGGGCTTCCCCCATCTCTTTCTGAGCTAACATTATACCACCATCATGCACTCCATTCTCTACCGACCGAAGGTCTTCTGCTCCTCACTTCACTTCGAAATCTATTAATCTTCTCCTGCGATCAACTCCAATCTATTCCTGAATCAGCCCTGCCCTCCTCCCTCTCTGAGCTGACCATAGATAAGTGCCCTAATCTCCAATCACTTCCGAAATCAGCGCAGCCCTCTTCCCTCTCTAGACTATGTATTTCCCACTGCCCGTTACTCAAACCAATCCTAGAATTTGACAATGGGGGTTACTGGCCAGAAATTTCTCATATCTCCACCATAAAAGTCGATGGGGAATACCTGTGATGATTAAAATCAGTGGCGCTCTGACAGATGTAAGTTATTCTTTCACTCAGTAGCTTTTTATTTTTGCTGACCTCCCTTTGCTTGTTTGTTGTTTCTTTTCCTTTGTTAAATCTTGTTGAGCAGTCTGTAGCTTCTGTTGCACTGCGAAGCTGAGGAATCATCTTCAGATCAGGGTGAATTTAATGTTAGATAACCAAAAAAGTTCTGTTTAAAATCCAGGTTTTCGTTCCAACATACCATTACAGATCAAATGCAATGTTTGACGAATGCAAACCATTTTGCGAGGAGTCTCTCTAATGAATCAGTAAGTTATGTATCTTTTTCTAGTTAAATCGAACCATGAGCAATGCGATCTTCTCTTGATTAAGAAGAATGATTCATCTTTGATTTCAGGCTTGGTTGGACATTGTACCAGTTATCTTGAGACTTGGACATGTAAAAGACTGTCCCCTTTTTAAGCCAAGCTAAAAGAATATAAGCTCTCTTCTAGTTTTTAACAAAAGTTCTTACCTTCTCGATCCTATTTTACATGAAAAGGGTGCTAGCATCTGATACAGGGGTGGATCTAGAAGTTGTATTTGTCATCACCTACATCTTAAGATTCGGGATACTTGTTGGATACTTCTAATAAAAGTGCAGTAATAAATGTATCTATAGAAATTTGTGTGATTGTTTTATACTCGAGTTTCCACCTGAAGGATTAATGAACGTTCCTCTGATTAACACAAGTAATTTTTGATGACTCTTTTCTTGTTTACTAACCTATTTTCTCCCTCAAATCTTGCAGATTGGAAAATTGATCGCCATCATGAAAGCTGTTCGGGTTTGTTTCCTATTTTTTATCTCTTCCAGAGAGATAAATGGTCCCGAGAATTAAAGAAATTGGAAAAGACTTCCAATAGCTATTTCCATCAATTAGCATAATAGCTTGTGTTTATGTGTATATAAACCGAAAAACTGAAACCAAAAACCCGACTGACCTATACTTGTTTGTAATTGACGTAGTCTATGCCTACTTGGTGAATTGACCAAATTTGGGTTGAGTACTTATCCCTCACTCACACCCAGACCGTGTCGGATCAATGTAAAGTAGTGTCCATCTCTATACCATATCTTCCTTGGGACACAAACTTTGCTAATGAAGAGTATACATCTATATGCCTGCTCAAAGGTGAGGACTAACTCAGAATTGCTTTAACCCTCAGCATTTGGATTGATGGTCATTTAATCTGGTAGGTCCATGATATCCTTTCTAAAAACTTCTTGTTTCTTTCTTTTTTGTAGTTTTTTTCTGTCACATACTAATGCTTATTTATGCAGGTAATTACTGTATTTTACTTGCCTCTTATGTTTTAAGACTCTTTTTCTCCCTCAAATCTTGCAGAATGAAAAATTAATTACCATCATGAAAGCTGTTCAGCTTTGTTCCATATTTTTGTCCCTTGCACAGAGATAAAAAGTTCAAAGAAAGGGAAACTCACTTTCTCACTCCCTAACCTTTGGAAAAAAAAGTCACATCAAGATTGAAATTTAAGCAAATTGGAAAAAGACTTTCAATGTCTGCTCCCAATATATAGGTCTGAAGTAAGGCAACCTCACTTTTTCGTTGCTCGTTCTTGACCATCCTAGTCTTTTCATTTATCGGTGCTCCTACCTTCCTTTCGAATTGTTGGGTCCTGATACTCATAATAACATGCACGTTCATTTGTTCTGTAGGAGAAAAAAACTAGGTGAAGATGCTTGCAAGTTATTGGAACGTCACCAATTGCAGTTGTGCATCATCTTGCAATCTGTTAAAAGTTGCTTTACCGAATGCACTGACGTCTTTCAGTTTTCTCCAGCTTTGCTTTTCATACGACTTCTAGTCAAATTCGGATTCCTATTTTTGGTAGGAAACTGGTAGTTGTTTTCTGATTATTTTTGGTAGCAAATAGCATTGTTTTTTCTGGTAAGTTTTACCTATTTTTAGTTGTAATAGGGACTATTTAAGTAAGAAGTTGATTATCAATAAAGTAGGTTGTTTTCAAGAAAATAAAAATCTCTCTGCGTCTCTTCTTCTTTGATTCATCTCTGTTTTTCAGCCGCTGGTTTTTGGCTTTCCTTGGTGTGTTATTTCCCTTAACTGTATTAAAACCAACAATTGGTATCAAGAGCTTTTTTCTTGCGGGATCTGTGAGTGAGTGTTTCAAGTTTGTCGAGAATCACAACCAGAATCACCAAAAGTTCAAACATGGACGAAAACTCAAGTTTCTCTGCAATGGTACCTCCAGCCTTCAATGGTGAAAATTCTCAGATGTGGGTGTTGACACCCAATTTTGACCCTCATTTCTACTAATTCATTCACTTGAGCTTCTAATTATTAGTAAGTTGAATATTTTATATTTCACTACTATTTTCGTTTATTACTATTTTTACCGCTATTGTCTGTTTAATACTATTATTACTAATTTTGAATTACTAATGTATTATCAACATTACTATTATTACTTTATTATTATTTCTTTAAAATCGATCGTCATTACTTTATTTTAAGTTTCATGTTTATTAAGTTAGTTATACATACTTTAATTTTTTATTTAATTCTTAATTATTGTCGCTTAATATATATTATGCTAATTATTAAATTAGAAGCTTAAATGAATTAATTTGAAGAGAAAAAGGGCCATAAAAATCCAGGAAATTACATGGAATGTCCCCCATAGTGGGTGGCTTTGTATTTTTGTCCTCCATAAGAAAAGTCTTTAAAGACTAGCCTTCCTTCATTTTTATGTATACAATAAGTACATTTTTGCCCCTCTACACCTCAAAAGTTTTTACTCTTTCCATACTCATTTGTCTCTCAACTTTTTTTTTTCTTTTTTACTGTTACTTGATTTTAATTTTTTCTTTTCTCTTTTCTTTTTTTTTTCTTGTTTTAATTCATTTGTCTCAATCTTTATTTTTTGTTTTTTCCTTCTTTTTTTTCTTTTATTTCTCAAACATTATTTATTTTTTATTTCTATTTTTTTAATTCATTGTCTCAACCTTTATTTAATTTTTTTTCTCATTTTTTTTTTGTCAAACTTTATTTTTATTTTATTTTTTCTTCTCATTTTTTTTCTCAACTTTTATTTTTTTATTTTTCTCTTTTTTCTATTTTCTTAACATTTATTTTTTTCCTTCTCTTTTTTGTTTTTTCTCAGCTTCTATTATATTTTGCTAATGAACAGAAAGTTGAATAATCCGCAAAAAAGATCTTCTTTCTTTGACATCAAAGTAAACGTAAGAGCCTGACTTGCCGTTTGGAAGTCCTTTGGAATAAGTCTTGCCTCTAAGAAGAGAGTTATAGAACATTAACTTGTTGTTTGTAAATCCTTGAACATTAACTTGTTGTTTGTAGTGCTAACTTTTGCCCATGAGGGCGTATAATTTATTTTTTGAAAGTCTTTGCGCTAAGTCTTGCCTCTAAGAGAAGAGTTATAGAACATCTCATAAATCAAGACACAATGTAGTAGTTTCAACTCTTGCTCGTGTGACGTAACTTGTTGTTTGAAAGTCCTTGGGCTAAGTCTTGCCTCTAAGGCTAGAGTTATAGAACATCTCATAAATCAAGACACAATGTGATAGTGTCAACTCCTTGCCCATGGGGCATAACTTGCTGTTTGAAAGTCTTTGGGTTAAGTCTTGCCTCTTAGGCAAGAGTTATAAAGCATCTTATAAATCAAGATAAATGTAGTAGTGTCAACTCTTACCCATGGGGCGTAACTTGATGTTTAAAAGTCCTTGAGCTAAGTCTTGCCTCTAAGACAAGAGTTGTAGAGCATCTTATAAGTCAAGACACAACATGGTAGTGTCAAATCTTGCCCATGGGGCATAACTTATTGTTTGAAAGTCGTTGGGCTAAGTCGTGCCTCTAAGGAAAAGTTATAGAGCATCTCATAAATCAAGACTCAATGTGGTAGTGTCAACTCTTGCCCATAGGGCATAACTTACTGTTTGAAAGTACTTGGGCTAAGTCTTTTCTCTAAGGCAAGAGTTATAGAACATCTCATAAATAAAAACACAATATGGTAGTGTCAACTCTTGTCCATGGGGCGTAACTTGTTGTTTGAAAGCCCTTGGTCTAAGTCTTGCCTCTAAGGCAAGAGTTATAGAGCATCTCATAAATCAAGACACAATGTGGTAGTGCCAACTCTTGCCCATGGGGCATAACTTGTTGTTTGAAAGTCATTGGGCTAAGTCTTGCCTCTAAGGCAAGAGTTATAGAGCATTTCATAAGTCAAAACATAATGTGGTAGTGACAACTCTTGCCCATGGGGCGTAACTTGCTGTTTGAAAGACCTTGGGCTAAGTCTTGCCTCTAAGGCAAGAGTTATAAAGCATTTCATAAATCAAGACACAACGTGGTTGTATCAACTCTTGCCCATAGGGCATAACTTATTGTTTGAAAGTCCTTGGGCTAAGTCTTGCTTCTAAGGCAAGAGTTATAGAACATCTCATAAATAAAAACACAATATGATAGTGTCAACTCTTGCCCACGGTGCGTAACTTGTTATTTGAAAGCCCTTGGTCTACGTCTTGCCTCTAAGGCAAGAGTTATAGAGCATCTCATAAATCAAAACACAATGTGGTAGTGCCAACTCTTGTCCATGGGACATAACTTGTTGTTTGAAAGTCATTGGGCTAAGTCTTGCCTCTAAGGCAAGAGTTATAGAGCATTTGATAAGTCAAAACATAATGTGGTAGTGTCAACTCTTGCCCATGAGACGTAACTTGTTGTTTGAATGTCCTTAGGTTAAGTCTTGTCGCTAAGGCAAGAGTAATAGAACATCTCATAAATCAAGACATAATGTGGTAGTGTCAATTCTTACCTATGGGGCTTGACTTGTTGTTTGGAAGGAATCGAAGAAAAGAAAAGAAAAAAAATAAAGGTTACGAAAAAATTAAAAAATAAAGAAAAAATAAAAAATAAAAGAAAAATAAAGGTTGTTAAAATAAAAAAAATAAAAGAAAATGAAAAAGCGAAAAAGCAGAATATGAAGGAGATGATCGAATCAAAGGTATGCAGGTGCTGAATCTCATTAGAGACTTTGAGTTGCAGAAGATGATAGTTGGAAACCATCAAGGAGTACTCTGACAAGCTTATGAACATAGCAAACAGAGTAAGATTACTTGGTTCTGAATTTAAGGACTCTCGCATTGTTGAAAAGATTCTGGTTACTGTACCTGAAAGATTTGAAGCCACCATAACCACTTTGGAGAACACCAAGGATCTGTCCAAAATTACTTTGGCAGAATTACTGAATTCCTTGCAGGCTCAAGAACAAAGAAGGGTTATGAGAGAAGAAGGAATTAGAAAGGGAGCATTGCCAGCCAAACATGAAGATGGTGGAAGATACACAAACAATAACAATAAGAAGAATCAGACAACAAATGGAGAAGGAGCAGCTCGCTCCAACAACAAAAGAAAAGCAGGCAACTTCAAAGGAAACTACCCTCCTTGTAAGCATTGTGGAAAGAACGAACACGCGTCGTACAAGTGTTGGAAAAGGCCTGATGCTAAGTGCACTAAGTGCAATCAGCTTGGGCGTGAAGCAACCATTTGTAAGAACAAAACTCAGCAACAGGATGCAGATGCCCAAGTTGTTAATGAACAGGAAGAGGATCAACTCTTTGTTGCATCCTGTTTTGCAAGTAAAACTTTAAGTGAAAGCTGGCTAATTGATAGCAGTTGTACAAATCATATGACTCACGATGAGGAGATTTTCAAAGATTTAGATAGGTCTGCAATCTCTAAATTCATAATCGGTTATGGTGATTATCTTCCTTCCAAAGGGAAAGACACAGTAGCTATTGATAGCTACTCAGGTACAAAGTTAATTTCAGACGTACTTTTTGTTCCGGAACTTGATCAAAATTTGTTGAGCGTAGAGCATCTTTTGGAGAATGGTTTCAAGCTTAATTTTGGGGACAAGAAGTGTGTGATATTTGATCTAAAGGGTCAAGAAATCTGTCAAGTTAAAATGAGAGGAAAAAGCTTTTCGTTTGATCCAATGGAGGGAAAGCCGCATATCCAAGCCAAGAGATGATAGCAGATGTATGGCATAAGAGACTGGGGCATTTTCATCACAGGTCACTCTTGTACATGCTAAAGAAAGATATGGTTCAAGGACTACCATCTATGGAGGATGAACATGCAAGCTGCAACACGTCAATTGGGAAAACAAAGCAGGATGCCTTTTGCTAAGGCAACCTGGAGAGCATCGGAGAAGCTTCAATTAGTCCATACTGATTTGTGTGGACCACATAAGACTACCTCTCTTAACGGAAGTAAATATTTTATAGCATTCATTAATGATATGACAAGAATGTGCTGGATTTATTTTCTCAGGTTCAAATCTGAAGTATCTAAAGTGTTCTCGAAATTCAAATCTTTGGTAGAAAATCAAAGTGGTTGCAGGATGCAAATTCTTAGATCAGATAATGATACTGCGTATACATCTGATCGATTTGAAAAGTTTTGTGAAAACGCAGGTATTGAGCATCAACTCACTACCCCATATACTCCATAACAGAATGGTGTCAGGGAAAGGAAGAATAGGATGATAATGGAGATGTCGAGGTGTTTGTTATATGAGAAGGGCCTACCAAAAAAATTATGGACAGTAGCAGCTAACACTGTTGTTTTTTTGCTGAACAGGTTGCCTACAAAAGCAGTTGAGGGAAAGACACATTTTGAGGCATGGAACGGGTATAAATTGTCCTTAAAAAACTTTAAAATCATAACCTTCTATTCCTATTTCATTTATTAGATCTTCTTCTTCAGAATTTGATGAGTTTATCTGTTCTTTGACTTCTAGACTTACGACCGAATATATGTTTTCATTATCTGACATGTATTCGTCTACATTTATTAGGATTTCTTGAAATTCTTCTATTAACTAAGAATTTCTAGTTCTATTATTATTTCTTTTAGGACAAGTATTTGATAAGTGTTCTATGCTTCCACAAGTAAAACATTCTAGAGTGTTTTTATAATTTCTACTATTTTTATACTTTCTTACGTGTCGATTTTTATCTAAGTATGATTTCTTTGCTGGGGATTTTCTTAAATAATATTTTTTCTTTATATAATTATTTTGTTTATTTGGAAAAGATTTTCTATATTTTTTGTATTTTCTTCCCTTATTGTAATCAGTATCGTAACTTTATGTAGTATATATACTCTCACAGAAATTCGTCTCATTTTGTTTAAGTTGCTTTTGTATCTGTATGTTGGTAAGCCTACAAGTCAGAATTCCCACAAGAATTCCAGACATTAATAACTATGGGACCTAACCCCTATAATTTGACAAAAAAAATACATAGTTTAATAAAACTGGAGAAGACCCAAATAGTGGTTTATTAGTAGTACAATGAAATTCCCTAATAAAATTAGAACAATTAAGTATTAGCAGTTGGTATCACATAAAACCATTTTTAACTGATTATTTTTACTACTGTACAATTAGTGGAAATGCGTTTGATCAGAACTTATTAGGAAAAAAGCTTTTTAATAAGTTACCAGGAGCTTTAGGAAGGGAAGTAGAAGAAAGATGGAGTAAAAGAGAAGGCATAGTTCAAAATCCTAACGCAAAAAGGTCTATAGGACATAAGATACAACACATAATAGAAGTCTTACAAGAAAAATGTACCAACATACAAATACAAAAGCAACTAAAACAAAATGAGACGAATTTCTGTAAGAGTATATATACTACACAAAGTTACGATACTGATCACAATAAGGGAAAAAAATACAAAAAATATAGAAAATCTTTTCCAAATAAACAAAATAACTATATAAAGAAAAAATATTATTTAAGAAAATCCTCAGCAAAGAAACCATACTTAGATAAAAACCGGCACGTAAGAAAGTATAAAAATAGTAGAAATTATAAAAACACTCTAGAATGTTTTACTTGTGGAAGCATAGAACACTTAGCAAATACTTGTCCTAAAAGAAATAATAATAGAACTAGAAATTCTCAGTTAATAGAAGATTTTCAAGAAACCCTAATAAACGTAGACGAATACATGTCAGATAATGAAAGCATATATTCGGTCGTAAGTCTAGAAGTCAAAGAACAGATAAACTCATCAGATTCTAAAGAAGAAGATCGAAATGAAATAGGAATAGAAGGTTTAGACTTAAACTCAACAGAAGTTGTTAATCATGCTTTAGTTAATATAATAGAAGAATGTCCCCATATTTTTGAAAGAAATAAAGGGTTAGACAATAACCAATGTTTTATATGCAATTGGTACCCCGAGCAAACAAAGGAGAGCAAAATGTAGAAAATGCTATGCAGAGGGATGCATCCCATGTATAGAAAAGGCTATAGGAAGTCATGTTTTAGAAGAACAACTTAGTGCAGACTCGTCAAAATATAAGACAGAAAATACTATAGACATAAAAATAGGATTTTTAGAAGCAAAAATAGATAATCTAGAAAAGAGAATAGCACTACTAGAAAAAGGTAAAGAAAAAATGATAAAAGAAGAAGACGAGGAATTAATGGACGAAGCCTACGAAGGTATAATATGTAAAGAGGACAAAAATTTAAGCACTATAAAAGTATTAGCTAAAATAAGAATATAAGATTATGAAATAGAAACATTAGCTTTAATAGATTCAGGATGTACCCAAAGTATATTAAATAAGAAAATTCTGCCCGAACATCTAATAAAAGAATTTACTAAACCCCAAATATCCATGCAGATGGATGGAACTTATAACACACATAGAAATTATGTATACAAAGCAGTTTTAAGTTTTGTTAACACTTGCACAAAATTTTTATAGGCCTACATATAAGCTAGACCACATATGGGTAAGAGATTTAAAGATAAGTAGATTTTGTATTAGGACTAGATTTCTTGCTAAAATATAATGGAAGCTGCCTCCTCTCTAGAGATGGAGTAATACTATCTAAAAACATCATGCTAACTCCAGCTCGTTTTGGACAAGGGTTAACAAAACATACCAGAACTAAACACCTTAAAAATAATTCAGAAGAAGAGACATCACAAAAATGTGACAAAGGCGATAAATGCACTTGCAACATTCAAAAGAAAAAGACAAAGGAAACGTTAATATCAGAAATTCAAGAAATGAATGAAGAAAACCGGCCTACAAGAACTAATGATTCATGATGAAATAAATAAAAATTATAACTTAATAGAAATAAGTACAGAAAATTATAATTTCAAAAAGGGAATCCAACAAATAGGAATAATTAAAAACCAACAAGACCTACAAAAAATAATACAAACATTAGATGAATTAGAAATAATAGAAGAAAAGCCCCTAGAACATTAGGGTTCCAATCAAATAACCTGTAAATTAGAAATTATTAATCCTGAATATACAATAAAGACAGAATCTATTGAAGCAACTAATCAAGATCTAACAAATTTTGAAATACAAATTAAGGAATTATTAGCTTTAGGAGTAATAAGACGGTCTAAGTCAAGACGCAGGTCTGCAGCCTTTATGGTAAGGAACCATAGTGAAATAGTGAGAGGAAAAGCTAGAATGGTAATAAATTATAAAAGACTTAACGATAATACGGTAATGGATGGATATAAATTACCAGACAAAATAGAGTTAATGAATAGGATTCAAGGAAGAAAAATATTTGGCAAATTTGACTGTAAATCAGGATACTGGCAGATCAAAATGAATGAGAATAGTATAGAATGGACTGCATTCACTTGTCCTGAAGGACATTTCGAATGGTTAGTTATTCCTTTCAGACTAAAAACGGCTCCATCAATTTTTCAAAGAAAAATGGATAGTATTTTTAGAGAATATAAGAATTTTGTCTTGGTATATGTAGATGATATCTTAGTTTTTAGTAATAATATAAAAGAACATTTAGGACACCTACAAAGAGTCTTCAAATTATTTGTAGATAATGGGATAATAATTAGTACAAAGAAGATAGATTTGTGTAAAGATTATATCAATTTTTTAGGAGTGATAATAGGAGAAGGAAAAATTAAGTTACAACCTCATATTACAAAAAAGATCATAGAAATGCCAGATAAACTAGACAAAATAAAAGAATTACAAAAGTTTTTAGGAATCCTTAACTACACAAGACATTTTATTAAAGATTTAGGAAAGGTAGCAGGACCGCTATACTCAAAGACAGCTACAACAGGACAAAAGTCTTTTAATACAGAAGACGTTAAATATATGGTTAAAAATATTCCCGATTTAGCTATGCCATTAGAAACAGATTATCTGATAGTAGAAACTGACGGAAGTTTTGAAGGTTGCGGAGCGGTATTAAAAGCAAGAAATAATAAGTATAGCGACAAGAAAGATGAAAGAATTTGTGCTTATCAAAGCGGTAATATAAAGAAAAAGGAAACATGAGTAGTATAGATGCAGAGACATTAGCAGTAATTTACGGACTAAACAGTTTTAGGTTATTCATATTAAATAAACAAGAAACACTGATAAGAACAAATTACGAAGCGATAGTGAAATTTCATCAAAAAATAAACGAAAAGAATAGTAGTAAAAGAAGATGGTTAAATTTTTTAGATGCAACATCAATATACAATATTCGTTTGGAACATATAAAGGGAAAAGAAAACAGTCTAGCAGACCAGCTTAGTAGACTTATTAAACACTAACCCAATATTTTTTTAGAATGAATGCAGGAAAAGGGAAGGTTGAAGCCCACCATCACGAGACTCACATCCTAAAGACATGTATTTACAGACATTAATGAGTAATACTCAATTTAGAACACAAACTATGCTAGACAACAAGCATATTGAAAGACTATGGTTCGGAAAACAAAATCTAATTTGTTATCCAGATTCTAACATGAGTTTCAGGTTAAAAGCAGATACGAGAGTGGACAGACAACAAAAGTGCCTGATAGACAATTTATGGATATCCTACAACAAGACTCCCAGAGATAACAGTTATTTTATGGCAGTAATGAACGCTTTAAGCCAATATTTTACAGACAAAAACCAAGACAAAAAATTTAAGTTTTATGTTGTGATACAGGAAAAAAACCAAGGTATTTTCCAAACGTGGATACAGGTAATAGATGACATAAAAGAACACCATACTCCACTGTTTAAAGGATTCAACGAAGCACTAGATTATGCTAGAGGACATCTGGGACCAAATTTCTATGTAACCCCAGAACTCAGAAATCCAAATACATTCCCACAATATAATATCAGCAAAAGCACAGACAAGATAATTTTTTACTACCATTGTTCAACTATGACAGAAGGTTTCAAAAGATTAAACCAAAAGAATGAAAAATTACAACAAGAAAAAGAACATCTGACTAGACAAATGACCATATTACAAGACAGAATTAAAGTCCTTTATTTTGAGTTTCGTCAGACACAGCCAATAAATACAACTCCTCTGAATGTCCACAAGAGTTCCCCATCCCTATCAAAAATGGATGAGACGGGTGTGCATTCTCCAAAGAATGTAAATAGATCCACTACATCGGATGTAGATGTAGCTAGTCCGGTTCAAACGGTAGCTGATAAAGACATATCAAGCCCGTTAATGGCTGACACTTTGCCAAAAAGTGTTCGACGACTACCAACAAGCTTTGAGGACGAAAGACCATTCAGATTAAAAAAACCTACACAAAAGGGAATAATAATGAAAGGTGTATTAAAGAAAAGAAAAGAAGAAAATAAACAATAGAAAAGATAGTAGCAGATACACTTAAAAAATTACTCAATGAAGAGACCAAAGAAATAATTATGGCAAAACCAAAACCAGAGTATGAATCTGAAGTTCTAGAAACAAATTCAGATGATTCAGGAAATCAGGGGTATGACTCAACCTTACAAGATGCACAAGACCCAAATGAAGATTATGATTCAGGAATGAGTTTTGATTCTATTGCATTACATGGAATGGACAAAGACAAAATATACATGTAAGTAATGACGAAATAAAATATAGACGCAAGCAATGACGGAATAAAGCAGCAAAGAAGGACAATAATGCAAGAAATTTTCAAAGAAACCATGTGATGATGGGGCCCATAGAACACCCGGCAGGTCTTTAGAAAATTATAAGCCTTTGAAGTCCGTATTTAAGATCCGCAAACTAATATAAATAGCCTCATTGTGAAATACTTAGGAGCAGAGTGAAAAACAAGAGCAACTACAAAGAAATTATATTGAAGAGTGAATTTAAAGTTTTATTATAATAATAATAAAAAATAAAAAAAGGAGTGTGGTGAGATTGTAAAAAGTTTTGAGTGTTATTTTTCAAGGTAGCTATAAGTTTTTCCGGGGACTCCCGAAAGGGAAACCTCTCTCAGTTTTAAGTCATATAAGTCCATGTATCCTTATATTTTTGTATTATCTCTCCCATACTATGTATGTTTTTAATGTAAAGCATGTTTAAGCTCTTAATAGTACCGATGGATTAACCTGTAAAGTCCTAGGACGAAGAGACGACATGGCTAGATGCCGAAGAAACGTCTGTTTCCAGGGTGAGGTTAAAGAAGAAAACTATTAGGAACAGTGGTTTAAAGGGAAAGAGATGAACAGGTTAAATTAAAATATATACATATATATATGTATATTTACTGTTCAGGAGAAAAATATAGGAATTAAAGGTAAGAACTAATACATGATGGAAGACACAAGTGAGAGGGAGTACTGAGTAGGATTTTACAACTTTGCCTGATAGACAATTTATGGATCTCCTACAACAAGACTCCCAGAGATAACAGTTATTTTATTGTAGTAATGAACGCTTTAGCTATGCCATTAGAAATGGATTATCTGATAGTAGAAACAGTCGGAAGTTTTGAAGGTTGGAAGCGGTATAGAATTTATGGAATCAGCTTCAACTAGTTCAATCCCGTTCCAAATAACAACATCAGTACATACAGTAGACATGAATACAGGAAATGTACCAAGACATAGAGTATTTAGAATAAATTCAGAAATACAAACAGAAAATGTAAAACCAATAGGAAAAAGAATGTCAATAGAAGAACCTATTAGATTTGTTTTAAATCTTATTTTATACTGGTATCAGAGCCATAAGTTTCTAGGACCATATTCATGAGACAACATATATAGAATAGCAAGGAATATTCAACAAGCTTGAATTTCTGTAAGAGTATATATACTACACAAAGTTACGATACTGATTACAATAAGGGAAGAAAATACAAAAAATATAGAAAATCTTTTCCAAATAAACAAAATAACTATATAAAGAAAAAAATATTATTTAAGAAAATCCTCAGCAAAGAAACCATACTTAGATACCGCAGGTTAAGAGGGACAAGTTAGACAAGAAAGCTGAACTTAGAGTCTTTATTGGTTACTACAATCTCTAAAGCTTACAGAATTTTTAAGCCTCATACGGGAAAAATTATGGTAAGTAGAGATGTATTTTTTTATGGAGAATAGCAATGGAACTGGGAGAAAGATAACCAGAAGCAAATTACAAGAAATCTACCAAATTCTAATGAAAACATTGATGATCAACCTGTGAGAGCAATGTGGCCATTTTAGAGCCTTCTGGGTTTGAAGAAGTTGTTTTAGATCCTAAGTGGAAAGTTGTAATGGAGGAGGAGCTTGCAATGATCGAGAAGAACAAGACCTGGCAGCTTGTGGAAAAGCCTCAAGATAGAAAGATCATTGGTGTGAAGTGGGTTTACTGCACAAAATTGAATGTTGATGGTTCTGTTAACAAGCTCAAGGCAATGCTTATAGTTAAGGGTTATGCATAGATTTTTGGTGTTGATTATTCTAACACGTTTGCTTCAGTTGCTAGGCTAGACACAATCAGATTGCTTCTTAGTATTTCTGCACAACGTGGCTGGAAAGTGCACCAGATGGATGTCAAATCAACATTTCTTAATGGAGTTCTTGAAGATGAAATCTATATCGAGCAACCTGAAGATTTTGTTGTAGATGGAAAAGAAGAGAAAGTCTACCAACTACATAAAGCTCTTTATGGCCTAAAACAGGCACCAAGAGCTTGGTATAGTTGAATAGATGATTATTTGCTTAGCCTCAATTTTGAGAAAAGTCTTTCAGAATTCACATTGTATGTTAAACGCAATAATAGTGGGATTCTTGTTGTTTCTCTTTATGTCGATGACCTTTTGATTACAGGGAGCAATTCAAAGCTTATTGATGAGTTCAAGAAGAATATGATGCAAGCTTTTGAAATATCTGGTCTTGATCTGATGAATTATTTCCTTGGAATGGAGATTACACAGGGAAAAGATGAGTTTTTCATTTGCCAGATAAAGTACGCAAAGGAAATTCTCAAGAAATTCAAAATGGAAAATTGCAAAGAGATGAATACACCCATGAACCAAAAAGAGAAACTAAGCAAAGATGATGGAGCCTAAAAGGTGGAGGAAACATATTTTAGAAGTTTCATTGGGTGTTTGATGTATCATACAGCAACAAAACCCGATATATTGTAAGATGTATGTGTTCTATCAAGGTTCATGTATTGTCTGAGTGAAATACATTTGCAGGCAGCCAAAAGAATTGTGTGATACATCAAAGGAACCATCACCTATGGAGTCATGTTTCAGAAGAGTCAACCTATGAAGCTTTTTGGGTACTCTGACAGTGATTGGGGCGGTTCCAAGGATGACTCGAAGAGTACATCAGGGCACTGTTTTAGTCTTAGTTCTGGGATTTTTTTATGGAGCTGTAAGAAACAGGAAATTGTGGCTCAATCTACTGCCAAAGCTGAGTTTGTGGCAGCTACAGCAGCAGTAAATCAAGCATTGTGGCTGAAGAAAATTCTGGTTGGTCTGCATATGAAACCAGCAGGAAGCATTGAAATGTTTGTGGACAACCAAGCAACAATAGCTATTTCTCACAATCCTGTGTTTCATGGAAAATCTAAGCACTTTAATATCAATTTTTTCTTCCTGAGAGAAGTTCAAAAAGCTGGAGATGTAACTCTTGTCTACTGCAAGACGGAAGAACAATGGCTTGATATATTTACCAACCCGCTTCCAGTCAGCAAGTTCGAGCTTCTAAGGCAGTGAATTGGTGTTTGCATTTCCTAAAGCAAGGAGGAGTGTTAAAAGTTGCTTTACGTTCAGTTTTCTCCAGCTTTGCTTTTCATACGACTCCTAGTCAAATTCGGATTCCTATTTTTGGTAGGAAACTGGTAGTTGTTTTCTGATTATTTTTTGTAGCAATTAGCGTTGTTTTTTATGGTAAGTTTTACCTATTTTTAGTTGTAATAGGGACTATTTAAGTAAAAAGTTGATTATCAATAAAGCAGATTGTTTTTCCAGAAAATAAAGTTCTCTCTGCATCTCTTCTTCTTTGATTCATCTCTATTTTTCAGTCGCTGGTTTTTGGCTTTCCTTAGTGCGTTATTTCCCTTAACGGTATTAAAACCAACACAATCTTTTTTGGTCAGGGTACTCATGATTAACCTCTAGCAAGTATGATGTTGTGTCGCATTGATTTCAAGTTGATGTGACTGCATTCTATAGCAAATACTGAGGTTTCATCAGCGTTTAGATCTTTGACACAACAGTCAAAACAGCATTTCGTTATTAATGTGATTATTCAGATATTTGGACTGAAGTTCTAAGCATTAAACTGAACACTCTTGAGATTCTTAAAATCTTTTTCCTTTTCTATATTCCATTTCATGTTGTGACCTCACTGCACATTTTGTTGTTGTTTAATGAATAGATACGGTCTGTTACTTGTAACTTCTTCTACAATTCTCTTAAGTAATCGGAATGTTGCAACTGATACAGTCGAACCAAGCAATACTATAGTAATACAATATGATGCATTATAAAATGACAGGTATCAAACATCCAAACAAGCTGTAATTGGCACTACTTTACCCCATTCTCCAACTTGAAGGTCCAACTTAATACACTATGAAAATAATGGTCAAAATTGAATTCAATTTTCAGCTGCCTCTAAGGATTGACTATCGATTGCGAAGGAACTTTTTTGTAAAAAAAATAATTCTGTATCCCATAATGATTTTAGGAGTTCAGATTCCACTTCTATGCACCCAAATCATTTCCTGCTGCTAATAGGATTTCACAAAAGAGCATTAACTTCTCACCATTTGAAACATGCAACTGTAAGGAAAGAGGAACTGGATTTAAAACTAAAAAAGAAACTCTTTATCAAAGTAACACTATCCTCACAAATTCTCCTATTTACTGCAACTCTCTCCCAATCTAATAACCCACTTCAAATAATATGGTAAATAATTAATAACCAAATCTATCTATATATATTATAAAGCAGAGGACGAAGCACCACAACTAGCCAAGTGACAATCTATTGTGAAGCCATGTGGCAGTTTTAGGACAATGCTAATGATATTGTAATAAAAAAATTAAATTAAAAAATTAAAAATATTTGAATTTGAAAATGCATTATTCTTTTAAATAGAAAAGAAATCATTAGTTTAAAAATAAAAAACTGCCATAGAGTTCTTAATCAACTCTACCATTTCATAAACTTATCTCTTTCATATGTCATGAAATGAATTTGAATACATTTAATTTAAATATTAAATGAAGATAAAGAATGATAATAATAATAAGAATAATAACAATGATTTTAAATAATATTAATAATAATAATATTAATAATAATAATAATAATAATAATAATAATAATATAGTAGTAGTAGTACGTAGTAGTAGTTAATAATAATAATAATAATAATTAAAAAAGATAGTAGTACATAGTGATAAAAATAATAATAGTTGTTAGCAATAATAATAATCTATATATATGATTAATTTTATATGACAATGGTGTAGATCAATTTTAATTTTATCAACTTTTGTTTAAATAAATGACTTTTTAACAAAGAGGCAAAAGAAAGAAGTAAAGAAAAGAAGATGAACTAAAAAAAAATGTGGGAAAAAAATAGAAAGGATAAAGAAGAGCTTTCGTTAACTATAAAATCTTTTTGAATTGATCTAATTATTTTCAAATATTTCTCTTAATTCAAATATATAAATTATAAGAAAAATATGTATTATATTTAAAAAAATAAAAACTAAAAAAGAGGAGTAAACTTATCTACTTTTAACAAATTGATATATTATTTGAATTTGAATTTAAGTAAAATTTGAGTTGAAATGAAGTTCTACCTTATTAATCTCTCCTATATATACACTCCAACAATTATATATAATACAAAGCTTTCTTCTCTTCTTTTTTTTTTTGTTATTGATCACTAGCTACATTACTGAATTTATTGACTGCATTCTTCATATTCTTCATTTTCTAGAACAAAATTTTATTTTAATATTTTTATTTTTATATGCAGATGAGTGATGATCATATTACAGACTAATTGTTTTTTCTACTATATCCGGACCTGAATTCAAGTAAGTAATAATTTTTATTTTTATTTTGTTCATTTGACTTTTGAAGAAAATAAATACATTCGATTACGTAAATAAAAAATAAAATCACCTCTTATTGAGAATTTTAATCAGGCATTTAGCTTTTTAAATGTTAATTTTTGTTACCATTTTTACATTATTATTTAATAAGTGCTTATATTATTTTATGTATTTTTTTTATGATCTATTTATCTAATTCGATGTTGGGAGAAGTTTCCCGAATGAAAACAAGAAGATTAAGCAACTGGCAAATCAATAGCTTTTGTTTTAAAATAATTTGAATATGACTTCTCTAAATATTAAATAAAAGATAATAATAATAATTAATAATAATAAAAGATTAAAAAAAATTGAATTTGAAAATGCATTATCCTTTTAAATAGAAAAGAAATCATTAGTTTAAAAATAAAAAACTACCATAAAGTTCTTAATCAACTCTACCATTTCATAAACATATCTCTTTCATATGTCATGAAATGAATTTGAATAAATTTAATTTAAATATTAAATGAAGATAAAGAATGATAATAATAATAATAATAATAATAACAATAATTTTAAATAATAATAATAATAATATAGTAGTAGTACGTAGTAGTAGTTAATAATAATAATAATAATTAAAAAATATAGTAGTACATAGTGATAAAAATAATAATAGTTGTTAGCAATAATAATAATCTGTATATATGATTAATTTTATATGACAATGGTGTAGATCAATTTTAATTTTATCAACTTTTGTTTAAATAAATGACTTTTTAACAAAGAGGCAAAAGAAAGAAGTAAAGAAAAGAAGATGAACTAAAAAAATATGGGAAAAAAATACAAAGGATAAAGAAGAGCTTTCGTTAACTATAAAATCTTTTTGAATTGATCTAATTATTTTCAAATATTTCTCTTAATTCAAATATATAAATTATAAGGAAAATATGTATTGTATTTAAAAAAATAAAAACTAAAAAAGAGGAGTAAACTTATCTACTTTTAACAAATTGATATATTATTTGAATTTGAATTTAAATAAAATTTGAGTTGGAATGAAGTTCTACCTTCTTAATCTCTCCTATATATACACTCCAACAATTACATATAATACAAAGATTTCTTCTCATTTTTTTTTATTTGATCACTAGCTACATTACTGAATTTATTGACTGCATTCTTCATATTCTTCATTTTCTAGAAAAAAAAATTATTTTAGTATTTTTATTTTTATATGCAGATGAGTGATGGTCATATTCCAGACTAATTGTTTTTGCTACTATATCCGGACCTGAATTCAAGTAAGTAATAATTTTTATTTTTATTTTTATTTTGTTTATTTGACTTTTGAAGAAAATAAATACATTCGATTACGTAAAGAAAAAATAAAATCACCTCTTATTGAGAATTTTAGTCAAGCATTTAGCTTTTTAAGTGTTAATTTTTTTTACCATTTTTACATTATTATTTAATAAGTGCTTATATTATTTTATGTATTTTTTTTATGATTTATTCATCTAATTCGATGTTGGGAGAAGTTTCTCGGATGAAAACAAAAAGATTAAGCAACTGGCAAATCAATAGCTTTTGTTTTAAAATAATTTGAATATGACTTCTCTAAATATTAAATAAAAGATAATAATAATAATTAATAATAATTAAAGATTAAAAATATTTGAATTTGAAAATGCATTATCCTTTTAAATAGAAAAGAAATCATTAGTTTAAAAATAAAAAACTACCATAGAGTTCTTAATCAACTCTACCATTTCATAAACTTATCTCTTTCATATGTCATGAAATGAATTTGAATACATTTAATTTAAATATTAAATGAAGATAAAGAATGATAATAATAATAAGAAGAATAATAACAATGATTTTAAATAATATTAATAATAATAATAATAATAATAATAATATAGTAGTAGTAGTAGTAGTACGTAGTAGTAGTTAATAATAATAATAATAATAATTAAAAAAGATAGTAGTACATAGTGATAAAAATTAATAATAGTTGTTAGCAATAATAATAATCTATATATATGATTAATTTTATATGACAATGGTGTAGATCAATTTTAATTTTTTCAACATTTGTTTAAATAAATGACTTTTTAACAAAGAGGCAAAAGAAAGAAGTAAAGAAAAGAAGATGAACTAAACAAAAATGTGGGAAAAAAATAGAAAGGATAAAGAAGAGCTTTCGTTAACTATAAAATCTTTTTGAATTGATCTAATTATTTTCAAATATTTCTCTTAATTCAAATATATAAATTATAAGAAAAATATGTATTATATTTTAAAAAAATAAAAACTAAAAAAGAGGAGTAAACTTATCTACTTTTAACAAATTGATATATTATTTGAATTTGAATTTAAGTAAAATTTGAGTTGGAATGAAGTTCTACCTTCTTAATCTCTCCTATATATACACTCCAACAATTATATATAATACAAAGCTTTCTTCTCTTCTTTTTATTGTTATTGATCACTAGCTACATTACTGAATTTATTGACTGCATTCTTCATATTCTTCATTTTCTAGAACAAAAATTATTTTAATATTTTTATTTTTATATGCAGATGAGTGATAATCATATTACAGACTAATTGTTTTTGCTACTATATCCGGACCTGAATTCAAGTAAGTGATAATTTTTATTTTAATTTTGTTCATTTGACTTTTGAAGAAAATAAATACATTCGATTGCGTAAATAAAAAATAAAATCACCTTTTATTGAGAATTTTAGTCAAGCATTTAGCTTTTTAAATGTTAATTTTTATTACCATTTTTACATTATTATTTAATAAGTGCTTATATTATTTTATATTTTTTTTAATGATCTATTTATCTAATTCGATGTTGGGAGAAGTTTCTCGGATGAAAACAAGAAGATTAAGCAACTGGCAAATCAATAGCTTTTGTTTTAAAATAATTTGAATATGACTTCTCTAAATATTAAATAAAAGATAATAATAATAATTAATAATAATAAAAGATTAAAAATACTTGAATTTGAAAATGCATTATCCTTTTAAATAGAAAAGAAATCATTAGTTTAAAAATAAAAAACTACCATAGAGTTCTTAATCAACTCTGCCATTTCATAAACATATCTCTTTCATATGTCATGAAATGAATTTGAATACATTTAATTTAAATATTAAATGAAGATAAATAATGATAATAATAATAATAACAATGATTTTAAATAATAATAATAATAATAATAATAATAATGATAATAATAATATATTAGTAGTACGTAATAGTAGTTAATAATAATAGTAATTAAAAAAGATAGTAGTACATAGTGATAAAAATAATAATAGTTATTAGCAATAATAAAAATCTATATATATGATTAATTTTATATGACAATGGTGTAGATCAATTTTAATTTCATCAACTTTTGTTTAAATGAATGACTTTTTAACAAAGAGGCAAAACAAAGAAGTAAAGAAAAGAAGATGAACTAAAAAAAAATAGAAAGGATAAAGAAGAGCTTTCGTTAACTATAAAATCTTTTTGAATTGATCTAATTATTTTCAAATATTTCTCTTAATTCAAATATATAAATTATAAGGAAAATATGTATTGTATTTAAAAAAATAAAAACTAAAAAAGAGGAGTAAACTTATCTACTTTTAACAAATTGATATATTATTTGAATTTAAATAAAATATGAGTTGGAATGAAGTTCTACCTTCTTAATCTCTCCTATATATACACTCCAACAATTATATATAATACAAAGCTTTCTTCTCTTCTTCTTTTTTTTCTGTTTTTGATCACTAGCTACATTACTGAATTTATTGACTGCATTCTTCATATTCTTCATTTTCTAGAACAAAATTTTATTTTAATATTTTTATTTTTATATGCAGATGAGTGATGGTCATATTACAGAATCTAATACAAAGCTTTCTTCTTCTTTTTTTTTGTTATTGATCACTAGCTACATTACTGAATTTATTGACTGCATTCTTCATTTTCTAGAACAAAATTTTATTTTAATATTTTTATTTTTATATGCAGATGAGTGATGGTCATATTACAGACTAATTGTTTTTGCTACTATATCTGGACCTGAATTCAAGTAAGTAATAATTTTTATTTTTATTTTGTTCATTTGACTTTTGAAGAAAATAAATACATTCGATTACGTAAATAAAAAATAAAATCACCTCTTATTGAGAATTTTAGTCAAGCATATAGCTTTTTAAATGTTAATTTTTGTTACCATTTTTACATTATTATTTAATAAGTGCTTATATTATTTTATGTATTTTTTTTATGATATATTTATCTAATTCGATGTTGGGAGAAGTTTCTCGGATGAAAACAAGAAGATTAAGCAACTGGCAAATCAATAGCTTTTGTTTTAAAATAATTTGAATATGACTTCTCTAAATATTAAATAAAAGATAATAATAATAATTAAAAAAATAAATAAATGACTAAATAAAAAATAATAATATTGGTTTTAAAAGATAGTTCTAAATTGAAGTTATAAAAGAATAAAGATTGGCTTTAAAGATACAATTTATTAAAATTAATCTTTAGATAAAGATAAAGTTTTCTAAAAATTAATTAATTAAAATTTTTGAATTTGAATTAAAAGTTACAGATTCTTTTAAATTTAAAATTTAAAATAAGCTCTATACTCGATAAAGTTAAATGAAAAAAAAATAAAGTGTTTAAAATTGATGTAATATTTATTTTAATTCAATGATAAAGATTAAAATTTGAACATCAACCAATTTTACGTATTTTGAGGGATAACTTCTTTTGAGTACGTATTCTACATTTTTTATAATTTTAAATTATATTTATAACAATATAAAGCTTATTTTAAAAGATAAAATTTATCATAATTAGTTTACAGATAAAGATAAAGTTTGCCAAAAAATAATTAGTTTGAAATATTTCTTATAACATTTTTTGTAATTCTAAATTGAAACTATCAAAGGATGAATATATGTTTAAAGATACGAGTTATTAAAAATAGTCGTTAGATAGTTTTTCTGAAAATTAGTTAGCTGAGATTTGTTAATTTTAAATTTGGATTAGAAGTTACAATTCTTTTAAATTTTGAATTGAAAACAAATATAAAGCTGAATTTCAATTAACTCTTTTATATATAAATTAAATTTTCAATCAATCTTGGGATAGGGGGGGGTAAGAAGCGTGTTGGGTGGGGTGGGGGTAGAATGTTTTTTTTTAAACAAAATTTGAGGGGGGGGGGGGGGGGTGGAGATGGAGATGAAGGTGGGGGAAGGGGTGGGATGTGGTTGGAGGGGGGGTAGATTTTTTATTTTTATTATTTGTGATAATTGAACTCTTTTTTTAAGGTAATATGATTTAACATACTTGAACAAGACATTTCAATATGAAACAATTAGAAATAATATTTTAATATTATCCGTGCATCGCACGGTTACGTATACTAGTAAATTATTAATAGGAGAGGACAAAGCCTCTACAATAAGCCAAGTGGCATCCTATGAGTTAGCCATTTGGCATCTTTGGACAAAAAAATAGTTAGTGTAGTTATTAGTTATTATACAAAAATTTAAAATTTGAATATTAAAAAATTAATAAAATCAGATAAATTGAAAATTGTGAATATACAAACGAAATTATTGAATCCAATAAAAATAAAATCACAAAAAAAAATGGAAATATACCAGCGAATTTGATTTTTGCCAAATCATTATCTAATAGAGGCATTCCAGATCCTTATTCATAGTATATATGAATTTTTCATTGAAAAATAAAATTTACATTTAATTATAAAAGGTATCTAAATTCAAAAATACCTTTTAAAAAGAGTTACTTCTTTTAATGAAACACCAACATTAAAAAATAATTAAAAGATAATGATTTAAAATTGAAATTTAACGGTTACAGTTTTGGAGATGGTTACGACTTCTACACTAAATCCTAATTAACTACCCAGAACCAACCCCAAAGCCCTCACCCGTCTGCCTAACCAGCCTATTCCCCATTTTCCTCATGCATAATCACACACAATAAATATTAAATACCAATAGAAGATATCAAATATTATTGCATAACACAATGATCAATTCATTCTTATAATGCTTTGGAATTGGAAAAGGAAAAAACATGGACAATAACTACTCACAACCGTTGCTTTTAATGGAAGGTGCAAGATTATACAATTCTGGTAACTTGCTACTTTTGACGCAAATGGTGCAGCCGATAACAATAATGATGGGGGGTAATAATTCTGTCTCAAATCTCTATAATTTTTCAGTTCTTGTGCTTATGGGGTGGTAAGTTTTTAAAAATTTGATATGATGTTTTTTTTATTTTTGGGTTGTAATGTTTATAAATTTTGATTTTCTTAGTTTACTTAAAACGTGCTTTGGCTTATAATTAGGTGTGGCATTTTGATCTTCTTTGAGAAGATGCCATCGTTCAACTTTCACCCTAAAAAAAAATGAATTATGTGTGGCAATCAGTCAGTGTGGGGAGGGATAAGCATTAGTTGATTTTCAATTATGTCACTTTAAGTAATCTACAACAATTGTTATTTAATGTACTTTCTTCTCAACTTTTCTAACGTTTATCTTTTTTGCAAATGATTTGCATATCTTTTTTTATATAAATTAGTGGTCATTCATGTAATGTACAAAAACTGTTGTTTCATTTGTTTTCTTCTCTATTTTTTTTTTTTTTTTTGGCGTTTATCTTTGTTGAAAATTTGCATATCTTTCTTTTTAAAAAAAAAAAATTATAAAGTAGTGATGTTTAATGTGAAACTAGATGCATGCATATACGCTTAGTTTGACTTGATTTGCATGTATGCTTCTCGATTTATTGAGGTGGTTTGTAGAATGCGGAATAGGGAAGTGTACACTTGATGATGTATATATACCTATATAAGTAATATAGATTGGTATATGTACAACGTGTTGAGGGATAAGCATTAGTTGATTTTCAATTAATTGGATCACTAGATTGTCCATTGTCATATTACGATTAGTGACGTTTTGTTCTTTATTAAATATGAGGTAATTTGATCTTTGATGGTTACAAGAATTTATTTGTTGGACATATATTTCAAGGTATCATGACAAGGACTGTACCGTAATCTTAAGCCTACGGAGATTAACGTAGGTTCCTGATGGCCCCTATGGAAAAAGAGAGAGATGCTAACATGAATTTGTTAGTTGGACTGAAAATTTTGGCTAAAGAGCCATGACAGAGAAAGCAGACAAGTTCAATCACGAATTCTTAGATTCATATTCAAGAGGAAGCATTGACTTGGAAGAGAAAATAATTTGTTCATGATGTTCTACACACACATTGTTGGTGTAACTATATATGAATGTTTAAACTTAATTTTCTCTACTTTTTTATATACTATTCGTGTAATTTTTTCATGAAATTAACGTGCACGTGGTTCCACTTATTACAAGTAACGGTAGCATAACATCATTCATGCTACATACTCTATTATTTCACCTAAAATAATTTTCCCTCTTAGCTAAAATAATGGTGGATACAGATATCTATCTATAATCTATATCTATAATCTATATCTATAATCTATATCTATAATATATTAAAAGTGTGAAGACCCTTAGAATCTATCTATATCTATAATCTATCTATAATATATTAAAAGTGTGAAGACCCTTAGAAAAATGGTTCGAACTTTTAACCCTTCATTAAAATACTCCGCTTTAGACTAAATTGTCTTTTCACTTATTTTTTAATATTTAAGAATAGTAATTTACTTATTTTCCTTTAATCAATTAATTCTTGCTAAATATTTTTGGACCAATTTTAGTTCCTTTAGGTATAAGACTCTCTATATAGAGAGGAAAAAACCCTAAAACTAAATAAAATGTTACGGTGCTCAAACCTACAGGCTACAACTAAATAACATCGTAAAAGCCTTATAGGAAGACAATCTATTACTTCTCCTTTCCTAGGTAAGGTTAAATCTTTGTTTCTTCTACTCCATTATTTTTGTTTGTTTTATTTTGATTGTCAAAAAATTCATTATAACAGTTACTCTGGTAGTAGTTTTTCGAGTAGCATTGTCAAGCTAGATCTTTTCTATCTTAGTTTGTCCTGCAATTTAAGTCTCTAATTTGCTTTGTCTTATCAATTGTTATTTAATATTGAAGAGACAAATTTACTTGTGATTTGAGGTAAGTTCTCTAAATTTAAGTATGTTCCTGATGTTTACAATAATAAATTATCATATATTCTTGATAGATAATTGAGAATTGATAGTATCTACAACTAAGGAGATAAATTTATTTATGATTTGAGGTAAGTTTTCTAAGATTTTAGTATGTTCTTGAAGTTTACAATAATAAATTATCATGTATGCAACAAATTTTCTGTACCCAAGTACAAGTGAGCCTATATATAGAGATCTCCAATAATCAATCAACTAGCCTATCAATGCAGCTTTGGTTCCTGCAGTTTACCAGTTAAATCTTAATTCAAAGGAAAAAAAGTATTTGTTCTCTCGCTACCAAGATTTTAAAATGGTTTTGATAGTCAGGAATGACTTGAAGATGGGTTTTAAAAAAGTATTTTACAATGCAGTCATGCAACTTTACGTCTTTTCAAAAAGCTCCATAATAGGGCACCAAAAGCTTTAAATAGATGGGAGATGTGTGGACAGGTGAATGTGATGGTGAAGATTATATTGAAAGTGAAGATGAGATGTTGGTTTTGCAAGAAAGGAAAAAATCACTTCATATACCAACACACATTACAACTGATGCTTGGAAAAACCCAAATTGCACCAAACTCGAGGATAGTGATGGCTATACTTGAACCGGCTCACTAAGTAGGTTCCAAATATAAAAAGTAAACATATGAGGAGGCCTAAGGAGGTTCAACATCTACTATATATACATAAAAAATAATTTTAATCATAATATAAATGGTGTAATTTTCCGCCGAAGGCCCTTGTGGTTGATGATGTAGCTGGTAGATTGAAGCTTTTATAGTCAGTTACTTAGTCCTAACGATAAACCATTAGAGGGATGTTGGGAATTCGATCAGCTACTAGCCATGGTGTTGTTGTTCCTTTAAGCTGTATAATATTTCTACCATGCATTCATGCAATGCAGTTTTTATGCTGAAAAAAAGGTACCGCGTTGAAGCAAAACATTCAAATATTTAGTCATTTAATTTTTTTTTCTGATATTTAGAACTTTCAAATTAAATAAAATTTGTGGCTCTTAATCTTTTTCTTAATTAAATTACATAAGAACTCCTAAGATCTAGGATTTTAATATCTAATAAGAATCTACCTACTATATATACACGTAAACCCTTTCCTTATTTAAGTAAATGACTCTACAAGTCGTTGAGCCCGAGACTATCTGAAACAGTCTCTCTATCTCTGAGGTATAGTTAAGGTTTGATACACTCTATCCTCTCCAGACCCTACTTTGTGGGACTCTCCGAGCCCTACTTTGTGGGACTAAATTAGGTACGCTATTATTTATGTTTAAGGATTTCAATTTTATTAATATTAAAATTATTAAAATAATTGTAGTAGAAGGTAGCTTAAGGAGTAAATACTCCTTAACCTAAAGAAGAAAAAAACTTAGACACCCAAACTCTTAAAATCTGTATCGTTGATTTAAGAGTATCGAACTCTTTTTAAATAGTTAATCGTAACAGCCTTGTATTTTGCGTGTGATTAAAGTCCTAAACATTTTAGTGTAAAATTTTCGAGCACTTGCTTTAGTTTAAGAAGTATTAAATTTTTGAGCAGTTGCTTTAGGTTAAGAAGTATTTTTTTCGATTATAAAATTTAAGTTTAGGAGCTAAATTCTTCTTTCTTTTATTACTTAGAAGTGTTAGGTACTTATTTCCTACTTTGAGTGATACTTCTTTTGCCAAAAATAAAAGTGTAGAGAAAATTATTTAGCGTTTAAAGTTAACTATTACTAATTGCAATTTTTAAATTTTTATTCTATTATATATATTTTTATTGATTGACACAAGACACACGTGCAAAGCGCGTACACTAATCTAGTATTTATATATATATATATATATATATAGTGGCGTAGTCAGAATTTTCACTAAGGAGTGTCAAAATATAAAAAAATAAATTCACGAAAAAATTAAGAGGTTTCAATACATAATATATATACATAAAAAAATATTTTTATCTAGCTGTATAGTGTAATTTTTCGATCAAGGGGTGTCGATCGACACCCCTCAAGCATATGTGGCTCCGCCACTATATATATATATATATATATATATGGAACTGGATAGAGGTGATATAGATTTGGTATCGAATATTACATGAGTGAATATTGTGTCACAAAGATGGAACCACAAAGAAGAAGAGGAAAATAATGAAGAATGAATGGATGAAATTGTCAAGAATGCTAAAAACCTACTTTAGTACTAACGGTTTTGCTAATGCAGTGCTAAATCTCACGAGGGTAGCTGAATTTTTATACACGATATCGTAGATCAACCGATTTAAATTTCACAATTAATCAAATGATAATAATTTCTGCTCATCGTGCGGAGACTATACTAGTTATGTATTTAAATTAGGCTATCCCTTCACAATAATCCTCATTCCCTTTATTTGGCATTTTACTTCAATTTTCTATTCATGAGTCATTGAAGTTTGTGTGAGCAATTAATCTTTGTATGGTCAAGTGTAACTAGCTCGTCTGTTAATTTGAGTTTGGGAATTAGAAGCATGGCTACTTTGTTCACCATTGAATTTCAGTGTGTCTAGTCTTTAAATATGTCAGTCAAACTGAAAAACCATGCCTTCACCTCAAACATATTCGATGTGTAAATCCTTATGTGGTAATAAGCCTCATTTTGGGCAGCGATGTTTACTTTTCTTGTCTTCTTGAAATTTTGAGTTCTTTAAACCATGTCGTGCACATTTTTGGTCATAAACCTTTACAACTGGACCCTCATGAGTTCTTGAATATAAAGTTATGTCTAAAATGGCTAAGTGAAGCTAATTAATGTGCGACTTTTGGCTGACAAAGCTTCTTTCGAAATGTGTGATTATTTGGTTCAAGTTCATTAGACTTATTCAATCATCCGTTATTTGTAGCCAAGTGAATCTGAACCTGTTCAAATTTTAACTTGTTAATTCCAATAGTAAGTTTCAGTTTCACTATTCTGTCTAGTACTAATTTTCATTTTTTCTTTCTCTGTTTTGTTCGTGATCATAGTTTTAATCTAACTGTTCTTGTCTAACTATTCTTTATATAAATGAATGAGACGTTCTATGTTGGAATCATGAACTTTAAAGCTTTGTACACAAGGTTATATGTTAGGAGTTGTTGTTTATGTGATTGATTTTTACATCGTCATTTGGTTGCAACCAGATCCATAGAACATCTTGAATTGAGAAAACGCATTTAAGTTAAGTTGTAAATATGTACTCAATGATGGAGGGATGGGATGATGACTTCCAAATTTAAACTCCTCGATTATCAGAAATATAGTGGTTGGACCTTATCTTTTATGTGCTTGTTCCATCTAAGATTTTATGCGTGGATGAACTGGTAAATAATGTTTATTTGTGTAAAATAGTTGGATGACATTTTATTGTATGCCCCCTCATAGAATTTCATGAAGTTGTGTGTTGTAGATGTTAGGGAAGAAGGGAAAATTCTTATAAAGTGTTAGCTACAAAGAGGCCATGAAGTGATTATAGTGAAAGCCTTGAATGTTATAATTTGTGCCTATATTTTCTCTTGATGGACTGTTTTGGAGCTTGCATGTTATAGTGGTATCTATAAATCTTAAGAAAAGTTCTTTAGTATAAGTCTCATTCCCTAATTCTTGTGCATAGAATTTTTCATGAGTCTATAACCTTCATTCGAGGACGAATGATCCCAAAGGGGAGATATTGTAACACCTCACCCTTTAAGTTTAAGTCGTAACTGTAGGTTGAGGTATTATGGCTGCATAAATGAGCTCATTGGCCTGCAAAGCCCTTCAAGGGCAATTTTGTCCTTTTCTTTTACCTTACCCCAAATAATTAAAACCCTTTTTAATTCATCAGTTTTCATATGTTTTGTTTCCAGTAGAAAGTTATTTCTTCTTCCCACCAGATAACATGCTCTTTTACCTCTCAAACACACACTCTCAAGAATCCAAGAGAAACTTCTTCAAGAATCAAGACTTGTCCCTTTCTTCCGGTCACTAGTTCATCTATGGTATTGAGGTATGTAAGACTACTACTTCCTTGTAATTCCTTGAATTTCATGTTCTCCAATTCAAGTTGTTACAAGATCTTTTAGGGTTGAAGAAATTCTCATAATCCTAATTTCCCAAATTAAAATTCACCAGTAGGGTTCTCGAGATGTCTTTGCTTGTCCTTTCTTCTGCTTCTTTTGATATTGGACTTCTCTTTGATTCCTCATCTACTTTCATAGGGAAGTTACTAATTCAATTAAATATGATATTGAATTTTGTTTCAGTTAAACCATTCTTATGGATGATTTATCAAAATTAATTTAATGATATAAGTAATTAATTTCTTATTGCTGTGGAAATTACATCCCAATAACATTCAATTTGAGTTATTTGAGGAAGTCTATATTTTTCTTGCCACTCTTCACTTAAAGTGCCAATTGTTGTCTCTTTTTTCCATTTTTGGTTGTAGAAACACGACCTCCAGTTCACATATGCATATGCAACTATTGATACTTTTAAGTATAAACATAGTGATTGGTTATTCTCTTGTTGGATGAAAGCATGTAAACCCATGAATCTCTTGAACTTTTAAGATAATTGAAACTATTATTACGGATTCTAGGACATTGACTTATATTAGTTCCCAAAATTGTGAATTTGCTAAGAAATGGAACTTCTCTTGATTTTTAATATGAAATATTTTGTTTACTCTCCAACATGTATATTGTGGTGTGTTTTCCTATTGGATAAATTTGATGATCTGAGCCTTCTCACTACATGATATATATGAATATGAATCTTAACAAGAATGTTTCCAGTAAACTCTTAATAACCATCATGCTATGAAACCTTTAACTATGGTTTAATGACTTGAATTTTCCATAATCTCCATAATGTCACGAAATCCCTCTCTTATGAACTAGGGCATAATGGCATGATCCATATGACTTCTAGCACTATGAATTTCTTCAAGAATGTCTTCATGATCTTATGATATGATCTCCAAAATATTAAGATTTACTAAAAATGACATGAACATTCCAAAAGCTCACTCTCCATAAAGTGATGAAAATCCTTAACTTATAAATTAATATGGCATAATGAATTATGATTCAACCTCTCATGAGACCTCAATGATGCTAATCATGATTATGAGCCTAAGGTGACTAAATCTCATATATGAACTCAAGTTGGTTAATTCTCAGACATGAGCCCTAAAGTGACAAAACCATGACTACGAGCCTAAATTGGCTATTCCATGAACAAGAGCCAAATAAGGCTAATCTATGAACATGAACTAATAAAGATGAACAACAATTATGAGCTTAAGGGAGTTAGCTGGCTGACCGAGAAGGCATAGGTCTAAACGGCAAATGGTCGAAACTACATTTCCCGACGTAGGATAGAGATCATTCCGCAAGTCGGATGACTCTTTTTTTTTCTTGAGTCCTGAAAAGGGATATTTATGGATCCTTGCTATCAAATCATGTCATGTCATGTCCTATGCCCGGCAAGGTATAGGATGGATTAGCTGATCGGGCTGAGATCAAACTTCATGCGCTCACATGGTGGTTTATGTCGGTTCACCACTTGCTCCCCTAAATAACAAAAATGATTAATTCATTTCACATTACCATTTATTACTTCAGCTTATGCTACTGTCTCTTCAGCTTATCATTTTTGGATTGTATCTATTACATTTGCATTTTCATGCTTTACTACTTCCCTTGTGTGGTTTTGAATGACAATATATTCCACGTATTGACCATCTTGGACGGTGCATCATCAAATGATGCAAGTTCCAGGACGTACTTTTGTGATTCCATGCAGTTTTAGGTCCATTCATATCAGCCGTTGGTGAGCCCTCCATCTCTCTGGAAGGCAATGTTTATACCTTGTTGGACTATTTCTTTATTTTGAGGTATGTCGGGGTCTTATCTCTGTTGACATTGATTCATGTGTTTAGAGGCTTCGGGGACAGTTGTAGATGTCAGATTCAGTTATATTCAATTTTATTCTTATGATTTGATAATTCCATAATTATGGTTTAAGACTTTTCTTAGTTTATGAAATAAATGAATTTCTCTTCAGTCTATTACTCACGATTTAAAAATGTTTCTTCCGCACTTATGGATGAATGCTCATGATGTAAGCCAAGTGGTTTTCTCGGGCCAGTAATGGTTTTGGGCGCCTGTTACGTCCAGGGCCTAGACTTGGGTCATGACAAAATGCAATGTTTGACGAATGTAAACCATTTTGCGAGGAGTCTCTCTAATGAATCAGTAAGTTATGTATCTTTATCTAGTTAAATTGAACCATGAGCATGTAAAAGACTCCTTTTTAGGCCATGCTAAAAGAATATAAGCTCTATTCTAGTTTCTAACAAAAGTTCTAACCTTCTCGATCCTATGTTACATGAAAAGGTTGCTAGCATCTTATACTGGGGTGGATCTAGAAGTTGTATTTGTCATCACCTACATCTTAAGATATGTAAAACTTGTTGGATACTTCTAATAAAAGTGCAGTAATAAATGTATCTATAGAAATTTGTGTGATTGCTTTATACTCGAATTTCCAGCTGAAGGATTGATGAACGTTCTGCTTTATTAAAAGTTGCTTTAAGGAATAATGCACGTGACTTATTTCTTTTTCTTTTTTCCTTCAGTCTTTTTACAAGCGACTCCTAGTCAAATTGGGATTCCTATTTTTGTTAGGAAACTGTTAGTTGGTTTTTTATTTTTAGAATAGCAAATAGGACTGCTTTATTATGGTAAATTTTGACCTACTTCCAGTTGTAATAGCGACTATTTAAGTTAGGAGGTGATAATCAAAAGGTAGACTGCTTTAACCAGAAAAGAAAAACCTCTCTACGTCTACTCTTCTTTTACTTGATTTCTATTTTCAGCCGCTAGTTTTTGGCTCTCCTTGTTATGTTATTTCCCTTAAAGGTATTAAAACAACAATTGGTATCATAGCTTTAATCTTGAGGGACCTGTGAGTGTGTGCATCAATCAGATGAAATGGATACCATGATGGAGAAGCAAGTTTTTCTTCTATGGCACCACCAACTTTCGATGGAGAAAGTTATCAAATCTGGGCAAGTAAAATGCAGACATATCTGGAAGCTTTGGATCGTTTGGAGGCTTTAGAAGATGAATACGAGATTGCTCTCTTGCCAAACAATCCCACGGTGGTGCAGATTAAAACTCACAAGGAGAGAAAAACCAGGAAATCAAAGGCAAAGGCATGCTTATTTACTGCAGTTTCATCCAATGTATTCACTCGCATCATGTCTCTGAACTCAGCAAAAGAGGTATGGAATTATCTCAAGACTGGGTATGAATGAGATGAAAGGATTTGAGGGATGGAAGTGTTGAATTTGGTACGTGAGTTTGAGCTACAAAAGATGAAGGAAAGTGAAACCATAAAGTAGTACTCTAACCGACTTCTTAACATAGCAAATTGCATCAGATTTTTGGGTTCCACTTTTAACGATTCAATCGTTGAGAAAATCCTAGTAACGGTACCTGAAAGATTTGAGGTTGCCATTACAACCTTAGAAAATACTAAGGACTTGTCCAAAATTACAGCCAAGCACAAGAGCAACTACGTGATATAAGACAAGAAGGAGTTGTTGAAGGTGCCTTACCAGCCAAGCATCACGATGATGGACTAACTAAGAAGCAGAAGAATAAGAAGTACCAACCAACAGGTTTATAACGTGCAGCACACAACAACAAAAACAAAACAAGTAGCTTCAAAGGAAACTACCCTCCTTGTAAGCATTATGGCAAGCTCGGACACGCATCTTTCAAGTGTTGGAAAAGGCTTGATGCGAAGTGCACTAAGTACAATCAGTTTGGGCATGAAGCGATCATCTGTAAGGACAAAACTCGGCAGGAAGATACAATTGCTCAAGTTGTTAATGAACAGGAAGAGGATCAACTCTTTTTCGCATCGTGTTTTACAAGCAACGTCTCAAGCGAATCTTGGTTGATCGATAGCGGATGCACAAATCATATGAAATGCGATAAAGAGCTTTTTAAAGATTTGAGGCCTACTATAATTACAAAAGTTAGAATAGTCCATGGCGTTCATATTCCATCCAAAGGAATGGGAATCATTACACTTGAAACACAATCAGGTACTAAAATAATTTCTGACGTTTTTTATGTACCCGATTTGGTCCAGCACTTGTTAAGTGTTGGTCAATTATTAGAAAAAGGTTTCAAATTGTATTTCGAAGATAAATACTGCTTGATCAAGGAAGCCTCTGGACAAGACTTGTTTAAAGTTAAAATGAGAGGTAGAAGTTTCTCATTAAATCCATTGAAGGAACAGCAGATGGTGTATTCAGCAAAAGAAAACGTTGCTGAGTTATGGCATAGGAGACTCGGGCATTATCATTATCAAGGGCTTGTAAAAATGCAAAGATTGAAGAATGGTGGATAACCTACCTGATCTGGAAGTAAATTCTACTGAATGTCATGCCTGTAAATTTGGTAAACAACACAGAAAGCCTTTTCCAAAATCAACCTGGAGAGCCTCACAAAAGCTGCAACTAATTCACACTGATGTCGCAGGAACTCAAAGAACTCCATCACTATAAGGTAGCATCTATTACATTCTTTTCATTGATGATTTTAGAAGAATGTGTTGGGTTTTTTTTTCTTGAAATTCAAGTCAGAAGTTGTTGGTGTATTCTGGAAATTCAAGAAATTGGTGGAAAATCAAAGTGGTTGTAAGATTCAAGCTTTGAGGTCTGATAATGGAAAGGAATATACCTCAGTAGAATTTAATTCATTCTGTGAGGTGGCCGATATTGTGCATCAGCTTACAACTCCATACACACCAGAACAAAATGGTGTTAGTGAAAGAAGAAATAGATGGATAATGGAGATGGCTAGGTGTATGTTACATGAGAAGGAGTTGCCTAAAATATTTTGGACAGAGGCAGCAAATCCTGCAGTTTTTGTGCAAAATCGACTTCCAACGAAGGCTTGGAAGATAAAACACCATTTAAAGCTTGGTATGGGTTTAAACCTTCACTAAGTTTTCTTAAAGTGTCTGGTTGCATGTGTTTTGTTCATGTTCCTTATATTAAAAGCGACAAACTTGACAAGGCAACGATTCCAGGCTTCTTTGTGGGTTATAGCAGAATTTCCAAAGCTTACATAGTCTATCATCCTCAAACTGGAAAAATGACAATTACAAGAGATGTTCATTTTAGTGAGAATGAATAGTGTGACTGGAATTCTCAGAAATCAGGAAATCTCTCACTAGAAGCAAACATCAGTCCTCCTGAAGAGAAAAGTTCTGAACAAGGGTAGCAAGAACAAGAAGATGATCATCCAATCAAAGGGAGAAGATTGTTGTCAGATATCTATCTGAGATGTAATGTAGCCATCTATGAACCTGCTGGACCTGTAGAAACTCTTCAAGACCCAAAATGGAAGAAGGCAATGGAGGAGGAGATCTCCATGATTGAGAAAAATAAAACATGAATATTAGTTGACAAGCCTAAAGATAGAAAAGTCATTGGTGTGAAATGGGTCTTCAGAACAAAGTTAAACGCAGATGGATCCATCAACAAACACAAATCCAGGCTTGTGGTTAAAGGGTACGCATAAATTTATGGTGTTGATTACTCTGAAACTTTCTATCATGTCACAAGATTTGACACAATCAGATTATTGCTCACAATAGCAGCACAAATGGAATGGAAGGTGTTCCAACTGGATGTCAAATCAGCCTTCTTAAATGGCATATTGGAGGAGGAAATATATGTCGAGCAACCATCAGGTTTTGTGAAACAAGGTGATGAAGACAAGGACTATTTTCTAAACAAGCTCTTTATGGCCTAAAACAAGCACCAAAAGCTTAGTATAGTAGGATAGATGATCATCTGTTAAGATTGGCTTTTGAAAAAAGCTTATCGGAATCCACTCGTTATGTAAAACATAAAGTCAATGATATTCTTATTGTGTCTCTTTATGTTGATGATCTTCTGGTAACATGAAATAATACAAGGCTGGTTGAGGAGTTTAAATAAGAAATGCTATAAGTGTTTGAAATGACAGATCTTGGTCTTATGACCTAGTTTCTTGGGATGGATATCAAGCAAAGCAAAAGGGAAGTTTTCATCGGCCAAAAGAATTATACAAAGGAAATTCTGAAGAAATTTCAAATTGAGGAATGCAAGTCGATGAGCACGCCGATGAATCAAAAAGAGAAACTCTGAAAAGATAAAGTTGATGAAGGGTATTATAGAAGCTTGATTGGATGCTTAATGTACCTCATTGCAACATGGCTAGATATCCTATTTGTTGTAAGCCTCTTATCTCATTTTATGCATTGTATAAGTAAAATGCATTTAAGAGCAGCAAAGAGAATATTATATATCAAAGGTACTATTGACTATGGTGTAACATTTGAGAAGTTTCAAAGTGTCACGACCCGAGACTACCCCCTAGTCGTAACACGGTGCCTAGAGCCACAAGTGACCCCAAACTAATCCATGGTGTGGCATGACACTATGAATGCTGAAATAACTGATAAAAATAATGTGCGGAAGCTGAACTAGATGATAAAATAATAATCAAAACCAACAACAATATCTGAGTTTAAAACCACAAAGTTGAATATCTAACTATATGTCTGAAAGCCCCTACTAAGATGAGTTGATGGGACAAGCCCCCATCTAACTCTAATTGTCTGAAAACTAAGAAACATAAATGAAAGATAGTGATAAATAGCCCTCGAATGATGAGGACCCACAAAAGTATTGTTGTTGATGTAGTAGGTGTAACGCCCCGTACCTTCCTAACCCAATGTGACGACGTTGAACAATGGTTACTTAGGTGTCGCGATGCCATGAGTATGAAATTTGTAATGTTAGTGATGAGAAAATTGAAATTTGGCCTTGTACATGTGATTAGACTGTCATAGGAGGTGTTTTGTGACTTCGTGGAATATTTGTGGGGTTAAAACCGAGGCTTGGAGGACCTCCTAATAAAGGATATTAAAGGTAAGAAGTAAGTTAAAGTATAGAACTTGAAGTATCTAACTAAATCCGCAACGAAAAGTCGAAAAATGGAATTTTTTGAAAAACTAAGGCTGGAGCGCGCCAGAGGGCATGCCACACCGCTCTGAGCTAAAATTTTTAGCCCAGAGGAAGCAAGCTGGCGCTCCCAAGGGCGTGCCAGGCTGGTTTTTCCACTTTTCAAAAGTTGGAAATTTTCTTAAGTTTCAAGGGTGCCCGGGGACGTACCGAGCCGATTTTTGCCATGTTTCTTCTACAACCACGAGTATATACATGGAATGAATGAAATATTATATTGTTATGGTAAAATGACTCGTGAACGAATTTGGCATCAAAATGACGATTTTACCCTTGTAGTCAAAATAAGTCATACGTGGCTAGAATTGCTTGTTTTTGAGATTGAGGCTACAAATATAAATCTCGTGAGTGGTAATATTGTCATAACGCATATGAAATGAATTAAACATGAGAAATTATTGATTTTATTGGGTTAAGTGAATTGGGCTCAAAAAGGGCCCAAAATGAGAAAGAAAACATGGGCCAAGAATGGGTCAAATGACCCATTCTTCCATTGACCAAGCCAACACATAGCATTAAATGCTAAGAGTGTATAAGGATGAAATTGAGGGCTTATATAAGGGACCAAAAATATGATTTTATTATCACAAACACAGATGTTTTTCTATCTTTTTTTCTAGACAATTCCAAGAACACCTCTTTTGCTCTCAAAACCCTAAGGCACTTTTGGAGCAAGATCATCATCTTCCAAACTTGGGTAAGTGATTATTCTTGTACTTTAACATATTATGAGCATGAGAAATTATGTAGATCACGTTGGTTATGCTTGGAAGTGTTGGACATGACACTTTTGGTTTTTGTTAAAAGATGTGTTATCCATGGAATTGTAACTTGAAATATGACTTGTGGGTTTGATGAAAGAGCATGGTATGGATGAAATAACAACATGTATGGTTTGATTATGGTCCTAAACTTGTTAATTTTCTATAAGTGTAAATTATGGGATTTTGGCCGATTTGTTGTTGTGAGGTGTATTGAAGTAATTTGAAAGAATAAGTGTGATGTGGTGGTGATGGAGAAGTGTAAAGTATGAACTTGGTGTGACATGCTATTGGGTATCATGTATTGGTCAATGTATGGAATATTGTGGGATTATTGGTACAATAATTTCATAAATGGTATTGTCAAGGGGGAAATGACATGTTAAAGCCAAACATGTGACTTATTATTATTGTATGCCATTGTAAGGTAATTGGTAGTTAATGTTGGTTCTGTTATGTACTTGCGTTGTAGAGTGAAACATAAGGACGGAGCGGGACCATTGTATGCACACTTAAGATTGTAGAATCGTATTGAGAATACAAGGTATGTAAGGTTACTCTTTCCGTATCCTTCTACAATATATTGTTCCTATTAACATTGGACTTGTTTCAATTCCAAGAGGCTTGAAGTATAGCAATTTAGGTTGACGAATATTGTTATTCATATGTGTCCTATTCCTAGATGACTTATGATTCACTTATCTCTTATTCATTTACTGAAGTTCCAAAGATGTCATAACGTTGTAATTTCTAAAAGAACTATCCTAAGAGAGTAAGATGTAAGAGAATCTATTTATTCTTAAATAGTATTTTCCAATCATGTCATGTTCCAAAAGTCTAATAATATGATGATTATCTTTGTATCAAGCTTTCACAAATAAAGGTACCAATCTCATAAGAGTTATAAGAGAAGTGATGTGCAAGCTAATATATCTATTCCTCACAAGTAAAGTTGTCAATCTTACAAGAGTAAAGACGTGAAGTAATGTATGTTTGTGTTTAAAGTTTCAAGAATGTTTCCCTCATCAAGGTCTCACTCTTAGAATGAAAGAAAGGATAACAAGAGAAAGAAGTAATGTTTAATTAATAAGTAATCATGGGTGGTATCCCAGGGGTTAAAATACCTAGCATGGGTCGATCCCAATAATACGGGTGGTATCCCAGGGGCGATAGAAAAGCCTAGCATGGGTCGATCCCGATACATCCCAGGGGCGATATAAAAGCCTAGCATGGGTTATCACGGTACATCCCAGGGGCGACACGAAAGTCTAGCATGGGTTACGATAACATCCCAGGGATCACAGCACCTAGCATGGGTTAATGACATCCCAGGGGCGACACGAAAGCCTAGCATGGGTTCACATAACATCCCAGGGATCAAAGTACCTAGCATGGGTTAACTCATCCCAGGGGCGACAGAACAGCCTAGCATGGGTAGAACAAATAAGATGAAAGTATGTAAAGACAAGAGGAGTAAAGAACGTAATATATATGGTTCCCCACATACAGAAAGAGAGTTTATTCACGTTCATTAATTTTTTTATGATGATTCCATTATTGTTGTTATTATGTATGATGATTTCTTATGAGCCTTACATACTCAGTATATTTTTTGTACTGACCCCCTCGGGGGACTTACCTTACATGTTGCAGGTGCAGGCATTAGTAGACCTCCTCAGTAGACTATGGATCATTTGCAGAGTTTTGGTGAGCTCCACTCGGTTCGGAGCTTTTTGGGTCATAGTTGTATATTTGTTTTGATATTGTAAATGTAGTATAAAGTGGGGACTTGTCCTGACTTTAAGTTGGTCTTATTGATGCATCTGTTAGAGGCTTTTGTAGACATATGTGGGTATATAGATGCAAGATATGTACGTTCAGTTTGACGTAATGGCTCCAACGGACAAGTTTTGTATATATATTTATAGCATATGTTTCCATGTCTATGATTTCCACATAGTTGTGTAAGGTAGAAGAAGCATCATACGAGGTTATGCTTACGAGTGTTTACGAGCAAAGATTGGTTCTCTCGGGCCATATCGGCTTTGGGTGCCAATCACGCCTCAATGGGATTTGGGCGTGATAATAGGAAATCATACTAAGTGTGATCCGGATGCTGGACGTCAAAACCTATAATATGAGACAATATAAGGCAAAAGAAAGTACGCAATCATTACTTTGAATGTACTGAGTACATGTGATAGGAAATAACTGACATAGGCTGAACATGATGCATGTAACATGATAAACTGATGCAAGACCAAGTAATAAACATGTTTTGTATGATATGTTGAATAACTGATTACGAGGTCATGCAACTATCTGAATCTGAACTGTGGACTATGGGAGCTACCATTAACTGACATACCCCAATCTAAGCTAATTGGGGTCTAACCTATAACCCCAGCTAGAAGGGTGTTCAGTACCTTGCCAAAGGTATGAACACTGATTGACATGGATCCACTAAACTGATATCCGAAAGGACTAAGGTGTCAAGCCTGGTATGACGGGTGGCCCTTTAGAGTCTACGATGGCGTCGTAGTTATGAGACTTAGGGACTTCTACTAAAGATCTCAGCCTAACTGATGGGTGAGCCTTCATCCCTGCGTCCGCTGGGTGTTAAGTACTACTCCCAACTGAATAACAATTGATAACTGGGATGTTCAATAATATTAATATTCTGAAGATTGAAAATCAGTACTTTATCTAAAAGTATTCAAATCATGAAAACTAAAGGATTAAATATATTCATAAATATATGTATGAAATCCTAGGTCATGGGGTGTTCATAACCCGCCATCTCTGAAGAATGCAACTACTACCTATGACAATTCCCATAAACTGAATAAAATAAGGAATTTTATAACTCAAGTTTGAGAATTATGGATTTCATAATATAATGAGGGATTGCAATTATATACATGTAATGATACTGAAATTCATGGTAAAACATGGGTTATATCTCAATGATAACAAGGAACTGAATTATCAAGGAATTCACAATACTCATGAACCCTAGGCTTTGAGGAAGGAATTTAACTGAGGATTTAAGTTAACTTTGGGACTCAATGGGTGAAAGAAGATCCATTGATGAAATCCCATATACCTGGAGATGGAAACCTTGTAGAAATCTTTGACATTAGAGCTTGAGATTGGAGAACCCTAGTTTACCCTAAAGAGGAGGAAAATTGCCTCCTTCTCTTGTTTCTGAATAAGTGTCTAATGTTTTCTAAGTAATAAGGGACTTAGGGTAACATTAATCTTAATAATCAACTTTGGAGTGTCTTGAACGGCGTAGTTTTGATTTTAAAAGAGTGGGAAAAGACTACAAAGTCCCTCATAAAACGTAACTGAAAATCTGCAGAATTGAGTCGTACGAATAATCCCACGATGTGGGACCCACCTACGACTATGGGTGGTGTTCATGGTTGAGTGGATGGACTGGAGGCTCTCTGGAATTGATCATACGAGTCATGGTGTGATTGTGGGACCCACCTACAATTGATGGGTCCAAAAGCTCATTCGGTTGAGAGTCCAAGCCGAATGAGCTTTTGGACTCACGATCATGATCATGGTTTCAAACCAAGATCGTGGTTCCCTCTCGTGGTTGGATGGTGTACATGTCAAATTTCAGGTGTTTGGGACTGTTTCGATCAGACGAGAGAATTGTATGGTCGTACAATCTCACCAAGATCGTACCTACGCTCGTAGGTTCTCACTGTTGAACAATGCTTCACTAAAATGGTCATAACTCTTAGATCCAGAATTGGATTGAGGCAAAACTAAATGAGATGGAAGGAAGACTCAAAGACCTTTCATATGGTGGGTCTTTAGCTCAAAAATACTTCAGAATCTAGGAGTTATGCTTATTTGAAGTTGACTATAGAAAGATTCTTCACAAGAAATCAATCGGTAAGGAATCTTTCAACTTGGCTATGAGCTAGGAGTTACTTTTGGCCTTAATATATGTATAAATCACTTCTCATACTTCCAAAATATGATGTTTGGTTCTACATGTACTTGAAGCATGGTTCTAATCTTGGCTTGGATTTTTGGGGTGTTACACAAGGCTTCAAGTTGCTTGGGTTCTCGGATAGTGATTGGGGTTGATCTGCTGATGATATGAGAAGTACTTTTGGACATTGTTTCAGTTTAGGTTTAGGAATCTTTTCATGGTCATCTAAGAAGCAGGAAATCATTGCACAATCCACTGCAGAGGCTGAATTCATAGCAGCAACGACAACAGTAAATCAAGTCCTATGGATTAGAAAGATCATGTGTGATTTACATATGGAACAGAAGGACAGTACTGAGATTCTTGTTAACAACCAGGAAGCTATTGCAATCTCAAATAATCTGGTATTTCATAGGAAGACCAAGCATTTTAACATCAAGTTCTATTTCTTGAGAGAAGTAACTCTAATCTACTGCAAGTCTGAAAACCAGCTAGAAGACCCGTTTACTTGTCGCTTGCAGTCAGCAAGTTCGAGCTTCTAAGGCAGAGAATTAGAGTTTGTATTTCCTGTGTTAAAAGTTGCTTTAAGGAATAATGCACGTGACTTGTTTTTTTCTTTTTTCTTCAGTCTTTTTACATACGACTCCTAGTCAAATTGGGATTCCTATTTTTGTTAGGAACTGTTAGTCGGTTTTTTATTTTTAGAATAGCAAATAAGACTGTTTTATCATGGTAAGTTTTGACCTACTTTCATTTGTAATAGCGACTATTTAAGTTAGGAGGTGATAATCAAAAGGTAGGTTGCTTTAACCAGAAAAGAAAAACCTCTTTGCGTCTACTCTTCTTTTACTCGATTTCTATTTTTAGCCGCTAGTTTTTGGCTCTTCTTGTTGCGTTATTTCCCTTAACGGTATTAAAATTGTAATACCCCATACATTTTAGACCCTATTTGACACCTTGGAGTCATGTTTACTTAGTGTTGAGAGCAATAAGTAAGTATTTGGTAGTGCTTTGATGGAGTATTGGAAGGTATGCTAGTGTTTGCAAAAAGGAAAAATAATTCAGCAAGGTAGCCAAACTTGCGCCACTCCCTATTTCAGGGGGTGTGGCGCAAGCCACCTGATTCAGAGGGCATCAATTTCTTGCGCCACTGCTTGCTTTGCAGCTAGTGGCTCAAGGCATAAAAAGTGTGCCCTTCCGCGCCCGTTTTGCAACGCAATGCAACGTCGATTCTTCCTTAGTTTCTTTTGGTTCCTTGGAGTTCTTTTAGCATTGTTAAAGATTCAAATACCTCAATACACTCCTACATACTCCTACATGATCAAATCATGAAACACAAGTATTTATCAAATTGAGTTCAAGTAAGCCATGGGTGGCTAGAATTCCTATTTTTTGCGATTGAGGCGACAAACATGACTCTCGTAAGTGAATATTGTTGTGACATTATGGAATTATTTAAACATGAGATATATGTTGAATTATACATTAAAGTTGGTGGGCTAAGCTAACATGTGCAATTGGGCTTAAATTAGGGCCCAAAATGGAATAAAAGACATGTCCCAAAAAGGGCAAAATGACCCATTCTTCCACTTGACCAAGGGACCATGACATTTAATGCCAAGAAGTGGATAATTATGCCTTGTGGGGCTATATAAGGTGGCCAAAAATCAGATTTTATTCACACAACACTCTCATGCCTTTCTAGATATTTCTCAAACATTTCTCTATTTTCCAAACCCTAAGGCAACTATTTCCTTTGGACTCTTTGGTAAAGATCATCACTTTGTAAGCCTTGGTAAGTGCCTACTCTCATGTATTAATATCTTATATGCTTAATATGGTATGTATATCATGATGGTTATGTTGGCAAGGTGGTGAATAGTGTATTTTTGCTTTTGGTAAAAGATGTGCCATCTTTGTGATTTGAACTTGAAAGGAGACTTGATGTCTTGATGAAAGTGCATGGTATGGAAAAAATATCAACATGTATGGTGTGATTATGTTTCTAAACTTGTTATTTTTCTATAAGAGTAAATTATGGGATTTTGGCCGATATGTTGTTATGAAGTGTATTGAGGTGATTTGATGGAATAATTGTGATGTTGTGGTGATGAAGAGTGGAGAGTATGAACTTGGTGTGACATGCTATTGGTTATCACGTATTGGTCAATGTATGGAATATTGTGGGATTATTGGTATGATAATTTCATCAATGGTATTGTCAAGGGGGAAATGACATTTTTAAAGGCAAATATAAAACTCATTATCGTTATATGCATTTGTAAGATAGTTGGTGGTTAATGTACACTCCGTTATGTATTTGTGATTGTAGAGTGAAACATAAGGAAGGAGCGGTACTATTGAATGCACATTTAAGATTGTATATTCGTATTGAGAATACAAAGTATGTAAGGTTACTCTGTCCGTATTCTTCTACGGCACATAGTATTCACTTTGACATTACACTTGTCCTATCTCGAAATGTGCTAAGGTACCTTATACCTGGTTATCAATTGTCATTACCACATATCTCATATTCATTGACTAATGTTCCAAAAGTCCAATAAGGTTGTGTTCCAAAGTTCCACTAGTGGTTATACACATGTCTCTTATTCATTGAGTATTGTCCAATGGTTCCAATCATATTATGTTTCCAATAATGTTATGACTATCATTGTATCAATCCCAAAGGTAAAGAACAACGTAATGCATATGTGGTTAATGATTGAGTATAGGTGGCAGCTTTGGGGGCATAAGCCTAGCTCAAGCCGATCCCAAGATTATTGGATCAGGGGGCAGTCCTGGGGGCATAAGCCTAGCTCGGACCGAACCTGACGGGGACAGCTCTAGGGGTAATAACCTAGCTCGAGCCGAACTTGATATATTGATTTATGGGTGGCAGCTCTAGAGGTAAAAACCTAGCTCGAGCCGAACCCGATATATTGATTCATAGGGTAGCAGCTCTAGGGGCATAAGCCTAGCTCGAGCCGATCCCAACATAACGTTATGTTATGTAAACCCACTGATCAGTCGGGGCCCGGGTATCACAGATCACAGATAAAGATGAATGAACATTGAAGCAAAGAAGCAAAGAAAGTATTGAAAGTAAAGTACATGATTCCAAACACATAGTTCGATGGTTTATCCATATTCCCCATTCTATTACATTTGTTTCCATTGATGTTCATATGTACGTTACAGTTGTTTATGGCCTTACATACTCAGTACATTCTTCGTACTGACCCCCTTGGGGGGATTTACCTTACTTGCTACAGGCGCAGGTTCTAGTAGACCTCCACAGTAGGTTGCAGGACATTTACAGCTTTTGGTGAGCTCCAGTTGTTCGGGGCTTTTTCGAGTCTCATATGTATATTTGTTTTGGTATTGTAATGTTGTATAAAGCGGGGACTTGTCCCGACTCCAGGATGGTTATGTATATGCATTAGAGGCTTTGTAGACGGACGTGGTGAGATGAATGAAAAGATGTATGTCCATTTTGACTTGGTGGCCCTAACGGCCAAGTTTCTTATATGTATATATCACATGTGTCCATGACTTCCGTTATTGACATCTTATATTTCCATGTGGTGGTGCTGCTTATTGAGTGACATGCATATGAAAGGACATTAGCAAAGATTGGTTCTCTCGGGCCATATCGGCTTCGGGTGCCAGTCCGTCCCGAATGGGATTCGGGGCGTGACAATAACAACACTCTGATTAACACAAGTAATTTTTGAAGACTCTTTTCTTGTTTATTAACCTATTTTCTCCCTCAAATCTTGCAGATTGGAAAATTGATTGCCATCATGAAAGCTGTTCAGGTTTGTTTCTTATTTTTGTGTCTTCCAGAGAGATAAATGGTCCCGAGAAAGGCAACCTCACTTTCTCAGTCAGGTACCCAAAATTGAAGAAATTGGAAAAGACTTCCAATATCTGTTTCCATTAATTAGCATAATAGCTTGTGTTTATGTGTATATAAACCGAAAAGCTGAAACCAAAAACCCAACTGACCTATACTTGTTTGTAATTGATGTAGTCTATGCCTACTTGGTGAATTGACCAAATTTGGGTTGAGTGCTTATCCCTCACTCACACCCAGACCGTGTCGGATCAATGTAAAGTGGTGTTCATCTTCCTTGGAACACAAACTTTGCCAACGAAGAGTATGCATCTATATGTCTGCATAAAGGCGAGAACTCACTCAGGATTGCTTTAATCCTCAGCATTTGGATTGATGGATACTTCATCAGGTATGCCCATGATATCCTTTCTAAAACTTTTTTCTTTCTTTTTTGCAATTTTTTTGCTGTCACATACTAATATTTATTAATACAAGTAATTATTGTATCTTATGTTGTTCAGCTTTGTCCCTATTGTTGTATCACTTAGGTATGCTTCCCCTATCAAGCTTGAAATTTAAACAAATTGGAAAGACTTTCAAAGACTGCTCCCAATAGATAGGTCTGAAGTAAGGCAACCTCACTTTCTCGTTGCTCGTTCTTGACCATTCTAGTCTTGTCATTTATCGGTGCTCTACCCTTCTTTGGAATTGTTGGGTCCTGATACTCATAATAACATTCACGTTCATTTCTTCTGTAGGAGAAAAAACACTAGGTGAAGAAAGAATTACTGATCAAGTTATTTCTCAACATGATCAAATCTGGCCGAATGATCCAAAAGAAGTTCTACAGATTATAAATCTCTACAAGAACCAACCACTCGAAGGCTGGAGAAAAAGGGCTAAGACCTTGTTCAACTTCTTCGAAAATCAAAAGAAAAAGGCTGAGATCAAAGCAGAAAAGTACCCCACTTGGGTTTCAAGATTTGACTATTTATCTGAAAAAGAATTACAAAATCTTGTTTCGATTCTTGAGAAAAGGATAGAGAATGCAAAAGGAAAAACCGAGTTCTTGAAGAGCACGAACGTTCAGGATTCAAATATTGGAAGCTCCTCGTTACTTTCTCTTCAAGAAATATGGGACTACCCAGAGCTCATTAACAACAACAACTTGATGAACCAAACTACTTCTTCGTGGCCTATTTCATATGTGGATCCTTTTACCGATTGCAATAACTTCGTTCAAGCAGCGGATATGGATAATCGGCCTCTTACTATCGATGATTATCAATTTGACGATGCAGATTATTCTATGAAGATTGATGCAGAAAATTGGTTGGCAAATAATGCAATTGGTTCAAGTTCAACAATAATGGAGTACCCTTTCATATACAATGGCTCCACTGATGACATGCCTTATGAATTTCAGTAGATCATTATATCACAAAACATTTTTGGTGTAATTAATTAGTATATTTTGTAGTCCCTCTCTTAAAAAAATAAAATTGCTCGTTTTATTATAATTAGTGTCCTGGAGAAATTGTTATTAGCATAATTAAGGGAACTTTTCCAAGAAAATTGTAACTTTAAAATCAATAGCAAAACAAAATATAACACGTGAGGTTCAAATTGTACCAACAAGTACGTACCAATCACAGGCCAGCTAGGATTTGAAGTTAAGGGGTAAAAGTGGTAAAATTACGCCATGAAATCATAATTCGTCCAATCCATCTAAGTATGGGCTGATTATTAATTGGTAAAACATCACAAATAGGTAAAGTTTAGACCATAATTATAAGGCCATGGTGAAACTTTGTATGATTACCAAACATAGATATGCCTTAAAACCTTCCCTTTCTCTCCCTCTTTCTCGCCTCCCTCCTCCTTCTCTCTCCCATCTCTCTCGCTGTCCTCTCTCTCTCTCTTTCTCGTTCTCTTTCTCTCTTTATTTTTTTTGTTTTTTTTGCAATTTCAGGAATTTCAGAAATACAGATATACATATGCAATTTCAGAAATACAGATATACATATACAATTGATAACTTATACATATACGACTTATACAATTGACATATACAACTTATACATATACGGCTTATACATATACAACTTATACAATTACATTCAGATATATAATTAATATACAACTTATACATATACGAATATACAATTGCCACATAATAGACAATTAATTTAAAAAAAAATAACGACTAAATTTATAAAATAATAAACATATATACAATTACTAACAATTTGTATGAATTAAAAAAACGACTGATTTTTTAAATTAAAAAAAAAAAAACAATTGCATATAAAAAAAACTGAATTAAAATAAAGGAATGAGAGAGGGCAGAGGGAGAGAGAGAGAAGGCATGTTCTTCTATGAGTGCATATTCTTCTGATGAATCCACCATTGTTGAGTGGTTTAGTTTTCCTTTCTAGTTAGCTCTATGTTTTTTCTTTTAACAACTTCTATACAAAGAATGTTATAGTAGGATTGGTTCTCTACCATGTTGGCTAGCTCTTTAAATATACTTCATACACTGTTACTGAAAATAATTTTCACGTGACACCTTTCTTATTTTGAAAGTAGAATGAATTTTTCTTAGATCACGTTTTTTTTTTCATGTCTTTTATGTATTTTGAATTGTTTCAGACAAATGCACTGACAAGTTTCTGGTTGTTTTGGTTTGTAATGTGGGCATGAAAAAAAAGATGCACAATATCACCTTAAGATTCTGTTTATAGGCAAATAATCATGCATTAAATGTTCCAAAAGAAACAAGAAAAGGGGCGCAACAGCCACGTTTTCATAAGCAAAGAGTGAAAGATAATAATTATATGTTAAATTCTTTTGTTTTACACTCCAGTACCCCATTTACAGCGTTCACACTTATCCTCTAGAAGTGGAGGTAACTATTTGAACAAACAACACTTGTCATAATACTTTAAATTCGATATACGATTTAAGATTCTCATCTTTTCCAGAAACTACCCATTTAAAAATATACATACCTATTTAGAAAAAAAAATATTTATAAAATACTCAATAGTATGTATATACATTGTGTATATAGTTCACATATTGGATATCCTAAAAAGGCAAATTCAACGGTTTTAGTCAAAATTCTTTTATTTGAATCAATAAATTCACTAAGTCTGTATAAAATTTATTCATAACTCAGTTACTAATATTTGATATCACTATTTTAGATATTTTACAAATATATTGGGGTATGTTATTGTTGTTATTTTAGATATTGGAATCCATAGTTCAAATGTGGCTGGCTAATTCAAAATATCTTTCATATTGTTTGTGTATACCTCTAAAGGATTTCTTGGATAAACGTATATACACATATATTTAAATATTATCAAATGATTAATGACTATCCGAAATAATTTTTTTTCATAAAATATAGCCCCCCCCCCCCCATAAAAAAATAATAAGTTGTTTTCGTAGAATGTTTTTAAATAATTTTTGAAATCACATTATGAATTAATGAAATATTATTGAGCGGATATATGTCATAATTAGAAGGATACTTGCACATGCTTTCTATGTACATATATTTAAAAACATTCTACTGAAACCTAATTCACCAGTTTTAGTTGACAGTCAGTATACTGCAATCGTCATCCTCTATCGGGGCTTAGGAATGAAAGCTCATGCACGTAAAGTTCAAGTAATATTAATATATACATGATGGTATAATATGAACCTTACAACATCTCAAATATTGTTTTATTATTTCCCTCGCCAAATTCACCAGTTTTACGTTGACAGTCAACCTACTGCAATCGTCTTACTCTATCAGAGCTTAGGATTGAAAGCTTATGCACGTAAAGTTTAAGTAATATACATCATTATCGATGGCAGAGCCACATGTACTCAAGAGGTGTCAACTGGCATCGATCACTTAACTGAAAAGATATAGATACTGTGTAGATAGTGAATCTTATATTATATATATACATACTATGTTGTGTGTTGAATCCCTAAATATTATATCAAATTAATGACGATCTGAATTCATAATTTTTCTATAAAAAGTACCCCCACCCGGAAAAGAATAATAATTATTACTATTCCAATAGCTAGGCCCTTCTTTGATCTATAAGTGGTTTTTATAGGATGTTTTAAATAAGTTCTAAAATCACATTATGAATTAATGACATGCTATTGAGTGAATAGATGCCGTAATTAGAAGGATTTTCATATTTAGTTTTGTTATTTCTACTAAAAAATCACCAGTTTTACGTTGACAATCAGCCTACTGCATGCAATCATCTTCCTTTATCGGGACTTCGGATTGAAAGCTCATGCAAGTAAAGTTTAAATGATATACATCATCAGTGGCGGAGCTACATGTAATCAAAAGGTGTCAACTAACACCACGTCACCGAAAAGTATACTGTGTAGACAGGTGAAAAGTAGTTTTTTTAAAAAAAAAAATATTCATTCTACGTGTTGAATCCCTATATTTACTTGTATATTTACTTCTGTATATTTTGACATCCCTTGAGAAAAATTGTAGATCCTCCATTTAGTCTTGTCAGTATAACCGATTTTATATTATCAGGTCGTCTTTACTTGTTGTATCACATAATATATCTTACATTTCAAAATTTCAAATATCACATTTTAAAGTAGTTTGTCTTGTAGATATCTTATAGATGATGTGATGGTGTTAGATATTGATAACAATGACAGTGTATAAAACTTAAACTCATTTTCTTTTGTTATGGATTTTTTAAAGGGAAAAGGGTCAAAAATACCCTTCTACTTTGATAAATTGGCTAAATTTGCCCCTCGTTATAATATTGGGCAAAATATACCCCTGATGTTATACTATAGGGCCAAATATACCCCTGTCATCAGCAAAGTTATCAAAAATACCCCTCTTTTTAACATTTCTCCATCATGGCAAGGTGTGAGACACGTGGCGTGACATTTGGGTGAGATGGATGCCACCTCAGCATCAGATTTTTTTCCTTCTTCATTTTAATTTTTTTGCTTCAAATTTTGTACTTAATTATTTATTTTATCAATTTTTTTAAATAAGTAAATATGTGAGTATTTAACACAAAAAAAAGACTAATTACTGATCACTAATCACTATCACTAGTAGTAAAACATCCATGGCGGTGTCAACTTTTCCTCGCATTTCGCTAACCTGAAACCCCCATTTTTCTGGCACCTCTTCCCCGAACTTTTCAAAATCCACCACCTTCTCCGGAAACTCAGTTCCCAAACTCGCCGCTTCTGCTCTTTACAGCTCGACATGTGGCATATCTTTTCCTTCCACTGCCTTTGGTGGTGGTTCTCTTCCATTTGGTGAGGAAAATTCGATGTTTATTAAAAATGACGGTTATTTTATTTTAAATAAATAAAATATGTGAGTATTTAATTTATCAATTTTTGTAAATAATTAATAAAAATTGAAGCAAAAAGTTTAAAAGGAAAAAGGAAAAAAAAATTATATGCTGAGGTGGCATCCGCCTGACCCAAATGTCATACCACGTGGCTCTCACCTTGCCATGATGGAGAAATGTTAAAAAGAAGGGTATTTTTGATAACTTTGCTAATGGCAGAGGTATATTTGGCCCTATAATATAACACCAGGGGTATATTTGGCCCAATAGTATAACGAGGGACAAATTTAGCCAATTTATCAAAGTAGAGGGGTATTTTTGACCCTTTTCCCTTTTTTAAATTATAATTTTATTGGTCAACTCATTTCTTTATTTTTCAGATTTTGGTGATCTAACCAGCAAATTTCAAGCTCTAAAGGACAAAAGAGCAGCATAAAACATTTCAAGCAGCATTTTCTTTACCAGACAGAATTCACTCACTTTTCTTCGGAAGTTCCTTCGCTTTTTTGTCCCAAAAGAAAAAGAACTCACTCTCTATCTGAATTTTCATTTTCAAGAATCAATGGAAAATTCAATGTTTGTTGAAAGAGAAGAGTTGATGGTTTCGCCTTTTGGTGGAATCCGACAACTAAGAAAATCCCATTTCTTGAATCCCATTGTTTCTTCCATTGAAGGTCCAAATTTGAAGCTTCCTTCACTTCGTTTTTCATCTGAATCTGGATGGCCATTGAACGTCTCCTTCAAAGGTTAACGGCCTGATCAGAACAATGGAAGAAATGGGTTGAGACCATGGAGCATGTCCATCTTCAGTATATAATGTCCATACAGAGAAGGATTTGATTTTTGGGTTGGCAGAAAGGTGGTATGTGACTACTATTATGCTTGAAGATATGATGATTTTGGGAGGGTTCGCTGTTTTGGATGGCGATGTTTTTTTTCCCTGCCCAATCCCCTGCGTTAGGAGAGATTGAAGAAAATCTTGAAAAAGCACGAAGAGGTATTATTGGATTGAAGGATAATAATCATAATAGGTGGTTGAATTTTTTCATGAACAGTGGAAGGGATTTTGAGCATGAAGCTTTTCTTTCACTTTGGTTATCAAGATTTGTCTTTCCAGGTAAAATAGGTGCACATGTTTTCCCTATAGCTGTTAATCTTGCTAGAGGTAAGCGACTAGCGCTTGCTCCTGTTGTTCTTGCTAGTATATATAGGGACTTGAGCGTGTTAAAACAAATTATGTTAAGGGCTTCATCAAACGAGACAAGCAGTACTAGAAACAGAGAACTTGGGGCGCCATTGTTCTTTGTTCAAGTTTGGGCTTTGGAGAGGTTGCTACCTTTGGGCCAGAGCAGGCTCAGAACTACAAGATGGTTAGTGGGGTGAGATTAGGACTATGGCACAATGTGAAGCGATCGGGTGTGATTAGCGTGAGGACTACTATTGACTAGTCTGGAGAGACATTTCAGTGGAGGCCATATGCCTTGGATGTGGAAGGTTGGTTAGTTCCAAAGTTTTACAATGAAAAAGAAGAGTGGGCAATAATTGAAGGGCAAAACTTGGACCATGAAATAGAGTCTTTTGTCCGATGCTTAAGGGTATCTGAGCTTGTTGGTTTGGATTGTCAAGACCCTTATCGACCAAACCGTGTAGCAATGAAGTTTGGATACGATCAAGACTTCCCTAAATGGATTCCTCGCTCGCATTCAAGTCCAGAACTTGCCTGGGACAACTATAGCAGACCCATTGATCCTGATTTGAGGTTATACCGTCCGTCTAGGCTGTTTGACCCAGATGTAACTACACGATATTTGAAATGGTGGAGAAAAGAAGTATTATATCTAGCTGACGCATTCATAGGATTGTCTCATGGACGAAGGAGTAAAAGACGATTAGAACAGCTTTGTAACATTAATGATTCTCCTGTTTCTGCTCCCAAGTTAAAGCAGGTGAAAGTAGAAATCGATAGGGATGTTTGTGATGTTCATCCTAGTCTACCCGTTGAATGTCAACTAAAACAAGTGGAGAATTACCCTGATGTTCCTCCTGGTTTCCTCCCAAGTCTGGTGGGGAAAATGACTAGAAGAATTTGTCTATGATGGCTTCAAAAACAATGGCTTGTGACATTGTGTCTCCTGGTTTTGTGGTGAATCATATTGCAGAAGAAAGAGTTTACATGACCGGCTATGCACATGAAAGCAACGGGAGTAGCGGTGTAGTTCCCCCCAAGTGCAATAGGGAAAATGAGAACGAGAATCTATCTATGGTGGTTTGTCAAACAGTGGCTTGCGACGTTGTGCTTCCTGGTTTAAGGGAGAAGCATAATGCAGGAAAAAGCATTCACACATCCACTGATGCACATGACAGCAATGAGAGTAGCGGTGTAGTTCCTCCCAAGTGCATTGTGGAATATGACAAGGAGAATTTATCTCTGGAGGTTTGTCAATCAGTGGCTCGCGATGTTGTGCCTCCTGGTTCAACAGTTCTGCGTACTGAATGTGAACATGACAGAAATGGGAATAAAAGTAATAAAGCCCACAATGTTGTTATGGGCGAGCAAAAAAGATGGGAAAGAACCATCTGTGATAATCTTATAGAGGATATAGAACTTTGTCTCAGCGAGCTCGAGAGATCAGCTGCTTCACGCAGGAGATGCTAGACTCAACATAGTACGATTTCTACTGTCTGTTTATCTTCCTTTTGTGTAGTTTACTTGCTCCAGCATTGTTGCTTGGTTTAGCTAATTCAATTTTCTCTTTACACTCTCTTTTGATTAGTTTTTGCATAGCTCTTCAGATCTTTGTCTTGTGAATTAACCTTCAGTTTATGGAATTGCTGGTACAACCTTCAGGTAAGGCTGGCTAAACTGCAGATCCCAGTGTCTGACCTGCACTGCACTTTATGTGATGCTCAAGAGCTGGAAACTGAGGCGCTGCAATGGGCTGGGTAGTGTGAAACATATGCTGGATTGCATCAGGAGAAAGAATTGGAAGATGATTCAAAAGGAGATAGTTGCTGCTATTTTGTAGGCTCTGATTTACCACATTTGGAGAGCAAGAAATTGGAAGTTATTCAAAGGAGTAAATCATACTGCGCGGCAGCGATAGTTACACAGATCAAAAAAGGAACTGCTAGATAGATTACAAATGTAATTAGTGCTACTCTTTGAGGTGTGAAGTCCACAGCACTCTTCCTTAGGTGTATTTTGCTCTTTGTTTGTCTTTAATGGTAATATTTACATTATTACCAAAAAATAAAAATAAAAAACAGATGCATGTGCTTTTATGTGCATTATTTTACATCATACATTCATAAAAGAAACAAGAAAACACATTCTTTTTTGTTACATCATCGATGAGCACACACCATAAATCCTAAACCTCTAAATCGAACTATAAAGGCAAAATATGTGCAACTATGACTGTAATGTCATCAGGCTTGCCACCAACACGAAGTTTGCCAACTTTGGAGCGCTCTCTATCAAAAGGTGTATAAATCCTTTCATTTTCTGAATTCTGCAGTGCATATTCTTCAATCTTCCATGCTAACATCTTCGAAAATGTTCCCAGCTCGCGCAAATCCACTAGCCCGTTGTGTACTAATTTCTCCAACTCATAGTCATGAACGTTATCGAACAATCCATCTTATCCCATCACTATCAAATCTATTTTTACTGCAACCTTAATTTCTTGTGCCACACTTGGATCATCAGAAGTATCACCATTCCCTAACTGAAAGGGACAATTGAATCCTTTTTGCTGAATTTTCGATTTGTAAACAATTACCCCGTCAATTATAACAACAAACCCGCTATCTCCAACATTGACCGCGTGTACAATATCACACGTTAAAGTCAAAATACAAGTTGTTGATGAACCTTGACATTTCGTGTTAAAATAAGCTTCATTGGGTACTTCCATTGGATGAATTTTATTCCCTTGTTCTTTCTGCTTGTGAACTGATAATTCGGCGAATCTAACCAATTGTCTCGAATATTCTCCAGAATCGATACCCTTTATTGCGCATCCACCAACGCCATCGGCCACGCCTATGGTTTCTTCCTCTATGCAAATAAAATGTGCATCTTCCCCTAGAGGTGCTTTGCTATATTTTGGTATGTAATATGAGTCAGCCGCCATCCTCATGTTGAAATTCCCATTAATAAAATTCGGGAATTTAGTACTCTCATCGCGAAAAGTTTAGATCCTCATCTATATCCATTATGTCTATAAATATTTCATTTATATCCATCTCGTCTATAGCCATTTACGAAATTACTAAAGATGTGACAGTGATGAAAATTTATATAAGGGGATTCAAAAAATAATAATTACTAGAGTAGTATCGCACTAAAGATTTGAACCGTAACTTAAAACAATTATTGATTTTCCGTTACAGCAACAACCAAATCTTGACGTATTTTCTCAAACCGGGGAAATTCATATTTATAACCAAATTAAAAAAATCATTTTCCATAATTGAGTAAAATGCCAAACCATTTTATCAAGACCTGAATAACACCTTGAGAAACCAGGTACTATATCATAAAAAACGTTAATTTATTTACAATAATTTGGATTTTTTTACACGTTAGGGAATCAATCCTCTCTAGGTTGGGAAATAAAATTGAACTTCTTTTTCTTCATGTTAATTATGTCTAAAAAAAATTCGTGTAAATTTAGTGAATTTTAAAAACCCATTGTCCTAATAAATTTGGGAAAGAAAAAATTATTGTTCTTGTATGACTGGGAGAACCTAAGTTTGGTACTATTTGGTATCGATAAATAGGGAGATTCATAAAGCATTATACACACTCTCTCCTTCTTAGAGAATTAGACTTCTGGTTAAGGGTGATGGGATTGGGCCTTCGTACATTGATACGAACCAAAATACGAAAATGAAAACAAAGTACGGAAATTCAAAAGATAACAATGAATATGATAGATAGATAGACACAAGAAGAGAAAACGTAAGCAACCAAAGGTATATTAAACCAATGATCTCCGGCGTTTAACCTAATACAAGCACCTAACTCTTACGAAGATCGAGAGAGAAATTAATCCACTCATAACCAACGTTTCTAAGCAAGTCAACAAGCTCCCAACAACCTAAAACACTTTCAAGTGTAAGTTTCATCCAAATTCATCTAAAACAAGAAAAAGGGAAATCCTAGCTATTTATAGCCATGGGTTATTTATTACAAAATGGGCCCAAAAGTGACCTTAAATGTCAAATGGGCCCAAAAGTGACCCTAAATGCCAAATAGCCCAAATGGGTGATACTCCACCATCGCCAATCTCATCATGGTGGATCGGAAAACTCCTCTTCATCTCTAAAGCATCACCAATTACCTTGAGTTAGAATCTTTGGGTAATCCGACTTTTATCATCCTCTCCTTCTTGAAGAGAATTTGTCCTCAAATTCAAGAAATCATCATTTTAAAGATCAAGATCTGCGAGGAAATCCTTGGAATTGGGAGGGTTCATAACTTGCTTAACCAAGTAAAGTAGAATGCTAACCTCTCCTTCTTGAGGCAAACCCTCTTGATTGGCACTTTGTTGGCAAGATATATGGGACGGTGACATCCCATCATATGGGTCCTTTACATCCTCCGCATTCTCATCAAAGTTATCAACCCCGTCTATGTAGTTCTCCTCTTGCTCCACCTCTTCCTTAAAGTAGGGTTCTCCTTCCCGAAGTATAATTGCTCTTTGAGTTGGACACTTACTCATTCGATGACCCCATCCTTGATATTTAAAGAATTAGGTACCCTTAAGATTAGGATTACCTCCTTCTCTATGGGGATACCTTGGGACATTCTACTAAATGGGCTTCTTCTCAAAAGACTTCTTGAACTCGGAGCCTTGACTCCAAATTGATGAAAGTTGATTTCCCGTTTTAGGCTTGATGGATTTCTCCACCTTAATGTCTCACTCAACATCAATGGCCACTTCTAAAAGATCATCCATCCGGGCAAACTTGTATATTTGCATTTGAGAGGCAATTCCTTGATTCTACCCTACTTTGAATCGGATCTTGGTGTGCTCTTCCTCCTCATTGTAGTCAAGCTTCAAGAGTAGATTTTGGAATTCGTCATAATATGTATCAACACTCTTGTCTTCTTGTCTCAAATTGTACAACTTGGCAAACAACCCTTGCCTATATATTTTCGGTACATACTTAGCTCTCATAATGGCCTTCATTGCCTCCCATGGTAGATAATGACCTCCATGAAGTACCCCTTGCATTCTCTTAGTTGATTCCCACCAATTCAATGCATATCCTTCAAATTGAGCAACGACATAGGTTGTTTTCTTAACATCAGGTAAATCATTATCTTGGAAGATCCTATCACATTCCGACTCCCATTTGAGATATCCTTCGGGATCACTTCCTCCTTGAAAGCTAGGAAAGACGGCCTTGATAAAATTGAGACCCATGTCATGACCTCCATACCCGCCTTGATTCCTCGGTCCATTTCCTTGAGCACCATACCTATAACATCCTTTTACGTGTCCCTCAAACTCTTATGGCTTGGTTGAGCGGAACTTGGTTAAGTGGAGCTTGGTAGGGTGGATTTGGGTTTTGTGGTCTTTGATAGGGTGGTATTTTTCTATGTGGCACTTGATAGGGTAGGTAATAGGGTGGTAAACCTTGTGGCATGTGGTAGATTGGTGCTTAGTTTTGTGGTTCTTGATAGGGTGGATTGGGGATTTGTGGAACTTGAGGTGGAGGGCTTTGGGGTATTTGTTGGGGTGGGTTAAATTGTAGTGGTCGGGCTACATTTCACGGATTTTGATCGGTACTACTATTAGGTAAGGGAAGATTTCCTTGTGGGGGAAGATAGAGCATGTGGTGTAGAGTTCTAAGAGAGATGGTGGCAGAAGTTTCTTAGGCGTGTCCGCTTGAAGATGCTTGGGGGTTGTTTTGAGGAGTAGCATTTGAAGAGTTAAGGTGCCCCTCCACATTCATCATTCTTCCATCCATACCCATCATCCTTCCATCCATATTTGATACCCTCTCCTTTATGCCCGACATCCTTTCATTCATCGCATCCATACCTTGTCGCATTCCCATGATAGCTTCCAAAATGGTATCAAGACTTGCCCCATTCGTGGTAGGTTGAATCTCATCTCTCGATGCCATGGTACCTATCGACAAGACACTTAACACAACTAACAAACAAGGTTAATGTTAGTGAAATCAAAACTCACAATCACTAGTTATTTCACATTTGGATTATCTCACAATTAGCTCGACTACGTTGAACTTTCCTTTTCCTCGTTGGTATACAAAATGCCAATTCACTACTCTCGATTATAATGGATTCTTGTGATGAGAAGAACAGACGACTCCATTAAAAACTAAAGGACTTGAATCAAAGAAATTAACTAAGAAATAACAATAAAAGCACACAAAAAAAGGACAAGAAAGAAACAGACTCAAAGACTAATCAATCAACTAAGTAGATCAAATACTAGTTGTTAATTAGTTTAGGGATCAAGAAATGTATTAGGAATGAAGAAATTGAAACTAAGAAGTGGGAACCTAAGCAAAATTGGATTTGGAGTAGTTGAGATGCGTTTTACTGAGGTGCGGACGCAGATGGGGTCCGCAGGTCAAGACACAGAAAATTGGAAATTGATCTGATTTGTCATCTGCGGCAGCAGATGGTCATTTGCGTGGGCTGATGAGGGCGCAGGTGCCCCGGGCAGTTCAGTTGAAGCCTCCGATTTTCAAGCTTTTTGTAGGCCTTCTTGTACTCTCTTTCCTAGTACCTTCCCTTTTAGAATATTTCTTTGGTACTAACACTTCCTCTTACTTCTTTTAGCCCTTTCTTGGATCAAACAACAACTATACTTTTCAACAACCTTTAACCTTCAAATTCACACCAAAAATTTTAGATTTTCAAACTCATTTGCATATTTCTTCAAGCTTTAAACTCAAAAATGGTAGATTCTCCCAAACTTCCCCCACCAAATTTCAAATCTAGGGTCCTTTTGATATGGGAAATTCTTTCTAGTAACCCTTATCTCTCAATTCTAACCCAAATTTGATATATCTAAGAACCCACTTCACTTTTACCCTTATCTCTCAATTCTAACCCAAATTTGATAGATCTAAGAACCCACTTCACTATTTTCTTCAAGCTCAAGAACACAACAATGGGGTTTCTTCAAATCTCCTCCAAACAAACCCAAAACTCAATCCAACCTCAATAATACTAGATGAAGCAAATCTAGTATAGAAACTACAAAAAGGACTCAAAAACACAAAAATCTATTTGGGGTGTTTTGGGAAAAACGAATTTTCCAATTTTTTTTTTTTTGGATATTCGATTTTCTCTTCAATACCACAACCCAAGACTAGAATCGTGGGAATGATCCTAAGCTCAGCTCTGATACCAAATGATATGAACCAAAATATGAAAACAAAATAAAGTACGGAAATTCAAAAGATAACAAGAAATATGACAGATAGATAGACACAAGAAAGAGGAAACGCAAGCAACCAAAGGTATATTAAACCAATGACCTCCGATGTTTAACCTAATACAAGCACCTAACTCTTACGAAGACCGAGAGGAAAAATTAATCCACTCACAACCAATGTTTCCAAACAAGTCAACAAGCTCCCAACAAGCTAGAACACTCTCAAGTATAAGTTTCATCCAAAATCATCCAAAATAAGAAAAAGGAAAATCTGAGCTATTTATAGCCATGGGCTATTTATTACAAAATGGGCCCAAAAGTGACCCTAAATGTCAAATTGCCCAAAGGGGCGATACTCCACCATCGCCAATCTCATCATGGTGGATCGCAAAACTCCTTTTCATCTCTAAAGCATCGCCAATTACCTTAAGTTAGAATCTTTGGGGTAATTCGACTTGTATCATCCATCCCACCAAAATCCTCTGTCTTTGTCTTTCGTGAATGTGACTGAACAACATCTACGACATGGGGGCGATGATTAACTATTGTTTCATATTGATCAGTAGGTCTTTTTTTGTTTTTGCCTGGTAGACTACTCGATCTACATAGCGCAATAAATTAAATTGACCTTTAAATTGCTAGTTTGAGTTACTATTGTTTGAGAGCAAGAATAATTCACTTTGCTTTCACGAAAGCAATATGGGAAGATAAAAAATCAACATGGAATTTATTCAAGATCATAAGAATAGGAAGTCAACTTTCGTGAAACGAAAGGCTAGCTTAGTCAAGAAAATCTCAGAGTTGTCGATACTTTGTGGCATCAAAGCATGCATGATCATGTATGGAGGAATTACTGATCAAATTATTTCTCAACATGATCAAATCTGGCCGAATGATCCAAAAGAAGTTCAAGAACTAATAAATCTCTACAAAAACCAACCACTCGAAGGCCGGAGCAAAAGGGCTAAGAGCTTGTCTAGCTTCTTCAAAAATCAAAAGAAAAAGGTTGAGATCAAAGCAAAAAAGTACCCCACTTGGAATTCAAGATTCGACTATTTATCTGAAAAATAACTGCAAAATCTTGCTTGGGTTCTTGAGAAGAGGATGAAGAATGCAAAAGGAAAAGTCGAATTCTTGAAGAGCACGAACGTTCAAGATTCAAATATTGGAAGCTCCTCGTTACTTTCTCATCAAGAAATATGGGACTACAATGAGCTCATGAACAACAACAACAACTTGATGAACCATACTACTTCTTCGTGGCCTTCTATCGATTACAACAACTTCTTTCAAGAAAATATTACAAGTGGTGTGAATTCAATGGGCGCAGGGATGGATAATCGGCCTCTTACTGTCGATGATTATTAATTCGAAGATGCAGATTATTCTATGAAGATTGATGCAGAAGATTGGTTGGCGAATAATGAAATTGATTCAAGTTCAACAATAATGGAGTATGCTTTCATATACAAATCTTATTTTGTTTTAAGCTTTTCTGAACACTCCTTTCCACTTCTTTCTTGAAAAAAAGGACCCAAGGGTTGTATTAAGTGTCTCAATAAAATTAGTGGCGTAAAACAAAATTTTAATAAGAGGAATTAAGTATATATAAATATACACAAAAGAATAATTTAGGATTATTTTTATTTTTATATATTTCGTGTTTGTAGTATAGTGTTAATAAATGACATAATAAAGTCTTTAAATAACCTCACATGGTAACACACTAATATAGAATTAAGATGGATGTTTATCATGTATTTGCCATACATTACATTGGATGTTATTGTAAAAACTTTATTTACTACTATGAAAATTATTCCATTTAATTCTAAATTATAAAATATTTCTTATACAAGGTAGATAATTTTTCTTTCTTTCGTTTTTGTGTAAATTTTGAAACTATTTTTTTACAATTTTCAATATAATTTTAAATGAAAATAAAATCATAAGCCACAATGCTCAATTGTGAGGACTGAGGAGTCTCTCGTGAATAAATAACCTACAACACTTGTGAAGAAGGTTAGAGATTCCCACTCTCAAATCACAAGAATATTTAGATTATATATTTAGATTTGAATATTAAATGATTTAGACGGTTAGTTTTTTCCACATCTAAATGTATAAAAATAGTCTATTTTAAAAAACTAATAAATATAATTCTAAATAGTGAGCTCAAGATAATGGACATTAATAACTAGATCACACACACAAAAAGAAAAAAATATTAGCTCTCAATACATATCTAGTCCACTTAAATATTATCTAATTTACATTCATTGGTGAAAACTCAAATGGAAGGCACTCTCAATTCAAAAGTTGCAAACCAAGTGGAAAAATATCCTCTCTTCATCTAATCATTTTTTCGTTTTCATTGTTAACTAATAATCTTCAAAAAAAAAAAAAAAAGTGTGAAAAAGGTTAATTGTTTGAAATTGATGTTCTTATTAGAACATGACTTTTAGTTCGAATATCTAAATAAGATATCATCACATTTTGTTGGCCTCCCAAAGTGGTGGCAAATGAGTGGATTGAATCGAATTTGGGTCAGTTGAAAATAGATTAAATTAAAATGAATTGGGTTGCAATCTATTCATATAAATGCGCTCTCAATACACGGGTGCCAGACAACGGATGAAAACCCTCCAAAAATAAAGAGATAATAGGTGAGAAGCGACCACATATCTATGCTTTTACTCATAGAATATAATATTTATAATCACATAGTATAGTTTATAACTGACTTAACTGAATTATTTATCTTTATATGTTTAGAGAAGATATCTACTAGGAGTATTTTTTAACTCCACTATTTTGGTCATATTTAACAACATTAAGGGGTTGTTGGTACTTGGATCATCAGAAGTATCACCATTCCCTTACTGAAAGGGACAATTGAATCCTTTTTGCTGAATTTCCGATTTGTAAACGATTACCCCATATCTTATAACAAGAAACCCGCTATCTCCAACATTGACCGCGTGTACAATATCACACGTTAAAGTCAAAATACAAGTTGTTGATGAACCTTGACATTTCGTGTTAAAATAAGCTTCATTAAGTACTTCCATTGGGTGGATTTTTTCCCCTTGTTCTTTCTGCTTGTGAATCAATAATTCGGCGAATTTAACCAATTGTCTCGAATATTCTCCAGAATCGATATCCTTTATTGCCTGGCCACCAATGCCATCTGCCACGCCAATTGTTTCTTCCTCTATACAAATAAAATGTGCATCTTCCCCTAGAGGTGCTTTCTATATTTTGGTATGCAAAATGAGCCAGCCGCCATCCTCGTGTTGAAATTCCTATTAATAAAACTCGGGAATTTAGTACTCTCATCGTGAAAGTTTAGATCCTCGTCTATATCCATTGCGTCTATAACTATCTCATCTATATACAACTCGTCTATAGCCATTTATGAAACTACTAAAGAAGTGACAGTGCTGAAAACTTATACAAAGGAATTCAAAAAAAAAAATACATTACTAGAGTAGTATCGTGCTTAAGATTTGAACCGTGACTTAAAGCAATTATTGATTTTCCGTTGCAGCAACAACCAAATCTTGACGTATTTCCTCATGTCAGGAAAATTCATATATATAACGAAAATGAATAAATTATTTTCCATAATTGCGCGTAAAACGCAAATCGTTTTATCAAAATCTGAATAACACCTCGAGAAATCAGGTACTATTTTATAAAACACGTTAATTTATTTATATGGATGTAACCTACCCCTACAATATATTGGATTTGTCTACACGTTAGGAGATTAATCCTCTCTAGGTTAGGACACATAAGAACTATTTTTCTTCACGTTAATTATGTCTTATATTTTTCCTTGTAAATTTAGGAAATCCATAATCCCTTTAAAAAAAACCTGTTGTCCTAATAAAAACCCGTTGTCCTAATACATTTGGGAAAGAAAAATTTATTGTCCTTGTACGACTGGGAGAACCTTATACTTACAAGTTTGGTACTATTTGGAATCTATAAATAGGGGGATTCATAAAGCATTGTACACACGCTCTCCTTCTTCTTGGAGAATTAGACTTCTGGTTAAGGGTGGTTAAGGGTACTATAGTTTCGTATTGATCAATAGGTCTTTGTTTGTTTTTGTAACAAAATAAATTGCTAGTTCGAGTTACTATTGTTTGAGAGAAAGTATAATTCACTTTGCTTTCACGAAAGCAATATGGGAAGATCAAAAATCAACATGGAATTTATTCAAGATCATAAGAATAGGAAGTCAACTTTTGTGAAACGAAAGGCTAGCTTAGTCAAGAAAATCTCAGAGCTCTCGATACTTTGTGGCATCAAAGCATGCATGATCATATATGGAGGAATTACTGAACAACTTATTTCTCAAAATGATCAAATCTGGCCGAATGATCCAAAAGAAGTTCAAGAGCTAATAAGTCTATACAAAAACCAACCACTCGAAGGCCGGAGCAAAAGGGCTAAGACCTTGTCCAACTTCTTCGAAAATCAAAAGAAAAAAGCTGAGATGAAAGCAGAAAAGTACCCCACTTGGGATTGTAGATTTGACTATTTATCTGAAAAAGAATTACAAAATCTTGTTTCGATTCTTGAGAAAAGGATAGAGAATGCAAAAGGAAAAGCCGAATTCTTGAAGAGCACGAATGTTCAAGATTCAAATATTGGAAGCTCGTTACTTTCTCATCAAGAAATATGGAACTACTCCGAACTCATGAACGGCAACTTGATGAATCATAATACTTCTTCGTGGCCTATTTCGTATGTGGATCCTTTTGCCGATTGCAACAACTTCTTTCAAGAAAATATTCCAGCCACTGGTGTTAATTCAATGGTCGCAGAGATGGATAATCGACCTCTTAGTATCGATGATTATCAATTTGACAATGCAGACTATTCTATGAAGATCGAGTTAGAAAATTGGTTGGCGAATAATGGGATTGGTTCAAGTTCAACAATAATGGAGTACCCTTTCATGTACAATGGCTCTACTGACGACATCCCTTATGAATTTTAGTAGATCATTATATCACAAACTCATTTTTGCGTGTAATTTAGCAGTTCCTCTTTTTTAAAAAATAAATTGCTCGTTTAATTATAATTAGTACTTCCTCCGTTTCTATTTACTTGTCACCTTTTTAAGTTGCACACAAGTTATTGGAACACCAGTTGCATTTGGTGAGGGCACTCATGATTCACCTCTAGCAAATATGATGTTGTGTCGCGTTGATGTAACTGCATTTGATAGAAAATACTGAGGTTTTTTCAGCGTTTGGATCTTTGGCACAACAGTCAAAACAACATTTCTTTATTAATGTGACTATTCAGATATTTGCACTGAAGTTCTAAGCATTAAGCTGATAACTTTAGAGATTCTTCAAATATTATTCTATTGTTGTGACCTCACTGCACCTTTTGCTGTTGTTTAATCAATAGATATGGTCTGTTACTTAGTAACTTTTTCTACAATTCTCTTGTAAGTTTGAATGTAACGGAATTTTGTAACTGATACAGTCAAAACAAGCAATAATATAATACAATATGATGCTTTATAAAACGACAGGTATCAAACATCCAAAGAAGCTGTAATTGGCACTACTTTACCCCATTCTCCAACTTGAAGGTCCAACTTATTACGGATATGAAAATAATGGTCAAAATCAGATTCAATTGTCAACTGCTCCTATCGGAAATAGAATTGATCACCGATTCCGAAGGAACTTTTAAAACTTTTAACAGAAACTCTTTATCAAAGTAACACTACAACAACACTTTCCTCACAAATGTTCCTACCATTTACTACAACTATCTCCCAATATAATATCCTATGTCATATAGTATGATAGATAATTAACAACCGAATATATACTAGTGTGTGACAAAAATTGTGCTGTTCTGATTAAGCATGTTCATCGGTATCGGGACTTTGGTCACAGACTTACAGCCAGTCCTCGTACTCAAAGAGAGGTGTAATCTGCTCCTCTAAACCTTTCATCCTGCGGATTTGACTGACTAGAATATGAGCTTCTGAAAGAGGTTCTAATGGATCGGATGGCACCATATCCCAGTGATCGAAAACAAATTGATATGCTTGCCATAAAGCTTCACATTGCAAATAATATGAGAAACCGTATGACTCGATAACAGGAAGGTATCCCTTGATGTTGTAAAGAGGGGTTCCGGGAATCTGTGTCTCCTCAAAGACATAACCACGTTTCTCATTCAGAACACTGTAGATGCCACCAAGATCTCGTGCTGGAACTTGAATCTCAACGAGGTAAATAGGCTCCAACAATCGTGGCTTGGCAGTGAGTTGAGAAGCATAAATAGCCCTCCTAGCAGTGGGAATAATCTGGCCAACACCCCTGTAAACGGCATCAGCATGAAGATCGACGTCACAAACTTCAAAGCATATACCTGTCATTTTCTCTGCAGCCAAGGCACCTTCCTTGGAAGCCCACTGGAAACCAGCAACGACAGAATCCTTAATTTCGTTCAGGTACTGGACTCCCTTACACATATCAACCATCATGTTGGGACCAGTTGTTTCAGGACCAAAGCACCAGATTTTCTTGGCAAGACCCTCGTCCCAACCGAATTCCTCAGACAAAATCTTAGAACGAACCTTGGGGTCATCACTGGAGCCAATATGTCCGCTGTCAATAGCCTCAGCAAGTCCTTCCTCCAGCGGCATAGCTTGCATGAACAAACGGTTGTGCTTGTTTGGAGACTTGCTCATCACTGTCCGACTAGACTTATCAAGGACAGTCTCACGAAAGGACACAACAGGATCAGATCTTATAATTCCAGCAATGTCTGTTAAATTATCCAGCAAGTCATTCAAGCACATCTTAAGGTGAAAATCTCCAGCACCAGCAATTACATGCTGCCCGGACTCTTCAACGGTACAGAAAACCATAGGATCAGACTTGGCCAGACGTTTCATCCCTTCTACGAGCTTGGGAAGATCAGATGCAACCTTGCATTCCACAGCATAACGTACAACAGCTGAGTGAGAAAACTTCACTGGTCTGATTGGATGGGCATCGACTTCCTTTTCATTCGTCAATGTTGCATTTTTGGTAATAAACTGATCCAGGCCAACCAAGGCAACAGTGTTACCACAAGGTACATCCTCAACAATTTCCTGCTTCTTACCCATCCAGATAACAGTTCTCTGGACATTCTTCACATACAAGTCCTTCTTTTCACCGGGTACGTAGTTGGGACCCATGATTCTGACCTTCGAACCGGTTGAGACCTTCCCAGAGAACACACGACCAAAAGCTAAGAATCTATCCTTGTCTGATGCTGGAATCATCTTCGAAACATAGAGCATAAGTGGCCCCTCAGGGTCACAGTTCCTGATAGCATTAGCATAAGCATCATCAAGGGGCCCTTCGTATAAGTTCTCAACACGGTATCTTTGAGCCATGGCAGGAGATGGAAGATGAAAGATGATCATTTCCAGAAGAGCAGTACTTGCAGGCAGCCAGGTCTGCATGACACGCTTCATCAATGCCTTGCCCATCAAATCTCTCTCTTCAGATTTCATGGTTACACCGAGCTTCAGCAACATTGGCCACAGCTTATCTTTCTGGTCGTTCATACAAGTGTCGATAATTTGCTTGATTGGTTCATAGCAGAACTGAACAAACCCACGCTTGCATGTAGGAGAGCCGGAGTTCTTGTTTGTCCACTTCTTGGTGGAAGAGTCAAAGAAGTTCTCACCCCAAAGCCTTTCCATCATCTTAAATTCATCCACTCCAAACTTGGAGGCATACATTTTGGCGAAATTAGTGAGAGTAAAAGCCCATCCATGCAATCCAGCAGAGAAAGCAACTGTACCTTTCTCCGGGTAAACCTGGACATCACCGAGAAGAGGGTCTTCATAGGTTCCCATAATAACATTGACATTCTCAATAACTTTTTGGAATGTCTGATAAGCCTCCTCTCCATCAACCTGAAGTTCAAGGAAACGCCTGTCCATCTTGTTAACAGTCAAGACAGGACGAGTCCTTTCTCCAAGTGCCTGACGGATCACTGTTTCTGTTTGGACACGGACACCTTCCACACAATCAACCACAACAAGCGCACCATCAGTAATACGTAGAGCAGCGGTCACTTCAGATGAGAAGTCAACGTGTCCAGGACAATCGATGAGGTTGATGAGGTATTCGTTCCCTTGCCTCTCTCCCTTGTAGTTCTTCAAGGATTCATCGCTCATCTGATAGTAAAGTGATATACTGGTGGATTTGATGGTAGTGCCACGCTTGACCTCATCTGCACATGTATCTGCCATTCTGACATCACCAGCAACTTCTTGAGCAAGGTTACCAGCAACAGCCACCAGTGAATCAGTCAGGGTAGACTTTCCTGTCAGATCCTAAACACTATCAGTAATTTGACTACATATTAGAACCAAACATCTATGTTACTATTCCTATTTGTTGTCTTCTACTCGACTATCATATTATTTTGTTGTAGTTACTGTCCTGTTACTATCTGTTGTTTTAGTTCCCATCTGTTATTTCTTGTACTTCTATTACTTCGTTTTCTGGACTGCTTTGGACTATTTTTTCTTGAGCCAAGGTCTATCAGAAACAGCCTCTCTACATCTGAGGTAGACGTAAGGTGTGCGTACACTCTCCCCAGATTATTTGGGGCAGTGGTAACAAAAACAACAACAACATACCCACAAAGTACCATCAAGAACCTCTAAGGTGGCATAGCTCAAACAGCACAAAAGATCTGAAAAATGTCCCCTTCTAAATTAATAATGGAAACGACAGCATTATCCCAATACATGACATTATTACACATGCAGGTAACATAAACATGAAGCTTTCCTCACCGTGGTCAACGTGCGCAATAACAGACATATTACGAATGTTATGCTTGTAGTCCATGATCTTCCGGAACTCTTCAGATGTCTTCACCTGTGTCAATCAGGTAAGATTCAAAATCAAAAAACTTTTGAGGGAAAACCAAGACACTACAAGAAGGAGATTGGCTGCGTACACTTACCATCTTGACAGTTTGTCAACTATCACAGCATAGGTTATATGGAGTATATAGTATTCCTGCCATTTGAAACCATAAAGCACAGTAAGACTAATAGTAAAAGAGAACTGTTCTTACCCAATAAACATTTTACAATACTAAAGCATCATCCATGTCAACAAGGTCATCAACTATTAAACAAGAAGTGAAACGACTATATGCCATTTGAAACCATAAAGCACAGTGAGACTAACGAGAAAAACTGAATTGTTCTTGCCTAATACACACTTTTTTGCATAGTTTACGAATTCTGCTTAGCTTAGTAGGGACGTAACACAGGAATTTCTTTTATCAGAGTCAGACCAAACCTTATGATGAAAGGGGGAGAAAGGAAGGATCACCTATCGATCTGTGATCAAAGAAAACTATGCTATGTTTCAATTCTCGATTCTAATATTAAGCAAAAGGTTACGCCTAGAGGTTCTGTATTACGGGTCAATCCTACTCTACTAGCGCTAATAGGCAGCATAGGGGAAGAAGCGCTACACCTAGGAATCAACAACAGGAAAACTTTGTTTTAAGTCAGCCCTTCCCTTAGCGGGCTTGGGACTAAACAACGGTTGGGACAACAAACATCCATCTCGTTCATCCTTTGGATGCACCTCTTCAGGAATGAAAAAAAAAATCGATCTACTTTCATTTAGTATTTTGACCGAAATTCCTTGACTCCTCGATACTCAATCAAATCCTCTTTTTTTATCATACTTCACGACACAGGTTCCTGACCAATAAACAACAAGCTAGTTGTTCAAAAAAACTGTTTATCCACGCCTTTGGATGCACTAACCCGTAGGTGTGAAACCATGGTGAATGAAGGTGTTAAAAGACAATGAGGTAACCTAAAATCATAGGAAGTTGTGAAGGAAAGAACACATGAATGGAAGAATTAAGAAGATCTATATGCATGAGAGATACATTTTAGAAGAAAATATGTTTTACACATGTTGGCACTTCTATTTTTTTTTTTTTGGTTCACACCTTGACTAATTCAACGGGATACCTGCCACCTCCCTCAAGATGTTAGCACTTTTATTGTAGGTCCTATACTTTCTGGAGATTTATACATTTAGAAAATATGTAGAGAATTTTAATTTGTATTTGCACAATAGTGGCATGAGGAGTAGTTGTCTTCCAAAAAATTATATTGACAAGAAATCAGATATCCTATCAAGCCCATGAACAACAGCAACATACCCAGTGTAATCACACAAGTTAAGTCCGAAAAGGATAGGGTGTACCCTTTTATGGGGTAAAGGTGTTATTTTCGGTACACCCTCAGACTCAAAATATAAAACAAATAGGCATCCTCCAAAAACAACCAAGAAAAGCAAAAGAGAAGAATACATAATCACCAAAAAACAGCAAAAAGAAAAGTTCATATACTCCAAGTTAACTTCTTCTTTTTCTATGAACGAGGTGTCCAGACCAGTTTTCGCAGCTACCTCCCATCAAAGCTAGGACGGATGGAAGCAAATCATTTATGGGTCGTTTGGTAGCTGGTTAGGAGAAGAATATTATTCATGCATGTAGTGCTACTACCAAACGACAGGGGAGGAGCCAGCTTATGGCCAAGGGGTTCATCCGAACCCCGTTCAGTGAAAAATTATATTATTTATACAAAGTTAAAATTATTTTTTTTTATATATATAGTAGATGTTAAACCCCCTTTCGGCTAGTTCGTGTGCTTATTTCTTTCGATTTTGAACCCCGTTAATGAAAATTCTGACTCTGTCACTACCAAACGACCCCTTAGTATTTTTTGTTTATGCTGAGATTTAAACGTGAGACCTCATGTTCTCAACGCACTTCATACTCCAAATTAACTTATGAGTTAACACATTATATACACTATAAAGCAACAAACAGCAAAGCAGAGAGAATCTTACAGGTTGTTCTAGCCTGGTACGTGTTGCTGATAGAAGGTTGCAGATATTTTATTTTTAAAAAAAAAAAAAAAAGGGAGAGAGAATCTTACAGGTATAGAGAAATGGTGGCAGCAAAGTTTCAGTAAGTGTGTAACAATATATCCTCTGATACGTATGTAGGGGATTGGGTATATATAATTTTATAAAGGACAACTCTCCTAAACTATTAAGGTTTCGAATTTTCGTACCTAAATTATTTTGAACTTCTTACCATAGCTTTATCATATATTAGGAATAATTTCAGACACCTTTCCTAGCTCGAGTTTGTTCATAATACTAATTTTTCTAGTGATTTGTCTCTGCTAAAATTTGAACGTGAGACCTCATATTTCCAACTCACTTTATACTCCAAATTAAGTTATGAATTAACACATTGTATACACTATAGAGCAACAGTACAGCACAAAAATCATGACAAAAAGTTTTTGAGCTAAGTTGCTCGGACTCTCCAAAAATGTTATCGCACCTGTGTCGAATCCTCCAAAAATGCACTACTTTTGAAGGATCCGACACGCACCTGATGACATTTTGGAAGAGTCCGAGCAACATAGTTTTTGAGTCTTACATGTATAGAGAAAAGTTGGCAGGCGAGGTTTGAGCAACTGTTTAACCATATATATAGATTTGTAAAGGACAACTCTCCTAAACTACTATGGTTTTGAATTTTTATACCTAAATTATTGGGGTTTGCGGTTAAACCTTTAATAATAGTACGTTCTTATATATTAGGAATAATTTCAAATACCTTCCATACAAATTTCAAATACAAAATTTAAATACCACATATTGTATTTGAAAATAAAAAACTAAAGACCAACCAAAAATAAAAACAGTCTGTGCAACAACTTGTTCATGTACACACTTTTTAACTCATTTAAGTTCAATCTATTTTTGCACAAATAATCCATCCCAATTTAGCTCGTTAATTCTTTGGTACTTCATTGGTGTCTATCTTGCCTATTTGCTACTGGTAGTTTTTTAAACTGTTTATTGTTATTTTACTGTCGTATTATTTTTGTAATTATATTTCGATGATTGTTCTTCTAAGCTGAGGATCTAGCAGTCAAAAATTATGTTAAAGATGTATTTATAAAATATTTATAAATATAGAAAAAGGCTTAAAAGTAATAATCAAAAAGAAAAAGGCTCAACTATGTCATCGAACTATTAGAAACTAGGTAATTTACCCACGCTTCGCGCGGTTGTGAGTGACCTCTTTTGACCGGTAATATCCAATTTTATTTTCTTATTTCTTGTTGTATTTTAGACTGCTGTATTTTTAATCTGCTACTTGTATTCAGATTGTATTTCAGACTGCTGTATCTTTTATCTGCTACTTGTATTCAGATTTCTGGTATTGTTTTCTGAAATCCAGATATAATCATATAAGATGAAATCACAAAAATTTCTGTTGTGATTAATTAATTGTTTGGTATAGTTAAGAGCACTTGAGTTCAATCAATTCTAACAGAACTCTGTTTCAATCAATTCTAACAGAACTCTGTTGCAGAGATTTTTCATGCTCAAAGAAAGTTTCATTTGCAAGAAAAATGTCATAGCCCAAGATTAATTTAACAATTTTTGCACAAAGACCATCAGTAAGAAAGGAAGCGAGGCTCCAGAAGTATGGAGCATACAACAGTATCTGCAATTGCAGAATACACATTTCAGTATTAGGCTGCAATTTATTTCTGAATATTTGGTCCTGGAAAACTATTACATAAATCAACAATAATCTGAATGAGACTCATCAGTCATCATAGAAATTACTCGGGCATGGCGACATGACCTCTTGTTCCAAATATTGCAACACCTGTTGCATTGAAGGTCTTTCATATGGATTTGCATCAGTGCATCTTGCAGCTATTTCTGGAATTGCTTCTACTGTTTCTGCATCTACGTCTCTTCACCTCTTATATAGAATATCTTCCAGTTTATTCTCCTTCACCAAGGCATTCAGCCAACCACACTGACGCCTTGGTTCACGAAGTTGGATGGATCTGCTGGCTTTTTCCCGGTCACAAGCTCTAAAAGGAGAATTCCAAAGATACAAACATCAGATTTCTCTGTAGCTCTTCCACTTTTCAAGTACTCTAGTGCTAAATAATCAAAAGTACCCGTAACCACAGTTATGATATAAGATTCCTCATCCACCAAAAGCTTGGGAAGGCCAAAGTCCGAAACACGAGGCTCCAGATTCTAATCAAGGAGTATGTTGCTTGATTAAATATCTCGATGAACTATTTCAGGACAACAAATATGGTGTAGGTGGGACAATCCTCTTGCAGAACCCACACGTTCGTGTAGGAAATTGTCCAAACTTCCCATGGCCAAATAAAAATACCATGTATTCAATATACTAAAAGCAGCTAGTATTAAAATTATAAATAAAGGCATGAACTCAACAGAACAGAATATTCTAATATTACGGAAGAGAAGGAATCAAAACCTACTTTCCCAGTGTTATCACTGTTAGATTTCGAGAATCACAGGATCATTTTCTTTTTCTTCTCGTTATTTGCTTTTGTTTTTTTCTTCTTTCTTCATTTATTCTCTTCACCAATTTTAAAAAGAAAACAATATTTTGTTTTTTATGAATGTATATGGAAAAAGATTCGTAAGTTTCTGGAAGAAATTTAGAGTGTTTCATAGTTCAAACTAACCACACACATTTAAAGGGAATTTGTGGAGCTATGATAGTTCAAAGAAAAGCTAATTTAGGGAAAAAAATTAAATTGAATGATATTAGGAATAAAATCACTACTCAATGTTATTGCAAATTATAACCATTATTCTATAATCAGGTACAACAGATATCAAATAGATATCAGATAACTCAATACTGTCAGAAAAAATCACTACTTAATGTTACTTCGACTTATACATCATACACATCAAAGATGATACAATCAAAAACCATTATAAGTTGAGAAATACTACGATTTATTACTTAGATCTTTGTCTTGTTTTTAAATTTTCAAAGAGCAGATTTGTAAAGTTGTTGACCAGCTGTTTCACGTATTAGGTGAATTTTGTAGCTATTATGGTATACGTTTAGTGTAGTTTTTGACATACTCGATGTATGAATTATCTATTAAATCACCAATAAAGCAGAGCATGACACCTGAAATCTTACATTGCCAATACCGAGCATATACATACTGGCTTAAAATCCGTTCCCAAAGAAACTGAATAATCAGAGTTATATCCAAATTTATTTCCACCATGAAAAACCTCATTGTATTTTTGAACTAATCTTTTTCTAATAAACAATATATCTAAAAATATTATCGCCTCAAACAAAAAGGACAACGACAACCTCATAAAGGACGTTTCATTTAATTTTTTAGGAGAGCTACCATTTACTTTAAAGTGAAAGCGGTGTCATCGGCAAAGATTAATGTCAAGAGTGGCATTGATGAGATCAACGCAAACGGATGCTCAAAAGTATAGACGCCAACACAAAATGACACAGAATTAGTGAAGGTAAAACTTCTTTCATCATTGTTTCCCTATTTCCTCGACCACAGGAAAATAATTTACTAAATCATCAGCATTATGCTTCCAGAAGTTAAATTGTTTGCCGATGTTCAAACCTAAGTAGCAATATTATGTACTCATACTATGCTAAAACTCCATTCACGAATATGTACCTTTGAATTATTCACACAGACGGAAACTACTTCTTTAGTTCTCCTCGATCAATTTCTTCTCTTCCTTGGCTGCCATTGGTATTGAGAACCTGGAAGTTGTAGTTCCAATTGTTGATGGTTCATTTGATTGGTAAAAGAACGCCACTATTTCCTGAAATCAAACATTTAGACGTGGAATATGTTAGTTAATTGAAACCTATCCACCACAAGGAATATTACTTTCAGACTTGAAACGTCTCTATTAATAGTAATCCATCTACCAGTTCACCACAAAGAATATATAACTTTGTTTAGAGCACAAACAACTTAAATTAATCACATTTAAACTCTTATATCATGTCAACGAAAATTAATATCACATAGATTTGACTCAATTAATTTCTTGAATATGAGAAATCTTATGCTCATATAGGTATGACAATCAATATTAATTACTGATATTTACTACAAGTTAGTTAAAGTTATCATAACTAAGACATAAAGCTCCATCCAAGTTTAACACGCTAATGAACAAAACTCTTGAGAAAAATATGTGCGACAATCATCATATCCTTCCTGAATAAATCTAATGTTAAGGAGAAATAGTAAAGGGCCCACAATTTCAGAAAGAAAAAGGCTAAATCACCCATTGTTGTCTAGCCAATACTTCCAAAATGTTTCAGGAAGAGTTCATCTTTCTATCTCAATGAACGAAGTTGCCTGCATCACCATTTGAAGCAACACCAACTTATAACTATCAACAACAGATGTAAGAAAAAGCAGTTCCATATTGCAAGCAGCATGAAAAACCATTAAAAAAACACATGTTAGCCTAAATTAGTTACTGAAAGTAGAAAGACAAAGTTATATAAAACATGTTAGCCTAAATTTGATTCAAATGACTGAAAAGTTGGAAATGTAATCCCCAAACTCCAATGTAATACAGTAACTCATATTCATGCCAAAACTCCACATGTGAGATTACATTGGCTATGTTGTTGTTATAAATCATATTCATACACCAGTATGAAGTTGCCTAATATCACAGTTGAAAGTGCTCGAGTTCATTAGACGAAGAGCATATAACAGGCAATAAGTTTCCAACTTAAAGCATACTTAAATGAAGTTAAGATGAAAAACTACATGATACAAATAGAACTACTGCAACGAATCGGCACATATTCTTCATTTAAGATGTTCACATACACATAATTAATTTTTTTAAAATCTACCAGATTTGTTGCCGTTTGGTCCTGCTTGTGTCGAAATTACCTTGTCGCCGCTGCTACTACTTCCCTTTTCCCCGCTGAGCCCTTTGCTTTGGAAGTTCAGTTTTCCATTCTTTTACCCGACGTGAGAAATAGGAATTGCCCTTGCGTTCACTATTGTTCCGGCGCATCAAATCCCTAATATTCCACCGTTTAAACAACGCAGATGCCGTTGAATTACTCTTCTTACATTTGTTCGGTGAATGATCGGCTAATTTTGGCTTCCAATACACATTTAGGTTCCTGGAGGTACACTCTCCAAGTCATCAACCTCTTTAGGTAAGGATTGAATGGGTTAGAGAAGGTAATCTGGGGGGGGGGGGGGTAAAGAGGAAGAAGAGGGAGATTATTTAAGAAAAGTGAAAAAGTATAGTAGAAGAGAAGAAACATGGAAGGTATTAAGAGAAGTTGGGAACGATGAATAGAGAAGGAGGCGACTATTCTGGCGTAGAAAGAGAAGGAGGCGACAATTCCGAAAATAATAAATGAGTGGAAAAGGGAAAAAAAAAGAAAAAAGATATAAATAGGAAGACTGTGTTGTGGTTGCGCCACGTAGGCAGGTTTAAGACCCTCTTTTATATAGATAGATAGATAGATAGATAGATAGATAGATAGATAGATAGATGGATGGTTCATCCATGTCATCCGTTATAAGTTGGGCTCATCTATGACACCGTCTTTAAAAGTTTGACTCATTTATGTCACTGCCATTACAAAAAGGTTCATTTGTGTCATTATTTTACAACGATGATCTTGCAAAATTATTTTTGCCACATGGCCTTTTATTAGAAGTCCACTTCACCAAATCTAAATGAACCAAGATTACTTAAAATCAAAATTAAAAATTAAACCCATTAAAATAAAACCTGACACAATTAATGGGTCTGATTTTTATTTTTAATGCGTCTAATTTTTATTTTAACGGTGTAGATCTGATTTTTTTAATGGGTCTGAATTTTAATTTTGATTTTAAGTAATATTGATTAATTTGAATTTGGTGATATGGACTTCTAATAAGAGGTCATGTGACAAAAATTTTGCAAAATAATGGCACTAATGAACGTTTTTTGAACGGCAGTAGCATAGATGAGCCAAACTTCTAACAGATGGCATAGATGAACCATTTATAAAAGTTCGATAGCATATTTAAGCCTTTTCGAGTTAGAAACAATTAAGCTTCAAAAATCTCTTGGACACATGAAGTCTCTCTATCTTCATAGGGGTAAGATTATATTGAAAAATAGTGTCTATTTTGCCTTTTTGCTACCAATATTTTTTCTAACCATTTTGATATATTACTATTTAAATATTATATTATTCTTGCAATTATATTTTGACATTCCTCAAAAAAATTTCAAGAGTTCGTGACTCATGGGAGATTCACGATGTCCATATATTGGTATGGACGATCTTCACGTGTTTGTGCATACAATTTCAATGCACTATCATAAAATCAAATCACTCCCAGCACAGACAATCTTCACATGTCCAACTCCTAATCATAGAACGATGACAGCACAGACGATATCCACATGCTCGAGCCTTACTCATATTTGATCTCATGTCAATGCATATTATACAATATAATATTATCAAAATAAGGGATGATGATACATCTCATTCCAATCAAATATCGGTTATGACATTATTCACCTTAACTATCACAAATATAAGTCTTCAATGAAAAAACATGAACACACAAAAAGTAACAAAGTTAATAATTCGTCAGCTAATGCTCATATGTTTTAACATTATTGGATTACAATCTGTCATTTCACAATAATAAACTTTCCTTTTTATAACACGGATATTTGTATCAACCATCACACCACGAGTATTTGCAAGAAAATAAGATACTGTTTTGTGGAAATTTTCTGCTTCTCATTCAAGTCATCGTGTACGAATTTATACAACTTACATGGGACCAATATGTAACAAAAAAACTTAATAAAAAAACCCTACCAGCTGTCTAATTATATTGTACACCTATACACTTCTATAATTATCACTATAAATATGCTTCTGTATCTTGGAATTCTTGTAGAATGAATTTTGCTGGCCCAAAGTATCCGTCTTGCACCGGCCCAAGTCTGAGGTCCAATGTGGAATGAAAATATCTAGAAGTATACTTCGGCCTCCTTCTTCTCCATATAATTTCAATATAATTTCACCATTGAAGCAGAGGGCTTCTTCATTTTAACGACAGCTTTCTCCATTCCAACATCCCCCCTCAGGGTGGAGGGACGTGTCATGACCCCCAACTTGCCAAGAATCTCTTTGTGAGTAGCTCTAGATAACGATTTGGTGAAGAGATCCGCTAGCTGATGGTGAGATGGAACAAATGAGAGTGTGATTAACCCGGATAGAAACTGTTGCCGCACAAAATGACAGTCTAAATCGACGTGTTTTGTGCGTTCGTGGAAAACTGGGTTTCGAGCGATATGAATGGCTGCCTGACTGTCAGAATGAAGTGAAATAGGCAATGAAATAGGAGCAGAGAGGTCTTCAAGAAGCCAGATTAGCCATGTGAGCTCTGTTGTCACTCGTCTCATGGAACGATACTCTGCCTCGGTAGATGAGAGTGAGATGGAGGCTTGTTTCTTCGATTTCCATGAAATCGTAGCTCCTCCCAAAGTTATAAAAAAGCCACTTACAGATCTGTGAGAATCTTTGCAAACAGCCCAGTCTGCATCGCAAAAGGCAAGGAGTGAAAATGATGGAGCAGATGAGAGCAAAATACCTTGTCCTGGATTAGAGCTCAAATATTTCAGAACTCGTAGAGCGGCAAAATAATAAGTCAGGCAAGGTCGTTGCATATATTGGCTGAGAGTTAGAACAGTAAAACAAAGATCCGAACGAGTGTGGGTTAAGTAATTTAACTTCCCCACCAAATGCCGATAAGCAGTAGGATTTTCCATTAGAGGACCATCGTCAACTTGGAGTTTGGAATGGGGATCAAGGGGAGAAGAAACCAGAGGCAAATGAGATACATCAAATTCCTGCATAAATCCAAGGTGAACTTTCTCTGACTAACGCTAAATCCTTGCGTTTCACGCAAAATTTCCATTCCGAGAAAATAATGAATCTATCCCAAATCTTTGACTTTGAATTCACAATTCAGAAAGTTCTTGATATCTTCTTGTTCTTTTATGTTGTTGCCGGTTAAAATGATGTCATCAACGTAAAGGCGATGATAGAAATTAGATCCCCTATTTGTTTAAAAAATAAGGAATAGTCATATAGGGATGAAGAATATCCTTTGAAACTTAAAGCCCCTGCTACTCTAGCATACCATTGGCGTGAGGCCTGCTTTAAACCATATAAAGACTTCCTTAGAAAACATACATGCTTAGGACTAGGAGGAGTGAGACCTGCGGGAAATTTCATAAAGACTTCTTCCTGTAGGTCACCATGTAAAAATGCGTGATTGACATCTAACTGTGAAACAGACCATCCTTTCTTTGCCGCAATTGTGAGCAAACACCTGATGGTGGTCATTTTTACCACAGGTGAGAAGGTTTCAAAATAGTTTATACCTTCCTTTTGGATGTCCCCCCTCACCACAAGCCTAGCTTTCAACCTTTCAACAGTCCCATCTGAGTTATGTTTTACCTTATAAACCCACTTACAAGGCAAAGCTTTCTTTCCATATGGTAATTCAACCACATCCCATGTATGATTATCTTGTAAGGCTGATAATTCAGAGTCCATAGCCTTCACCCAACCTGAATGTTGAGAAGCCTCACTGAAACTGTTAGGTTCTGTAAGATGAGAAATAGACTGAAAAATATGTTGGTTATCAAGAGATAAAGAATTGAAAGAAAAAGCACTAGGTTTTTCTGTTTGGACAGAGCAAGCCTTGTGTAAATCAGTGAATATGATGTTGCTGCAAATATAGTCCTTTAAGTATCCTGGTTTATTGGAAATTCTGTTGGTTATTCTACTTGGAAGGGATTGTGGGGTGAAAGAAGTGTTGTCAGCGGTAGAAGTTGCATTATCTGAAATAAAGGGTACAGGTGGAACAGGGGAAACAGTAAAGGGAAATTGATGTTCATAAAATCTCACATCTCTGGATACAGTGACTTTCTTTGTATCTAATTCCAAAAGCTTGTATCCCTTTTGTTGTAAAGGATAACCAATGAAAACGCAAGCCTTAGCTTTAGTTTCAAATTTTTCCCTACCTTGAGACAAAGTAGAAGCATAACACAAACATCCAAAAGTTCTTAAGTAGGCATAATTTGGTTTCTGTCCAAACAATACCTCATAAGGAGTTTTGCCCTTGAGAACTTTGGAAGGCAACCTGTTAATAAGGTGAGTAGCAGCCAAGATACATTCTCCCCAGTAGGAGATAGGGATGCGTGATTGAAACATGAGACCCCTAGCAATGTCCAAGAGATGTCTATGCTTCCTCTCAACAACTCCATTTTGTTGAGGGGTAGTAACACAAGATATTTCATGTAAGATCCCCATTGATTGAAGAAAAGCAGCTTCCTGTGAACCTTTTCCTAATTCCAAAGCATTATCAGATCGGATCATCTTAACTTTCACATTGAACTGTCTTTCTACCATCGATAGGAAACTTTTAAGAACAGGAAAAGCATTACTTTTAGCACTCAACAGAAAAGTCCATGTTCCTCTACTATAGTAATCTACTATAGTAAGGAAATATTTAAAACCATTATAAGTGATAGATTTATATGGTCCCCAAATATCAATGTGAATGAGATCAAAAATTCTATTAGTTTTGATGGCACTGACTGGAAAAGGTAATCTAGATTGCTTAGCTTTATGACAATGATTGCAAACAAAATCAGAATTAGAAGGAAAATGAAGGAAATTGAAATGTTTCATTGCTGAAAATGGGAGGTGTCCCAACCTTACATGCCAAAGCTTTACATCAGGAATAGCATTGACAAAAGTAGGAACTGAAACAGACTCTTGACTGGAATTTCTTCCTTTTGGAAATGAAAACACATCTTGTCACGCCCCGAATTCCATCGAGACATGATTGGCACCCGAAGCCGATATGGCCCGAGAGAACCAATCTTTGCTCATGAACACTCGTACGCATAATCTTGCATGAATAACACACTATTTCATGTAACACACTGTTTCATGTAATTGATGGAATATTAAAATGCCATGCATATACATATATAACACTTGGCCTTTGGGACCATTACATCGCACTAAACGTACATATCCTACATCCATGTACCCACAATATGTCTACAAAAGCCTCTAACAGATGCATTTGCCAAACCAACTAAAAGTCGGGACAAGTCCCCGCTTTATACTATATGTACATCATCACAATAAATATACGACTATGACTCAGGAAGCTCCGAACCAAGTGGAGCTCACCAAAACTCTGCAATTGATCCACAGTCTACTGAGGAGGTCTACTAATGTCTGCACCTGCAACATGTAAGGTAAATCCCCAAGAGGGGTCAGTACGAAGAATGTACTGAGTATGTAAGGCCATAAGAACTACGTCAGTACATAAGAACTTTAATGGAAAAATTATAAGAGGAACTCTATATGTGGAACCATGTACCTTTCTTTCTTTATGACTATCTCCAATGATTCGTACATAATGACAACAACTATGAAATCAATGTAAGAGAAATAGCAATGTGAATATACTTTCTTTCTATATGTGGGATACCACGTACATTACGTTCTTTCTTTTCCTTGCCTTTACTTACTTTACTTTTACATTGCTCAATGTTGTTAGGGCCCTCATCATGCAGGTGATCTTGTCACCCCATGGATAAAATCATGTCATCATGCAGGTGTTCATTGCACCCCATGGATAAAAGATCATCATCATGCAGGTATTCTTTTTACCCCATGGATACCTCATGCAGGTGTGTCAGTTCACCCCATGGATAAAATCATGTCATCATGCAGGTGTCTTTGCACCCCATGGATAAATAAACATCATCATCATACATTACTTTGCTCTTACCTTATTTCTTTACTTTGAGATAAATACTTCAACTTGTGAGAGATTGGTACTTTGATATTCATAATATCGTTTTGAACTTTGGAACATAACGTTGATGGAACCATGAAATATGTAGAACATGACTCAAAGCATATGAAACATGTGAATGACAATTGATCAATGCATAAAGAACATATGATGAACCATAATTAATACCCGGAATTAGGGTACCCTTGGCTTATGAGGGATTGATACTTTTGTAGTCATAACATTGGTGGAAGCTTTGGGACAATAACAAAATGGATAAGACATGTGTATAAATCTATTGGAACTTTGGGTCATGACACTAATTGGAACACACCCATATGCTTTACTTTACTCTTGTACTTTATGAGATTTACACCTTAGCCAAACATGTACTTACATGCACATCTCACTTCACTCCTCTATCTCATGAGATTGACAATTTCACTTATGAAGTATAGTTATACTAATTTGAACATCACCTCTCTTATTACTCTTACAATTGGCACAAGGATAATCATCATACCATAGGACTCATAACATGATTGGAACTATGATATTTAACTAAACAAGCTCTCTTTACCTCATTGCTCTTATTGGGATAATTCTCTTAGGATCTACAACATATGACGACTTAAGAACTTTCTTCCATAAATAAGAACTAAGTGGGTCATAATTCATCTAGGAGTAGAACACAATGAATAGCAATATGTATCAACCTTAGTTGGAATACTATAGAACCCCTTTGGAATAGTACACTTTTGGAACCTTAGAATAATGATCACTAAATACGATACATGCGGCTATCAACTGTTCACCAACCTCAAATGCAATACCTATGGACATGAGTCAATCAATGAACATGAGTCAACCAATGAATATAAGTCATATGATTCACCATTGACCAATGAGTAAGAAACAACCATCGGATATGGAATACCTTAGAGCATTTCGGAATCGAATGGGTACTATGACAATGTGAACACCATATGTTGAAGAAAGATATAGAAGAATAACCTTACATACCTTGGATTTGCAATACAAATATATAATCCTAGAGGTGCGTACAATAGTCCCGCTCCTTCTTTATGTCTCACTCTACAACACAAATACAATATGGAATTCACATTAACCACCAACTACTCTTCAAATGCATATAACATCAATGAGTCACATATTTGCCCTTAAACATGTCATTTCCCCTTGACAAAACCATGGATAACATCATTATTCCAAAAATTCCATAATCCCAACATTGACCAAAACATGAAAATCAATACTTTTCACCACAACACTTCTCCTTTACACTTTCTTATCCATACCACATCACAAATAATCCATCAATTTACTTTAATACAACTCATAGCACATATCGGCCAAAATCCCATAATTTACACTTATAGACAAGAACAAGTTTAACAACAAAAATAACACCATAGATGTCCATATTTTATCCATACCATGATCTTTCATCAAAGGCACAAGTCCTAATTCAAGCTTGAATCCCATGGATCACAAATCTATTCTAAAAGCACAAAGTACCATGTTCAACATTTCCAAGAACAACCAATATGATTTACATACTCTTTCATGCATATAATATATTAATCCATAACAATAATCACTTACCCAAGCTTGAAAAGTGATGATTTTGCTCCAAGAAGTTGGCTTAGGGGTTTTAGGGTTCTTGAGAGTTGAGAGCAATATTTGGGAAATTTCTAGAAAAGTGTAGTGCACTCTTTTGATTAAAAATCAGATTTTCTCCACCTATTTATAGCCCCTCAAGTCTCATTGGCATTAAATGCCATGTACAATTGGTCAAGGATGAAGAATGGGTCCTTTTTGGCTTAATTGGGCCATGTTTTCTTTTCATTTTTGGGTCCTTTTTGGGCCCAATTCACTTAACCCAATAAAATCAATAATTTCTCGTCTTATACGTATTACAATAATATTCCAACTCATAATATTCATATCCGTAGCCTCAATCCCAAAAACAAGTGATTCTAGCCACGTTTGGCTTATTTTGACCTTAGGGGCAAAACTGTCATTTTGACCCCAAATTCGTTCTCGAGTAATTTTATCATACCAATGTAATATTTCATTCATTTCATGTATATACTCTTGGTTGTAGAAGAAACGTAGCAAAAATTGGCTCGGTACGACCCCGGATACCCTTGGGACTTAAAAATTTCCAACTTTCGAAAAAGTGGAAAACCCAAGGTGGCACGCTCCTGGGCGCGCCAACCTACTGCCTCTGGGCTAAAAAATTTAGCCCAGAGCGGCGTGGCACGGTCCCAAACGCACCCCTCTTCAAAAAATTTCAAAAATTCCATTTTTCGACTTCTCTTCGCGGGTTTGGTTAGATACTTCAAGTCCCATTCTTTAACTCACTTCTTAACCTTATTATACTTTGTTTAGAGGTCTTCTTAGCCTCATTTTGAACCTCACAAATGCGCAATGAAAATTTCAAAACACCTTCTATGCAAGTTTAACCACATAACAAGAGCAAAATTCACTTAGCTAACCAATAGCATTACCAAATGCATACTTATAGCTCTCGATACCTAAGTACATATCATTTAATGTCGTCAAGTAGGGTTGGGAACGTACGAGGTGTTACACATCTTTATGAAATATAGACCTAGACTTAGAGTTGTTTGGATCCAACAAATAAAGACCTTCGCTCACTTCACCAAAAGCTTGAGGGCTCTTCATTAAAGGGCCCTGCAAAAGACATCCACTAGATGTAAGTAAAATATCACAATTGAATTGAGAACATAACTTATGAACAGACAATAAGTTATATTTGAAATCTGGAACAAGAAGGACATTGGTAAGGATTACTCCTGGTAGAAGTAAAACACTTCCTGTATGAGTAACACGGACATTGAAAGAATTAGGCAAACTAATGTTCAAAGGTACAGAGAGAGGGTTCAAAGACATAAAAAAATTGGGATCATAGCACATGTGTTCAGAAGCTCCTGAATCAATGATCCAGGTATTAGATTTTAAACTAGCAAAACAAGACCCTGAATATTTTAGAATAGTACCAGCCACAGCATTCACATTGATCTCTGAACTTCCTGGTTTTCCTTGTTTAGATTGTTTGTACAGATGCACCATCTCTGTGATCTGTTCTTTGTTGTAGTGTTGTGCTAAATTGCTCATCTCATTGTATGAACTTTGCATATTTTCAGTTTCTTCATGTGTGATGGCCGCATTTCCCTTCACTAATCCCTGAAAATTTTTAGGGTTAGTAAATTGAAAATCTTCTGGAAAACCAATGAGTCTATAACAATCCTCCTGTGTGTGTCCTATTTTCCCACAATAGGTACAATTAACATTGGGATTGTATTTCTTCTTTCCTTTAAACTTTTGCTGTGGTTTGACAAATTTCTGAACCGGGTTGCCTCCTCTTGATGTTTGATTCCTAAACTTTTGGACATTTTTTCCTTGTCCAGTTGCCATAAATGAAGCAAAATCAGCCAAAAATTGTGTGTTTCCATGCTTTCCTTGTCCAGAAGCCATAAAAGAGCCACAATCAGTCATGATTTGAGCATTGGAACATCCTTCTCTTTGGTTTTCATCCTGTAACAAAAGAGAATGTGCAAGATCCATGCTAGGCAGAGGATTCATCATTATGATATTTCCTCTAGCCGGTGCATAGGCATCATTTAAACCCATCAAGAATTGAATCACCTTCTGATCCTCTAAAGATTTATTTATCCTTGTTTTTCCTTCACACACACAAACACAACTACAACATGTGGTTAAATTAAGTGAGTCTAGCTCATCCCACAAACGTTTGAGTTTAGTAAAGTAACCTGCAATGTCGTTATTACCTTGGACTAAACCTGAAATCTCTTTTTGCAGATGGTATAGCTTTGCACTGTTGGATCTACCAAATCTTTGTTCGAGACTATCCCAGACCTCTTTGGTTGTCTTAAAGTATATGACACTATCCCCTATGTCCTTTGATAGGGCATTCAAGATCCAGGAGATGACCATATCATTACAACAATTCCATTGTTCAAATTCTCGTGTAATGACGTCTGGAGTTTTACAAGTTCCGTTGATAAAACCAAGCTTTTTCTTGGCTGAAAGAGCTATGAGGACTGACCTCCTCCACCCAGGGTATCCTCTACCATCAAAAACAGAATTGACCAGATTCATACTAGGTGAATCTGAGGGGTTAAGATAATAAGGATTATTGTTATCGATGGTCGTATTGCTTACAGCCTTGTTGGATGCATTGGGTGTGGTCTCTTCTGTCATTGCTGCTTAGAGAAAAATGAAGAGTAGAATAGTGATTGGATCGAGCTATTGCTCTGATACCATGCAAGAAAATAAGATACTGATTTGTGGAAATTTTCTGCTTCTCATTCAAGTCATCGTATACGAATTTATACAACTTACATGGAACTAATATGTAACAAAAAAACTTAATAAAAAAACCCTACCAGCTGTCTAATTATATTTGTACACCTATACACTTCTATAATTGTCACTATAAATATGCTTCTGTATCTTGGACTTCTTGTAGAATGAATTCTGCTTGCCCAAAGTATCCGTCTTGCACCGGCCCAAGTCTGAGATCCAATGTGGAATGAAAATATCTAGAAGTATACTTCGGCCTCCTTCTTCTCCATATAATTTCACCATTGAAGCAGAGGGCTTCTTCATTTTAACGACAGCTTTCTCCATTCCAACAGTATGAGACTCCATCTTTCGCACTCATATATTCATTATCTGTTTCATTTTTAAAATTTTTAATTAGCAAAACATCTCCCAACAAAGTCTAAAAAGTCTTTAACATTCCCAAATGTCAAACAACGTGCACGAATCCCCAAGATTTTGACATCTCCCTTGAAGTCTAAGAAGTCTTAACATATTTCGAATGTCGCATGAAGTCTAAGAAGTCTTAACATATTTCGAATGTCAAACAACATATGTCAAACAACGTGTTACAAATTCCTAAGATTTTGACATCTCCCAGCGAAGTCTAAAAAGTCTTAACATATTCCGTAAATCTCCCAATGAAATCTAAAAAATCTTAACATATTCCGTATGTCAAACAACGTGTCACGAATCCCTAAGATTTTGCCTTTCCCTTTTGCAAAACTTCAAAACATTGTCAATACATACAGTTTCATAAGTAAACGCGTCTATAAAGCTTCAGAACTCTATCAATATCAAGTCCGTAAACATTATTTTTTACATTTTGGTGTACTTCTAGCTCGAACCCCCAAATCACCCAAAAAGTTAAAACTCGAACCCATAAAACAAACTGAAATCTTATTTAAAAAAAAATAAGATCAATTTATCCATAAATCGTAAAATCCAAATTTATAATCAAATTGATTTCAATTAATAAATCTAATTTCATATTCTCTTAATTTCAACCCTAATGCTAAGTCTCAATTTTTTACCCCTTTAATTTATTTTTTCACTTAAAGGGTTCCTAGTACCCTTAAATTTATCTTTTCTATTTTTATGTTTTTTTGTGCTGACAGTCACGTCTGTCAAGTAATAAAATAATATTTTGTGCTCCGGTTTTCCGCTCCGATCGTCCGGAATTTCATTTCGTAAAAAAGAAAGTAAAAAACAAGTGAGGAACCCGAAAATAAAATGTTTGTTCCGATAACTTTTATCTTTTCTATTTTAATGTTTTTTTGTGCTGACGTAACTGTCAAGTAATAAAATAATATTTTGTACTCCTTTTGTGAAATAATAGGGTCACATTGGAATTTCGGGTAAAATTTAGCAGCACTTGTGCCTTATCTCTTGTCCGAACCTCAAAACTCCAGTAGTTTGAGATTGCATGTCTTGCACGTACCACCTTATCTCTATAAGGTACAAAATTCAGACACATACATGGAGAAAATTTTATTAACAAAAAATAAGAGGGGACAATAATGAGACAGACAAGGCAAGAAAACTAATTTGATGTTCTTATACACTAAAGAGCACAGACAAAAGCAAAACAACACATACAAGATGGAACAAAAAGCTTCAAAATAAATCTAAGCTAAGCAAATCCCATGATCATGTCCTTGCCTAAGCTCTTAATCACTTTTGGTATCTTCATTACACTTTTCTCCTTCTCCTTCTCTTTTCCCTTCTCTCCTCCTTCTCCCTCTTCCTCCTTCTCCCCCGGATCCATCGGCTCTGAGGGAGCAACCGATGCTGACGGCAAAATTACCGCCTCACGCTGAGCATCCAAAATCTTCCTAAACCTCTCTTCACTAACACCAAATGCAGTTGCAAATTCAGGTCCTCTCATGCTCTGCAGTATCGAATCTCGACCCACCAAGAACTGTGGCCTGTTCTTCTTTGCTGTCGTTGTGAATCCGAAGAACTCCAAAGGTCCTGTTCTTGATGCAATTTGACAGAAGGGAAAGTACCTTGGTACCCAGAATACGTCTCCTTCGTTTACTATAGCATTCATTGCTAGTGTTCCGTTTGGATACACGATTTGGATGCTCCCGCTTCCTCTTAACACTACTCCGTACTCTGTTGCTGTTGGATTAATGTGTGGTGCCATCATAGCTCCCTACATGAGGAAACATATTTGTACTATGTAAAGACTACAATTTTATAGCTTAGTTCAGAAATACTTAAAAGACTATAAATATCGCGCCTAGGGTTAAAGAAATTCAACAATGTGGTGTCTCTGGAATTCAAACTTGTGACCTAAAGCAAAGTTTTGAACCCTTTACCACTTCATTACCACTAAACATAAAGCTTCCCTCGCAAGCTATAATTTGCTGAAGGAAAGAATTCAATTGCATTCCCTTTGTGCAACTTAGCTTCCACAACAGGATGTAGTATATAAAGTCAAGTGATCACAGACGCTATAGTGGATAAAGTTTAGTGATGACACGTGAAACTAACAATATTAACCATGTGAGAACAATAAACATAGATCAAACATCATATTTTATAAGAACGGTGTAGGTGAGTTACCGCTGAAAGATTGACAAGGTAGACACCAATGTCAGAGTGTTTCAATGGATGATACTCAGATTTATCCAAGGCCAAGCTCCATCCATAATCATTCTTGTAATCTGGCTTCCTATCAAACAAGTTGTACGAATCTGGACCTTTGCCCCTGCCTCTACGTCCTTCATCTCCCCGTTTCCTATCTCTCTTGTTTCCTTCATCACCAAAAACATTATTCAAGAACTTCCTCAAAGACCATGTTGGTTGTTGCTCTTTTTCCTCATCTTCTTCTTCGAATCTATCTTCTTCCTCCATATGCACAATTCTCTTTAGGTGATCATGCCTCTGGTGCTGTTCAAGATTCAAGAAATTGGCCCATATGCTTGGTGTAGGAGAATGAGTAGTGTTCAGTGGTACAATTGCACCAGAAAGTTGCCTTGTCAAGATCTCACTCACTTCATCTGATGATACCTGTCATTTGTAACACATCTTGAAATTTACCACTTTATTCCTTTGATAAATCTACTATGAAACATCTACTTAAAGTTCTTTAAATCGAACCCCACTATATTAATGATGGGCTCATATCTATTAGTATTCAGTAAAGATAGCTCGATAGCTCGACATGTTAACTTGACCTTAAGTTGCAAGTTGCAACTAAACACTCCAACCAATTTTGAAAATGCACATCGAAACACCTCAACTCTTCACCACTGTGTCACTGTGTGAGTTGAACACTCCAACTTACAAAATAATGATCATCTAGGCAATTCCAAAATTTATGTGGCACTTTAGCATGGGGTATCCACGAGACATGGTGGAGACGAGTAGAGAATTGAGGTGTCTAGAAGTTGGAGTGACAATTGAGTGTTTAATTGTCAGAGGAGATCAAGTTAAAAATGTCTTATATATGTATTATGGCTATTTATTTTTAATTGGCTAAGATGGCTATCTATGTCTAACGCCTATTTATTTTTATTGATTTTTAAATAGATGAACCTAGAGACCCTAGAGACAGTAAACTCTACTTAAAAGTTGTCATCACTTACATTGAATGCTGTTGATAATGTAAGTTTGTCAAATCCATTAAGAATAGATGTTGGATAGATTCCACCACCAATGAAGAAAGACTGCAAAATAAAAAGGTTAACTGTAGCTCACCAATTCAACAGTCCAAAGAGAATTTCTTTCATCAAAGATCCAATTTTTTTACAAGAATTTGCAAAAAGGTACCTGAAACCCATACAATCCTAAGCTGCTGGATGTGCTAATGCTGCAAATTATATGAAGTCTCTGTCCTTCAGCTGTATTAACAAGATAAAAAGCAGATCCTGCACGAATAGTGTATACATCTCCTTCCTTCAATCGCCTTTCGGTGAAGTCATCCTTGTAGATGTGCCCAATTCTTGTTTCCCCTGCAATTTGACTGGCTCAAACCCTCTATTTAATTGGTACTCCCTCCGATAACTTTAACTTGACACGGAGTTTAAAGAAAGTAAAGAATACAAACAAATTGAAACGAGGGAGTAAAAAAATTCTTTTTGTGGTGTAAAATCCATAAACTAAAAGTCCTAGCTTTGCCCCGAGGAAGAGTCTTGGAGCAAGAACAAGAGTTGTCATTGTCATGTTATAACAAGCACATTACGAGTTCAAACCGTGAAAACAACATATTGTAAACCCAACGTGGTCTGATCTTTCCCATATAGAGGAAGATATGTTTTACATGATGAAATTTGATCTCATGTTTTCCAAGAATCTTTCATAACTATACACTGGGGATGGAAAGTGAATCACAAGGGATGACAGGTGGAGTTGCTCAGACATTAAGCACCCTCAACCTCCAAGCACCAAGGTTGTGAATTCGAGCCACTCAAAGAGCAAAAAAATAAGGACAAGGGGCGATCCTCAAAAACGGGAAAAATTTAGATAGTCAACTAACTCACTACTATAATTTCCCAAAAAAGTTGTGAGAACCAAAACAAAATCTTGAATTTGCCAACTCATAAGTAAACAAGATTGCTCCTTTATTATTCAAGGACCACAAGAACAAAACCAAGAAAACAGAAAAGCTGAAAGAAACTTTACCTCTACGAACAAAGAGTGTAAGATAAGAATCAAGATACTAAGGGATAAAAAGACTATTAGGTTCCATAGTAATAAAACCAATAAGCATTGAACTTTGAAACATAGAAACCCCACCACCAAATCATGCAGTAAAAATTCAGACAACCAACTAACCGAACTACTATAGTTTTCCAAAAATTTGAGAATCAAAACAAAATCTTGAATTTGCCAACTCATGAGTACACAAGATTGCTCCTTTTTTATACAAGAACCAAAAGGGCAGCCCATCGGCTATGCCCGAGTCCGAGGAAGGGCGGAAGGGCCGGACCACAGGGTCCTTAGGCCAGACCACAAGGAAGCAGCCTTACCTTGCATTTCCGCAAGAGGTTGTTTCCACTGCTGGAACCCGTGACCTCCTCATACTCCAAGGCTCCCCTTCCTTTATACAAGAACCATAAGAGCAAAACCAAGAAAAAAAAGAGTAAGTTGAAAACTTTACCTCTGCGAACAAAGAGAGTAAGATGAGAATCAAGATATTGAGGAATGAAAAGACTATTAGGTTCCATAGTAATAAAACCAATATGCATTGGACTTTGAAACAAAGATACCCCACCCCCACCAAATCCTCCCCTCCTCACAACTCTCATAACTCCAGCATCAGTCCTCACTACTTCCTTTGAATCATGCAACAAAAACCACCCTTCTCCTCCCCTTTCTTCCTCCACTTCATAAGCACTAACAAATGTCACCACCAACAACAACATTAACATCAACAAAACCTTACTAAAACTTCCCATTTTTTCACTTACCAAAAAAAAGGATTTGACTCAAAAACAGTTTGTTTTATTTTTCTTTATACTAAGATGGTGTGATTTGAAGGAGTATATGTAGAGGAAAGTGAAGGAGTTTAGGTGGACAGGTGGCATGCATGCAAAAGTTGGGTTTGGTGGCATATTGTGGTGTAGACAGAGTTGAGTTATAGAGTTAATATGAGATAAATCTGGTTTCAGCCAAAGACAAAAATATATTTGCTTGGAGCTTTGTTTCTTTTCTTTCACATTTTGTAAGAATGAAACCATCATTTGATGTCCGTTTACTACTAGAAAATTGCTATCTCCGTTACTTTAAGTTATTAATTATTATTTATAGTACTTTCTACATAAATTTCAGATAATATATATTACTTTTTCTACTCCAATATATTTGATATTAATAGAATTTGGAAAATTAATTAAATTTTTAATATGTTAAATATTTTAAATTATTAATTATTGTAATTTATAGTACTTTTACGTGTGGCATTGATAGAATTTTAAGAGTCAATCAAATTTGTAATGCCTTTTACATATTTTGATTTGTTTAGTATTGTAATTTATATTACTTTTTACGTAATTATTTTCTTTATTTAATAGAAGTATTTAATTTTTATGGAAAAACTTGAATTAAAAAGGTTTGATTTTTTTTTATTTTTTGATGTGTAAAAGAGAAACACCATGCTGAATGAAAATAATCTAATTCTCTCTTTACATCTTTGAAAGGAAAAAAATTCCAAAAAATAGGCGCAATTAATAATGAAGAGAAAAATTATCGATTTCTTTGATCAAATTACATGAATTGGATTTCACTAATATTTACTATTTTATATATAGCCACAAATAAAATAAAAGGGCGAATGAGTCAATTTACTTTTCGACCCTAAGTTACTTTATGTTCTCACATATTAAATATTTTATGTTGTTAATTATTGTGATTTATAGTACTTTTTACATAATTTTTAAATAATATATGTTACTTCTTATGTCCCAATTTATGTAACTATGCTAGAATTTTGAGAGTCAATCAAATATTTTATGTCTTTTAATTATTTTAAATTGTTAATTATTATAATTTATAGCAATTTTTATATCACTTTAAAATAATTGTCCCAATTTATGCGGCACCGATAGAATTTTGGGAACCAGTCAATTTTTTTTAATTATGTCTTTTAAATATTTTAAAATTAATTACTGTGATTCATTATTTATTTTTTTACGTAAATTTCAAATAAATATAAGTAATTCTGGAGAAGTAGAAGGGCGAAATGGTCATTTCGCGGACTGATCCTAAGCTCCTCAAATAGTAATAAGTGGGATTTTGAGGAGTTTATTTGTAATTTGTGAAAGTTGACCCTAAGCTCCTCTCATTCCCATTTTTTATGTTTTTTAAATATTTTAAGTTGTTAATTATTACTATAATTTATAGTACTCTTTATATCATTTCTAATAATTATCCCAATTTATGAGACACCGATAGAATTTCGAGAATCAATCGTTTTTTTACTATGCTCTTGAAATATTTTAAAATTAATTATTGTAATTTATAGTATTTTTTACGTAAATTTTAAATAAATTAGTCTATCAGAACGTGCGTTGCACGTTTATCCCAAGTTATTTAAACTATTACTCCCTCCATCCCATATTAGTTGGTCATCTTACTAAAAATAGTTGTCCCATATTAGTTGTCCACATTACTAAATCAAGAGACATTAATTGAATTTTTCCCACATTAGTACCCTTGAAATTAATTCTTTTTGAAAGTATTCACACTTGTATGTAAAGTTCCCAAAAGAAATTTTAAGAAGTGAATTAGTAAAATTACCATCTTATTTATGATTTCTTAATATGCGTGTAAAAAGAAAAATGGTCAACTAATATATGACGGAGGGAGTAAACTATTTATGCTAACGGATTTGAAACCACTTACACCTGTGAAACTTATGTTACTGAATATAGTGGCGAATACAACCGGTACAAAATTCTCTTATGTGAAACTATTGGAATAACAATGCATCACAAAAGTTCCTATGTTCCATCACCAACTAAAATTGGCATAATTGAAACAGAAACTACATAACTTTAAACCCACAAACTTGCTGTCAAACAATTTCAAGAAAAACCCTAACAAACCCAAAAGATTCTTTATAGATGTATATATGCACTTCTCTAACCCTAATAGAATTTTATTTGCCTCCAAAATATGAAAGTAATATATAATAACAACTCTATTTCTTAACAATTGATTATATAAGAAAATAATAATTAACAATTCTATTTCTTACTAAATAATGATATGAAAAAATTAATAAATATTTTTATACAAAAAATCAAATACTTTCTCTAACTTGTTAGACGTTAGTCCAAATAGGACAATCAAGAAAAGCACCATGTTTGAAGATTTGAAGTGAACACTTGGGGTCAACGGAGAGTTCGACAACGTTGATGATAATGAATTTGATGTGAGAGACAACATCAAGGGAGATATCAAATATATGGTAGTGTGTCTTTAAGTAGGCGATGCAACGTGTATTTTTAGGGTTATTTTACGTTCAAAGCCGCAGCAGTACGCTCTTCAGATGCAAGAGTCATTTCTAGCTAGACGATAATCTAAGTCTTTCTACAAACATAGAAGACACATAGTGATATGTTCTAATTATTCTAATTATGGAAGCTAAAAATTCTTCAGAGATTGCTCATGTGTCGGGAAACGATATAATCTATCCAAACATTATATTCATCGAATCATCAAAACAATATAATACTGCATATACGCTACAATGCAACACAATATGATGAGATATGTAACAACCACATCCAAATAATAAATGTGAATTGTTGTTTATTATTACTTGCAAGTTCCTCATTCCAAATATAAAAATTATTTAAATCTCAAAGACTGCTTTGAAGACAAACCTGAGAAACGTGGATAGAAGTTGCTCATATATAGTTACTGCTTCTGAAATTGGCAAGCTTCATACAAAGAACACCCCCCAATGTAATAAGAACTCATATAATCATTGTGTTAATTATATTAAACCCATAACTCATAAGAAAACTCAATAAGAAACAATTACCAGTGCCTCGTTTGCAAGAATTTCTGCAGCTTTGACATTGTACTTGTTTTTCATGGGTTTTCACCTATCCACTTCTATATAAAATCTATAAACAATAACGTTTTAAAATGGGAGAAAAGAAAGTATACCGATTAGGGTTCCTAGGATGGTTATATTTATTTTATCGGCTTCCCATATATTTCAGGAATTGTTAATTTTTTTCCATATATTTATATTATAGGAGTCCTTATTTTAATTAAATAATAAATTGAGAAAAATAGTAAAAAGACAATTTGGTCTATTGCATAGTCTTTTAATGAAGGGCAAAAAGTTCAAACAACATTTATAAGGACCTTCACACTTTTAATAGATTAGAGATTAGAGATTAGAGATTAGAGATTAGAGATTAGAGATTAGAGATTAGAGATAGAGATTAGAGATTAGAGATAGAGATTAGAGATATAAGTAATTCTGGAGAAGTCCTAAAATAGTAATAAGTGGGACTTAAAGGAGCTTAGTTGTCATTTTTTAAACCCCTCAAATAGTAACAAGTGGGACTTTGAGGAGTTTATTTGTAATTTTTGAAAGTTTACCCTAAGCTACTCTCATTCCCATTTTTTATATGTCTTTTAAATATTTTAAGTTGTTAATTATTATGAATTATGATATTTTTTATATCATTTTCAAATAATTATCCCAATTTGTGCAGCACCGATAGAATTTCAAGGCAATCATTTTTTATTATGCCCTTTAAATACTTTAAAATTAATTATTGTAATTTATAGTATTTTTTAACGTAAATTTTAAATAAATATAGGTAATTCTGGAGAAGTCCGCAAATAGTAATAAGTGGGATTTTGAGGAGCTTAGTTATCTTATTAAAATCTCCTCAAATAGTAATAAGTGTGACTTTGAGGAGCTTAGTTGTCATTTTGAAAACTTCTCAAATAAAAATAAGTGAAACTTTAAGGAGCTTAATTGTCATTTTGAAAACTTGACCCGAAGCTCTTCAAACATTCCCTTCTATAATAGAGTAAAATTTGTAGTTTTGTGTGACATTCAGTGATTTCTTATGCGTGCAGGGGCGGCTCTATGCCTTGCCAAATTAGGCACCCGCCTTAGGCCCCCAAATTTGAGGGGCCTCATTTCAATTTGTTTGTCTTTTTTTGGGCATTCGAAAAAAATATTTTTTTTGTTTGGCCAACTTTTTAATATTAACTTTCCACCTGACATGTTTAAGATCATAAGATTAAAGTATATTTTGGTGTATTCTATATACATCTTTAGTTTAAGACTGTAAGATTCAAAAATCTTCTTTACTTTCTTAAACTCCAAACTCCATGTCAAGTCTAATAGGCAAACAAATTGAAACGAAAGGAGTATTATTTGTTAAAAAAGTAAAAAAAAAAATACATAAAAAAAGAGAACTTTGCAACTCAAAATGCTTTTGTAAGAAATATATTAACAACTTTGCATCTTAAAATTTTAGAAGAATAAACTTTGAATTTAAAAAAATATTAATTTCTTTCAAAAGATTAAGGCCTCCGATTTATTTTTGGCTTTAGGCCACCAACGGGCTTGAGCCACCCCTGTATGCGTGGATCCAATATAGTGATATTATTATTGCTAATTTATGTAAGGCTAAATACATCCTCGAGCTCCTAAACTTAGCACAAATTTTCATTTTGGCATCTAAAGTGGACATTGTTCATTTTAAACGCCTAAAACAGCCATCAACTGTGTCATTTTGACACTTTTCGCACCAACTTTTCAAAACACCAGGCGCGTGATTAACACACATTTCCTATGTGGATTGACTGACCATTTAATTCGTGCCATCTCATTTTACTTTTTCATGTCATTATACAACACAAAAACAAATTAAAGAGAAAAAATAAAGGCCAAAATACATGACAAGTGACCAGATAAGTGATGACATGTGCCATTTTTTCAAAATAATTAAAAAAAAGTTTGACAATTTAAAAAAAATTATTTGCAAAGGCACCTTAACACACCCACTCCACCCCACCCCACGACTGTCATCTTCTCCAATCCACCATACCCCTCGATTTTGCAGAAACACCACCCACACCATTTGTCTTCCTCACCATACATCCAAACTCTCACCTTCCCTTATAAAAAACTCATTTCAAGTTTTTTTTTTCTTCAAATTTCTCTTAAAAAGTAAAGAAATGATTGATAAAAAATTGAAGATTATAGATTTCAATTACTATCTTTCTTTAAATTTCTTCATCTAAAATTGATTTTTTAATTTGTTATTATAACTAAAAGTTTTCAAAACAAAGAAATTTGCCCACTAATATAGTTTCACTTCTTATTTTTCCCCAACTTTTAAAAAAAATTGGCTTTTTTCTTCAAATTACTGTCATTTTTTAATCAAACTAAATTGAGGAAGAACATATTTAATGGGAAAATCTCTGATGTTGGAATCCTTTCCTTCGATCGTGGCACTATCGTTTGTATTTCAACATTGAAGGAGCTTTAGTCTGGCTGAAAATGGGGAAGAAGAAGATAAAATAAAAATAAAAATGGGCTAAATTAAGATTGTTATGCGCCATTTAGGAGTGTTCTATACTCACTTTGTTATGTCAGTGAAAGATACCAAAATAACACAGTCAGGTACTAATTTAGGTATTTAAAATAAATAATATTTATTTTAGGTGTTAAAGTGAAAGTTGGTTTTAAATTTAGGAATCTAACGATATGTTTGACTTTTATGTAATATTTGATAATTAATAAATAAAATATTCTTATTAAATCATTTTATGAAAAATATCTAAACGATCTTATTGAAAAATATTAATGCTTGAGTTGCCTAATAGCCTAGCAAAATTCACCGAATAGGAAATTTCATACTCATCAAAGCCAATAAGCTAGTCTAAGTCCGCCCACTTCCTATCCAATTAATGAGTCCATTTATTTTATTTTAATAGGCATTTGGCTATAAAAATTAAATTTTTTGGAATTAGAGTTAAAGTTGGAGTGAAAATTGGAGTTAGAGTTAGAGTTATATTTGGCCATAAAAAAATTTTGAGTTTTTTTTTACTTTTTGTGAGAGAAGTAGGAGTGAAAAAAATGAAAACAAGTAAAACTTTTTCACTTTTCTGGAAAAAAATTCACTTTAGTGAAATAAATTTTATGGTCAAACACCACAAAATTTTAATTTTTTCACTAAAGTGCAATAAATTTTCGGGAAAAAGTAAATTTTTTTTATGGTCAAATGGGTCCTTAGTGAATCAACAATAACAACAATATATCAGTATATTTCTACATAATAGAGTCTAAGGAGGATAAAATATACGCAATTTGTATCACTATTTCAAAAGTGAGATAAAAAAACTATTTTTGATAGATTCTTGGCTCAAGATAAAATACAGTCTAAAAAAAATATAAAAAGGATACAAAAAATAATAAGGACAACACAGTACTACAAGTGGCACAACATATACCACAAGAATCCAAGAACAACAAACCACAAGCGTAGCACTACTATTAGTAAGGACAACAGTCTTACTTATTAGCATGGACAGACTCCGATCTCCTAGCTTTTTACCCTAATTCGTTCCTATCTAAGATTATGTCGGTAAGCTGCAACCGAGCCCTATCTTGTCTAATCACCTCTCCCCAATATTTCTTCGGTCTACCTCTACCTCTCCTGAAATCATCCATAACCAACTTTTCACACCTCCGTTCTAGGGCATCTGTTCATCTTCTCATCACATGTCCGAACCATTTCAATCTTGCTTCCCGTATTTTATCTTCCACAAAAGTCGCTCCCACCTCATCTCGGATATCCCATTTCTAATTCTATCTCTCCTAGTCAACCTACAAATCCTATTTTTATTTTAATAGTACTTAATATTGATTTTAAGTAATATTAGTTGATTTAGATTTGGTGACGTAGACTTCTATTAAGAGACTATATGACAAATATAATTTTGTAAAATCACTATTAAAAAATAAAAGCATGTAAGAAAAGGTGGCATATATAAGCCAAGCTTTTAACAACAATAACATAAGTGAGTCATACTTTTAACATATGACATAAATGAGCCATTTATAATACTTCGATGACATATTTGAACACCTCCCCCCCCCCCCCCCAAAAAAAATAAAAAAATAAAAGGAAGGGAGAAATTATTTACGTCACCACTGTTAAAACAAAAAGAGAGCATCTGGTGCATTAAAACTCCTACTATGCATCGTGTCCAAGAAAGGCCCGACCACAAAAGTCTATTGTACGCAACCTTATTTTATAATTCTACAAAAGACGTTTTCAATGCTTGAACTCGTGACCTTCCAATTACATGACAACAACTTTATCAGTTACTCCAGTGCTTCCTCTCAACAAGAAAAAGACATCTTTGCCCTCTCTACGGCTTATATTCACAAAATAAAAAGAAACAGAAACACAATTTAAAAAGCAGTATTCCATCTTTGCCCTCTCTCTTCTTAAAGAGATTTTTCTGTAAGAGAAATAGAAAGAGACACCAACAATCCACCTTCTATTCTAATACGTAACCTCCACACCTTCTTATCTAAAATCATGTCCTCGTAAAAAGTCCATAAAAATAAAATCACAAAACAAAAACAAAAATATAAAAGGAAAAGAAAAAGACACACAATTTTAGAAAATAGTATTCCATCTTTGTCCTCTCCCCTCCTTATACATCCATTTTCTGTAAGAGAAAAAAAGAAAGAGCCGCCACAAGGTTTAAACTTTGTGGGTTTTAGCTTAAACCCTTTGCTTCAATTCCTCTAAATATACAAAGAAAACAGTTTTCTTGACAAGGGTTTAGTCTTTTTGTGTTTTAGCATAAACCCTTTGCTTCAATTTGTCCAATTTTGAAGAATGGGAAAGAAATCAGGAAAGTTCAAGAAGAAGGAAAACAACTCTTCAAAGAAATCAAGAATTGATTTTTATAATGAAGATGATGATATGATGAATGATGCTATTGATGCCTGTAAAGTTTTTCCCTTTTTATATACTCTATTTAGTATTATTCTTTAATATTATAATTTTTTTTTCTTGTAAGAATTTAGAGAAGTTAGCATAAGGCTGTGTACAATAGACCCTTGTGCTTCGGTTGTTCTCCGGACCCTGCTCATAGCAGGAGTTTTACTGCACCAGACTTCCCTTTTTTAGCATTAGATACAAGAAGATGTATGCAAAAGATGGTTTTTTTTTTTAAGTGAGAAATTTGCTTTTTTGATTACACTGATAGAGGGATTTTGAGTTTTGCAGCTTGATACATTTTTTATACATATTAAGTTTCACTTTTCTTCAAGAATTTAGCAAAGTTAGCATTAGGTACGAAAATCCGCAGACCCCATTTGTGAAATTATACTGATTATGTTGTTGTTGTTGTTGTTTCTGTAGCATTAGATTCAAGAAGATGTATGCAAAAAATGGTTCCTTTTTAGCGAGAAATTTACTTTTTTGAGTACACTGATGGAGGGAGAGGAAAGATTGAGCTAGTATTTTGATTTTATGGTTTCTAATTTTTGAAAAAAGAGCAGCTGACTGGGTTCTTGATACATTATTTTTACTTATTAAGATGATTTTTCATTTTTTTCTTATAAGAATTTTGTAAAGTTAGCATTATGTGAAAACGCCAGACCCCATTTGTGGGATTTCACTGATTATGTTGTTGTTGTAGCATTAGATACAATAAGATAGTTGCAAAAAATGGTTTTGTTTAGTGAGAAATTTACTTTTTTGAGTCCACGGATGAAGGGAGAGTAAAGACTGAGCTAGTGTTTTGAGTTTATGGATTCTAATTTTTTTTTTAAAATGCTTGGTTCTTGATACATACTTAGCGGATTTTTAAATACAAATATATGTTTGAGCCAAATCTATTGGGTTTTGCCGAACCTGTAGGTGAAGCTATAGCTCTGCCCTAAGGGGGAGGGTGTTAGAAAAGAATGCTTTTTTTATCTTAAAAAATTTCTGTTACTGATCTATTTGGTTAATTGTAGTTCATGAAAAGAGAGATATCATTCCACTGAATGTTAATGAAGATTCTGCAGAGTCGGATGAGGATAATGAGCATCCCGTGTATGATCTTAAGGTGATACTAGGTTTTATTTTGCAACTTTTGTATTCATACCGAAGGTTTATAATCTGTAGTAAGTAATTAGAGTACTAATTTGATGTAAATCAAGTCACTAATTGCTCAATGTTGGGGAACTGTTTCCTTTGTATAGGAGGATGAAGATGAAGAGGATGAAGATGACGACTTTGATGATGCTAAACTTACTGGCCTTGGTGCTAAAAGTATGCAATTAGATTCAAACTTGTGATTGCTTTTTGTTATTGCAAAGAAATGCTTTAGCTGAATTGCCTATCCTGTTTCTTTGTTATGAAATTCTTCTCTGATATTTCCCTTTGAATGCTTTTGAAGGCAACATAGAACATAAGGTTGGTTTATATTTATTTTAGGAGTTTCCTCTCCCAGCAAAAGGAAAAGAAAAAGCGAAAAAAAGCAGAAGATGAATATAGCAGCTTTTACTATCTTAACTTCTCATTAAGATTTTGAAAATGCATGTGGGGTGGTGGTGAGAAGTATTAATGCAATTCCTAGTGTTTGATTATTGAAGTAATGCTAATTGGCTCGGAGATTAAATATTAATGGTACACTCGAACTGTTTAATGCTGCACGAAGCACAGTAGGTCTAACCACTAAGTTACTATTTCTACTGTGGCTCCTAAATTTGAGTTTCTCTGAACTGAGCTGCTACACATAGACGGCAGAAGGAAGACTCTTTCCATTCTCATATATTTATGAATTAATAAGCTGATTGGTTTCCTTCCAATTCTGGCTTTTACATTTCTTTTGGTTCTTGATCTCTTAATATTTGCCTCTTATTTGCCATCTTTCCTTGGATCTTCTGTTTGTGGGAGTCTTTTAATATCTAATTTGAGTAACTATTTTTACTTTAGTTGCAAGGACACAGAAATATTTAAAGGCTACTATGGGAGGGGTTGAGGATCAAATGCATGATGAAGCTGAACAGGAGAAAGAAGAGGGGCCTCTGTGGGGAAGTGGAAAGAATATCTATTATCAAAATAAGGAGGTAGCATTTCACCTAATTATTTGCTTAACTTTTATTTTTTTATGACATTATATACGATATAACTGGGTCTAGAAACAACAATGTGATGTCAAAGGAGTATCCTCTCCTACTGTTTCAACAGTACCTGTAACGTAGTTCTTCTATCATGTCGTCATTTGCATGCAAAAGTTGATGTCACTTGAACATTTTTGTTTGCTAGAATGTTGAAGAGTCAAGTGACGAGGACCTTATCGCCGAGGAGGAGGCAGAGGTGTTGAGAATGCAGCAGAAAAAAGCTAAATCCTTATCCGCAGAGGATTTTGGTATTGAAGATGATGATGAACTCACATTTGAGGTGAGAAATTCAATTTCTATACAACGTCATTCGATGATCTTTTCCTATAATTTGAGGTTGGAAGTGGAGTCTATGGGGGTAACATTGCAGGAAATTTTGGCCCAAGGAAAACCTGGATCAGCAGTTTCTGCAGATGGAGAAGCCAAAAATGAAACTGGCACTGTTTATGAGGAAGTGCAGAAGGATCTGAATGCTTTGACAAAAGAAGAGCAAATGGATGTTGTCTATAGGTGAGCTTCTCTGTCTTGCATATGCTAATTTCAGGGAAAAATGTTACATCTTTTAAGTTTTATTGCTTGTCTTTATTGATGGTGTTCTGTGATGTCACCAAGCATCATGATCATATCAGTATAGAAAAAGGAAGGCACATAAGTTTCAATTACTATCATTTTCCATGATTCTTGCTAGCATCTTTTATTAAGTTTGAATTTAAATAGATATCAGTACGTTCTCAATAATCGAGAAAACAAATTGAAGAGAAAAAGGGGGGTGATGAACTAAGGTTTCGTACTGAACAGTATGTGCTTAATTTTACCGCTAAAGGTTGTGGAAGTTGACAACAACAACATACCTAGTGTAGTCCTACAAGTGAGGTCTGGGGAGGGTAGGATGTACATAGACCTTACCCCCCTACCTTTGTTGTGGAAGTTGACAAAGAACAAAAACTCTTATGTGTTGTTCAGTTCAGACTCCAATAATGACAATGATATTTGAAGACCCATTTCTGCAATATCCTCAATTTCACCCTTTAAAAATGGATCATGGTATGTATTGTGGCAGAGGTTTCAGTAGGAAGTTCCGATAGTTAGCAGCTATTCCTGTTAGATGTCTGATCTGCATGGGGATGGCGGACTTGACGATATCGAACACCATACTAAGCAAAGAAGCTTACTCATGAAGATAAGGAGATTGGATCTCAGCGACACATTTTTGGTTATACGTTATGGGGGAGTCGTGATTGTGCAAAGTAAGAAAGCCAGAAGGTGCATGCCTTGTGTCACATTGTTATCAATTGGTTCACGTTTTTTATGAGGAAGTTGATATATGTCTAGGAAGTGCAATTTCTAATTCAGGCGCAAAGTGGTAGGACAAGAGTGTGTGTACCTTAGAATGGCAGAAGATCGTGAGAAGTGGTTCACTGGATGTTTGTAACCTCTGCATCTATTTTCTTACATGTGCCTCATAAACTCTTGTTTGTATTAAGACCATGTAGAACAAGGAGAAAAATAGGCTTGTGGGTAGCAATTGAGTCACAAGATCGAGATGCTGTTAAGTATTCAAGGATAGTTGTCTCAGGTTCAAACTCCAACGGAGCCAAAAACACTAGGTAATTTGATTTCTTCCAACCCAATACCTATGTTGGCGGGAGGTAGCATGTACCCTGTGAAATTGATGGAAGTGCGCACAAGCTGGCCACACTTAATTTAAAAAAAAATACTCAAAAGGTAGCTAGCTATAAGGAGGCATGGGAGTCAGGGAGCTACTTCAGAGGTGTTGATATGTTCACTTCAACAAGGGAGAACAAAATGGAGGTTTCACAAGATCTGAGATTCACTCTGGAGTTCAGTCCATGATGCTTAGTACCAAAGTTAGCCCCCGGACGAGATCATTAAATATGTAGTTAGCCCCCTGTCCGAATTTATTGTACAGAGTCAGAAATGTTCAATTGAATGTCCATTCGTCACGGCATAGTGGCCTTCTTTTATGGCATTCTACATCGCATGCCTGCGATTAATTAGACTCAAAAGTTAGAATCTTCGATGTGCATGTCTGCTTCTACTGTTATTGGCTAGATATTATCTGTTAGGTTGCGAACATTTATTTCTGCAGGTTAGATTATGCTTCTGACTCATTTCTCAAAAAATTACAAAAAGGTTATGCTGCTGACTCTATGATCTTCTTATGATAACAGTTCTGCACCTGAATTGGTTGGTTTGCTGTCTGAGCTTGGTGAAGCGCTTGAGCAGCTCGATAACAAAGTTAATCCCCTACTCAACAAGGTATGTGCTTTGTGAAATACCACTAACTACAGGTCGGTCATTATTATGCTATACAGACCTTAGGCTGCTGTAGAAGATACTTGTCCTAGTGCTTCTCGCCAAATGCCAAATTGTATTTACAGTGTGAAATCCACATTTACACATTTTAGACGTGCTTGGCTGTGGTTCCCTTCAACAGTTTTGGGGTTTTCGGTCAAAATCTTTATAGTTAGTTAAATGGGATATATTGCTGACAAGTATAGTTAAAAGTTAACACAGTGAGAGTTGACTCATATAACGATGGAACTAGCTGCTCTCCTAGTTAGAACTGAATGCAGTTTTTGGTAAGATAGTTTGATCTTGGAATGATATTGCACCTGTCAGCATTTAACTTCCATTTTTCTCTATTCAGATTAATGGAAAGAGTATGATAAAAGGCGGGATGCACTACATTGAGGTGAAGAAGCTGCTTCTGCTGTCATATTGCCAAGCTATCAGTTTCTACCTCCTCCTCAAATCTGAGGGGCAACCAGTGCGTGATCATCCAGTCATTTCACGCCTTGTGGAGATCAAGAATCTGTTGAATAAGGTTATAACTCTTATCTTAGGATTCAAACAACGAAACATGACCAGATTTCTGCTTGCCAGTTTCTGTTAATTCTGTTAATGATGGCATTATTTGATGGAAAATCAATCACTTGATTATGTGATCTGGAATCTGGTTATGCATAATTGATGAGATAAGACTGCTTTATTTAATCCTTGAGATATATGCTAAGCAAAGTGCAGTCACATACACATGTTGAAAACATTTACTTGCCTGACCACCTCATGTGGTAATATCAGTAGACTTGCAATATAAAGGTACCATTAGCTGTTAAAAATGGAAATGATCAACACAAACTATAATTAGTGTAGGTAATTAGCTATGGAAAAAGTTAAGAGGTCACTTTATTATCTAGGTGCTACTTATAAAAAAGATATATGTTTGATAAGGTTCCAATTCTCTAACACACCCTCCTTGTAAAGTTGTATGGTACTCTGTCTGCATCTGGGCTGTTCTTCTTTAGTTTAGTGTAAAGAACATCTTAGCGCTAATCTCAACTTGTTTATTTGTCCATCGGCAGCTTCTTCCTCTCTTTCCTTTTTTCTATCTTACAGAACTTGACGAAGTTAGATCCAACATCCAAGTGCTTTTCCGTTACTGAATTTTGCGGTGTGAAATCATTTAAGTGTAAATTTCATCACAAAGATAAACTTTATTTTTAGCACCCAAGGGTGTGGCCTAGTGGTTCAATGAAGTGGGTTGAGCACCATGAAGTATCAAGTTCAATTCCCAACAGAGACAAACACTAGGTGATTTCTTCCCGTTTGTGCTAGCCTTGGTGGACAGAGTTGCTTGGTACCTGTTGTTGGTGGGAGGTGGCAGATATCACGTAGAATTAGTCGAGGTGCGCGCAAGCTGGCCCGGACACCACGGTTATTTAAAAAAAGCTTTATTTTGTTTTTCATGATATTTATTTAAATTCTATTAGTATAAATAAACGAACAAACTTAATTAATGGAGTTTGGGCAAAACCTACAAGGACTATACATCAATCCTTCTACACAGTAATTGCTTAATCATCTATACATCCTGGATATTATGTATGCACCAAATATCTATCTGTCAATCGATCAATCAACAACACCTCAATTCCAACCTAGTTGAGGACTTGAGGTCTAGTATATGAATTCTCTGTATTGAGTCTGCGATATTGGTCCACTTCATTCCCAGACATACAAAAATTGAACCTCGATCTGCAGTTCAAACAACTCTTTTCCACTAAATTAGAAGCTCTATGATGTCTTTCTCACCTTGTAGCCCACATGACTGCATGTGAATAAATTCCTATGGTTTCCTTCCTGCCCCTTTATTATCTGTTCTCCCAAAAGAGATTCAGCACTAAGTTCCACACTGCTGTCAGTTTTTCACAAGCTTTCAATGTGACAACTTCCATTTTCTCTGAAGATCCATCGCCCATTGGTGCCTCCACAAATATTCAGTTCTTACAAATGGATTAATTCTCTTTGGTGTTCTGCTGTTCTGGAGAATATGGAAAGGAAAACCCCTTTTTTCCTATTCTGCAGTTATTGCTACCACCCCCAACTGGAACACACTCCTTCCTTTTTCTTTAATGTTGTTTTTCAAAAAGTTAAATCCTTAGTTTCCTACTCTTGCCTCTTTTTTTTTTTTTAAAATCTTTTCTTAGCTTATAACAGTGAGCTATAGTGAGAAAAACAAAATAAATAAAGAAAAGAGGGAAGTCATAGCTGGATCAGCTTGTGCGCACCTCGACTAACTCCACGGATACGTTCTACCTCCCATGAGCACAAGTACTGGGTGGCTGTCACGACCCAAACCCGTCGTGAGTGGCACCCACACTACTCACCTGGTGGGAGAACCAATAAACCCAATCGTCATCTTAAGGTTCACACTTAAATGAGAGTAAGCTAACTAATCCAGCAATAATAATCCAACTAGCATAAAAACGTAAGTACAACTGAAGCGGAAAAATTGTACTTAACATAACAACGGACTCGAAAGTCGTCTGTACCAAAACATCTAAGAATATCAAGAGAGGGGATGCAACCTCAAAAACGAAACGAAAGTAACAAGTCCAAACAAAGGACACTGTCTAAATAGGAGAGATCTCACGGTAGCTCGGAAATGCTGCTCACCCTGAAATCCGGAATCGACTGCTGAAATCACAAGCAAGGTCTCGATGAATCCGCTGGAATATGTGCTGCACTCACAGAAGTAAATGCAGGTGTAGTATCAGTACTCAAATAAACCACAGTGTACTGGCAGGATCATTTGAATAACCCAAGATGGAAATATGGACATTTAACCAAAATGCAGTACCATTAGCTAACACATGCTTACACATCAAACATACAACGTATATGTACAAGTAGCACTCAAGAGACAAGCCAACAAGTCAACAAGTGTCATTTAGTCAATAATATGCAACTCATTCCAAGACAACCAAATAAGGACAAACACAACAATACAAATCCTCCGGTTCATTCAAGGAACCGTCATACTAATACATACCTTGAAAACCCGTACATACATGCTAAGGGTTATATACCCACCCTCTAGCTATGACCTGCAGGGGACAATTACCGTCCATGTACTAAACCCAAACATGAATGTCTGTAACCCTTAATTCGAATAACCTGTGAGAACGTCTCAAATGTCAAAACACTCCACAATATACAATATAGAAGGCCAAGTCATAAAACAAGTAAACATTTCAATGACCAAGCACACCATACGGATTAACCAATCACACTACAGAGTAGTTAATATGCACACATAACACAAGATGGATTAAATACACCCCATCACCTACCTCGAACCAAGCTTGCACAACTCTAAACCTGAGCTTTGCCTTTCCATGCCCTTTCCGCTTGCTCGTGGTCTAAAACATGCATACAAACATTGCATTAACGAAATGACCTAACATGGTGAGGGTTATTAGCCACTCCCAACCCCCTAAGGTCAGTTCATAATCATTCCTTTACCGTTCTAGGGCTATTTCCCCCGTAATTCACCTAAAACTACCAATTTCATGGAATGATTGGTGAATTAACAAAATGCGAGGCCAATTTCATGGTTAATAAACAAAACCCATTAACCTAAGTCTCGATTTCACCCTTGCACCAGCAAAACATACCAAAATCTGCCCTAAAACCCTCCCCAAATTTCTTAACTTAGGCCTTCTAATGATCAAGAAGTAATTACAAGTTAAAGGGAGTGAATCCTTTACCTTAACGAAGTTAAACAGAGGTAAACCGGTGATTTTTGCCCTAAATCGCCTTCCTCTTGCCCCAAAACAAGTTTATGAAATAATAAACTGTTTTCGGGTTTTTACCCTTTAATCTGCGGTTGTTATCGCTATAGCGGTCGGCCTTGACCGCTTTTGACCATCGCTATAGCGGTGTCGACGGGACAGAATGTCCGTCTTCACCCAAAAATCCCACTTTTTACAACACACCTTGATCCTGGGACATTCCGAACAAAGCCCTTTACGCTAAGGTCAATTCTGAGAGTTCTACTAACCCCCGTAAAATCCTACGGGTTGCTTGTCGCCTTAGCTAACTAGAAATCAACGCCGTTCCCGCCAAGCCGGTCTAAATTATTCCCAGATTTTCCAAGACTACCCCTCGCCCGAAACGAAGAGAAACTAGCCTAGTCTGAAATTTGTAACTTCCAACCGGAAGTAATTTAGACACGAAATTTGGAACGTAAGACTTTTACATAACGACCAAGAGGGTCGTTACAGTGACTCTCTGTCTACATGGCTTAGACAGATAAGAAGAAATCACCTATTGTTTTTGCCTCCATGGGGATTTGAACTTGAGACCTCATGGTTCTCAATCCACTTCATTGACCACTATGTGACACCCATGGGTGCCTATTGCATAGTTCTTCTCAAGTGAATACCCCATAAAATAGTAGCCTTCTTCTTAATTTATTTGATAGACTTAATCTGTCTGTCTAGCATAGCTAGCTAAACTCATTTGTCAAATAAGTTAAATGCGGGGACTTCCGTGGAAGGATTCTTTTTATTCTTGAATCATGTTTTCTTGAGTCCTGGAGAATTTGAAGTGGAAAATGGAAATAATATGTTAACTTATCATAACCTAACATATCAAATTTGTCAATCATGTACTGAATTAAAACTCTTAGATTGTTTAGATGCTAAATAGTTGTTAAGTCCTTCCTTGTTCTTTTGGTTATTCGATTCTTGCTAGCTTCAATGCTTATACCCTGCTCCTCTTTTCCTATCTTTCTAGCGTTGACAAATTAATTTATGCAGATGAAAGAACTTGATCGATATCTTCCTTCTAATCTAGAAGACTTGCTGGACAAAAATGTTGAAAGTGTAACTGGTGTAAAGTTGGCCGGAAGGAACTTGTATTCTGAACCTCTCCCCGATAGTCACAAGCCTTCTGTTGCATCAGCTGATATTCAAGAAACAGAGGTAATTTCCAGTTAATTCATCTTATTTTGTTGCTCAAGCATCCTTGTTTTCCTTCTTTTATTTGGGCTGATTCTGAATGAAAACCTTTTGTTAATTTATTACGCAACTATGTAAAATTTAGTCTAATTTTTCCCATTGTTCTAGCCTCATGAAGCTAAGTTGGTGGAGGCAAATGGTTTAAAGAGTCAACGGAAAACCGAATCAAAACGCAAACGTCAGGTAAATGGCGTATATATCTAAGTACACCTCTGTTTTGCTTATCAACCATCAGCAGGGGAGTCTACTGTCACTGTTACAATAATAATTAAGTGTCACCAGTCTACTGCTAATGTCATTGTCATTTTGATTCCTAGCAACTCTTTCACCCGTGTTCCTATCTGTTGCAAGATCACCAGGTCTCTTCTCTTACCAGTAAGATGTAGATCAAATTAACTAATATTAAGGAATTGTGGCAGGATGATCAAGTTGGTATCCAAAGCATGGAAATGTTAAAAGTGAGAGCTTCCCTTGAGGAAAAATTGAAGCAGACAGGTGTCTTGAGTTCCATTGCACGAAAACATGAAAAACAAAACAAGCGCTCGCGACTACGGAATGGGTACCAATTTGCTTCACAATTTATTGCTCCATCTGCCTATTCTATTAATCTACATAACTTAATGCAAAAATGAAATCACTGATGGGAAGTTTAATGAATTATATGCAGGCTGTTGGCAACTCCTGATGATTTTGATGATGATGCCATGGGTGCTGGAGATGATCGTGAGATACGAAGTTTAAACAAACTGTCTAGGCTTCTAACTCCTCAAGTAGCGAGATCCAAGGTGTGGATCACAAATGCTTTAACTCTATCTTCCACTTTGTTGGTTTTGTAAATAAATATCCTGTCTTTTATGTGAGTGTATGCAACTGCATTGAGATTGATTCTCTGTTCTTATGGAATTTGACAGTCTTTTCAACTTATGTCTCTGTAGATAGCTATCTTTCGCTATAGAGTTCCCCCCTTTTCCTTTATTGGTGGTCACTCTAATTGTTTTCCCTTATTCCTTCTTGCCTCTTATATAGCAATTCCCAAGTATTTGAAAAAAGAAGAAGAAACCTTCTTTGACCTTGATATTATAAATGGCCAATTGGTTTGTGATGGAGGTAGTATATCTTTGCATGTATTTCAAAAATATTACACCTTTAGATATCGCAATTGAATATAGTCGTAATTTGTGTTATTTGAGTCGTATTCAGCTTCATTTTCACTGGATGCTATTGTTAAGTTTTTAGTTCTCCACTGTGCTTATCAGAGTGAAGACAACTGTGTTTCTACTGTTTGATGTCACAGTTTTCTAATTTGTGAAAATTAGGATTATTTTGAAAGACTTCATGTTGGTCACATGTTGTGTTTAGTTGCTCTTCATCTTTGAGTTCCAAAAATCTTGATATACCCTTTCACAAATATCTGTATTACGAGATCGAAGATACACAGTGTGGTTGAATAATTGTATTATGATGAGTATTATTTTCTTGGAAGGTAATTTCTGGTGATGATGATTTACCAAAACGAGATGACATTGGAGAAAGGAGAAGAAAGCATGAACTGAGAGTTCTAGCCGGAGCTGGAGTTGAACCTTCTGATGATGTTGTCAAAGATGAGCCTGGTGACCATGCAAGCGATGATGTTGCTACCTCTGATGATAGTGAAATGGACCCGGATATGGAATTCTACAGAGAAGTCGAAAAAAAACATTCAGCTAAGCTTGCTGCTAAAGAAAAGATGTATTCCAGGTCAGACTCAATATTGTTTTAAGATTGTTAAAGCAAAGCTCATTCAAGCATTCTAAACTACTTTCACGTGAAAGGTTCCGAGGATGCCCCATTAGTATGGATTATTATGTATTATCCTTCCTAAGTCCTGCATTTGCTTCTCTAGTTCAACAACGTCCCGTTTCTTATCTGTTTGGCTATTTCCTATTAGTGCATAAACCCAAAAACCCACATGCATTTTGCTCGCTTCGATTCACTTAATTCACAATAATTTTCCACTGTAGATCCCCAGCTATGCCGTTAATGCCAGAAACGCTTGTGGATGGGAAGCGCCAGATAAATTATGCGGTATGACATATTAGCTTTTGCTGCCAGTTGCAATCATGACGTCCCTTTTTTTTTTGTTTCACTAAAATCGTGTTTCTTGATTTTCTAGATGGAGAAAAACAGGGGCCTTACTCGTAATCGTAAGAAGCAAGATAAAAATCCAAGGAAGAAATACAGGGTAAGTGGCTAAAGCAAGATTTCTTGTGCTTGAAAGAACCAGGTTCCTGATATAACAATGTTAACAAACACCGTCTTTATCTCTCTCAGGGGAAACATGAGAAGGCTCAGCAACGTAGGGCAGGACAAGTTCAGAAAATGAAGAAACCAAGTGGTCCTTATGGTGGAGAAACTACAGGAATTAATGCTGGTATTAGTCGAAGTATCCGATTTAAGGGATAGGTTCTTGGCTCGCCCAAAGAGCTTTGGTCTAGTGGTAAGAGCTCATCACGTGATGTGTGGGTTAGGCACACGTGCTGAGTTTATATACTTCCACAGGCAAAACCTTAGTATTTAAGTGGAGAAAGGTAGAGCGGTGTACCCATTATTCACCGAGTTCCAAACCTCGTGTCACACTGGCCCTCGAGTTTCGAACCTTGCGTCACGAGATGGTTTTTTAGGAAGTCCTCTTTTTGTGGTTAAAATTAGTTTTTTTCTTCCTTCCAATTTTGTCCTCCTTGGAAGAGGGGAGTGGAACGGCATGTATAAGATGAATGTGAACCGATTCTGTTTCTTTATATATAAGCGTTTTTACACATGAACAAGGTCATAGTAGGTGCCTCGTGGAATTAGTCGAGGTGTGTCTAAGTTGGTCCGAGTATCACGGTTATTGAAAAAAATGAGCAAGATATCGATTTTGCATATGAAAGTCTTTCGGATTTTTTGCATTTGTTACTACGAGCGTGCAATTTTTTGAGATTTAGGAGCTGTTTGGACATAGTAAAGTTTCCTTTTTTATCGACAAAATTTTGAAATATTGTTTGGTCATACGCTGAAATGCGTTTTTGGTTAACGTTTGAAGATAGGAGTTTTCCAAATTCAAGTTTACAAAAGTGTGTATGAAAAATACTTACTCAAAAAACTTCAGTTAATTACGAAAGAAAAGATTCACTAAGCGAGTTAATATCTCAAATGATCAATCAATTAAGGAGTTTTATCTCAGAAAGTCGCTAAAAATCACTCAACTATAACTTAATTATAAAGTTGCTTAATTTTGATTTTTACTTCAAAAGTCACTAAACTATAAATGTCTTACTCATTTAACCTATTTAATTATTATTTTATTATTAAAATTTGCTTACATAAAATTTTTATCAAAATTCTAAAAATAAAAAGATATCCATTTAAATCATTTCATGATCCGACCTGCAAAAAATTTAATAGAAAGTGAGGCATGTCAACAGAGTATGTAACTTCATCGAAGGTATGTTAATCCCCCCATTTCAACGAATATGTTACTGCACTTCAGCAACACAACTACGAAGTTTCAAATAAATTATTCTAATTATTTGATATATATTGAGCAAAAGAAGTTAATGTGGATACAATTATAATTAAATATCATTAAAATATGAAAATTCATATTGGTCGTGTACTTTTTCTCCATAAAAAAACCTCACTAACAATTCATTTCATCGACTCTATAACAGAACCGAAAATAGATATGATCTTAGTCTAAAATATTAATCTATTATACGTAATCTTATCTTATATTTCTAGAAGAGACTTTTGCTACATCAACATAACTAATACTCCCTACCTTAAGAGACTCTAGAAAATGTTATTTCCAACACACCCTCAACAAATGAACGAGGTTAGTCAATTGTTACATTTGTTGGAACCGCAACTTGATACTCTCTTCGTTCCATTCTATGTGGCATACTTTAGATTAAATAATCTTGGTACAGTTGCATCGGCCCAAATCCTGCCAAGAGACCAGTATCAAAGTGGAAAAGATATAGTAGTATTTTGATTTTAAAAAGAAAATGAATCAATCATAAACAGCAACAACAATGTAAAAAACTAGAGGTTCACATGATTCTTTAATTATTGTCAAGCACATAAGAGATTGACAAAAGAACAGCTTAGCAAGTAACTATTGGTAAAAAGGAAATACATGTCTTTAGAATTATACGAGAACATGTTATATTACTTCAAATGACAAAGATTGAGGGACTTGTCACTTAAGGCACAGGCTGGAGCCATACGCCATACGAAATTAAGCTAATACGTAAGTGGAGGAGTAGAGGGACGGATCCATTATCCACGAGTTTTGAAGGCTGCATTGATCCTAAGGTCGGCCCTTGACAGATTTCTCGGTCATAAAAAATAAGTATTCTATTGCGGTAATTTGATGATTGTCATAGAGATGCAAATGTTAAGGTGGATATACACTTGTACTCCCTCCGTTCATTTTTACTTGTTCACAATGGCTTTTGCATTCCCCTTAAGAAATAACAAGTGGAGTGCATATTTTAGCATAATACCTATATTCATGTTGTATAGTTTCAATGTATTTTGAAACTTATCACATTTAGTTGAGTGCAGCACACATGGATAATAAAACGAAAGAATGTCACTTGAGATTATAAGACTGTCCTAGCAGATCTTCAAATGCACCGATCTGTAGGAGTGATACTTTGATGATTGTTGCGCTAAAATGGGACTAAATAGACGTAAAACTATAGGAAATAAAGTTGTTTCTCTCCAGGATTACATGCAAGTTTAGCTCTAAGAACAGAACAAATGAAAGTAAAGAATCCATATGAAGGATAAAACAAGTATGTGTGATTAAGACTTAAATCTTATTTAGGTTTGGTATGTGTCAAGAATCTGTCTAGTTTCGTTAGAGATTAGTACGTCACTATATATTGGGGTAAGTGTGAAATTTGGAGAATATCTCGTCGGAAAGAGCACTAAATATGTCTTTGAGTAATGGGTGATTTGTGTACGTAATGTGCCCCAATTTGAGGGGGGAATAGAGATAGAGGATTCATATATCCATCCTCAAGTAGTTTGATAGACATAGTTGATTGATTTTTGATTTTTTTATTATTCAAGAAAGTCAACTTCTCCTTTAATCAATCCAGTTATTCTGGGGTAAGGGACAAGATAGTATAGTAGACAGTATATTGACAGCAATATGTTAACCTTTACCTCGTCAGGGCAGGGTTTTCATCAAGACAACAAAGTTACCAACAACAAGTAACAAAAGCATATACTTTCATGACAGATTTGGAAGGCGATACTAGAGGGAAGGAACAATATATAGAGTACGGATATTGACATGAATAATATGTGAACCCTTACCTCCTCTTCCGGGGATCGACAAAAGCAAATAGAAAGCCAGCAACACCAGCAGAAACAAATAACTTTGTATGACCATATTCTACAAATTAAAGGACAAAGAAAGATACATATAAGACTTTTATACTTAATATAAGGGGTAGAATTTACTCTCAACAAGAATATCCAACAGGGATTCAGAGTGTTGACCAGCTTCCCGCTTGTATCCCCTACACAACACAAGAAACGAATGAATAATACAACAACATAACCAGTATATTCTCACTATATATGTGGGGTCTAGGGCTACCCGTGAAACGCTACAACTACTAGCCCCCATCCTACTAACCTTCTACCCTAGTACGTGTCCTCCACATCTTCCTATCTAGAGTCATGTCCTCAGTAAGCTGTAACTCCTCCATGTTATGTCTAAGCACCTCCCTCCAATATTAGCGATAAAAATAGGATGGATCTATAGACGCGTGCATGCGTACCTTATTAGTGTTGGCGAATGCGCATGGCGAGTCCAAGCAAAGGCGGACGTCCCAGCAAAGCCCTAGCTGCCACTGTAGCAGATTTCCTACATGCAATCTACTAGTATTAACAACAACAACAACATGAACGTACGCAAACATTATTTCTACCTTTGCACAAAAATCTAATATCAGTAAATAAGAAAAATAACCAAATTACCGGAAAGACATGGTTGTCGATCACTATCAAGATTCTGCAAAAACAAAACAAAAATTAAAATCAATGTGTTTTAATTTACTCGAAATCAGGATTAAGGTTTTGCTAAAAGAGAGAGAGCGGAACTTTACTATTTGATTTCTGGCCTGTTTGGTCGATCGTATATTTTGCCAAAAGATTTTAATTTTTTTTTTCCACAAGTGATTATTTTAAAAAGGAAAAAGTATCAAAAATATTTTTCTACTTTCAAAAATTGACTAATTTGATCATCTGTCATACTATTTGGCCATATTTAACCTTGTCGTTAATAAAGTTGTCATCTATACCCATATAGAAAAGTCCAAATTGGCTGAAAATACCCGAATTTGAAAGAAAAAAAAGGAAAAAGTACACAAAATAAATTAAAAAACTAAAGTATTTGCACCTACATACCTCCTCCCTTAATAACTCTAATTATATCCAATCAGCACAAAAGAATTACGTCGCGTACCCCCTTCCTTTTAAAGCTCACTTTCCACGGTAAAATCAATTTCGACGCCACTTTTTCTTCTTCCAGCTTTCCCTGCCAATTCCTATTTCTAACCATCACATAGAACTCCTAATTAAACCTCCTTAAATCCAATCCAAAAATATCAACCAAATCTCTCTCTCAATGGCTTTGAGAATTCATCTTTTTTACCCAAATCGTTTCCCTTCATAATCCCCAAAATCCAAAACCAATTAGATCCCTTCTGCATATACCTCTAAAATTCCCCCAAGTTTCAAAAACTCTCATGCACCAATAACGATGACATTAGCGATTTAGAACTGGCCTTAGATTTTGCAACGGAGGTCGAAAAGATGAACACCCAGATGTTACAGAAAGAGGAAGCATTGAAGAAAAGCAAAGAGCTTTTATTCGTGGAGTTCTGTAACTATACAGGCTTGAAATCAGAGGAAATGAAGAAGAAATGGAAGAAATTTAGTGAAGAGGAAAAATGGGCTATGATTAAAAGTTTTGTTTTAGAATGGGGTGCCCATTTTCATCCATTGTCTGCCCATGGTGATATCTGAGAAGCACCTCATTGAAGGATTGAAGTAGTCCTCCATGATACAATCATAGTATATCGATATAATATGATGTTATCATGGAGGATTGAAGAGTGTCTCATCGAAGGATAATATCATGTCAATATATAGATATACTGTGATGGTATCATGAAGGTCTCACTGAAGAATTGAAGCAGACATCAATGATACAATGACAATATATATATAGATATACTGCTATGGTATCATTAAAGACTGAAGCAAATCCCAATGATACCGTGTCAGTATATATACTGTGATGGTATCATGGAGGTCTGGCTGAAGGATTGAAGTAGACATCAATGATACAATGACGGTATATAGATATACTGTGATGGTGTCATGGAGGTCCCACTAAAAATTGAAGCACACAACAATGATACCATGACAGTATATTGATATATTGTTATGGTATCATAACAGACTGAAGCAAACCTCAATGATACCATGTCAGTAGACATATACTGTGATGGTATCATGGAGGTCTGACTGACGGATTGAAGTAGACATCAATGATACCATGACGGTATATAGATATACTGTTATGGTATCATTACGGATTGAAACAAACCTCAATGATACCATGTCAGTATACATATATTGTGATGGTATCATGGAGGTCTGACTAAAGGAATGAAGCAAACCTCAATGATACCATGTCAGTATATATATACTGTGATGGTATCATGGAGGTCTGACTGAAGGATTGAAGTAGACATCAATGATACCATGACGGTATATAGATATATCGTGATGGTATCATGGAGGTCCTACTAAGGATTGAAGCAGACATCAATGATATCATGACAATATATTAATTTATTGTTATGGTATCATTACGGACTGAAGCAAACCTCAATGATACCATGATAGTAGGTAGATATACTGTGATGGTATCATAACGGATTGAAGCAAATGAAAAAAAAAGAACAAAAGAGAATCAAATAAAATTACAAAAGAAAAGAAATAAATGAAATAAAAAAAAGGACCGAAAATATGAAATTAGTTTGTGGTGAAAAAATAAAGAATATTATGATTTGAAAAAAAATTGAATGAAAAAGGAGAAAAAATAAAAAATAAAGAAATTAAAAAAAAGAAGGAAAGTAACAAGAAACAAAAAAATTGAAAAACAAAGAGAAAATAAAAAAACAAAAAAAATAAAAGGAATCAATAAAGGAAAAAAAGAGAAAAATAAAAGCAGTAAAAAAAGCAAAAAAAAGTAGAGAAAAAAAAAATAAAGAATAAAGAAATAAACGAAAAAAAGAAAAAGAAAGGAAGAAATTGAAAAACAAATAAAAAATAAAAAATGCAAAAACAAAAGGAACCAATAAAGAAAAAAAATAGAAAAATAAAGGCAAGGAAAAAAGAAGTAGAGAAAAAAAAGAAGAAAAAAGAAGAAAAGGAGTATATAAAATAAAAATTGAGTTTGAATTAAATTATAATGTAAAAAAGAAAATAAAGAGTAAAATAATTTTACGAACAAATTAAATGACAAAGAAGCATAAAAAAAGGAAATGAGAAAATAAAAAGCAAAAAAAGCAAAAATGTAGAGAAGTAAAAAGGAGATAAATAACTAAAACTATAAGAGAAAAGGATATTTTATGTAATTAATTAGGAGGACATTTTATGTAAGAGGGCATTTAGTTATAAATAGTTTGCTCCTATGGAACATGAATATACTTTCCCCCAAAAAACTCACCGCCCTTAATCTAACCCGCCCCGACCCATCTAACTAAGAAAACTCAAAACAAATATACTCCCTCCTACATGTATTCTCCATTGTTGTATATATATGGGATGCACAGGGGAGGTTAGGAGGAAAGGCCAAGAAACAATCTCCTTTTTTGCTATGTTCTTCACTTTTTTCTTCGTGTTGTAAATCCCATAAACCTCTTTAGAAGAGAAAGAAAATAGGAAAGGGGTCTGATTTAGAGGCATATGAATAGTGAATATAAATAGTTTTCATAATCAAATTCACAATCCACAAATTGCAAACAAACTAGTGCAAGAAAATATGAACCAAAAGATAGCGCTGCGTATCGATCGATTCGATTCGGTATGAAAGTTATCGGTTTGTAGATATGTTAAAATATTATAATGTTGGGAACGATGTTAAAAACTCAATAATAATATTATTTATTATTAACAAAATAATACTGATAAATTATAGCAATAATATAATTACTTATTAGCAAAATAAGTATACTAAATATTTGATATATTATTATAGTAATATTTTAAATGATATATAAAGTATACTTTAGTCGTACTGAGCACTGTCCTAACAAACTATTTCAGAAGCATAAAATATTTCTCCAAAATTAAATAAGTGTTTCCTAATTAAATAGTAAAGAGAGAATACAAGAATCAGTAAAATTATTAATACAAATACCAATAATAAATAGAGAATATAAGAATCAGCAAAATTTTTAATATAAATACCAACAAATTAAACTAGAGGATTAATATAAATATAAAAAAAATCATTAGTTGAATGAAATAAAAGAAAGGCAGAGAATGTGAGGGAGAGACTGAATGAAGAAAGATAATTGGGTGTTGTATTGTTGGGTTATATTTTGCTGAACAAAAGGATGTCTATTTATAGGCATGCGAATTGTGTTCAAGCTTTGACAAGTGTCAAGAAATTACTTCCTTCGTTCCGTTTTATCTGATCCTTATATTAAAAGTAGTTTTTAAAAATTACTTGTTCAATTTATGAAATCAAGAGAATTTTGTTATATTTTTTTTCTTTCTATCCTTAGTATTAATTAGTGTTTTAAAAGGTAGAGTCCGAACTCGCCCTGGGGCGGGGCACTGGCAAAACATCTTGGGGCTCATGTGTGAGACTTAGTTCTGTGAGGCTTACGCCCTAAGCGCCCGACTGTACGTCCTGAACACGCCTAACACCCAACGTCCGGGATTCACCTGATAGTTCTTACACAAATTGTGTCAAATTCCTTAGTCAACGTTATAAATGAATGATTCTTCGTAGTTTTTTTCATATGTTGAAATAAGAAAATTAAGAGTAACTAGCTTATTTACTAATTGAGAATATCGTGAGGGTGAATATGACTCTACATTTCTGTTTAAAATACACATCCGAATTTTATATTTTCACTTGTCATTAATCAATATGTTTTTGTCCTATATTTCAAAACTATCATATTTTATTTTGTTATTTGAAAATATTTTGTTTTTATTCATGAAAGAGTTGATATTCTAATTATAATATTAACAGTTTATTGATTATCTCTTTTAGAGAGGTAAATTGCATAGTATGATATTCATATATTTTACGAAATTGTGATTCTCTTATTATTTGTAAGTTAAGATATTAGAGTTGATTTGTATCACATAATAGTTTTTATATCATTGCACTATTTCTAGTTATAAATGATGTTAAAAATTTTATTTTCTATGAGTTTTTTAATCGTGTTTTAAAAATTTTAAAATTAATAATGTATTTTTGTATAATTTTATGTTATTATATTATTTTTATTATTATAAGTTATAAATTAAAGATTCATGGGACTTACGCCCCATGTCTCGGGGCTTACGTCTCGCCTTTTGCTATGTAAAACGTCTCGCCTCACACCCACATCTTTTAAAACACTGATATTAATAACAACATAAAGTAATAATAGTCAAATTTAGAGTTCCAAGTATCATTAATAAGGTTAATTTAGTAAAATACATCCTTGATTAAAGTTTTCTTAAGGAGTGTGCCAAGTCAACAATGGAACAAATGGAGTAATATGTTCCTGCTGTTTTATCACTTGTCATCTTCTGAAGTAAAAATAACTTCTCAAATACACCTCTTATTTGACTTTTAAAATAAGCTGTCTATTTAGCTTCTCTAATACATTTGCACATTTGACTTTCAAATACACTATAAATAGTTTTTTAAAATAAAATAATATCTTACCTACCTAAAGAATCGTTAAAGATATCGATTAATCAGCTATCGTTAATTGATATTGATCGTTATTGATTTGGTTATCGAATTAACAGTTAAAAAATTTCAAACAATTTTTTTTATAGGTCATAAGTATGCTTGGCTAGAAAAAAATAGATAAAAAAAAAAAGGAGCATATAAAACTCGATCAATTAAGCAACCAACTTTAATTTAGATTTGAATAATATTCCCTTCACTTTTTATCGACATCTTCACTTCTTGCTAGGATATTTTATATGTTGAAGTATAAAACTATACTCCCTTGGTTCCTTTTTAGTTGTGACGTTTCACTTTTCGAGTGTCAAATTGACTAAATTTTAAAGCTAATTTAGATTAGATTAATGCGATATTTTAAAATTAAAATTTAGATCTTCAAAAACTATATAAAAAATACAATAAATTGTAATTTTTCTCATATCAATATGATGAAAAACTACATTTTCAGTTGTTGATTAAAGTTTATATCATTTAACTCTTAACAATGAAACTATAACAACTAAAAAAGGAATGAGAGGAGTAATTTAATAATTTTACTACATATCATATTATCAGTTCACTTGTCAAGAAAAATAGTCAACCCGAGAACCTACGGGATAGTAAATCAATAATTAAACTATTAAACTTATAACACGAGTCATTAATCCAATAAATCAATTATCGATTCGTATTATCGATTTAACTGTTAATTTACACAACCCTATTTTGAGACAAAGGGAGTACTTACTATTTTTAAAATTTAAAAATTTCAAATTTTCTTTTGAAGTTTATATTCTTTTGAAATGTTTCATATTTTCACGGTTCCTTTTTAGTTGTCATATTTTCTCTTTTTAAAGTCAAATAATACAAATTTTGATTAACATTTTAACATATATCTTTTAATCATATTGAAAAAACAAAAATTATAACTTACATTATTTTTTATATGATTTTTGAATATCTAAATTTTAATTTAGCTTTCTAAATTTATCTAATTTAATTTAGCTTTAAAAATTAATGAATTGATTTTCGAAAAACGAATTATGACAACTAAAAAACATTGCATACTCCCGCCATTCCTTTTTTAGTTGCCATGATTTTTTTTCATAATCCAATAATATAAACTTTGATCAATATTTTAATATGTATATTAAAATATATTAAAAAAATAAAAATTATAACTTATCGTACTTTTTATATGATTTTTAAATATTTAAATTTTAATTTTAAAATATTAAATTTATTTAATCTAATTTAACTTTAAAAATTAGTTAAATTAACTGCGGAGGTAGTTGAAACAATAGGGAGGAGTGTATATATTACCCCTGGATCCTCCATTTATGCCGTTTCCAACGGTCACATGCCGCAACTCGCTCCCAACTCACCAGAAATGACTGAGTCACAATCACCGAGTCACACCCCTCCTCCTCCTCCTCCTCCAGAGATTCCATTAGAGATAATCAGTGAAGAAGAAATGGCCATAATCGAAGCCGCTTACGCAGCCACGCGCTCTCTGGTTTCGTCACGCGCTTCTTCTTCATCATCGTCATCATCGGCGTGTTTTCAGAGTAATGTTAGGTCCATTAAGTCGATTACTCTGTTATCCAAACGGAGTTTTGCGAGTTGTTCTTCTTCTTCGGTGGTTGTTGATGTAGAAGATTCTGGAAGGTTGATGACTCAGAAGAGGAATAGAGTTGTTGATTCGTTGTTGTATCGGTATCGGAGGAAAAGAGGATTGGCTGTTACTGATATTACTGCTACAGTATGAATTTTGATACTTTATACTCGCTCTGTCTCAATTTATTTGGCACTTTTCGGTTTTTCGAAACTATACAACTTTGATCAGTAATTCAAAATGTATTTTTTGATAGTACTTTTCTTCGTGGAGCTTTTGAATATCTAATTGTTAGGTCGATTAGTCTGTTATCGAAATGGAGTTTTTCGTGTTGCTGTTCGGAGTAGTGCAGGAGTTGTTGTTGATGTAGAAGATTCTGGAAGGTTGATGAGTAGTAGTAGATTACAGAAGAGAAATAGAGTTGTTGATTCGTTGTTGCATCGGTATCGGAGGAAAAGAGGATTGGCTGTTACTGATATTACTGCCACAGTATTATGATTTTCGAAACGTTGTACTCGATTTGTCTCAATTTATGTGGCATTTTTCGTTTTCTGGAACTATACAACTTTTTTTCGTAGTACTTTTCGTGTAGTTTTTGAATATCTAGTTGTTAGGTCGATGAAGTCGATTACTCTGTTATCGAAGCGGAGTTTTTTGAGTTGTTCGGAAAGTGATATAGTTGTCGTTGATGTGGAAGATTCTGGAAGGTTGATGAGTGGTAGTAGATTACAGAAGAGGAGTAGAGTTGTTGATTATCGGAGGAAAAGAGGATTGGCTGTTACTGATATTACTGCTACTGTATGAATTTCGAAATTTTATACTCGCTCTGTCTAAATATATGTGGCATTTTTCGTTTTTTGAAGGCATAATACATAAATGTGCCCCTTAACTTGACCTTAGTTTGTATATATACCCTCCAACTTTGGGTGTGCACAAGTAGCCACTCAAACTTGTATAAAGTGAACAAGTAGACACGTGTGTCCTATGTGGTGTCCTATGTGACAATTCACATCCTACGTGGAGTTCGACGTGGAGTCCTAGGTGTATTGTGCCACGTAAGAAGCTTGGGTCTACTTGTTCAACTTTATACAAGTATAAGTGCCTACTTGCGTACTATCAAAGTTGGAGGGTATACATGCGAGCTGAGGCCAAGTTAAAGAGCATATTTATGTATTATGCCTTTTTTGAAACTAAACAACTTTGATCAATAATTCAAAATGTAATTTTTTATCCTGAGAAATTGCAAATTTTGGTACTTTTCGTGTAGTTTTTGAATATCTAAATTTTGGTACTTTCATCAATAATTCAAAATGTATTTTTTTTCATAGTACTTTTGTTTAGTTTTTGAATATTTAAATTTAAATTTGAAAAAATTAACTTGATCTGATTAGATGTAGACCGAAAGTATAGGGGAGATGTGATCAGAGAGCAGATGATGTAGTTTTAGCTTACCGAGGATATGAATTTAGATAGGACGTTGTGGAGGTCACGGATTAGGCTAGAAGGATAGTAGGAAGAGATGTGGTTCGAGTCTTACCATCATCCATCATCAAAAGAATTTTCCAGTGCTTAGCCCACAAAGAGAAAATCAGGCCTACACGTGACAGGGCGTGTTAAAGACATAATCAAGTAAATAAAACTGTTGCTCTTTCTAACAACCTAAACTTTTTAGATGAGATGATAACTCAGTACAACACACGATATGTCTCAATTTCAATATTTCTTTATTTTCAGTAACGACTATGATTATGTTGTTCTTGCGGTCTCAAAAAGCAGATTACTGCTGTTGAGCGATGACCAATATGAGTTGCTGGACTTCCTCAAAATTTTGAACTTCTAAATTTAATTTATTTTATATGGTTTCTCTTTAATACCCTCTCATTTTGGATAAACTTGCTTGCTAGGTACCCTAAAGATAGATTACAGGGGGAGAAAGTTCCCCTAATATATGAATTTACTGATTGCTTATCCTCATAATCACAAGTTGCCTTCAGGAATGGTGTGAAAAGAAGATGGAGTATACTCTTCTTTGTGGAAAACCAGAAAAAACCAAAGCTATGAAGGCTGGTAGCATTCGTCATGAAGCACTCGAAGAAGAGGTGAACCCTATAGAGAGTTTAGTCCTCCATTTAGTTTATATTTTAACTATATCAGCTCGAATGATTAAGGCACAAGTACTTTGATGTGACATATATTTCGTATTGTTCTGTATGTCCGTTTGGTGAAGGAAGATGAAGAGATAATATCAAGATTCATGCCAAATTCCAATGTTTCTATATGCTTAAACATTTCAATCTTCAAAGTGATTCTTTTCTATACTCTGATGTAACATTACTATGAGTTTGAATGTTTGCAGGTGATCAAAAAGGTAAAAGTTCATGTTGCATCAGCTGAAGATGTATGGGCATTAAAGTTCTTAAATTTCATAGTTGGTGCCAATCAATTGTTATTTGATGGATTGACTCGTGAATTGCCCTTGTGAGTCTCTTTTTCATCTTTTGTTTGTTCATAATATTTTTTTGAATATTCCTAAAAGTTTAGTTGATAATAGTGTTCCACATCAACCATCAATTTTAACCTAATGGGCTTATTTATGTTTGTGTTTCTATAAACCTTTTTTTGTTAAGCAAAAAGAGGTGTTTGATTATTTTAAGTGTCATGAACAAACTTTATGACCCACTATTGAAGTACCTTGACCCTTTAGCCTCAATTAAGAAGATGGAGGAGATGTACGAGTCACCACAGTTTGATTCACTACTGTAACTTTTCATCGACTTAAAACTTTTGATCTACCAACTAGATTAGTTTGGCTTTATTGCAGACCTAAAATAGAAAAATAAATGTCTCATGTCTAACAACTTAAACTTTAGCAATCACGCAATAAAACATAGTATCAGATAAGTTAGGAAGCATGCCACTTAGTCCAATCCAAGAGCAAACAACGGACGCCTCATTAAGCAAGAACCCGAGCCAAGAGCGGGGCAGTTCAATTAAGGTATAGTAAAGACAATGAAAAATTTAGAAAATGATAGATTTCAAAGAAAATAAGTGCAGAATTGCAGGTTGAGCGAAATAAATGAATAAATGTATCTCCTTTCAATAGCTTAAACTTTTAGATCTGCTAGCCACACAATCAAATAGGTGTGATCAGCTGATAAGAAGATTGTTTCAGCTTTAGGCAGATAAAATTCTTGAACTCATCTCGAACTGCGTGGTTTAGATTACAGACCCATATGTTGTGAATCTCAGTATTTATTTTCCCTACACCTGGAAACATAGAGAGTATTAATATGCGGTAGGTCCTGTTCAGCTCTCAGGTTATGGTTTTGTACTTGAATTTTTCACTGGATGTTTACATTTTACTTTGTTCTTGTCCAGCTGTTTTCCTGTGAAGTACATATTTGTCTCCACTCGTAAACGCCTATTGACACCTGTGACCATTATGTGCATTTTCTTGCTACATGCCATCCAAAGTCGCTCGTGACTGAATGCATATCCTCTCTCTAATCCACCTCAACCTTTATTTTTGCACATGGCAGATAGAATTTCCTTGTTAACTAGTTCACTGATTTCTGCAAACTGCCAAGTAGAAAGAAACGAAATATTCTTTATTATTTGCGTTCTCATTAGCTGCTGAGCTAATTCATTTGGTTCATCAGAGTAGGTTTTGCTGAAGGTGTATGGATGGTCGGAATTATTGATGAGATACGACTGCCGAAAGGACAAAGTGATGCATATCCAATGTTAGTTGACACAAAAACACGAGTGAGAGCTAGCCTCCCTTCTGAACAGCAACGAAGGAATGGAAGGTATAGTTTTGCTCTTAATGTTGAATAGTAAAGAAACTTTAATATGGTGCACCTCTGAGATGATGAGATTCATCATATCAGAATGTAGTTACTATTCTAAATGTACTTACGAGCTATGTTGCTCGGACTCTTCAAGAAAATCAACGGGTACGTGTTGGATCCTCCAAAAGTAGTGTATTTTTGAAGGATCCGACACGGGTGCGGCAACAATTTTGGAGAGTCCGAGCAACTTAGCTTACGAGTACAAAATCTGATGAACTGGTGAGCCCTTTATGGCAGGCTTCAGCTAATGTGCTACAAGCATTTGTGGGACAGCTTGGTGGCTGATGACTTCCCCTCCAGACAGTTTTTTGAGTTCTTCTCTCTGAATCCTAATCACATTTTATCTGCAGAAATCAGAGAAAATACTGCCAAATGTGGTTTCCCTGCAGAGGTAACCTAAAAAGAAAAAAAAAGAATGAAAAGTTTTTTAGCATTATTTATTTGTTTCAGATTTAAATGAAAAAGAAAAGGAGAATGGTACATAATTTGAAGAAAAAGCTTAATGAAAAAGAAAAAGGAGTAAATGGTACATAATTTGAAGAAAACGTTAAATGAAAAAGAAAACGAGAAATGATACATAATTTGAAGATTTAGGATCATAAGCTAAGAACCTGAGCGACCTTTTTCATGCATGTGGAATATCATGAGCTTGGAAGCAGACAATTTGATTGGTCTCTAATCGAACTAGTAATATTTGGCTTGCAGTTAACAGTTACTTGAAGACATAAACTTGAGTTCTCTTAGGATCTTATTTTTCTTTCTATTTCTCAAAAATTTTACTTGTTTGGTACTGAGGCGTTACTGTTCTAGTATTTCTCTAAATTTTCCCTTGCTGAGAAGCCTTTTCTTCAACCATCTTTCCAGTGTGATCAAGACTAGAACGGACACTTCAATGGTCATTATGATTAATTATATCAGGAAAAAAATAAACACAATTTTACTTGCAGGGAAAAATGACTAAAAAGAGTTTGTGGTTGGGAATGGGGTTCTAAGTCTTTCACAATACAACTGAATAGGTGTCTATTTTATTGTGGATGGTGGAGATTCAGCTTGGTTTCCTGTTATCAGAATTTTGCTGATGTTTTTAGCCTTTGAAAATATTTTGTTTATGTCTTGTGTCGGTTCACATCCAACTCTTGGTTGTTAATGCAGACTCTCACTGATATGTTGAGGTACTCTTGTAATACTTGGTGCATGCTTCCACCAGCACATGAGCAACTACTGTTGAGGTGAATTGGAATTTTGCATTTTTCAGATAGTAGAAATAGAGATATTTTCTATCTTCTTCTACCAATATATCCCTCTCCAAGTTGCTTTCATTTTTGTTGATGACATCTTTCTCTGTTTTGCTCTTCTGGCCAGTGAGATGTCTGAAATTAACCTGTAGCGATGATATAGAAAGAATCCTTCATTTTTATAGTTGTCTTCGATTTCTTTTGTTAGAAACATGAAGCCCAATGCACCCAAGGGTGTGTCCTAGTGGTCAATGAAGTGGGTTGAAAGCCTGAGGTCTCAGGTTCGAATCCCCGCAGAGACAAAAAAAAAAACACTAGCTGATTCTTCCCATCTGTCCTAGCCTTGGTGGACAGAGTTACCCGATATCTGTTGCTGGTGGGAGGTGGCAGGTATTCCATGGATTTAGTCGAGGTGCGCGAAAGCTGGCCCGGACACCACGGTTATTAAAAAAAAAAACATGAAGCCCAACTTGAACAGAGTTCTTTTGCAAAAGAATAAATATCAAGGTTTGATTACATTGAAGAACCGATCTTAGAGTATTATTTGTTGGCTCATAATTCATTTGCTTCTGTATAAATGATTCTATGCTTTCATCCAGTTCTGTATACATTTGAAGAAACATGTTTCTATGCTTCCATCCAGTTCTCTATATATTCAATTTGTACTTTTTTTATGATTAGATAGGTTTATTAGTCATAGTGGGATAGGTTTCTCCTCGCATACCAGTAGTATTAGCACCATTCCCGGAGTTTCTGGTCCCTCAATTTCTGCTACTGCATGTTGTTTATTGTGGTTCGGCTATCATTTATTTTGTTGTGGTTACTGTTCCTTTTCTTCTATGCTTTAGAATGCTTTCCTATTATTTGTGATGTCTTCATTACTTCTGTTATTCTCTTCTTAAATCTGCTTTGATATGTGTTACCTGAGCTGAGGGTCTTTCGGAAACAGCCTCTCTACCTTCACGAGGTAGGGGTAAGGTCTGGGTACACTCTACCCTGCCCAGACCCCCATCCGTGGGATTTCACTGGGTATGCTGTTGTATAGGTTTATTTGTCTGATTCAATATTTATTAGCCAATTGCACACAAATTTCACCATTAAAAGTGACAAATATAAAGTTATTGTTTAAATAATTACAATTAGTTGCATAATCCAAACCAAACAGGCCCAAGAAAGTTCATTTGCTGAAGCTTCCATCCCATGCATTAGAAGACACCCTTTTAGATAGATCAGTAAATCTTTTGGATTCTTTTTCTGCAGGTATGAATTACAAGAAGATCAATCCCTGCTTGGTGAAGATCAGTTTGAGTATGATCTTGACTGGGTAAAGGGTCAAATAAAGTCTTCGTTAGAGGTGTGGCGAGGAGAAAGAAAAGCCAGTTACACCCCTGAAGACGAGCGTTGGAAATGCAGGTCTTGCAAGTTTGCTTCTGAATGTCCGGCCAGCAATTCTGGCTCTCCAGGAATAAAGGACACTGAGGCTAACTGCTAAGTTTGGCAAGACTTGTTTTCCAACTAGATCCTTACTAAATTAAGTTCACGTTTAGTGCAGATGCAATGTTGGAACTCTCCATATCCAGCTTGATAGGTAACTTGGAGAATATATATGCTATAACAGGTTAACTTGCATTGATAGTGTAAAATTCATTTACACTATCCGTTAGTGCAACTTAAAACTCTACCACACTTGGCGTTACACGAAGAAGCCATCAGTATCTATACTCTTAGCTGGAGATACATTCTGAATCTGGAAATTCATTGTTGTACCAATTCTTGTAATTGTTATTGAGCCTCAATTCATTGTTGTTTGTAATGTCAAAGCTATTGACATGATCTCTGTGATTGAGATATGCTTGATATAGGCACGATGTTGATTATAATGCCGGGATTGTTTGGTGAATAATAATTTAGAGATTGTTATGCAGTGAATAATAATAATACATGGATTGTTATGTATTTGATTGTGTAATTTAAGAGCATTTTTGTTATACTATGAATATCAATAAATGATGGATGACTCTTTTCAAGCTTGATGCAACTCTTTTCAAGGTTTTGTCAACGTGATTGAGAAAATGATGTTGCGTTCCTTTAATTTGGACCCTTTATCTATGTGGAAGAGACGAGAAATATGAATGAGCCTAACCAGTATTAACAAATGGGCTGGTGGACAAATTGCAAGCGAACCATCTTAGGTGGCTATGTTTGGGATCCGGAGTGATAAATAGTGCTTTGTAGGAGCAATTTGGGTTATGCCAATATTGTTGAAGAATGTATGTTCTTCCCATCATTACTCCAAAACACCTCTTCCTGGATAAAAAAACGACAAGAATACCTGGATTGTTATGAGATGAAACTAGAAACATTTTTTTTTTTTTTTTTTTTTTTTTGTGGTCATTCACGTAATTTATTCTCCATATTAACATATTAGTTTTAAGTATATTTATTATTTTGAAAATCAAATTATGTGAAAAATAGGTATCTTAAATAAGTAAAAATTTCAAATTATCAATTCCAAGTCCTTTTCAACTTAATTATGACAATTTGTCCATTTTCACAAATAATTATTTTATTTAGTTTAAATAAAGAAGCTTAATTTTTAGTTAATTAGATAATTAATTCACCTCAACATTATCTCAATGAGTGAATTTTAATTTTAATTAATTTGTCTGTAATCTCAATCAAGAAGTGTTGTATTTTAGTAGGGTTTGATCATGAAAACCAAAATCTTTTGGAGTTGGAATTGTGTTTGGCCATGAATATAAATTGGAATTGTTTTTGAATTTTTGTGAGGAAAGTGAAAGTGAAAAACTCTTCCAAATACAAAGTTATATTTGAAATTCTTATGGCCAAACACTATTTTTGGAATAAAGTAAAAAAAAATTCCAAAAAAAATTAAAAAATTCTTATCACCAAACAGGGCCGAACTCAATTTTAGGCAATTTTTCCTTCAAATTAGACACCAAAAACCCAATCCATAATCAGACCCTCAATTTCTTTCTTTTCCTTCCTAGCCCAATCCAAATCACTCCTTTTCTCTCTCACCAACGTTCATATTATTCAAACAATTTTCAAATACTAGATTTCTTTTATTTGGGTATAAATAAATAAATAAATAAGCAGCCAAACGGCTTTTTATGTTTTCCATTTTCAACGTCCATATTCTGAATACATATCTGTTAAATATGCAAGCTATTAGTAAAATCATTTGCGTTAGCAAGTTAAGTTACAAGCTTACACTAGACCAAGTGAGTATTTTTGCACACCTGGATGAATGTTTTGATTCTTGACTATCCCTGTTGCTTTGTATATGCTATATTTAGAGGAGTAAATTGATGCCAATTCTGCCTTTTAATTTGTTAGTTAAAAAACCATGCATCGAAGGTTGTGATGGAGTTCAGAGTGATGATAAAACTCCCATCATTGTGGTGATTCCTCGTTTAACAAGTGATTATGATTCTGCTGTAAGCTTTCTTCCACTCATTTTGTATTCCTTCGACATATGGAGTTTTCTGCTGGCTTTTTTGTGTGCTAAAATAGTTCTTTGTTTCCTTGAGTTATTATTCTTCTTCCTTATCTTGTGTAATCATTTTTATTCTCTCATCATTTCCACTGTATATTGGTATTGGTTGAGCTCTATTATATGATTACTTGAGATTATGTGCTTTTGGTGGCAAATTTTTGCTTTAACTCTGCTTTAAATTAACAGTACGTCAAGCATCTTGCTTTCAAGATGGCTAAATCTGGATGGAATGTCGTTGTGAGCAATCATCGGGAGTCTCAATAACTGTGATTACTCCTTCCTTAAGCAAGGATTTAATATCTTCCAGTTTTGTTGCATTTGATAAGAGAATGTATGGTCTAGATTTTCTTCAGTTGAACTGCCATTGAGAGGAGCAATGTTGTGAACTTTCTAATTTTGTGTTGCTGTTGCGTCGGCTTGTTTTCTTTTTTTTTTTTTAATCTAAAACTGCCTTATTGTTATTTCACAAGCGCAAAACCATAAGATTAGGTGCATAGCTGCAGAGCATTGAAGGATTATTGATTTGAGATTTTTACTGATGTGAACCCTTATTATATCCTCGTTACCTGGTTTACAAGAATAATGTTAAGTTGGATTATAGATTCCATTCGATGCCCCTTTTTTTTCCTGAAGATTAATGGGAAACCTACCCATTTTTGTGGGCATGATTCGTTAGCTTTCTGCACCCAATAAATTAGCTCTCTAAACATGTGATAAATTGAAAACTCTGAAGAGATGCAATTAGTGTCTTTCAGTAAGGGAAAAAAAGGTCTCAATTCAACTATAGTCTAGATCAACCTAAAAATTAACTGGTTGGGCCTTTATTGTGGCATAAACTTCACTTGTAAATCTTTGTTGTTTTTCATAGATTTCTTTTCTAGAGCTCAAAGTTGTGAGCAATTAATTCTTGCCATACCATAAAGCACCATGCTAAATTGGAGCAAGACCCAATTGACTCTGAGATGACATTGTATTTAGCTTTCTTTTGAGATTTCTCATTTGCAAATTCCTGGTCATGCAACTTTTCTAAGACTGCTCGGAGTTCTGAACCTGGATCAAATTCTTAAGAACGAGACTTAAAACTTAGAGAATCCTAAAAGGAGAAGAACCAGAACTCAAGTTCCAATTTAGGGATGCTCAACTTACTTTTTTCCCAATCAATAGGTATAGTAAGTTGTGACTTTCAATATTTTGGTTTGTGCAACTTGCAGTATCCCCCAAATTGGAATTTTAAGATTATGTTCCTTTTTTAGGATTTCTTACATTCAGTTTGGGTTGTATATCTATTATGCTTGCTAGGTACCTTGTCATTTCTTAGCAGCCACAAATTCTTAAACATGTGGCGTTACTTTAGGATGTGTAAATTGTGGGAGTGATGAAGCTACATGTGTATATAACACTTACATTGTTTATTTCTATGCATATTCATCGCATGAACTAATATGTGCAGAAAAAAGTCCTCATGGCTTTAGAGAAGGTAGTAGCTACCTCAAAGACAAGGTAGTAGCTAAGCAATTCTTTACCATCTGTAAGAAGTAAACCATCTATGATATATTGTTAACCTTTTGGTTTCTCCTGGGAAAACATTAACTTGTTTCTTTTTCCTAGCTTTAGAGAATTCTTTGAATGTTTCTTTTCTGTCCAGTTTTATGTTACTGATAAGATTACATATGCAGGTTCTCTTTTGCAGCACTGAGAATGGACGCACATCCTTTGTTCGACAACTAGAACCTGATTGACACATAGATACAAATCCAGAAATCACTTTTCAGCTAGTGGTACTCGTCATTTCCTTTGACTAAGAATATGATCAATGAGCTCATCATCATGTTAATGGTTCTTTCTTTCTTTCAATAAAAGTAAATCATAAGCTGAAAATGTGAATAGTTCAGATAATAAATCGAACCATTGATCTGTTACGTGTTTATTCTTCTCTTCTCTTTTCTTTATTTTTAATGGTATCATTCTACTGCTGCTTTAATTAGGTTTTGCAATGTCATTCTACTATTGTTCAAATTAATCTCTAAAACTTCCTTATCCTTCCATACCTTCTGTTAGATACTCCATTTGCTATCAATTTGGGTTCTCGATTCATAGTGTAGTTGCGGTTATCCGCTAGCTATAATTTGTGTTCCACACTGGTTGCAAATAAATTATGTTAGTGCAGGGTAAGTGTAAGTTTTTGAGAACCTCTAATTTGGCTTAACAGATAATCATTGAGTATTGGAATGAAATAGGTCAACTAGAATGGAATGATATAGAGGATTTATATCGCAGATCCTAGCTAGTTTGAGATTAAACAAGATAAGTCAATACAGAGACAAGTATAAGATTTTAATACATTATACTTGAGTGTTGCGTTCCTTTAATTTGGACCCTTTATCTATGTGGAAGAGATGAGAAATGGGGAACGAAGTGTCATGAATGGGCATGAACCAGTATTAACAAATGGGCCGGTGGACAAATTGCAAACCAACCTCATGGAAAAGCAGCTCAACACCATCATAGGTGGCTATGTTTGGGATCCAGGGTGTAAATAGTGCTTTGTGGGAGCAATTCGCGTTATGCCAATATTCTTGAAGAATGCCTGTTCCTCCAATCGTTACTCCAAAACACTTATTCCTGGAAAAAAAACGACAAGAATACATGGATTGTTACTGCGATGAAACTTGAAACAGAACATTAATAAAAAATCTTCAAGGGAAATTGGTTCAAGTTTCGAAATACTATGCACACCCGGCTGACATATCTACCTATGTAAATGGTAAAAGATTTGTAGTACATTAGCATTACTTTGTGCAATCAACCTTCTAAAGCAAATTATCAATTCCAACCTACACCAGGTTTCTTTTACAATGCCTCGGAGCAATTTTTGGCAAGTCCTTCTCAAATTCCAGATGTGGTTCGAGCAACGGGCGGTTGGACATACATAGTTCAGACATGGAAGAGGGCAATCCAATGGTTCTGGAAGTGATTGGGGATTACGTCAATGATATCTACACAGCTCAGAGATTGAACAACTCCTACAATGACAATGGATCAACCATCAAATCAAATTAATAGACAAGCAAAGGATAATTCCACAATATTAACTGTCAAGTTATCTAGAGTCTAAACATTAAAGCACAATGAATGAAAAAGAACTTAGTATGAAAATTTTACTTCAAAATTTTTGCTTTCCAAGCTTAAAGCAGTCTTATTACGGGGAATAGAAAAACGTACCTGATTGTGAAATAGAGATTTCATTTTTGAAGCATTTGTGCACTTCCAAGCGATTCCGCAAATTGATTGAACAACTCCTGCAAGAATAAATGGGTCAACGAACTGAAACGAGCTAATAGACGAAGGAGAAGTTTTCAAAAATAACTGGCACGTTATCTAAAGAGTAAGTCGTGTTTATAATAGCACGAACTTCATGTTCAGCTGAAAAATAAAAAGCAACTGAAAGGGGAAAAGAATAGCTTACATTTAACAGCTTTCATGATGGTGAATAATTTCCAGTCTGCAAGATTTGAGGGAGAACATAGGTTAACAGACAAGAAAAGAGTTAAAAGATTACTAGTACATTAAGAAAAGGGACTTAATAATCAAGAATATATGAATTGCTATAAAGATGAATTCTCAAAGGCAATAAATATATATATTTTGATTCCTACCTATACCAGCTTTCATTTTTTCCACCTCTTTTGTTGTCATCTAAAAATAAATTCATTCCAATCGGAAGATGATTCCTCGGCTTCACAGTGGCAATATATGCATTGTGCTGCTCAAAGATTTAACGAAGGAAAAGAATTAACAAGCAAGCAAAAGGAAGTAACAAAAATAAAAAGCTACTGAGGAAAAAGAATTAGGAGTAACTTACATTTATCTGAGCACCATTTCTTTTAATCGTTACTGGTATTCCCAATCAACTTCTATGTTGGGAATGTGAGCAATGTTTGGCCAATAATCTCCCATGTCAAATTCTAGGAGTGGTTTGAGCAATGGGCACTCGTAAATAGATAATGTAGAGATGGAAGGGGGCATACTTTTTACTGGAAGAGATTGGAGATTAGGGCAATACGAAATGGCCAGCACAGAGAGGGAGGAGGGGATCCCTGATTCAGGAAGAGACTGGAGATTAGGGCAATCCCAGATCGCAAGACGTCGAAGTGATGTCAGGCGTTGAAGACCTTCGGTTGGTATTGAATAGAAGTATTGATGGCAATATAATTCTAGCTCAGAAAGAGACGAGGGAAGTCCTTCTTCCAGCAGTGAATGAACTTGAGGTAAATTAGTAGCATATAGGTAATCAAGAGAGGTGAGGCTTTTGAGAACTTGGCTGCCTAATGTTTTCAGATTGGATATATAAAGGCTTCTAATAGAGCAAGGCAACTCCCAATTCTCATCCGCAAGAATCTCTTCGTCACTGCCATCATGGAAGATGCATAGCTCTCTGAGGCAAGGAAGTGTCTGTAAACGCCACTCCTTTCCGCCATTCACCAGTTTCTTGCAATCGTTGATCCAAAGGAGTTCTAAATTCAAGGGCAAACCTCCATCAGGAAAGGACTCTATTTCTGGACAATTTTGCAGATCCATTTCTTTAAGAGATGGAAAGAGTTCATGCATATGGTCTGGCAGGGACTTCAGCTTCTCACAGTTGTTAATACGCAATGACATCATCTGAGTCCCACATGCCACCGAAAGTATTTCAAGATTCTCACAATCCCTAATGTAGAGATTTTCTGTCCCAGCAGGAATAGAAAGACTAGTAAGGCTGTGGCAACGCTTTACTGTCAAAGTGTGTGCTCTTGGGACCAACTCAGGTGATATTTCATCTATAGAATCACATCCTACTAGTATCAATTTCTCCAGAAACATGTTACAATCACTAACTGGAGTATTTGAAAGACTGCTAATAGGCAAGGAGGTAAGAGAGTTGCAATCAGTAATAGACAATTCAACAATCTGCTTCATTCCCTGAAGTTGAGATGTAAACAGTTCAGCATCATCAAAAAGTACTCCAACCTTAGGAGAACCAACAACTTTAAACCATTTTAAACTTGATAGTTGGATAGGTGTCTCCAAAATGAGTTCAGGGCATTTTGAAATTCTCAATCCTGTCAGAGAACGAAGATTTTCTGGCAACTTCCCAATGAACTTGGGGCAACCTTTAATCGAAAGTTCATGAAGTGTAGGGAACTCTCCTTTTCCTAGTACATGCCACTGCTTCCACTCCTGCATCTCTGCAAATTCAAGCTTCTCAAGAGAGTTAAAAGGCCTTTTGGTGGATGAACTACCATAGAATTCTTCAGTCACCTCTATTATTCGATGCATCCCTCTAATGGCAAGGAATTTCAAAGAAGGAAGTTGTCCCAGTGCTGGCAAGGAATCACAGTCCTTGCAGTTGCTAAGAGACAATCCCACCAGCTTAAGAAATGATTGGTCAGCAAGCCAGTTTGGAAATTTTGTCCCTCTATATCCGTTGATTTGGAGCTTTTCTATGTTGATGTGTGCGTGTAGCTCATCAAGTATGTCTCTTTCAGTTTGTGAATTGTCAGCGATACTTCTGTTCCACTCCAATGATAACCTTTTAACATGTTCCTTTTCCCTCATGTTTGCCTTCTGGGCTTCTCTTCTATCAACCACATTTTGCAACTCTAGAATTGATAGAGATCCATACAAGTTTTGTAGTTCACCCAAATATCCAATTCTCGAACCACTGCAACCAGTTAGAAGAAACTTAGCTCCGACTAGCACATGAAGGTTTTTCAACTTGCTTGGATGTAACGGCATCTTCAAGAGAGAAGAAGTGGTGCTGCTAATGTCAAGGTAACGCAAGTTGATTAGTTTTTCCAGCTTCAGAGGTAACTCCTCAAGATATCTACAAGAAGACAAGAGAAGTGTCTCTAAGTTATACAATGCACAAATGGAATCTGGTAACTTTTTTATCTCTGTCGAAGAAAGGTCCAAAAATCTTAGGTGCTTTAATTTGATAAACAAGTCATTTGGCAACTCCTTGATCTGATAATGTGACAATGATAGTGCCCTTAAGGATATCAGTCTTGGCAATATGTCATGCAGCACCCTCTTGCTCAGCTTAAATGAGTAACCGCACAGGGTAGTGATTGGAAGCAATGTCCTAAGCTGCTCCAATTTGTAGAGGGGTTTCAACTTTTCAAAGTCACCATGGCCCATTGAATAAGAGATGTGCCGACTTTGATCCAACATATGAGATCCTTGGATGTCTTCCAATCTAATACAGAGATTTGAAGATGCAATTTGGGCCAAATCATTGATAAGGTCATGCATTAAGAATCCCTCCGAATTCCATTCAGAACACTCTCCGCCCCTATCAAACAATGATCTTGATCTCAACTCGTGAAAGTATTGGTTACCTGAATCCAACTGCTGTACAAGACCATTAGCAATCCACAGGTGAATAACTTGTTCTTTGCAAAATAGATAATCTTTGGGATATATTGCACAAAAAGCAAAACACCGCTTCAAATGTGCTGGAAGATCATGGTAGCTCAACATCAATGCTGGTAAGATGCCATTCGAACGACTTGGCAGCTCCCATATTTCACTTCTTAAAATGTCTTTCCACTCATTCAACTCTGCTTTCGAGCGTAAAATACCAGCCAGTGCCTTTAGAGATAATGGCAATCCTTTGCACTTGCGTGCAATTTGTTTTCCAACTTCTTGAAATTCTGGATGTTCCTCGGGAGCCCTGTTTTCTAGTGAATGCCGTTTGAATAAAGCCCAAGAGACTTCACTAGACAGAGTCCCAACATTGATTGCCCCATTACTCATCATCAAGGAAACAGTCTCCTTACGTGTCGTCACAATGATTTTACTTCCTATATCTCCTTGTACAAAAATATTTCTCAAGTCATCCCACTCATCATAGTTGTCATTCCAGACATCGTCTAAAACAATAAGGAACTTTTTTCCTTTCAAGCTTTCCTTCAATTTGATTTGAAGTTGATTAAGAGTGTTATTAGCCATACAGTCAAACGAGCTAATTTCTTGAGTAGCTCTTTTGTTATTCTGACAGCATCATATGGTTCAGACACACAGATCCAAGCTTTCAAACCAAAATGGTCCTTTACTTTCTCATCATTGTAAACAGCTTTAGCAAGTGTTGTCTTGCCCACGCCCCCCATTCCAACAATAGGAACTACAGTTAGATTTTTCCCATTTGCATCCTCAGACAATATACGGTCAATCAATTCCTCTACCTCATTTTGCCTACCAAAGATATCAGATTCATCAACCACAGAAGCTGAAGGTCTTCTAGTCTCTTGTTTACCCGAATCAAGACATGATTTCAGGTCAAGGAAACCAATTTGCTTTTGTAACTCATCCAATGTTTCAATGGTTTCTTCCAACTTATCCTTTTTGTTAAGAAAAAAATCATCACTCAAGGACAAGCTGAGGTGACTTACCAGTGGGTTGCGTGTTTCTCCAAGATTTTGATGCTGTCCTCCTTCCACCTTAACTCTCAAAACTTCATAATTGACTTCTTCAATTAAGTTCTCAGCACCGTCCACAGCATCTCGAAGCTCATTAAGCCACTGGCTCACAAAACGATTTGATGCTCGCTTATTCTCTGCATCACTTAGCACAGCTTGAAGGCCAAGCAAAGTCATCCTCAGCTTCTTTAAGAGCCGAACATCACGCTTGTCCCTCTGAAACATCTTGAGCAGATCACCCTGAGGAGAAAGTCTATCAAAGAGAACATTCAAAGCTGAAGAGAGAAATGCACCACCAACTGCTAAGCCAATCTCCATTTCTGAAATCTGAAAAGCAAAACAAGGAACCACAATATGATTTTAAGAATTTTTAGAAGATAAATGTTTCTATCTTCAATTACTAAGAACTTCATTTTACCTGTTGAATACTGAGAATAATTTGCAAAAAGAAGGATCAGTGATTTCTCTGTCTCTACAGTCTACAGCTGACAGCCATAGAAAAAGACAAAAGAAAACTGTCCTTTTTCCTCTTTTCCAAAAGTATGACTTTTCACCCAACAAAAAGACAAGGACTTAGTAATGGAGTCTGCTTTCTTGACTAGTCATTACTTTCTCAATTCAATAATTGAAGAAAGGGTACTTAGGGGTGTAGAAATGTAGGGGGCTCAAATATAAAAGGGCTTAAAATATTAAATTTCTACACTGGCTCATTATAGTGCTAATAGGGAGTACTGTATCATGAATATGTTTACTCTATATTCTTGAAAAGATCCTTTTCAACTATCATTCTTGAAAAGATTATTGCTAAAATTTGAATTTAACAAAACTGGACTCCTTGTTTGAATGATACTTTACATTCCAGTAAATCTTCGCACTTCCTTTCTTATCATTTTCTGTGTTTAATTTTTTTTTTTTTTTGAGGTTGTAACAAACTGTTCTAAATTATTTTCTTGCAATATACCTCGTTGAAGTTGAAAACTTAACTGTTGAATTTAAGGAATTTATTCATCCTCTCCATATTGTAGCTTAGTTTTAGTGATAAGAGTTCCATTAGAATGTTTTGAGAAAACCAATCGATGAATATTAAGACATTAAAATCTTGAATTTACTGAACTTCATCATGTTCTTAAATATCACGGAGTTTGAGATCAGAAGAATTAGCAGTTCATTTATTTTTTCACATCTCATTATAGTGTTACTTGGAATCTGTTAAATTGTTGCTGAAGTTTGAATGGTAATCTCTACATTCTCGTAACAAAATTTTAGGAGCTTTAATTTGATAAACAAGTCATTTGGCAGCTCCACAATCTCATAACGTGACAACGATAATGCCCTATAGGATATTAGTGCAATATGTTATGCAACACCCTCTTGCTTAGCTTAATTTGGTGACGGAGCTGGATATTGATTGGAAGCAATGTCCTCAGCTGCTCCAATTTGTGGAGGGGTTTCAACTTTTCAAAGTCACCACGGCCCAATTGAATAGGACATGTGCCGAAGATCATTTCGTTCCATTTTTAGTAAAATAGTGAAGGATATTCCATTAGTAATGAAAAAAGGGGTGGAGCAGTCCTGACAGCATAGGTCCTTTATGATGATTGACCACGGCAGGAATAGAAAAGAATGAAGAGCCGCCTCCTTTGAGCCTACCGTCCTACCGTCCCTTTCCTATACCTGGCAGAAGAAGCAGCTTTCATTGACAGCCAAGCGGCAACCTACTCTGATGAATTAGAGTTAATTTATTTATTTTCTCTCTTTTCAAGCTTTGTTCTCAATATTTGCGAGACATTAATGTTACTTACAAAGTCAAGACAAGTTATGCAACAAAACATTATCGTCATTGTCCCTATTTGGGTCCATGTACAATACTGTCCGAATTAATGAAATGAAATCAACCTTGTTGTGTCCACCATTTATTCATCTTTCAAATCAAGAAAAAAAAGAAGAGAAAATTCAAATAGATCAGTAACTTCATAAAACGACACATTAAAATACCTTTTCTCCATGTTGGACCTATTATTAGCAAAACAAACTAACAAGAAATTGCAGAAAGAGTAAAATGAGGTTGCTTGATTCCAAAAGAACATATAACATATTATAAGAAGCAAATACAATGAATTTGTGCTCTACGTGTTACAATTGAATGCCTTCTAAGTATGGCTTTTTAATATTCATTCATCTTCACAAGAAAAAAAGAAAAACAAAAAAACATTTCAGAAAACAAAGGTAATATGATAAACAAAAAAACTTTTCTGCATCCTCGTTTTGTTCTTTTTTTTATTGGGGGCGATGTTGGGGGTGGGGGGTGGCGGGGGGGAGGGGGCTTTCATATTCTTGCTACTTATGATAAATAGCACGCTGCTCATAAGTTAGGATTCAAAAGTATGACATAAAAATATTCTTGGAAACCTTTTAATTTCCTGAAATAAAATTTATAGAAGTATGACTAAATCACTATTTTGTACACAACGACTAAATCACTATTTTGTACACAAATAATTTAACTGCTTTGACGAAGTACCTAATCAAGTTTTTTTCCTCAAAAGAATCACCATAAGGGAACATTAAATACCAAAAAGACGAATATTGTGGGTTCTAACATACAGTTTTCTAAGAGGTACACTTCACCCTCTCCCGACCGCACTATTGGAACCACACTGGTACATAGGAAAGATGATAATTGTTATGGAGATTCTAAAAGCAACACTTAACGATAATTGACTGATACAGAGTTCAGAAATACAGGAAAACCTTAACACATAAGCTGAATATATTCTAAATGCCAAAAATTCCCTAACTAACAACATCAAATTGGGGATGGTGAAATTTCACGTATCTTTTTATTTTCTATATGCTAGTGAAAAATTAACTTTTATATCAAGTAGGTTCAAATAAGTCGTGTCATTAAGGGTAAATTTGGATGTTAGTTCCAACTTGTTTCAAAACAGAGAAAGGTACAATTGGATAGACTAAAAAATAAAATGTATCACATAAAATGGGACAGAGAGTGATGATCATGCAAAAGAAAAAATGGATGATTTAAAACTGATAGGTAAGATAGGAAATGATACTAAAAATCAAGATGACATAGGCAAGATTAGAATGAGAAAGATAGACATCTAGAGAGAATACACCAATCATCGCACTGATTATGTGAAAAGACCAGAAAAGCACACTTGATTTTAGGTAGTTATTAAGCACACCTGAATATCACCTTGGTGTAGACGTTTTGAGCTGCTCTTTCCTCCTTGCTTATCACCTTGCCACTGTTGGAGAGCTTACGAAAAACATACCTGGAAGTGATTCCTAGCTACCATCTCAGTTTTGTCTCTAATGCCTTTCTGAAGTTGAAACACTCATCAAATCAACTGATATACATTGATGTTAATGGATGTACAGAGCAAGTGTACAAAGATTTTTTTTTGTTTTTGAGAAAGAAGAGTTCAAATAATTGAGTAAAGGTGTCCTTTTTTCCTTTTCCTTGTTTAGGTTCATTCCAGCATCATATCTGCCTCCATAATCAACATTTTCTACATTTTCTAATTGATAACTATTGACACATCACGACACACATAGATAGCTTATTATAATTAGCCACTATTTTACTTATTTGTTTATTCAGTATTAGTCGGTATATAATTTTCCTTCAACAATTATTACTTAGTTAGGATACTTATTAGTATTTCGTTAGGAGACTGCTTAGTGGATGTAACTCTATTTATTCAGCTTTTGTCTTCAATAATAAACGACTTCTTCTTGCACTTACTCAATGTTTATATGGTATCAGGGCTCTATACTCTCTAAGGAGAACAATCTTTTTTTTTTCCTCCCTCTTTCTCATGCATATCAGCAACAATGGCCAACAACAATGGCAACAACAATGGAAACAATCCTAGAGTAGTTAATGTTGATAACACAACGGGTGCTAACGTTATCATCCAATTCAACCCTGCTTCCCAGTTACCCATCAAACTCAGCGGTGGTCACAACTTCGCTACCTGGAAGGCTCAATTTTCCATGCTTATGTATGGCTGCAATCTCTTTGGCCATCTGGACGGGACCACTCAGGCTCCTAATCGCACCCTCACCCTTGGTACAAACATATCCCCTAATCCTATTTTTTTAACTTGGTTCCGTCAGGACCAACTCATCCAGAATGCCCTAATGGCCTCTGTTGAACCCACAATTGCCCCTACTGTTGCTGCAACCAATTCATCCAAGTCAGCTTGGGACGCTCTGCACACCACTTATGCAAACAGATCACAAACCCAGGTTTTCAGCCTGCTTGATCAACTTGCTCGCGTCAGTAAGGACTCTTGCTCATTACTGAATATCTTCATGCTATTCGGTCCCTCTCAGATGAACTAGCCGTTGCTGGTTCCCCAGTGTCAAATCCTGAACTTATCGTCAAAATACTTAGTGGTCTGGGTCCTAAGTTTTGTGAAATTTCTGCTGCCATTCGTGCACGTAACACGCCTGTCTCTATGAGGAATTATTTGAAAAGATACTTGACCATGAACTCTTCCTTCGTCACGAGGATGATAAGAAATTGTCCAGTCCCATCACTGCTGCACTCGCTACTCCCACCAAATCCAATACCAATAATTACAGCAATCACAAGCAAAACAATAATTCTCCACAATGGTTCCACGAGTTAGATCCACGGTCAATAGAAGTGTTCCACGATCAGTGGAAAAGTTTCCATGATCAGTGGAAACTTTTCTGATTTCCACGGACTTAATCCACGGACCATGGACTAGTTCCACGAATCGTAGATCAAGTCGTGGATCAGATCCTGCAAGTTGAAAATTTATCTGATTTCCACAAGTCGTGAACTGGTTCCATGGCCCATAGATCAAGTCGTGGACCTAATTCTGAGAATTTTTTTAGGGTCATCCCAGGGGCATTTTTGTCATTTTTCCCTTATGAGATCCGACCCTTTCACACTTAAAACACATTTTGAGCGATCAGTTACACTTATTTTAAAGAGGAATATAATTATAAACCCTTTTCTCCTCCCTCAAAACATTCAAAGAAGTAAGAACATCTAGGGTTCAAGATTCAAGGCTCAAATTCCAGCTTTCCCAAATTCTTTCCATCAAAAGACATGTTTGAACGTTCCCTATTTCAATTACTATTCTAAAGTTGTGAATATTATTTATTATGTATATTATGATGGTGATTTGAAACTAGGGTTGGGGATTTTGTTATTTAAAGCTTGATATGAATCTTCCCCTTTTCTTTATGAATAATGATTCAATCTTTAATTGGGGTTTTTGAGACTGAATTGGCTATTTGAAAATAATAAACTATTATGTCTTGAAGTTTGAATTTTAACTTGATATATGTTGAGCCATAATTTCTAGTCTCTAGAGAGTTTTGAAATTTCATAAGGAATATAAGTGTTTTTCCCGTTCTTTATATCATTAAAGGTATGGTGTTATTTAAAGGGTTTGGAATTGTTATGGGAATTTCAATTATGATTATGTTTATGATTTTTTAAAGGCGGGGTTTTGGAGTCAAAAGATGTTTAATAAAAATTATTTGGCATGATATGAGTGACTTGCAAGTTCTTGGTATGATGATACCAAAAATGTGAATGCCTTAATGAAAGACTCCATGAATGAATGTAATGCAAAATGTTTTATATGGGCTTAAATAGAATTATGTAGTTCACTGAGAAGGTATAGTCTGTCACGCCCCGAATCCCATCGGGACATGATTGGCACCCGAAGCCGATAAGGCCCGAGAGAACCAATCTTTGCTCATGCTCATGTACTCTCATATGTATGTTCGCGTATGAATATCATCTTATTTCCTGTAATTAAATATCAATAGCGGAAGGCATGACAACCTATGTAATATATATGCAACTTAGCCGTTAGGGCCATCTCGTCAAAATGAACGTACATCTTTTACCTTTATGATACCCCACATATGTCTACAAAGCCTCTAATAGATACCTGACCATGTCTATACAATATTTACAAAATGACAAAACCTAATGAACATATGCAACTTGGGAAGCCCCGAAGTAGCTGGAGCTCACCAACAATCCGTGAATACCTCGCCACCTACTGTGGAGATCTACCAACACCTGGGCCTGCAGCATGTCAGGTAAGTCCCCCAAAAGGGGTCAGTACAAATAAAGTACTGAGTATGTAAGGCCAGATGAAACTATGGTAATACATAAGTACTTCCAAGAAAGTAAGCATAAGAGAATAATCAATGTGAATAGACCTCCAACCTGGATGTGTGGAACCATGTTCATTACTTCTATTAGTCTCAAAACATTGATCAATCAGTCGCGTCACTATCACTTTCTTATAACCATCTTATAAACATTGATCAATCTTTATGTTTATGTAATTATATACCGGACATCCACATTTAGTGGGCTATCGTATGTAAATATAATACCGAACATCCAGCTGATCAGTGGGCTATATAATATACCAGACATCCAGCTGATCAGTGGGCTATAATATATAATATAAGTACCGGACATCCAGCTGATCAGTGGGCTATATAATATACCGGACATCCAGCTGATCAGTGGGCTATAATATATAATATAAGTACCGGACATGCAGCTGATCAGTGGGCTATATAATATACCGGACATCCAGCTGATCAGTGGGCTATATAATATACCGGACATCCAGCTGATCAGTGGGCTATAATCATATGTATACTAATAATAATACCATAGCATGATATTGGGAGTCTTCCATCCCAGCTTATGCCCTTTTGACTGAATCCATACTCAATGAAACATAAGGTAACCATGTGTACAGTAGTTCGTTGCATACTTCTTTCCTTTTCATTTATTAGGAGAGTAGTGCATTGGTAATTGAAACATTATTGGGAACACTGATATACGTTACTTCATTCCTTTACTTCCATGAGATTGACTCTTTTTTTTCTTGTGAGAGAGTTCATAACATTTTTAGAACTTGGAACACAACATTAGCGGAACTTTGGAGTCATAACATTGCTGGAACTTAGGAATCATGTCCACCCTTCATTTATTAATTTCCTTCACTCTTGCAACTCACAAATGTACATTACTTCACATCTTTACTCGTGTAAGATTGGTATCTTTACTTGCGAGGGATAGGTACATTAACTTGCACATTACTTTTTTCATTACTTTTGAGAGATTGGTATATTTATTTGTGAGAGATTATTATAATGACAGTCACAACTTTCTTTGAAACTTTGGGTCAATAATCAATGAGTGAGAAACATGGGAATAATCATTATTGGAAACATAGCCTTCATGGAAACATAACACTGTTGGAACTATTGGACAATGATCAATGAACAATATACATGAGTATAACCACTATTGAAACCTTGGAACATAACCTCATTGGACTTTTGGAACATTACTAATGAATATGAGACATATGTATAACTCTATTGGAACTTTGGATCATGACATGATTGGAATAATGCTATCCACCTAAACAAGCTCTCTCTACCTCATTGCTCTTGTTGGGATAATTCTCTTAGGATCTAAAACATATGACGACTTAAGAACTTCCACCCATAAATAAGAACTAAGTGGGTCATGATTCGTCTAGGAGTAAAACACATATGAATAACAATGTATATCAACCTTAGTTGGGATACTATAGAACCCCTTTGAAATAGAACACTTTTGAAACCTTAAGACACTGAGTACTAAACAATACACATGAGCATAACCACTATTGGCTTTCGGAACATTATCAATGCATATGAGACATGTAGACATGTGAATAATATAGACTTCCCTTGGAGTGTAACACTTGTGAAACCTTAGGATAGTGAACAATGAATAAGGCACATGTGAGTAGCCACCGCTTACCAACTAGAAAGACGATGCCTTAGAAACTTATAGAACTTTTCACATACTAGTCAATGATCATAATTCAACGAATAGACATGAGTCAATCAATGAACATAAGTCAACCAATGAAAATGAGTCATATGATTCACCATTGACCAATGAATAAGGAACATATGAGTAACTCTAACCAACTCTCGGATACGGAATACCTTAGAGTATTTTTGAATCAAATGAGTACCATGACAATGTGAACACCATACGTTGCAGAAGGAAATAGAAGAGTAACCTTACATACCTTATCTTCCCAAGGTAAACACACAATCAAATATGTGAGTGCAACAATTCCGCTCCTTTTTTACGTTTCACTCTACATCACAATTACATAATGGAACCAACATTAACCACCAATTACTTTGCAAATGCATACAATGTCAATAAATTACATGTTTGCCTTTAAACATGTCATTTCCCCTTGACAAATCCATTGACAAAATTATTATTCCAAAAATTCCATAATATTCCCAACATTGACCAATACATGATAATTGATACATTTCACCACAACACTTCTCCTTTACACTTTCTTATCCATCACACATCGTAAATAACCCATCAAATGACCTTAATACAACTCATAACACATATCGGCCAAAATCCCACAATTTCCACTTATAGACAAGAACAAGTTTAATACCAAAAATAACACCATACATGTTCATATTTTGTCCATACCATGCTTTTTCATCAAAGGCTCAAGGCCTAATTCAAGTTCAAATTACCAAGATGACACATCTTTCACCAAAGGCAAAATACACTATTCATCACCTTGCCAACACAACTAGCAATATATATATAATCTCCCATGCATATAATATGTTAAAGTACAAGAATAATCACTTACCCAAGCTTGGAAGATGGTGATCTTGTCCAAAAATGCCTTAGGGTTTTTGGGAGTCAAAGAAGGGTTCTTGAGATTTTTCTAGAAAAAAAGATAGAAAAAGCATGTGTGTTTTGCTTCAATAAAATATGATTTTTGGGTCCCTTATATAGTGCTCAAGTCATCCTTAGCCATTTGGGAGCAATAATGGAGTGGTCATGGCAAGAATGGGTCAAATGACCCATTTGGGCCAAGTCTTTTATTCCATTTTGGGCCTAATTTTGGGCCCAATAACACATATCCATGTAACCCACCAAATTTCATGTATTATTCACCTTATATCTCATGTTTACATCATTCCATAATGTCACGACACTATTCTCTTAAAAGATTCTCATTCGTCCTTTCGATCGCAAAAATAGGCATTCTAGTCGCCCTTGGTTTCATTGGACATTTTGGATCACTATTCACATTTCATGATTTGATCATGTAGGAGTATGTAGGAGTGTATTAAAGTGTTTGAATCTTTAACAATGCTCAAATAACTCCAAAGAACTAAAAGGAACCATCTAGAAATCGTCGTAGAATTGCGTTACGAAACGACTCCGGAAAGGCACAATTGTTGTGCCTTGCGCCACTGCTGAAAAACAAGGCAGTGGTGCAAGAATCCACTGCCCTCTGAACTTCTTGGCTGCAGGTGGCTTGTGCCACACCCCTGAAACAGGTAGTGGCGCAAGTTTCAGCACTTTGCTGAAATTTTTGGCCACTTATCCAATGTTTACGTATCGTCCAATCCCTTATCAAAACACTACAAAATACTTACTTAGTCATCTTAACCATCAAGTAAACATGAATTAAAGTCACCAAATGAGGTTAGAATGTGTATGGGGTATTACATAAATGCTTCAAGAATTCACAAAACACTTCCTATGAAAGGCTCGTCACATGTAAAAGGCCAAATTTTAATTTTTTTCTCATCTTTACCATTTCCAAATACATACTTATAACTCTCGACACTTAAGTAAACATTGTTCACTATCATCAAGTAGAGTTGGGAAGGTACGGGGTGTTACATAGTCCTTGTGACCAACGCTGGAAACCGCATTTGCTGATGTGGGGAGGTCATGTCCTGAAAAATGGATGACCACTGTATACTTGCCTTGAGTAGTTGTATGCATCTGTGATTTTGTTATGATTTGTCCAACTATGTTATCTCAGTTTATGCAACACACATGAACTGAGGCCCTGCCAGTTAGGGAGTACTGGACCCATATTGCCCGTGGGTTACTAAATATCGGTGTAACTACATAGTTCCGAACTAAAAGATTTCAAATGATTACTTTATTTTATATCCCAAATGGTTTCTATTTCATACTTACTTTATGATGGACATTTGTTTTGATGCTTTCTATATTACTATTATTATTATATTAAATGGAACTATTTTGGATCCCTTTTCCTCGGGTTGCATGCCAGTACTCATTATACTAACCATCCTCAGACGTTACATCTTTTCATGATGTAGGTTCCGAAGCACTTACCCGAGAATCTTACCTGCATTAGGATACATTTAGAGTTGCAGCTAGCCTGTGGTGAGCCATCCATCTTTCGGAAGGCATATGTCTTAGACTTATTTTCAGTTGAATTCAGACTATTTAGGTTTTCTGGTATTTTCGGGGCCATGTCATGGCTAGAATTTCTATTCATAATGTTAGAGACTTCGTAGACTCAAGTTGGTTATTGGTTTGATTTTACATTCCACGATTTTGGACTTTAGTTATCTTTCAGTTGAATATCTTATTTTTTGCGTCTATTTTCCATATTTTTTTTTATGACTATGCTTATGATGTAATGCTAATGGGCCTTCTTGGGTAACCATTGGTTCGGAAAGCCCGTTACAGCTAGGGCCTCGGTTCAGGTAGTGGAAAACTTAGTATCAGAGCACGATTTATGGTCCCAGGGTATTAACGAAGCCGTGTCGAGTAGAGTATTTTTTATGGGTATGTAGCATGCCACACTTATAAAGCGGAGGCTACAAGACATTTATGAATTGTTCCTTTTTCTTCATACTCTAAGTTTGTGCTAGAAAGTCTAGTTCTAAGAAAATTCTTCTGACTCCTACCTTTCCACGTTTTAGATTATGCCTCCACGAAGGACTAACAAACAAAGAACTCCTGCTGGAACCTCTGTCCCCGCTGGGGGAAATGCTAAAGAGGTTCTTCCTACTCATGGGATGCAAACCTATAATGGAGTTCGTACCTCTAGCCCGACTAATCCTGTTGGGGTTCCACCTGTCCCAATCAGTCCTCTACGAGCCCCTAGAACCGAGGCCAATCGCACCCAGGCTTCTCAGGGTGAAGTCTCAAATACCAAGTTCAGACAGACTATTCAGATGCTTGCCTAGATTGTGTCATCCCATATTCGTCAATCAGGTAGTAGTGGTTCTGCCATTGGTTCTTCTGATGCTACTCGGGTGGGTTAGTTTTTGCGACTGAATCCACCGATATTTACTGGGTCCAAAGTTGAGGAGGATCCTCAAGGGTTTATGGATGAAATGGAATTGATTTTTAGGGTGATGAATGCTAGTGATACTGAAGAGGTGAAAGAAGGAGGTATCTTATCAGTGGTATGGTGAATGGGAAGAATTTAGGGGTGAAGATGCTGAGCTTGCGATTTGGGAGGATTTCTCTCAAGCCTTTCTTGATCACTCCTTTCCTCAGGAGTTGAAGAAAGCTAAGGCTGAGGAGTTTGTAAACTTGAAGCAGGGGAAGATAAGTGTCAAGGAATATGCTTTGAAGTTCACTTAGTTATCTCGTTATGCTCTGAAATTGGTGTCCAATATGAGGTCTCGAATGAGAAAGTTTTCTTCTGATCTTAAGGATATTTAGTGCTGGAATGTAGAGGTGCAATGTTGAATAGTGACATGGATATATCCAGGTTGGTGGTGTTTATGCAGCAGGAAGAGGATGAAAAAAAAAGACAAGCAGAGGTTGAGGATAGGCAAAGTAAGAGGGCTAGGTCGGCAGACCAGGAGATAAATCAGCAGTCTCGTAGTAACGGTAAGTGGGGTAAGAGATGGCATAAGAAGAAATCTTGGGGTAATGTTCAGTATTCAACTAGTGCACCTGCCCTAAGACTTCGGGCAACCAACAATTTCAACCTAGCAACGGTTCCAAGGTGCAGGGCACTCAGTCTTAGGCTAGTGTGACTCAATTAATTCATTCTTGTCCTCCTTGTCGTACTTGTGGAAAGTTTCAGTATAGGCCTTGTCATTTAGGAAAGAGTGTGTGTTATGGTTGTGGTCAGGCTGGTCATTTTCAGTGGGAATTCCCTTTGGTAAGGGAACTTTTGGGGGCAATAAATCCCAAGTTATCTCTTTTTCAGTCCCAGTAGCCAAGGGCACAACTTCGGGAACCAGCGGAGGCCATAACCATTTGTATGCCCTATCTACTCTTCAGGATTCAGAGGCTTCACCAGATGTTGTCATGGGTATGTTACAGATTTTCTCCCGTGATGTTTTTGTGTTACTTTATCGTGGCTTCACTCTATCTTATGTGACCCATTATGTGGCTGTGAGTTTTAATTTTGGTCCCGAGAATATTTCTAAACCTTTCTCAGTCTCTACTCCTATTAGTGAGTCTATTATTGCTAGACGAGTTTATAAAAACTGTGTGGTATCTATCTTTCATCGGGACACTATGGTGGATTTGGTAGAATTTGATATGGTGGATTTTGATCTAATTTTGGGAATGGATTGGGTCCACTCTTGTTATGCTATCTTGGACTGTTGAACCCATAGAGTCACTTTTCATTTTCCTAATGAGCCAGCTATAGAGTGGGAGGGTGACTCCTTAGCACCAAAGAGAAAGTTTATTTCTTATCTTAGAGCCCGAAAATTGATATCTAAGGGTTGTTTGTACCACCTAGTTCATGTCAAATATTCTAGCGTTGAAAGTCCCTCACTGCAGTCAGTTCGGGTAGTCAATGAGTTTTCTGAAGTTTTTTTCTGATGATTTTCCCGATATTCCTCCCGACAGGGAAATAAAGTTTGGTATTTATCTTTTGCCTGACACTCGACCTATTTCCATTCCTCCTTATAAAATGGCTCTGGTGAAGCTAAAAAAGTTAAAATATCAGTTGAAGGACCTTCTTAATAAGCGTTTTATCCGCCCTAGTGTCTCTCCTTGGAGTGCTCCAGTACTGTTTGTGCGAAAGAACGATGGGTCCCTTCATATGTGCATAGATTATCGTCAGTTGAATAAGGTCACTGTCAAAAATAAATACCCTCTTTCTAGAATTGATAATCTTTTTGACCAGCTTCAGGGTGCTAAGTGTTTCTCCAAAATAGATCTCTGTTCAGGGTATCATCAGCTGAAAGTTAGGGAAGCAAATATTCCCAAGACTGCTTTTCGAACCCGGTATGACCATTATGAATTTCTAGTTATGTCTTTTGGTCTGACTAATGCACCTGCAACTTTTATGGATCTTATGAACAGGGTGTTTAGGCAGGTTTTGGACCTTTTTTTCATAGTCTTTATTAATGATATTCTGGTGTACTCCCGGATTGAGGAGGAGTATGCCAATCACCTCCGAATTGTACTTCAGACCCTTAAGGACCAAGAGTTGTATGCCAAATTTTCTAAGTGTGAATTCTGGCTTAATGCCGTGACGTTCCTTGGTCATGTTGTTTCTAGTGAAGAAATTAATATTGATCCCCAAAAGATTACGACGGTTAAGAATTGGCCTAGACCAATAACTTCGACCGATATTAAGAGTTTCTTGGGTCTGGCAGGGTATTATAGAAAGTTCATGGAGAGTTTTTCCTTTATTACTGCTCCACTAACAAAGTTGACTCAGAAAAAGGTGAGGTTTTTATGGTTTGATGCTTGTGAGAATAGTTTTGAGAAGTTGAAGGGTCGTTTAACCTCAACCCCTATTTTGACACTTTCTGATGGTACTAAAGGATTTGTGGTGTAGTATGATGCGACCTGGGTGGGACTTGGTCATGTACTCATGCAGCATGGGAAGGTTGTGGCTTATGCTTCTAGGCAACTTAAAGTGCATGAGAAAAATTATCCTACTCATGATCTTAAGTTGGCGGCTGTGGTTTTTACACTTAAGATTTGGCGTCATTATTTATATGGAGTACATGTGGATATTTATTCAGATCACAAGAGTTTGCAGTATATTTTCACAGAAATGAAGTTGAATCGCAGGCAGAGGAGGTGGCTGGAGTTACTAAAGGATTATGACATGAATTTGCACTATCATCCAGGTAAAGCTAATGTTGTTGCTGATGCTCTTAGCAGGTTGTCCATGGGGAGCCTTTCTCATGTTAAGGAAGAAAAGAGGGGAATAGTGAAGGAAATTCACAGGTTTGCTAATTTGGGAGTCTGACTATTGGATTTCGAAGATGGGGGAGTAATTGTTCAAGAAGTGGGTAAGTCTTCATTAGGTGCTGAAGTTAAGGAGAAACAGGTTAATGATCCCATACTTATGTAAATCAAGAAAGATGTTGGGCAGCAAAAGGTTTTAGCTTTCGAGATTGGGGGAGATGGTATTTTATGGTATCAAGGGAGACTGTGTGTTCCCGATGTCGATGGGATACGAGAGAGGATCTTGACTGAAGCCCATGTCTCCAGGTATACTGTTCATCCCGGTTCTACTAAGATGTATCATGACTTGAAAGAGATGTACTGGTGGAATAATATGAAAAGGGATGTTGCAAACTTTGTTGCTAAGTGTTTGAATTGCCAACAAATTAAGGTGGAGCACTTAAGGCCTGGTGGTACGTCTCAGGAGATAGCCATTCCCATGTGGAAGTGGGAGATGATAAATATGGATTTCATCACCGGCCTTTAGCGTTCTCGAAACCAATATGATTCCATCTGGGTCATTGTGGATAGGATGACCAAGTCCGCTCACTTTCTGCCTGTGCAGACAAACTATTCGGGAGAGGATTAGGCTAAGTTGTACATTCAGGAGATAGTTCGACTTCATGGAGATCCGGTGTCCATCATATCCGACAGAGGTACACAATTTTCTTCTCAATTTTGGAAATCCTTTTAGAAAGGTTTGGGTACACAGGTGAACCTTAGTACCGCTTTCCATCCTCAAATAGACGGGCAAGCGGAGCGTACTATTCAGACCTTAGAAGATATGCTAAGGGCCTGTGTTATTGACTTTAAAGGTAGTTGGGTGGATCACTTTTCTCTTATTGAGTTTTCTTATAATAATAGTTATCACTCTAGCATACAAATGGATCATTTCAAGGCTCTTTATGGTAGGAGGTTTAGGTCACCGATTAGATGGTATGAAGTGGGTAAAACCTGATTGTTCTGGTTGGATCTTGTTCACCAAGCGATGGAGAAAGTTAAGGTTATTTGCGAAAGGCTTAAGACTGCTCAAAGTCGCCAAAAGTTATATATGAATGTGAGGCGAAGAGAGTTAGAGCTTGAGATGGGTGATTGGGTATTCTTGAAAGTTTCTCCGATAGAGGGAGTAATGAGGTTTGGAAAGAAAGGTAAGCTCAGTCCTCGTTAATTGGGCCATATCAGACTTTGAGGAAGCTTGGTAATGTAGCTTATGAGTTGGACTTGCCCACGAGTTTGACATCGGTTCATTCTATGTTTCACGTTTCTATGCTGAAAAAGTGTGTGGGTGATTTTTCTCTTGTGGTTCCCTTAGTGAACATTAGTGTGGACTACTCTTTGTCTTATGAGGAAGTTCCTATACAGATTTTGGATAGGCAAGTCCGAAAGTTGAGAACCATGGAAATAGCCTCAGTTAAGGTCTTGTGGAGGAATCAAAAGGTGGAGGAGGCTACTTGGGAAGCCGAGGAAGACATGAAGACTAAATATCCCTTCTTGTTTCCAACGTCGGGTGATGTTGTTTGAGGTACTAACGCTATACTCATCTTTTATCTTATAAGTTAATGTCCATCAAGTTTCATGCAATCTCTTTATTTAAGCTAAATGTTTCCCTAATCATCATTCAGGGACTAATGATCCCATAAGGGGGATATTATAACACCCCAAAATTTTAGAACCTTCAAGTACCCATAAATTTATATGAATTCAGGTTTCCATGAATTAGATCCACGGTTAGTGTAAGTGTTCCACGATCAGTCAAAACTTTTCTGATTTCCACGGACAATGGACTGGTTTCATAAACCGTAGATCAAGTCATGTATCCGATCCTACAAGTTGAAAAATTCATCTGATTTCCACGACTTGGAATCACGAGTCGTGAACTAGTTCCACGACCCGTAGATCAAGTCGTGGACCTAATTTTGAGAATTTTTTTTAGGGTCATCCTAGGGGCATTTTTGTTATTTTTCCCTTATGAGATTCGACCCTTTCACACATAAAACACCTTTTGAGCAATCAGTTACACTTACTTTGAAGAGAAATACGATTATAAACCTTTTTCTACTCCCCCAAAACAATCAAAGAAGCAAGAACATCTAGGGTTCAAGATTCAAGGCTCAAATTCTGGCTTTCCCAAGTTCATTCCATCAAAAGGCATGTTTGAACGCTCCCTATTTCAATTACTATTCTAAAGTTGTGAATATTATTTATTATGTACATTATGATGGTGATTTGAAACTAGGATTGGGGATTTTGTTATTTAAAGCCTGATATGATTTTTTCCCTTTTCATTATGAATAATGATTCAATCTTTAATTGGGGTTGTTGAGACTGAATTGGCTATTTGAAAATAATGAACTATTATGTCTTGAAGTTTGAATGTTAACTTGATATATGTTGAGCCATGATTTCTAGTCTCTGGAGAGTTTTGAAATTTCATAAGGAATATAAGTGTTTTCGCCGTTCTTTATATCATTAAAGGTATGGTGTTATTCAAAGGGTTTGGAATTGTTATGAGAATTTCAATTATGATTATGTTTATGATATTTTAAAGGCGGGGTTTTGGAGTCAAAATATGTTTAATGAAAATTATTTGGCATGATATGAGTGACTTGCAAGTTCTTGGTATGACGATACCAAAAATATAAATGCCTTAATGAAAGACTCCATGAATGAATGTAATGCAAAATTTTTTAATTAGGCTTAAAGAGTATTACGTAGTTCACCGAGAAGGTGTAGTCCTTGTGACCAATGCTGGAAACCGTGTTTGCCGACGTGGGGAGATCCTGTCCTGAAAATGGATGACCACTGTATACTTGCCTTGAGCAGTTGTATGCAGCTATGATTTTGTTATGATTTGGCCAACTATGTTATCTCAGTTTATGCAGCACACATGAACTGAGGCCCCACCAGTTGGGGAGTACTGGACCCATATTTCCCATAGGTTACTAAATGTTGGCATAACTACATAGTTCAGAACTAAAGGATTTCAAATGATTACTTTATTTTATGTCCCAAATGTTTTCTATTTCGTACTTCCTTTATGACGGACATTTGTTTTGATGCCTTCTGAATACCTATTATATTATATGAACTGTTTTGGATCCCTTTTCCTCGGTTCACATGCCAGTACTCATTGTACTAACCATCCCTAGTCGTTACATCTTTTCATGACGTAGGTTCCGAAGAACTTACCCGAGATTCTGCCCCACATTAGGATACATTCAGAGTTGCAGCTAGCCTATGGTGAGCCATCCATCTTTTGGAAGGCATATGTCTTAAGCTTATTTTCAGTTGAATTCAGACTATTTAGGTTTTATGGAATTTTCGGAGCCATGTCCCAGCTAGTATTTCTATTCATAATGTTAGAGGGTTCGTAGACTCAAGTTGGTTATTGTTTTGATTTTACATTCCAAGATTTTGGCCTTTCGTTATCTTTTAGTTGAATCTCTTATTTTATGGTTCTATTTTCTGCATTTTTATTATGACTATGCTTATGATGTAATCGTAAGGGGCCTTCTTGGGCCATCATTGGTTCTGAAATCCCGTTGATGTGTCATGGTTACATGACACTTTTGATGCTTAAAACAAGGAAAATATGCAATAACTTGGGTGTGTTTTGTTGGTATGATGTGGTTTCTGTCCTACTTTGCAGGAAAACAGGTTTTAAAGGCAAAATGATCAAAAAGAAAGAATCAAGCCCGAGAACAAAGTGTCAGAAGAAGAAAGAACAAGAACCTGCACAAGACAAGGACCCATGACACAAGTCACGTGGCGTGACTGTCACTCACGTGACGTGAGTGGCTGGCGTGGGTCCACTATAGAGATTCAAGAGAAAGCCTGATTTCCACGCCAGGAGTCACGTCGCGTGACTACCACCCACGTGACGTGGAAGCATGCCGTGACCCAACTTCTAAAGACGTCTAATTGAGCCTTATTCCCACGACACCAACCTACGTGGCGTGACTTGGTTCCACGATACCATGGAAGTTGCCGACTCTGTTCTCCTATTTTTTTTTGGATAGGATTAGTTTTGTATCTATAAATACCCTTGTATAGTCCTAGGTGCGATGATGATTCATTACATTATTTTGAGAGCTATTTTACAGTGTTTTGGAGTTCATAAACATATTCTTGTTTTTGTAGTTACAAACCCTAATTCGAGTTCTATTGATAATTGAGATTTTAGTCTTTCTTTATTATTGTGAGCTCATAATTATGTTTTCACCTTTGAATTCTTCTTGTGTTCTTACAATGATGAGTAGCTAAACCCATCAACTAGGGTTGTGTGAACCATGAGGAATTAACGAAATCGGTTAAGTGTAAGGAAATTCTGAACCGCTGTGAATGCATGTATTGTTGTTTCCTTTGTTGTGATTGCTCTTCTAACGGTTGCAAATGTTAGAAACTCGCCTATATTCTAGACTTGCTCGAGAGAGAGGTAGAGATTGGGAAAAAGAGATAACAACAGAGATTTGAAGCTATCAACCTTCATCTAATAACCGGAGCCATAGCGGGAATGGTTATCTGAGATCCAGGACAAGGGTTAGTAGTGCGACACTCGGAGACCGAGAGGAAAAGAGTGAAATTCGTCTAATGAAGGTCGAGAGACAGTTAGATGAACCTAACTTGTTGGATTTTGCATGCAACGCAGCGGGACAGTCTTGTTAGCTCAAGTAACCGGTGGAGTTAAGGAATCATTGGGGATCACAGTCCTAGTGTATTTCTCGTATTGTCTACAAACTCGATACAACCAACAATCGTCATTGTTACTATTCATTTGTAAAAACCCCCTGTTTACTTTCTTTCCAATTATTCCATCTAGTATTCTAAACAACTTTGTCCTATTCCCTGTAGGATCGACCCCAACCTAGTTGGGTTCTATATTTGACAATCGACCGCTTTATACTTCTTAGGAGGCATATTTTGGGCGACATCAAATTTTGGCACCGTTGTCGGGTAATACGATTACGGAGTTGATTATTACTGGGTGGAGTTGATTGGTTATGTTTTTACATACTTTTGAGGGCATACACCGGTGTATGCCAAATACTAGGAGTCAAGGCAATCCCTTGATTCCACTTGATCTTGAAATCGAAAGGACTCTGAGGGCTAATTGGAGAATGGTGAATACTGAAAGAGTTCAGAATCCCGCAGCTGCGGGAGACATTCAAAACTAGCCAATTCATCTGATTGGTCAGGAAACAGCGGATCAAACTACTGCTCGATTGACACAAGAAGAGTATGCTAGACAAGTTGCTCTTAGACAAGCGGAGAGAGATAATCGAGCTATGCAGGAAGCAGCACAGCGTCTGGCTGATGCTGAAGAGCGAGAAAGGCGACTAAGAGAACAATCGAGACCATATGTGCCTGTTTATGATGATCCTGAAGAAGAAGATATGGCCTACTTTGAGCCAATAGAGACTGGTGCCATCGTTCCACCATCGTTACCTCCGGGAACTAAGTTTGACATTACTAGTGCCATGATCCATCTGCTAAACTTGAAGGGTGTGTTCGCGGGTCTTCCTACTGATGATCCAAACATGCACGTAATGAATTTCGTGGGGGTCTGCATGTCGTATAATCTGCCTGGAGTTGACCAAGAGGCTATTCGATTGAGGTTGTTTCTATTCTCCCTTACAGAAGAAGCTACTTTATGGTTGACTGAGTTACCACGAGGTTCCATCACTACTTGGCAAGAATTGAGAAGTCAATTTTGGAAAGATTTTTCCCACCTTCCAAGATACTGCAGTTGAAAGACGAGATTTACAATTTCAAACAGCTTCATTCTGAATCACTCTATGAGACATGGCTGAGGTTCAAAAAGAAGCTGCAGAATGTGCCAAATCACAGGATAAGTGGTAGGAATTTACTTGAAATCTTCTACAGGGCTTTGAATGTCAACACAAAGGCGGTAGCAGATACTATCACTGGTGGAGCATTCATGAGTTTGAGATGGGAACAAGCTTCGGAGATATTAGATTGTGTCACTAAGACCAATCGAGGATGGCATACCCGGGAGGTAGATACGCCGGTTGACACATATGCTATTGGAGCTTCAGCAGCTCAAAGGGCTTTGGATGAGTCTGTGGATCAAGAGGTTGCTTAGTTGAGGATAAAAAATGGTCTTCTGGCTAAACAAATAGCGGCCAGAGATGCTGAAAAGGTGCATGTTGTTGGTGCACAAGGTAAATCGTCTAGACATGATGATAGTGAGTACGATGAAGAGGCTAAGTACCTAGATCGAGAAGTGGCGGGTTTCCGAGCCAAGGGCCAAGAGTCTAATCAAGACTCTTGGAACTTAAGGCAAGGGAATCAAGGTCAGAACTATTATGAAGACAAATACAACAAATCGGGATACAAAGATCGAGATCGGGACCGTGACGGTGATTGGAGGCGGAAAGGTGATAATAAAGAGAAGAATGACCTTTATGTACCACCAGGAAGACGTGATGAGGAGTCTGGAAATTCAAGGATGGAGGCCCTTCTTAATAAACTGGTCAAAAGAGCAGAAAGCTAGGAAAATTGCTTGAAGGAGATTAGGACTGACATTTCGGGAATTAGTCAGAAAGTGGAGTCTCATTCAACTGCCATTAATAGTTGGAGCAACAATTCGGGCAAATTTCATTGACACTAAATCAACGTCATCCAGGCACCCTTCCAAGCAATACCGTCCAGAATCCGAAAAATGATAGTCATTGTCTCGCCATTACTACTAGAAGTGGGAAGTGCACGACAGATCCACCTATTCTTGCCGATAGTGGTGTGACTAATGAACCAGTGGTTATTGATGATGTAGAAGCTGAGTAAGAGCTGAATAATTCAAAGGGTTACATAGTTCCAAATCATCATGATAATAGCGATAATGCAAAATCTTAAAAGAGAAAGGAAAAAGAGGTACCACAAGTGCTTAAAACTATCCCACGACCTCCTCCTCCCTATCCTCAAAGATTGAAGAAGAAGGCTGAGGAAGGCAAATATCAGAAGTTTATCACCATGTTGAAGGAGCTGACAGTAAACATCCCTCTTGTAGAGGCATTGAAGCAGATGCCAGGTTATGCAAAGTTCATGAAAGACTTGGTGACAAAGAAGAGAACTGTCAGTTTTGAGCCAGCAGATAACATACATCATTGTAGTGCAGTTGTTTCACGTTCCCTAGTTGAAAAGAAGGAGGATCCTGGAGCGTTCACAATTTCGTGTACTATCGGGTCCTACGACTTTGCAAAAACATTTTGTGATTTGGGTGCTAGCATCAACTTAATGCCATTAGACATTTTCAAACAGTTGGGGTTGGGAGCACCAAAACCAACCTCTATGAGACTTCTCATGGCTGATAGGACTGTGAAAAAGCCAGTGGGCATACTGTATGATGTTTTGGTAAAGGTTGCGTCTTTCATCTTTTCGGCTGATTTTGTGATTCTCGATTGTGAAGTTGACTTTGAGGTTCCCATCATATTGGGAAGACCATTCCTTACCACTGGTCGTGCATTGGTTGATATGGAAACAGGGCAGCTGAAATTTAGATTGAATGATGAACAGGTTACTTTCATTGTCTGTCGTTCAATGAAGCAGCCAAGAGATAAGCGGGTGATTTTCGTGATAGATACGATTGATGATAGTGAGGTTGTTGTGTCTCTTGAAGAAAGGTTGGGAGTAAAACCTCTGGCTGTCGTGATCATGAATTTTGATGAAAATGGTATTGAAGACTATAATGAGATGGTGGGTGCACTCGCTGATGAGATGGTGGGTGCACTCGCTGGTAAATGAGCATACACTTATGCTCCAAAGAAACTGGATCTCGATTTGAAGAATAGGGTAATTCCACCAGCTCGTCTGTCTATTGAGGAGCCTCCAGTTTTAGAGCTTAAGGCTCTTCCGGCCCACCTTCACTACACATTCTTGGGAGCCAACAATACCTTGCCAGTGATTATTTATGCTAAATTAGTGGATTGGCAAGTAGAGGCTTTGGTTTCAATATTGAGAAGATTTAAGAGGGCCATTGGTTTGTCCATAGCTGATATCATAGGTATTCCACCCGACATTTGCACTCATAAGATTCAACTCGTTCCTGAGTATGTACCTAGCATTGAGCACCAGCGTCGTCTGAACCCACCAATGCAGGAGGTTGTGAAGAAAGAGATCATCAAGTGGTTAGATGCAGGAGTGGTTTACCCTATTGCTGATAGCAAGTGGGTGAGCCCAGTTCAATGTGTGCTGAAAAAGAAAGGAATCACTGTGGTTCCAAACGACAAAAATGAGTTGATTCCAATAAGGCCGGTGATTGGATGGAGAGTTTGCATGGATTATCGAAAGCTGAATTCTTGGACTGAGAAAGATCATTTTCCTATGCCCTTCATGGACCAGATGTTATACCGTCTTGCTGGTAGAGGATGGTATTATTTTCTTGATGGCTATTCGGGGTATAATCAGATTGTTATTGTCCTCCTCGAAGACCAAGAGAAGACCACTTTCACTTGTCCATATGGGACGTTCGCATTCAAGAGGATGCCTTTCGGTTTGTGTAATGCACCGACCACCTTCCAACGCTGCATGATGTCTATTTTCTCCGACATGGTGGAAGACACTATCGAGGTTTTTATGGATGATTTTTCTGTTGTGGGAGACTCGTTTGATGATTGTTTGGCACACCTTGCCAATGTCCTACAAAGATGCGAGGAGTGAAACCTAGTGCTGAATTGGGAAAAATGTCACTTTATGGTCAATGAGGGTATCGTATTGGGGCATCAGATTTTAAAGAATGGCATTGAGGTGGATAAGGCAAAGATTGAAGTAATTGAGAAGCTACCCCCACCTATCTCTGTATAAGGTATTCGAAGTTTCTTAGGTCATGTTGGTTTTTATAGAAAATTCATCAAGGATTTCTCCAAGATTGCATATCCCTTGTGCAAACTTTTAGAGAAAGAGGTAAAGTTTGTGTTTGATGAAGCATGTCTTAAAGTATTTGAGTGTCCTAAGGAGAAGTTGGTTTCAGCCCCTATTATTGTGTCATCGGATTGGACTAAGCCTTTTGAGGTTTTGTACGATGCTAGTAGAGTGGCTTTGGGTGCAGTCCTCTGCCAAATACGTGAGAAGATATTACATCCGATTTACTACGCTAGCAAAGTGTTTAATCTAGCTCAAAAGAATTACACTGTGACTGAGCAGGAATTATTGGCCGTAGTATTCGCTTTTGAGAAATTCAGATCTTACTTGATAGGTACAAAAGTGATTGTGCATACAGACCATGCAGCTCTTCGGTATCTTATGTCGAAAAAGGATGCTAAGCCAAGACTGATTCGGTGGGTACTTCTGTTGCAAGAATTTGACTTTGAAGTCAAAGATCGTAAGGGGGCCAAAAATCAAGTGGCCGACCATCTATCATGCCTTGAGGAGGAAGCCATGCTTAAATTGAAGGATGATCTTGAGATTGATGATACTTTTCCAGATGAGCAGGTACTGGCAGCATCCCAAGACTTAATCCCATGGTTTGCTAATTTTGCCAACTTCTTGGCAAGTGATCTAGTATCGAAAGATATGTCATATCAGCAGAGAAGGAAATTCATGCATGAGGTAAGAAAATTCTTCTGGGATGAGCCATATCTGTTCAGGGTATGTGCTGATGGCATAATCCAAAGATATGTCCCAGAGGCCGAGATGATGAGTATTTTGGAAGCATGTAACTTATCTCCAGTTGGGGGTCATCATGGAGGTGCGCAGACTGCCCATAAAATCTTGCAATGTGGGTTTTACTGGCCCAGTATTTACAAAGATGCTCATAATTATGCTCGCGCTTATGACCAATGTCAAAGGCAAAGCAATATTTCACGCAGACATAAACTTCCCATGACAACTATACTTGAGCTTGAATTGTTCGATGTGTGGGGAGTTGACTTTATGGGTCCTTTTGTGAGCTCGCATGGAATGAAATACATCTTGGTAGCCATTGACTACATTTCTAAGTGGGTGGAGGCAATTGCGCTTCCTAATAACGAAGGAAGAAGTGTCACAACATTCTTGAAAAAGAACATATTCTCACGATTCGGGACACCTCGAGTTATTATTAGTGATGGAGTATCCCACTTTTGCAACCATCTGTTCAAGGCCCTGCTTGAAAAATATGGTGTCAAACATAAGGTGGCAACACCTTACCATCCTCAGACAAGCGGGCAGGTTGAGGTGTCAAATTGTGAGATCAAGACTATTTTGGCGAAAACAGTTAATGCCAATAGGACTGATTGGGCTTGAAGATTGGATGATGCATTATGGGAATATCAAAATGCTTTCAAAACACCAATTGGTGCATCACTATATCAGTTGGTTTTTGGAAAATCTTTCCATTTGCCCGTCGAACTGGAACATAAGGCTTTGTGGGCATTGAAGAGGTTGAATTTAGACTGGAGTGAAGCGGCTCAATTGAGACTTGAGCAGCTGAATGAGATGGATGAATTTCGTCTTCGGGCTTATGAAAGTTCAGCATTGTATAAAGAGAAGATGAAATTGTATCATGATCGTCGAATTGAGAACCGAGAGTTTCACCCGGGAGATTTGGTGCTACTGTATAATTCCAAGCTTCTCTTGTTTGCTGGAAAACTAAAGTCCAAATGGTACGGCCCATTCACGGTAGTTAGGGTATTCTCACATGGTGCTATTGAGCTAAAAGGAGCAGATAATGTTCTATTCAAAGTCAATGGATAGCGTGTTAAGCATTATGTGGGAGTTACAGAAGAGATAAGGACAATTGAAGAACTTGAGTTTGATGAAGTCTGAGTAGTCAAGCTAGCCATGTCGTGCTGCGACGTTAAATTAGGTGCTTAATGGTAGGCAACCCATGGGCTAGTTGGTGATGTCTGAGTATCCAAGTTAGCCGTGTCGTGCCGCCACATTAAATCAAGTGCTGATTGGAGGCAACCCAAGATTTTGTTATGTGGAGATCTGATTATTAAGAAGCAGTTAGCTGGAAATCACAAAATTTATCTGAATTGGTTCAGTATCATCCACGACAAGATTCACATCCTGTGAATCCACTCATGACACGTGGTTGGTATCATGAAAATCAGAGTTAAAATTCTGGTTTCAGAACCTCACCTACGTCAGAACCCACATGGCGTGAGTCTAACCCACGACAAGAGGGCTGTCTCGTGGAAATCAGAGGAACATTTTCAACCTTAGGACCTCATCCACGCCATGACTCACGTGTCGTGAGTCACACCCACGTCACATGGGTTGTGCCGTGAAACTTACACCGTGCAGATGCCCCGAATTCGACCCGACCCAGTCCTATTTTTCCAAAATAAAAATGGGTCCCTTCTTCTTTACCCGATAAAAAATTGACCCACTTCATTATTTCCCCCACTTTCAAAATCATCTAATTAAAACCCTAGTTTTTATTCCTTCTCTAATCTATCAACCAAATTCCGACCCTTCTATCACCATAAACTCGAAAATTCAATCCCCTTATCACCACTAACCCAAAAATCCGAACCCTATAACCCCAAAATTTCAAAAACCCAACCCACTAACCCAAGAATCCGACCCACTAACCTAAATCCGATCCAAACCCTACCATTGCACCCAAAATCCAATCCAAACCCGTTACCATGCCTCCCAAATCAAACCCCAAAAGTGACCATCTTGATTCCTCATCCAGGATTCACACCAAAAATCTGGATTTACCGACCCGTCTGCGTGATGAACCGACTGAATCTAAGATAAGTGGTTCTATGGAGGAGTTTGACATTATCCATGATGATACTGCTTTAGTACCTCGGGCCACGAGGTTACAGACGCGAGCCCGAGCGGCTGCCCAGGCAGCACTCCAGCCGGCCCCACCACCTGTCAAGCCAGTTATTCTGACTGAGTCCTCTGAGTCTGCCCCCCAATCTGACGAATGGGAGGATGCTTATGCGTCAGGCTATGCAGATGATGCTATGGGTCAGGGTACTTCTACGGCAGAGGTTACAACTTCTGTTTCCTGTTCTGGTGCCTAGAGTGCTCTGACTTCCACGCAGAGTAGGGAGATTCAGCATTGGTGTGTGTAGGGCATGCCTGCCTTTTATGATAGATATGCTGAGTTGACTGAGAGGGGTGTGTGTCAGAGGAGCATTATGGAGGAGCACCGATACCGAGTGGAGGAGTTGAGGACACTGCTTGATATTTGGCCTGTCTTTGAGAGATATGGATTGGGTTGGATGGCGCAGCTTTCTGGTCGCTATAGCTCAGAGTTATTCTGAGATTTTTATGCCTCTTATGCTGCGTTGGTTGACTTGAGCACTCCTATTGGGCAGCGACACCTTTTGCAACCATTATTGACTCACGTCGTGGTTCGTGGTACCCGTGTGGATATTTCGGAGCAGACCATTCACAGCTTTTTATTTGGAGCTGACCGTCCACTTCCAGCTTTGACTGCTGAATTTGATCATAGGATGGACACTGTTAGAGTTAGAGTTAGAATGCGAGATGCGGAGCAGAAATTGGAGCTGCTTAAATGGATTACGGGGTACATAGCCGAAGATGGTGTGGCGGCTAGTTGGGTGACTGGGAAGCTGGACATCAAAAAGTCCATGCTTTATTTTGTAGGTAGATTCTGGTGGTCTGTGGTTCGGCATCGATTGGGTCCAACCAATGCTGACAACTCACTCACATTGGACCGGGCTGTGGTAGTAGCCAGCATCTTGGCTGGTTATGAGATTCATTTTGCGAGGTACATCATCCGGGAGATCCACGAATGGGTTTTCAGAGATCACACGAGTATACCCTTCCCATGCCTGATCTAGGGGCTGTGTGATAGGGCGGGGGTGGCCAGGATACCTGCCCTCGACCATTATATCGAGGTGACCCGCATTGCAAATATTGGACTGATGCAGTAGAGGGGTTCACACCCCATTCTTCCACGAGGGTCACCGCCGTCTGAGTCATCGGGTGCAACCCTTAATGAGCCGAGTAGTGCTCCTATGCCAATTCTGGTACAGGTTAGGGTACCTGTGACTATTCCTATACAGACTGAGGGCGCTGGCCCTATTGATGATGAGGTACCCGATACTAGTGCTCCACCTCCTTCTTATGGGATGATTTCAGTGTCTAGGGACTTTCTGCAGCAGTTGATTGACAGACAGACCCATACTGAGACCCAGATGGATAAGTTGGTATCCCAGCTTAAGCCTTGGGTTAGAACGACTGTCGAGGCTGCGTAGGCTAGGGTGGAGGCCCGAATGGCTGCGGTGATGGATCAGTTTATGTGGGGGTTGCATGGGAGGATTGATAGTTTTGAGGCTCGGAGGACCTCCCAGTTGAGTGCTGCACCAGGTCCTGATTTGACCGGCTTGACCCAGGAGGTAGTCGCATTGAGAGAGGAGGTTTGGGCATTGGCAGCGAGTAGCACTCCTATTATACCACCTATGATTGCCCAGTCCTCTTGCGACCAGCATTTGAGGTAGATTTGTTCTCTGACGAGGTGCCTCCGATGGATAGAGGCAAGAGACCTCGCAGCCCGGCGGATTGGGGTGATAGTGATGCTGAGTATGAGAGTGATCTGCGGAGGGCGGTTAAAGCCTTTCGGGTGGAGTACCATGTGAGCCAGATTGAGGCGGAGCAGAGGGCGCATGGTACGTCTTCTACCCAAGCTGTCCCTCCATCGAATGCACCTACGACTGAGCAAGTTGATGATCCCACTGTGGGCGGGCCCACTTTCGGCGCTTAGGGCGCCACAGGTATGTCTTCACTCCTTTGTATTTTATTGATATAGGTGCATTGAGGGCATTGCACTATGTTTAGTTGGGGGTGGGGGTGTACCACCACTTGGGGTTTTTTGTTACCGTGTTTATTTTCCCCCGAGTGTGCTATCATAGTAGAACCGGCATGTTTTGGTTTATATTTACATTATTGGGTGTTTCGTGTTAAATTAGGAGAAAAATAAGGGAACTGTAATGAAGTCTAGTTTGAAAATTTATGCTTTTTGAAGGTTAAGGATACCCCTCCTGGAAATTTTGGTTTTGAATTGTGTGAGTAGTATGTTTATGTGTGACAACTGTTGGATCTTGTTATGACACTAGGATTATAGGCAAATAACTTTAGCTAGCATTGCATGAACCGGATAGGTAGTAATTGATAATACAATCGTGTGCTATGTGTGTGTGAGGTCACTACTTAGTTAACTGTGTGTGCGATCCAGTACTTGCCTAGTTAGTCTTGCCTAGGTTAGAGGATAGAGGATTAGGAAAGGATCATAGGTCGTTTCTGAAAAAGTCCACTTTTAGCCTAAATGCCAAACCAAATGAATAAGTATCCCTTGATCCTGACTTTGAGCCGTAATTGACCTATTTCTTTCATTAGCCTATTCACCTTCCCATTTTAATTACAATGAACCTGTCTTGGCCTTGGTCCCTCCTTGGACACTGTGTACCTCAACTCAGGAAAATCACCTAAGCTGAGGGTGGCTATTATAGGGGTGCATAGATTGAGTTGGGTATGAAGAAGAAGTTACTAAAAGAAAAAGAGAAAACAGGTTTTGGTGTGAAGAAAAAGAAAAAAAATAGAGTGAAAGGAAGAAAAATTGCAAAGAAAAAGAAAAAAAAAAAGAAGAGAAAATTATGTTTTGAAAGTGAAGAAAATCACACCCAAAATCTGAAAAATAAAAGAAAGGAGAATAAGGGAGAATAAAAATGAGAAAGGTTGGAAGTTGGAGACAAAAATAGTGTAGTGTCAAGGAGGGTTGAGTCACCATATCCATATGTACCATACCCGTCCCCAAACCTACATTACAAGCCGAGTAAAGTCCTATAGTGATCCTAGTCCAACTGTCCGAAAACTAAGGCGTAGAAAATAAGGGCAAGCCAATGGTATTTCATGCACACTGTTTGAACTTCTTTGTGAGATTGAGTATTTTGACCGAGTCCCTAATTTGAGATTTATTAGCATACTGTGAGTGCATGGGACTTCTTTGATTGTGAGAGTACATGGGTTGTATTATTAGCTGCTATTTGTTCGACTAATGTCATTTGCATATATGCTTAGTTGTTTGTGCATAATCTAGTGCCATCACTTGATCCCTTCTGTGTCATGATACTATGCTGCTTGTATACACACTTTGGTTTTGATTTGCAAATAGGAGGGGTCGAAAAAAGTTTTGTGCCAAAGGCAATGAGTAGACTGCCATAGGTCCCTTAGGTTTCTCTTAGTTAAGCATCGTGTATGTGTATTTTTGTTTTGTTCACCCGAGGACATGTAAACGTTCTAAGTTGAGGGTGTTGATGTGTCATGGTTACATGGCACTTTTGATGCTTAAAACAAGGAAAATATGCAATAACTTGGGTGTGTTTTGTTGGTATGATATGGTTTCTGTCCTACTTTGCAGGAAAACAGGTTTTAAAGGCAAAATGATCAAAAAGGAGGAATTAAGCCCGAGAAAGAAGTGTTAGAAGAAGAAAGAACAAGAACCTACACAAGATAAGGACCCACGACACAAGTCACGTGGCGTGACTGTCACTCACGTGGCGTGAGTGGCTGGCGTGGGTCCACTATAGAGATTCAAGAGAAAGCCTGATTTCCACGCCAGGAGTCACGTGGCGTGGCTACCACCCACATGACGTGGAAGCATGCCGTGACCCAACTTCTGAAGACGTCTAATTGAGCCTTATTCCCACGACACCAACCTACGTGGCATGACTTGGTTCCACGATACCAAGTCACGATACCGTGGAAGTTGCCGACTCTGTTCTCCTATTTTTTTTTTGGATAGGATTAGTTTTGTATCTATAAATACCCTTGTATAGTCCTAGGTGCGATGATGATTCATTACATTATTTTGAGAGCTATTTTACAGTGTTTTGGAGTTCATAAACATATTCTTGTTTTTGTAGTTACAAACCCTAATTCGAGTTCTATTGATAATTGAGATTTTAGTCTTTCTTTATTATTGTGAGCTCATAATTATGTTTTCACCTTTGAATTCTTCTTGTGTTCTTACAATGATGAGTAGCTAAACCCATCAACTAGGGTTGTGTGAACCATGAGGAATTAACAAAATCGGTTAAGTGTAAGGAAATTCTGAACCGCTGTGAATGCATGTATTGTTGTTTCCTTCGTTGTGATTGCTCTTCTAACGGTTGGAAACGTTAGAAACTCGCCTGTATTCTAGACTTGCTCGAGAGAGAGGTAGAGATTGGGAAAAAGAGATAACAACAGAGATTTGAAGCTATCAACCTTCATCTAATAACCGGAACCTTAGCGGGAATGGTTATCTGAGATCCAGGACAAGGGTTAGTAGTGCGACACTCGGAGACCGAGAGGAAAAGAGTGAAATTCGTCTAATGAAGGTCGAGAGACAGTTAGATGAACCTAACTTGTTAGGTTTTGCATGCAACGCAGCGGGACAGTCTTGTTAGCACAAGTAACCGGTGGAGTTAAGGAATCATTGGGGATCACAGTCCTAGTGTATTTATCGTATTGTCTACAAACTCGATACAACCAGCAATCGTCATTATTACTATTCATTCGCAAAACCCCCCAGTTTTACTTACTTTCCAATTATTCCATCTAGTATTCTAAACAGCTTTGTCCTATTCCCTGTGGGATCGAACCCAACCTAGTTGGGTTCTATATTTGAAAATCGACCGCTTTATACTTCTTAGGAGGCATATTTTGGGCGACATTCGTCATGGCTAATGCCTCGATTTGGGTCATGACAAAAAGTGAGGTTAAAGAAATCTTTCAAAAATTCCATCCTATGATGGAAAAACACTCTGACACCAAAATTTTATCTCTTTACACGGATGGTGGAGGACAATATAAAAGTCTTGATCTCACTTCATGGCATTGAACACCTATCGACCCCACCCTATATGCCTCAACGCGTTGCACTTGCAGAATGACGACATCCTCATATCATCGAAATTGCAAGATCACTCTTACATGAGGCGTCCCTTCAACCCCAATTTTAATCTTTCACATGTCATCACACTGTATACCTCATCAACTGTCTTCCCACCTCTCAACTAGATAATCAATCCCAATTCCAACGATTGCTTGAAAAATTGCCTGATTATAGCTCCTTGCGGATCTTTGGTTGTTTATGCTATCCATGGCTTAAACCATACTCCAAAAATAAACTTGAACCAAAATCCACCCTGTGTATCTATCTGCAAAGGTATATTTACCTCGGGATGTGTAATTCATTGAGAATGTTTTCCCTTTTAAAACTCTGTTCTCCAATATTTCCGTTAAACAACCTCACTTAAAATGGGAAAATACCACAATTTTAAAATCTCCAGATCCCACACCCAAAATTCCCATAGTTTCAGATCTTCCTCTTCCCATAGAAATAGATGATCTTCCTCTTCCTCACAATCCCATTCTGTAGTGAATTAGCGGTAGATGCAACTTCACCTACTGCAATGTCTCTCTTTCCACATAAATTTCAACCTCCTCATCCTACTGTCCAAAGCATCCCACCTCCAGACCACCCTTCAAATTCACTAACGCATATGCCCACAAATACACATAGTAGCCCGTGTCCCCTTTTCATCTCTCATCGCAGGACTAAACTTCCACCTACTACCATGGCCCCTTAACCAGTCTGTCCTATCCATGAGTCGAAGCTTTCTCCTGCACCGCCTCACTATCCGTCTCTTCCTACCCAGGCTATCACGAGGTCCCAAAATAACATCGCTAAACCCAAATAATTTTTTGATTACCTATCTAAGTTAGACCCCACTATCACACCTACTAATGTCAAATAAGCACAAAAATATCCCGACTGGCGTGAAGTAATAAAACAAGAACTTGATGCTTTAATTAAAACCAGACTTGGGAACTTGTTCCTCCTAACCCAACATGAAATATTGTCTCATGCAAGTGGTTTACAGGATCAAAAGAAAAGCAGATGGGTCTATTGATAGATACAAAGTGAGGCTAGTTGTGAAAGGCTTCACTCAAAAGCCAGGCATTGACTTCCATGCAACTTTCAGCCCGGTCGTCAAGACTTCTACTATCCGAATCATCCTCTCTGTTGCACTTCGCCATAATTTGTGCCTAGGCCAGTTGGACATCAACAATGCCTTCCTCTAGGACAACCTAGAAGAAGAGGTGTACATGGCACAAGGGTTCATTAATGATGACAAACCCACTCACATATGTCGGCCGTACAAGGCAATCTATGGCTTGAAACAAGCACCTCAGACATGGTACAATGCCCTCATAGGTTATCTTTCATCCATTGACTTCGTTAAGACAAAATTTGATGCCTCGCTACTTATCAGACAAGGTCTAGGTGACACAATATTCATCCTTGTCTATGTAAATGACATTATTATCATAGGGAGTAACACTTTCAGTGTCGATCAGGTTATCGCTTCCTTTGCTTCTCAATTATTTATTAAAGATCTGGGAAATCTTCAGTACTTTCTTGGTGTTGAAGTGATACACAACTTTGATGGTTTAATTCTCACCTAAGCAAACTATGTGAATGAGATCTTAAATGATAAGCTAATGGCCAACTGAAAAAGTGTCCATACGCTAATGACTGCATTTGAAATACTCACACGGCCTGATAGCACTTATCTAAGTGATGCAACACTCTATCGTTGGGTCTTAGACAGGCTTTAATACCTCTCTTTCACTAGACCGAACATCTCCTTTGTAGTGAATAAGCTATCCAAGTTTATGCAAGCACCATCGGACTTTCATAGGAAAGCTGTGAAACGTGTTCTAGGGTACCTGCGTGGCACCATCCAGTTGGGCCTACGTGTAACTCCTATTAAGAAATTCAAGCTGCACGTGTACACTAATGTGGATTGGGGTGGGGACTTCGCTGACAGAGTCTCCACATCTAGGTATATCCTGTTCCTTGGCCATAACCCGATTAGTTGGTCCTCAAAGAAGCAAAATATCACCTCTCGCTCCTCCACTAAGTCTGAGTATAGGGTGATGGCTAATGCACTTTCTGAAACCCTGTGGGTTACCAATCTTCTCACTGAGTTGCGCTTTCCTGTACATCAATTGCCTATCATTTATTGTGACAATCTTGGAGCTACATTCCTAAGCAAAAATCCTGTCCTCCATAGCCGAGTGAAGTATGCTACAGTGGATTTTTACTTTGTTCGCCATCATGTAGATGTCAAAAAGGTTTGGGTTGTTCATGTCCATGGTGCCGATCAAATAGCCGACACTCTCACCAAGGCACTACCTAAACCTGCCTTTCAGAGTAATCTGTTCAAGTTAGGCTTGGTGACCCATTGTCTAACTTGAGGGGGCGTGTTGACATATCACGACACACAGAGATAGCTTATTATAATTAGCCGTTGTTTTACTTATTTGTTTATTCTGTATTAGTCGGTTTATAATTTTCCTTCAGCAATTATTATTTAGTTAGGATACTTATTAGTATTTCGTTAGGAGACTGCTTAGTAGATGTAACTCTATTAATTCAACTTTTGTCTTCAATAATAAATGACTTCTTCTTACACTTACTCAGTGTTTATAATAACTTGCAACAAATTTACGTATTTCATCTTTCACAGGATGAGTAAGAGAGCAAAAGTGGTTCCATAATTCTGGAGATGATTTTACTCCCATAAAATGTAGTAATTGTGAATGAGCAAGTAAGGGGCAACAACTAAAGAGGTAGCGAGATTGGCCATATAGGCATCTTACATATCAACTAGGAAAAGAATCACACGGTATTACATGTCAGTTAAAACGCGAGAAGCAAAAGAGAGCAAGTGTTAGCGCAAATTGAAACATGTTTCAGTGTAGAAAGATGAGAATGAAGAAAATCTAAAACACATATATATAATGGAAAAAATATTTAAATAGAAAATGAAATTGAAATAACTGTAGATTTGTATGCTTCCTTTGCCAATCTAGAGAAGATTCATGATTTCATTTTTGCTCCATCATAAGTCATAACTCAACTACCACCAAACATCTACCGAAGACAATTTTACAGATTTCAATGTTGATAACAGATGAGCAGGACATAACATGGAAGCAGGCCAACTTCCTAATTCTATTATGCTGTGCAAAAATCCCCTTAATCATTAGCATTATATCCTCGCCTTCTGAGTTTTCTTCTCCCGCTTGTACATCATGTGTTTCCATTTTCTATTAAATTCTTTTTCCCAGTTTCAGCAGGTTAATCTTTCTCCTTAGCCTTTTAGCTAGATTCTTTAGTCGTCGATGATCCTGTCTTCCTTTTAGATTTTCTCTGTCAACTTTGTGATAAGGAAAGAATAAGTAAAAGATAGCAATGAGTTCACCAAGCACTGAAATATCTCTGGAGAAGGATTAACCCAAATTCAGCATAGCTCAAACAACATAGTGAACACTGGAAAAGTTTGGATTACATAACTACAAATATGTAAAGAAATATCGTACTTGTTATCATTTAGATATACATTATAAGACAAAAAAATCATATGTACACATATTAGACTTTATATTGCCCTTAAATTTTGAATGTACATCAGAGATATAAATACATATGATGAACTAATGATGTTTGTTAAATGATTCTGAAGCATGTCAGAGGAGGTAATCATTCTGTTCACTTTAAAGTATAGCATTAGAAAGATTTAATGTTAACACCCCCCAACCCTCCCAAAAAAAGAAAGAAGAAGTTAACGGCTACATGATAGATTGAAATGAGACTTTGAATAAATTACAACAATATATGAGACAAGTGCATACAGGATATAAACTAAAAGACACGTGCTACAATTATCGCCCTTTAGTAATAAAAGCATTAAGATACAATTTTGTCTCTTTTTAATTTTTTTCTCCTTTTAAATTTTTGTATAAGAGAAATGATGTTGACTTATATCTGTATGGGGTAAAATAGCTTTAGCAAGTGTGGGCCGACTTGGGTCGGGTAGAATTGGAAGAGCGTCCCGATTTGTCCCACACTGGGCAAGATAGACATGACACGAGACTACTAGCGATGGTGACTGCGCACGTAAGGACAAACATGAGACTAGTGTGTCAGAGCCTTCATGTGCGCTGACGATCCTCAGCAGGTCCGCGTCAGGCACATAATTTTAGCCTGGCACCCCAATGGTTTGTCAGCAAGTGGCGCTTCGTCATTGTCCACGGTACTGCAGGGCTGAAGTGACACTTTTCTATTGATCGCAAACAACCCTTGTACCCTATAAATAGGCATCCCCTCCCAATTATAACAACATCTGGATTTTATTCGTCTCAATCCACCAGCAATAAAGTTTCTTTAGCTTTGCTCTTGAGCTTTCTTCATTGTTTTTGTTGTCATTATTAATTTCTCTCTCTGTTTAAACTTCATATTGATTTTGGTCAAGGCCCGCTCATGATTAAGGAACCTCGCTCTGTGCCTTTGTTCCAGATTTATTTTTAAGCTTTATTTTGCTTGTAGATTGAATTATTTATGTTATCTATTTGTTATTTTGCAAACTCTCGCTACTAACTTGAACCTAAGCCGTAACGCGTGCTCTTGATCCACCTACAAATCTAACTGTTCCAAATCAATGGTAAATAGTTTGGCGCTCACAGTGGGGACAGAGCAACTGTGTGGTTTTTAGCTTCTTGCTTTTTTGCCAGTTATTTTTATGTTTTGCTTTGCAGAAAAGTTTGTAATGGCCAATAAAAAAAATGATCATGTGAAGGATATTGCTCCCTAGGATACGTCAGGGACCCTGTTGACGGACCCCGCAGGCTCGGAGGGAGGGGGAGAACGACCCTTATAGATGAAGAATCACCTTTTTATCTTGAACACAATGAACTTGAACAGGCAGAAAAGGCAGAAAGAACCCATACATACCAAAGTATGATGGGAACTCAAACCCCAGGAGCACCTGTTGTTTTTTACCACGGCGGTAAATGGCAATGATTTGACCAAGAAAGAGGTCGAACCCGTTATGGTAAAGAAGTTTGGAGAAATGCTCTTGAGAGGAGCTCTGGTGTGGTATTCACTTCTTCCAGAGAACTCTATTGACTCATTTAATATGTTGGCCGACAGGTTCATTAGGGCCCATGTTGGGGCCAAGAAGGTGTAGCCCCGCTGAGGTGATATCTCCAAGACAGAGCAAAAAGACAAGGAGATTCTCTGGGAGTTCGTTGTCATATTTCAAGAGAAAAAGATGCATCTGCCGATGGTGCCAGATGACTTGGCGGTGGAGGCCGTTACCAAAGGGTTGAACTTGAAAAGCTCAGTTGCTTCTTTCAAGCTCAAAGAAAGTTTGATCGAGATCAAAGCAACGACTTGGGAAGATGCGCACAACCAATATGAATCAAAGATTCGAATCGAGGATGATTGTAAGAGAGTCATCGGGAAAGCTCCACAGACATGGAGTTAATCAGGCCGTCAAAGAGTTCGTGGCATTCAATAGAGAGATCAACTCGAAACCCCTCAGATTGAACAACTCAAAAAGCTTGACCCTAGGGATCTATGCCCCTTATTTGGCGGAAACAAAGGCCAGCAGGATTGGAGATGGTGAATTTTGAGTGTCAAGCCTGTCTTGACACGATCGAAAGACAGAAAAAGAATCCTTGCAAAAGGTGCTCCAAAAATGGGAGGCGGTGAAGCCTATAGTGTACACTAAGACTGGGCATTCTGCCGGAATGGAATGGACCGGAATAGACCGGTACCGGTATGAACCGGACCGGAATAGAACCGGTACCGGTATGAACCGGACCGGAATAACCGGTATGAAACCGCGGTTCCATTCCGGTCCGGTAGTAACCGGTATACTACCGGAATGGACCGGAATGGAACGGAATGGAACGGAATGGAATAACCGGTACGGGCAATTTTAATATTATTTTTTTAAAAAAATAATTTTTTATATTTTGAATAAATAAATTATTTTTTACATTTTTGTTAAAGAATAAAAGTTATATTTTGTATTATGTATTGTAAGTTTAAATTTGGTTTTTAAATATTTTGAATTAAGTTTAAATATGTTTTTTTTCTAAGTTTTTAAATTTATAAGTTATAAGTTTTTAAGTTTATATTTTTTGAAGTTTATATTTGAATTTTAAAGTTTATATAAAAGTATATAACTTTGTTAAAGTTTTTTTTCTAAGTTTTTTAATTTATGAGTTATATAAGTTTTTAAGTTTATAAGTTGCTAATTTAAACACTCAAACTAAACAAAAAGGAAATGCATTGAGTAAAAGTATGATAAAATTAAAAATCAATACAATTTATTCAAAATTTCAAATTTGTATTACAATTTACAACTATTAGTAGAGAGCGCCTAATTTACGCAGCCACCTTCTAGGAAGGGTTCTGTTTCAACTAAGCCTCGAATGTAAGCTAATAGTTGTATAATCCTATAAAGTTTTGTTCTAACTCTTGTAAATTTTGAGCAATAACCTCCGGTCTTGGTAAAACTTGTTGACGATCTTCAATTTCAATGCCATCGTCACTATTACATCCAATGACTGCATCTAAGTAATCTTCTTGTAATTTAGTTAACTTTGGAACTCCTTTATTTCTTCGTTCGGCGTTGATCCAATCTCTAAAAGTCACCGATACCTCCAAACTGTCTTCTGCTAATGAATATCTATGATCGCCGATTTGAAATCTTGCCGCACTGAAAGCTTGCTCCGAAGCTACGGATGATCCTTGAATAGCTAGCACGTCCTTCACCATCTTGCTAAGTTTTGGATATTGATGCTCACGAGCCCTCCACCAATTCAATAGCTGTGGTACGCCTTCTTGATTTGTAAGAGTGTCAGAACCCTGGTCAAGATATTTAATAAATTCACATTTATGAGAAGAATGAAGACCAAGTGATGATTGTGCTCTACCATGGGCATCTAGTCGAGGCATAGAAGTTTGAGGAACTTCAACATTATCGAATGTGCAATATTTGTCATACAATTCCTTAGCACAAGTGTGAATGCTATTTTGACAAGTTATCAAATCGGGACTTTCATACGGTTGAATATTTAAATTATGATAAATTCCTCTAACCAAAGCTTTTGCACCATGTTCTTTATATTCCGGGTTAAAAAGAATTGCAATTAAATAAATTTGGGGGATGGGAAAAAAATATTTTTTAAATTTTTCAACCATAGCTACAATAGCATTCTTAAAAAATTCATTATTTTTATACTCTGCAAAAAGGGATGAAATAGACCATATATGTATTAAAATTTCAGAAATAGTGGGATAATACGATCCAGAAAAAACTTTTGTAGCATCATAAAATGATTTCAAAAAACCTTTAAGTGCTTCTATTTGATCCCAATCATTTTCATTGAGTTGATGACTAGGATAAGCGTTATGAGAATTAAACATCATAGTAATAGGTTGTCTATATTTATAAGCATCTTCAATCATTTCATAAAAAGAATTCCATCTAGTTTTAACTTGTTTTGGAATTTTTTTATACGGAAGTTGACACGATCGACAAAATTCTTTATATTGTCTAATTCTACTACTATTATGCATATGAAAAATCCAAAACACAGCATTTTCAACTTTATCACAAGTATTATCAAATAATTGAATACCATCCTTCACAACTAAATTTAATATATGTGCAGCACATTTAATATGAAAAGCATATTCACTAATTGGACAAATTCTAGAACGTAGATGAGAAATAGCATTTAAATTAGCAGAAGCATTATCTAAAGTAATGCTAATCACTTTATCAGAAAGAAAATAAAATTCTAAAATTTGACCTACAGTAGAAGCAATATAAACACCGGTCTTTTTATGTTCACAAATTTTATAAGCAATAATTCTTTTTTGCAAATTCCAATTATAATCAACCCAATGTGCAGTAACAGTTAAATAATCGTTACCGTTAGGACTACGACCCATATCAGTGGTAATAGCAGCCCTACAATCCATCATGTAAAAATAGCTACGAAGAAATTGCATATGTTTTTCTTGAAATTCAAAAATATCTCTTTTTACCATACTTCTTGAAAAACCTTCAAAACTGGGATTATATGTATCCCGAATATATGTTATAAAACCTTCATTTTCTCCAAAATTAAAAGGCAAACCACAAACAGCAATCATTTTTGCAAAATTTTCACGATCACGATCCTTATTATAGGGTCGTTGTGTAACAGGACCAGTCGGGTTTGAAGGGTTTAGTTCAGTTTGAAACATGTTTGACCCGGCAATAGAGGGTCCAGTGCTAGAACCGGCATTTTGACGGGAAGCCATAAATGCATTCCATTCTCTCGGATGTTTCTTAATCAAATGGATTTTTAACCCCCCAGTAGAACCTCCAGACCCGCCAGATATATATTTCCACTGTTGTTTACAAATACCACACGTAGTAACAGTTTTTTCATCATTCAAATAACAAAATTTCCACACAGCTGATTTTAAAGGACGTTGTGTCTTGGTCTTACCCCTAACCGGACAAATAGGGGGACGACTAGCTCCAACCTGAGGATTATCCTGAGTTGGAGCTTCGACACTAGCAGCGGCGGGAGTGAGACTAGTTGGTGTATCATCTAAACCATCATCCACATGTAATTCTACTTCTTCATCTAATTCATCTTCAAAATCATTATACAATCTTTCGAAAGCTTCATGGGGAATAGGGGTATTGCTATTAATTTCTATGATAGAGGGATGAGCAAAATCAGTTTCATTAACATGCGTAAAATCATCCGTATTAAATCTAACTTGAGGCAATTGAGAAGAACTAGAAGAACCTTGATTTTTTTTTTTACCAAATTTTATAAAATCTTTTGTTTTTTGTGCAATACTTTTTTTACCAAAATTTTTTTGAGAGGAATCCATAATATAATGAAATAAAATATGAAAGTAGCAAATTAAAACAAACAAAACACAACTAATAAATACGAAAAATAAATTAAAAGACTAGAGAGTGGAACGAATGTACCAAACGTCTGCCGTAAAAGCAGACGATTATAACCGAAATTTGAAACTTGAACAAGATTGCTCCTCCAAAAGTCACCAAATTATACTTCAATTGCAAAATAACAATAATAATTATAGATATTGAGACTTGAGAGTAGAAAATTGAGAGAGGATGAGAGTTGAAAAATTGAAATTGTGAATAAAATTTGAATGGGAAAGGGGTATTTATAAGATTTTGGAAGGAGGGGGGGCTGGGGGGGCTGAGGGGGGCCTGGGGGGTGCTGGGGGCCTGGGGGGGTCAAAATAGCCGTTTGGGGGGCCCACTAGCCGTTGGCAACGGTCCCCAACGGCTAGTTTCCGTTGGGTTCCGGAACGGACCGGACTGGACCGGACCGGACCGGTTCGGAACCGGTATGGACCGGTATGGACCGGTACCGGTTTCCCGGGATGAAACCGCGAAACCGGTCCGAACCGGATACCGGTACGTCCCATACCGTTCCGAACCGGTCCGGTCCGGAACGGTACGAACCGATACCGGTACCGGAATGGACCGGAACGGTACCGGAATGTACCGGTCCGGCGGCCAGTCTTAGTGTACACTATCAATGAAGCATCCATTCTCTAGGAATATTACTTAAATGTCATCCCCAAGCGGCTAGTCTCAGCAATCTGGGATATCAAGGGAGCAAAGTTTCCAATGCCCCTCCGATCAAACCCGAATGCAAGGGACAAGACTTGGTGTGAGTTCTATAAGACGCATGGGCATGACACTGGGGACTGCCGCCACCTCGAGGAAACGGTAGCAAGCTGCTTAAGGGTGGACACCTTAAGGAGTTTTTGAGATAGCGAGAAAAGGGAAACTATGGGAAAGACATTGAAGGTAATAGGGTGCCCATAGAGAGAAAAGGGAAACTATGGGAAAGGCATTGAAGGTAATAGGGTGTCTGCGGATCAGGAAGCTCCTTGAAAAATGATAAACTAAACGGCAACCCCCAGAAAGGTAAGTAACTTCCTCTTTAGTCTCCTTGTTTAGCTAACTATTTTGTTTTGAAGTTCTTTGTAGCTCGAATGCAGCTACGGAATGCTCGGAGGACAAGCTACACTTTTTTTTCCCTTCGAACAGTTTTTATTCCAAAAAGGGTTTTTCTGGTAAGGTTTTTAATGAGGTAGTAGTAGGGACTTTTGGGTATAACTTAGGATTTTTCTCATTGTACCGTCCGACGGACTATGAAAAATTGTAGGAATAAAAGAAGTTTTTCTTGAAAATTTGTTGATGTATGCGCAAGTAATTAGAAACTTTGTTACATCTTGGTTATCAGAGTGGATCCTCTTGTTGGATTGCGACTTACTACAAATAGGCAAGGGCCCCTCAGGCCTGGGATCTTCAACACTCCAAAAAAAATCATGAGGTAATATAGCTAAACGGGCAATTCCCCAGAGCCCGACAACAGGGGATGAGCCAATGACTCCAAGGTATGTACTAGGGACTAACAAAAGAGTCTAAGACAGCTCAACTAATAAGTCGACTCGGGGCTCAATTTCACAGACGTAAGTGCCCGACTTGCGGCCTCCATAGAAAGCATAATCTCAAAAACCACATGGACTGATATCTGATTACAAAGAATTCGAGGCTCTGTACTTGGCCCGAGATGACCGAATGAAAGGAACTATTAAAATTTGTCAGTATAAAACTTTTAACTTCCACAAGAATAGTCCATTAAGTCAACACTGGCTATAAGAAGAGCAATCACTCTAATTCTACACGCTAAAGTATCTAGGATAAGTCCAGACTTAGATGCACAACAAAATAAAAAATTGAAGGGATCCTCCTTAAGGTAATGAGGTATGAAAAATCCCGAGAGGCCTAAAGTCGTGCTTGAGCCAACTGATATAGATGAACCGAAAGACATACTGAAATAAAAATTAGTTAGCAAATGTCTTCGCTTATCGATGCAACACTCGATACTTACTAATTAGACTCTACTTGAGCAAGCTCAATAATGGACCATACTCAGGGTGTGACCCTCCGGGGACACTCACAAAAAAGGTGATCATTATCGTATCGCGTAAAAACATGCCTCAGAGTTAACAAGTTAGAGTTTATTACATGAAGGATTAGAGTACAATACTTTTGAACAAACAAATGGTAAATACGCCTGAACTATTAGAAAACAAAAGAAAGGCCACACATCAAGAATATTGTACTAATACCTTTTCAGCTAAAAAAGGTTGCCCAAATTTGCCCCAACAAAATCCCTAAGATCGGTCTGTGATCTGTTGTGAAGAAAGAAAGCTCATGTCGGACCACCTGCTCTTCTGATTGCAGTCAAGCTACTCGAGCTTTGAATGAACAGTTATCTCTTATCGCTAGGACCAGGGGCAGAGTCCTCCTGGTTAGAGATAGTCGAATCCCGACAGATCCAATAACCTTTGACTAATAAGTTCCCTTGGAAGCAGTCCCACGAGTACAGAGACAGACCCCAACTTGCAGAGAGACACTCGCAAGATAGATATACGCATTATCCAAAACTTGTTGCATTTGAAACCTCCAAGGTTGGAAAAGGAGCGCAAAAATCTTGAGGGGTCGGGCCTCCACCTCCGGGAAGATAAGGAGGAGAGAAGCAGGGAACCTCACTTCAGACCTCTCTTGCCCCAGGACTCACCCATATTTTTTACCTTACACTCGTCGACGACCTTAGTTGGACAACCCGTGGTCAAACATCGAGATCCACAACAAGGATAAGGCAAAAAATATGGGGAAAACTCATATCACAATCCAAACGTTGGGGGAAGCCGAAGAGAAGCGCCATTAAAAGGATCAATTCCATTATAGATTTTTCTTTTCCCCCTTTTTAATGGAGGCGAACGGTACGAAAAAAGATGTAGTATTGGGTTTAAAAGGCAGGCATTTATAAACCAAACCATCTTGAATAACAGAGAAGGCAAAGGGTTGCAGATGACCACCACATGGACGGCTCAATGAATTAGGATGAGATTCAAAGCGACGGTACTCATAAATTGTGGTGAGGCGTCAGAGTTGATCCATCTCCTTCAAACTTAGCAGTTTGAATCTCGAGAAAAGAAAGTCCCCTCATTTTCTCCACCTTTATCTAAGAAAGCAAAAACATATAAACGAGGGGTTGAGTAATCTTTTTGAGGGACGTAACGTTCAGTGCAAAAGGTCATCCTCATGACTTTGGGTGCGGCGCCCAAGGTAGGTATAAAGGTCGTGTTGGAAAAAATCGATGAAGGTAACCCTTTTCCCCTCGTCCCTAACCTTAGGATCCTTAAGGTAGCATGATAACCTCAAAGGGAGAAAATGCGCCCGCAACGTGAGGGACCAGCTGGCCAATAAGATCGGCTCGGACTCGGGACTCCGAGGTTTTATTAGTCCAAGACAGGATCTTTAATGGGGCCATTCAGGGTTTTGAGGCGAACAAGATGACATTTAAAGTACAAGGACTCGGTGAACTAAAGTCTGCGCAAAAACCAAGTGGTCTGACAGAGAGAATGGGGAAAATTTGCGCAAAGACTAAGTGGTCTGAAAGAGAGAATGGGGTTCTCGGGATAAGAGCACCCTAGTAAGAGTATCCCTTCTTTCTTATAAGGATGAAAGTTTTATAGCCCAAGCGATGGATAAATAAAGACGATCCTTAAGGGAGAAGAGGGTGCAACAAAGGTGCTGCAGGGAATTGAGAAACTAGCCTAGGTAGGGGGCATAAGTACTGACACCCTGTCACGCCTCAAATCCCATTGGGGCGGACATGGCCGTTAAGGCTCGAGAGAACCAACCTTTGTTCATATGCATATCATTAAATGAACCACACAAGGATGTCAAAGACAAAAACTGGGGGAAGACATACATTCGACTTTACCATAGTCTACAAAGCCTCTAAGAGATGTACAGAACCAAAACTAAGGTCGGGACAGGTTCCCAAATTATACCACTACTGCACAGTCCCAAAACAAATATACAGAGACTTGGAAAGCCCTGAAGCAACCTGGAGCTCACCAATAATCCGCAGAAAATCCAAGTTCTACTGTGGAGGCCTACTAGCACCTGTGCCTGCAACAAGTAGGTTAAGTCCCCCAAGGGACGTTAGTACGAAAAATGTACTGAGTATGTAAGGCCATGAGTAATCACATGATATATAATAATGTCAATGAAATCAAGTACAAGTGAATAATCAATATGGATAACCCGTCGTTCTGTATGTGTGGAACCGTGTACATTACGTTCATTACTTTCCTTTACGTTCATTCATTCATCAATATCATTCCTGTAATATCAATCATATACCTTCATTCATAAAATATACCCGGGCCCAACTGATCAGTGGGAAATAACATAATAATCGGGATCGACCCATGCTAGGCTTTGCCCCTGAGATACCACCCGTAGTATTGGGATCGACCCATGCAGGTGTTCTTTTCACCCAATGAGATACCACCCGCGAAAAGCATATACAATTACGCATTACTTCATTCTTTAGCTATAAGAGTGATATATTGTTGGTTACAACATTATTGGAACTTTAGAACGTAACATGGTTGGAGCTTTGGAACATTGTCCACAATTATGTGACACATGGATACAATTGGTCATTGGATAAGGAAAATGTGAATAACAATAGATGACAACCTGCAATGAGATACCTTGACACGTTTTGGAATAGAACAAGTACAATGATGATGTGAACAATATGTACTGTAGAAGGATACGGAAAGAGTAACCTTACATACCTTATCCTTCCCAACACGTGACTACAATAATTCAGCTCCTTCCTTATGTGTTACTCTACAACACAAGTACATAATGGAGCGAACATTAACGGCTAGCTACATTACAAGTTCACAAGACGGTAAGTAGGTGCTTAACGGAAAGTAAGAACCGTCCAAACTCCAAAACACATGGTGCATCACTCCCCCGTTCGTTATACTACCAAACAATACTATTCCACCACATTACACTATAACTTACTACTTTCGCAAAATAACACCACCAAATTAGTCCACACACCACCAAAACAGTCCACACATCAACGTAGACATCACAAACCGATAGGATTTTACACCAAGTTTCTACTTTACATTTTCGCCTCAATACAACTCCACATATTTATTCCATAAAGTCACATAAATACCTTACACAAAAATATACCAAAAACATCCCACACAGTTTTTTGAATTTGTCACGCCCTGAATTCCATCGAGGCGTGATTGGCACTCGTAGCCGACAAGGCCCGAGAGAACCAAGCTTTGACTCTATTCAATCATATGCAAGCCATAAGAAACCCATGATCACGTAAGAGTTTTAAAGACCAACAACGGAATTCATGGAACATGTGATGTATATATACATATGCAAAACTTGGCCGTTGAGGCCATCAAGTCAAAAAGGACATATACCTTTTACATTTACACACCCACATCCGTCTACAAAAGCCTCTAACAAATGCATTGACCAAAATGAACTAAAAGTCGGGACAAGTCCCCGCTTTATACAATATGTATAATTCCAAAACATATGAACAACTGTGACTCGGAGAAGCCCCGAACTAACTGGAGCTCACCAAATGATCCACAACAACTGGCAACCTACTGTGGAGGCCTACTAGTATCTGCGCCTATAGTATGTAAGGTAAATCCCCCAAGAAGGGTCAGTACGAAGAATGTACTGAGTATGTAAGGCCATATGAAACTTGTATGATATGTAAATATGTCAACGAAATCAAATACAAATGAATGAGCAATATGGTTAAGCCACTATACTGAACTTTGGAAACCATGTATTTTGCCTTCATTACTTTCTTTGTATCTTTACTTCTATGATTATTCATCTTTGCCTGTGAACTGTGATACCCGGGCCCCCACTGAACAGTGGGTTTTAACATAACATATCGTTATGTTGGGATCGGCTCGAGCTAGGATTATTCCCCTAGAGCTGCCACCCTATAAATCAATATATATCTCGGGATCGGCTCGAGCTAGGTTAGTACCTCTAGAGCTGCCACCCATCAATCAACTTATCAGGTTCGGCTCGAGTTAGGTCATTACCCCTAGAGCTGCCCCCTATCAGGTTTGGTCCGAGCTAGGCTTATGCCTCTAGGACTTCCCCCTGATCCAACAATCTTGGGATCGGCTTGAGCTAGTCGTTTTGCCCCCAAAGCTGCCACCCATACTTGATCATTAACCACATATGCATTACTTTGTTCTTTACTTTGAGATTGATACAATGATAGTCATAACTTGACTTGAAGCTTTGGAGCATTAACCAATAAGTGAGAGACATGTGAATAAACCTTCTGAGAAAGATAACATTATTAGAACCATTGGACAATAATCCATGAACAAGAGACATGAGGATAATCGCTATTGGAACATAACCTTGTTGGGCTTTTGGAACATTATTCATGAATATGAGACATGAGATTCACAATTGATCAATGAGTAGGAACTATATGATAATGACCATTTATAAATGCATATAGGATACCTTAGCACATTTCGGGATAAGACAAGTGAAATGTCAATGATGATTACTATTTGCCGCAGAAAGATACGGACAGAGTAACCTTACATACCTTGTATTCTCAATATGAATATACAATCCTAGATGTGCATACAATAGTCCCGCTCCTTCTTTATGTGTCACTCTACAACACAAATATATAACAGAATTCACATTAACCACCAACTACCTTACAAATGCATATAACGCCAATGAGTTACATGTTTGCCTTTAAACATGCCACTTCCCCTTGACAAAACCATTGATGAAATTATTATTCCAAAAATCCCCCAATATTCCATACATTGACCAATACATGATAATCAATACATTTCACCACAACACTTCTCCTTTACACTTTCTCATCCACACCATATCACAAATAATCCATCAATTCACCTTAATACACTTCATAGCACATATCGGCCAAAATCTCATAATTTACACTTATAGAAAAATAACAAGTTTAATAACAAAATCACACCATACATGTTCATATTTTATCCATACCATGCTCTTTCATCAAAGTCACAAGTCATATTTCAAGTTACAATTCCATGGATTTCACATCTTTCACAAAAACACAAAGTGTCATATCCAACACTTCCAAGCATAAGCAACATGATTTACATACTCTCCCATGCATATAATATATTATTCCATAAGAATAATTACTTACCTAAGCTTGAAAATTGATGATTTTGCTCCAAGAAGTTGGTTTAGGGTTCTTGAGAGTTGAGAGAAATTTTGGGAAATTTCTAGAAATGTGAACTGTACTCCTTTGAATAAAATCTGATTTTTCCACTTATTTATAGTCCCTCAAGTCTCCTTGGAATTAAATGCCATGTACAAGTGGTCAATATTGGAAGAATGGGTTATTTCCCTTTTGGGCCTTTTAGTTTTGGCTCATTTTGGGCCTTAATTTGGGCCCAATTGCACATGTTAGCTTAGCCCACCAATTTAACATGTAATTCATCATATATCTCATGTTTATATAATTCCATAATGTCACAACAATATTCACTTACAAGAGTCATGTTCGTCGCCTCAATCGCAAAAATAGGAATTCTAGCCACCCATGGCTTACTTGAACTTAATTCGATAACTACTTGTGTTTCATGACTTGATCATGTAGGAGTATTTAGGAGTGTATTGAAGTATTTGAAGCTTTAACAATGCTCAAAGAACTCCAAATAACCAAAAGAAACCATAGAAGAATCGACGTAGCATTGCGTCGCAAAACAAGCACGGAAAGGCCAACTTGTTGTGCCTTGCGCCACTGCTGCAAAACAAGGCAGTGGCGCGAGATTTCCTTGCCCTCTGAAACTAAAGGCTTACGCCACACACCCTGAAACAGGGAGTGGCACAAGTCTGACCACCTTGCTGAAATTTTTCCTACTCCATGTAATACTAGTATATCGTCCAATGCCCCATCAAAACACTACAAAATACATACTTAGTGACCTTAATCATCAAGTAAACATGACTCCAAGTTACCAAATAAGGTTAGAAATGTATGGAGTGTTACATTCTTCCCCCCTTAGAAACATTCGTCCTCGAATGTTAACAACATCGTCTCATGTACAACAAAGGCATCTCTAATTTAACATACATATACATTTACACATAATTCTCTTAGATACTTACTTGTTAGTGCTCTACCTCCGTATTGTGAACTTCTTGATCCATTTGAAATAGATTGGGATACTTGGATTTCATCATTTCTTCCGGTTCCTATGTGATTTCTTCTACTTGTTGATTTTGCCAAAGGACTTTTACGGAAGCTATGTCTTTATTCCTCAATCTTTTTACTTGTCGATCTAGAATAGCAATGGGTACCTCTTCATAAGTAAGATCCTCTGTAACTTGGACATCTTCAATGGGAACAACACGAGATGGATCCCCTATACACTTTTGAAGCATCGAAACATGAAATACCGGATGGACGGAGGAAAGTTCCTGAGGTAGTGCCAACTCATACGCTGCTTGCCCAAATCTTCTGATAATTTCATATGGGCCTATATAGTGTGGACTCAATTTCCCTTTATTTCTAAATCTCATCACCCTTTTCATTGGCGACACCTTTAAGAATACCCAATCACCTATGGCGAATTCAAGCCCTCTTCTTCTAACATCGGCATATGACTTGTGACGACTTTGGGCCGTTTGTAACCTTTGTTGGATAACTTTAACTTTCTCCATGGCTTGATGAACAATATTTGGCCCAAGTAAAGCAGTTTCACCCACTTCAAACCATCCGATGGGTGATCTACATTTCCTTTCGTACAAGGCTTCATAAGGTGCCATTTTAATACTTGAATGATAGCTATTGTTATACGCAAATTCAATAATAGGCAAATGGTCATCCCAACTGCCTCAAAAATCTAACGTGTATGCTCGTACCATATCTTCAAGTGTCTGAATAGTACGTTCTGCTTGTCCATCAGTCTGAGGATGGAAAGCCGTACTCAGATTCACCTGTGTACCCAAACTCTGCTGAAAAGATCTCCAAAAGTGCGCTGTAAACTGTGCTCCTCTGTCTGATATAATGGAAAGTGGAATACCATGCAACCGCACTATTTCTCTGAAATACAATTTTGCATAATCCTCAGCTGTATAGGTGGTCTTAACTGGTAGAAAATGCGCTGATTTGGTAAGCCTGTCCACTATAACCCATATAGAATCAAATTTTTGCAATGTACGGGGCAAACCTGTAATGAAGTCCATATTAATCATATTCCATTTCTAGACTGGAAGATTGATACATTGCATGTAACCTCCCGATTTCTGATGTTCTACTTTCACTTTTTGACAGTTCGGGCACTGAGCGACAAACTCTGCAATGTTCTTCTTCATATTTCCCCACCAATACACTTCTTTTAAATTATGATACATTTTAGTAGCACCCGGATAGATAGAATAGCGCGAGTGATGCGCCTCCGTCATAATTCGTTTTCGCAGGTCATCTACATCTGGAACGCATAATCTCCCTTGACATTGAAGTACCCCTTCTTGTGTAAGATCAAATGCCTTTGTCAGATTCTGTTGTACATTTTTATTTAGCTGCAATAACATAGAATCAACAAACTGCTTCTCTTTCACTTCAGCGATCAATGAGGATTTTGCTGCATTTTGCACAATAACCCTTTCATCTGGAGATTCAATAAGTCAAACTCCCAAGCTGGCTAGTTGATGTAGATCTTTGATTATCTCTTGCTTTTCCGTCAACGGGCCACTAGTGCTTTCTACTGCCTTGCGGCTCAATGCATCAGCTACTACATTTGCTTTGCCCGGATGATAAAGAATATCAATATCATAATCTTTTAAGAGCTCTAACCACCTTCGTTGCCTCAAATTGAGTTCCTTCTACTTAAAAAGATATTGCAAACTTTTGTGATTCGTATAGATATCAACATGGACTCCATACAAATAATGACGCCATATCTTTATAGCAAAAACTACCGCTGCCAATTCAAGATCATGTGTGGGATAATTTTTCTTATGTGGCCGCAACTGTCGTGAGACATATGCTATGACATTACCGTGTTGCATCAATACACATCCGAGGCCAACTCCAGAAGCATCGTAATACACTGCATAACCTTCGGTACCTTCGGGAAGCACTAAAACTGGTGTGGAGGTTAATTTATCTTTCAACTCTTGGAAGCTTTTCTCACACGCATCATTCCACTGAAACTTTACTGCCTTATGTGTAAGCTTTGTTAACGGTGCAGCAATGGAGGAAAAACTGTCCACAAATCTTTGATAATAACCAGCAATCCAAGAAAACTACGAATCTCTGTAGTTGTCGTAGGTCTTGGCCAATTTTTCACTGCTTCAATCTTTTGTGTATCAACCTGTATCCCTTTATCCGACACAATGTGGGCCAAGAATGCAACTGATTTTAACCAAAACTCACACTTAGAGAACTTGGCATACAACTTACGTTCACGGAGAATCTGCAACACTTGCCGTAAGTGATTAGCAAGGTCCTCTGGTGATTTTGAATAAACCAAGATGTCATCTATAAATACCATGATGAACACGTCCAAAAATGGCTTAAACACCCTATTCATCAAATCCATAAACACAGCCGGCGCATTTGTTAGTCCAAACGACATAACTAAAAATTCATAATGGCCATACCGTGTTCGGAAAGCTGTCTTGGGTACATCTTCTTCTCTAACTCTGACTTGATGGTAACCCGACCTCAAGTTGATCTTTGAAAAACACTTGGCACCCTGTAACTGATCAAACAAATCATCAATTCGAGGGATGGGATATTTGTTCTTGATCGTTACCTTATTCAATTGCCGATAGTCGATGCACATTCTCAATGTGCCATCTTTATTCTGTACAAATAATACCGGTGCACCCCACGGGGACACACTAGGTCTAATGAAGCCCTTGTCCAGCAAATCCTTCAATTGCTCCTTCAATTCACGCAATTCTGCTGGAGCCATTCTGTATGGTGGAATAGAAATAGGTTGAGTGCCTGGAATTACATCAATGCCAAATTCTACTTCCTGTTCTGGGGGTAAACCTGGAAGATCCTCTAGGAATACATCTAGAAATTCATTGACCACTGGAACCGACTGTGGAGTTAGGGGTTCCACATCATTGTCTTTCACTCGTACCAAGTGACATATGTAACCTTTAGCAATTATTTTTCTAGCTTTCAAATAGGAAATAAATCTTCCTCGTCGTGCCCCTAGGTTACCTTGTCATTCAAGAATATTTTCTTGCGGAAAACAAAAATGAACCTTCTTGGCCCGACAATCTACCGTAGCATAACAAGAGGCCAACCAATCCATTCCCATGATCACATCAAAATCCACCATATCTAATTCAATGAGATTGGCCAATGTATGATGACCACACACAGTTACCACGTAGTTATAATATACTCTTTTTGCAATAATATATTCACCGACCGGTGTAGACACTTCAATTGATTTAATTAATAATTCTGGTGCCTTTGCAAATTTTGCAGCAACCAATGGAGTAACATAGGAAAATGTGGAACCAGGTTCAATCAGTGCATATACATTATATGAGAATATGGATAATGTACCTGTGACAACATCAGGGGAAGCCTCTGAATTCTGTCGGTCCACTAAAGCATAAGTGCAATTCTGAACCCCACTAGTACTGGCTGCTCCTCTGGCACCCCTACCACGGCCAATAGACTGCACACCTCGGCCCAGTGAAGGAACCAATGCTGATGACGCAACGGCTGATCCTGCCGGTCGTGCTATACCACCCATACTCCCCTGAGGACACTCTCTCATCATGTGTCCTATCATGCCGCACCAGAAACAAGCATTTGTCCCCACTCTACATGTACCTGCATGAATACGCCCGCAGTGCTGACACTGCTGACGAGGAAAACCTGCTGCCTGTGATCCGTGATCTCCACTACTCTGCCCAGCGGGACCACCTCTAAACCCTCTAAACGCCCTTTTGGACTGTCCTCTGTCAAATTCATGTACCCTTCGTCTCTGTCTTTGATCTTCCATTTTCTGGGCGAAGGCTTGTATTCTAGCTATGTCCATGTTTTTGTTCAAGGAAGAAATGGTGCAATTCCTTACCAAATATGGCTCTAGTCTGTCCACATATCTATAGACTCTATCTGTCATCGTAGCCACAACATTTGGCGCATATCGAGCCAAGGAATTAAATTGCAAACTATATTCTCTCACACTCAAATTTCCCTGACGGAGATTTAGAAACTGATCCGCACGTGCCTCATGGATCTCATAAGGAAGATAATGATCAAGGAAAGCCACTTTAAACTCTTCCCACGTAGGTGGATTTGCCCCAATACCACGGGATTTCTTCCAATCCTCGTACCACAATATTGCCTCTCCTTTCAATCTGTACGCAACAAGTTCAACTGTTTCTACCCCCGTCACATGCATAACTTCCAAGGCCCTCAGAATTTGATCCACGAAGTCCTGTGGATCTGCTTTCGGATCTGACCCTGTGAATATAGGAGGGTCCAATTTTAGAAAATCCTGTGTTCTACGACTCGCCACTCTAGCTGCATCATCATCCTGTGTCATCGGACCAGCTCGCCCTTGACTTTGGGCTGCCACTAACTGGGTCAACATATGAACTGCATTTCTAAGATCCTGATCTGTGGCATTCATTGGTGGTTCCGCAGGTACCTCTCTTCCTCTTGACTCTTCTGAAAATTGAAGAGTAGAAGAAGCCTGTGATGCCATTTCTGGTTCAGCGCCGCCTTGATTAACTGGTTCAGGCGGGGCTCTACTAGTTCCTTCTCTAGCAATTCTATCAATCCTCTTACTTTTACCCCGACCTCTTCTTGTCATTGGCATTGTTACTATAACAAGAAAAATAAATTTCAATGATCAAATATAATTTCACTTACAACTTTGGCTCTATTGCATGATCTAGAATGAAGAAAAGAATCAACATCCTAAATGTCCCATAGCCTCCTACTTATAAATGTGGTGCACAACACATCGATAAGTAAGACTCTACTCAGACACGACTTTGTAGACACCCTTAGACTAACCTGGCTCTGATACCACTTTTGTCACGCCCCAAATTCCATCGAGGCGTGATTGGCACTCGTAGCCGACAAGGCCCGAGAGAACCAAGCTTTGACTCTATTCAATCATATGCAATCCATAAGAAACCCATGATCACGTAAGAGCTTTAAAGACCAACAACGAAATTCATGGAACATGTGATGTATATATACATATGCGAAACTTGTCCGTTGAGGCCATCAAGTCAAAAACGACATATACCTTTTACATTTATACACCCACATCCGTCTACAAAAGCCTCTAACAAATGCATTGACCAAAATAAACTAAAAGTCGGGACAAGTCCCCGCTTTATACAACATGTATAATACCAAAACATATGAAAAACTGTGACTCGGAGAAGCCCCGAACTAACTGGAGCTCACCAAATGATCCACAACAACTGGCAACCTACTGTGGAGGCCTACTAGTACCTGCGCCTGCAGCAAGTAAGGTAAATCCCCCAAGAAGGGTCAGTACGAAGAATGTACTGAGCATGTAAGGCCATATGAAACTTGTATGATATGTAAATATGTCAACGAAATCAAAAAAAAATTGAATGAGCAATATGGTTAAGCCACTATACTGAACTTTGGGAACCATGTATTTTGCCTTCATTACTTTCTTTGTATCTTTACTTCTATGATTATTCATCTTTGCCTGTGAACTGTGATACCCGGGCCCCCACTGAACAGTGGGTTTTAACATAACATATCATTATGTTGGGATCGGCTCGAGCTAGGCTTATGCCCCTAGAGCTGCCACCCTATAAATCAATATATATCTCGGGATCGGCTCGAGCTAGGTTAGTACCTCTAGAGCTTCCACCCATCAATCAACTTATCAGGTTCGGCTCGAGTTAGGTCATTACCCCTAGAGCTGCCCCCTATCAGGTTTGGTCCGAGCTAGGCTTATGCCTCTAGGACTGCCCCCTGATCCAACAATCTTGGGATCGGTTTGAGCTAGTCATTTTGCCCCCAAAGCTGCCACCCATACTTGATCATTAACCACATATGCATTACTTTGTTCTTTACTTTAAGATTGATACAATGATAGTCATAACTTGACTTGAAGCTTTGGAGCATTAACCAATAAGTGAGAGACATGTGAATAAACCTTCTGAGAAAGATAACATTATTAGAACCATTGGACAATAATCCATGAACAAGAGACATGAGGATAATCACTATTGGAACATTGGAACATAACCTTGTTGGGCTTTTGGAACATTATTCATGAATATGAGACATGAGATTCACAATTGATCAATGAGTAGGAACTATATGATAATGACCATTTATAAATGCATATAGGATACCTTAGCACATTTCGGGATAAGACAAGTGAAATGTCAATGATGATTACTATTTGCCGCAGAAAGATACGGACAAAGTAACCTTACATATCTTGTATTCTCAATACGAATATACAATCCTAGATGTGCATACAATAGTCCCGCTCCTTCTTTATGTGTCACTCTACAACACAAATATATAACGGAATTCACATTAACCACCAACTACCTTACAAATGCATATAACGCCAATGAGTTACATGTTTGCCTTTAAACATGCCACTTCCCCTTGACAAAACCATTGATGAAATTATTATTCCAAAAATCCCCCAATATTCCATACATTGACCAATACATGATAATCAATACATTTCACCACAACACTTCTCCTTTACACTTTCTCATCCACACCATATCACAAATAATCCATCAATTCACCTTAATACACTTCATAGCACATATCGGCCAAAATCTCATAATTTACACTTATAGAAAAATAACAAGTTTAATAACAAAATCACACCATACATGTTCATATTTTATCCATACCATGCTCTTTCATCAAAGTCACAAGTCATATTTCAAGTTACAATTCCATGGATTTCACATCTTTCACAAAAACACAAAGTGTCATATCCAACACTTTCAAGCATAACCAACATGATTTACATACTCTCCCATGCATATAATATATTATTCCATAAGAATAATTACTTACCTAAGCTTGAAAATTGATGATTTTGCTCCAAGAAGTTGGTTTAGGGTTCTTGAGAGTTGAGAGAAATTTTGGGAAATTTCTAGAAATGTGAACTGTACTCCTTTGAATAAAATCTGATTTTCCACTTATTTATAGTCCCTCAAGTCTCCTTGGAATTAAATGCCATGTACAAGTGGTCAATATTGGAAGAATGGGTTATTTCCCTTTTGGGCCTTTTAGTTTTGGCTCATTTTGGGCCTTAATTTGGGCCCAATTGCACATGTTAGCTTAGCCCACCAATTTAACATGTAATTCATCATATATCTCATGTTTATATAATTCCATAATGTCACAACAATATTCACTTACAAGAGTCATGTTCGTCGCCTCAATCGCAAAAATAGGAATTCTAGCCACCCATGGCTTACTTGAACTTAATTCGATAACTACTTGTGTTTCATGACTTGATCATGTAGGAGTATTTAGGAGTGTATTGAAGTATTTGAAGCTTTAACAATGCTCAAAGAACTCCAAATAACCAAAAGAAACCATAGAAGAATCGACGTAGCATTGCGTCGCAAAACAAGCATGGAAAGGCCAACTTGTTGTGCCTTGCACCACTGCTGCAAAACAAGGCAGTGGCGCGAGATTTCCTTGCCCTCTGAAACTAAAGGCTTACGCCACACACCCTGAAACAGGGAGTGGCGCAAGTCTAGCCACCTTGCTGAAATTTTTCCTACTCCGTCTAATACTAGTATATCGTCCAATGCCCCATCAAAACACTACAAAATACATACTTAGTGACCTTAATCATCAAGTAAACATGAATCCAAGTTACCAAATAAGGTTAGAAATGTACGGGGTGTTACATAATTCACTTTAACATAACAAGAAAGTATTCTTTTTTCACTACGCCAAACGTTCCATGTACAATTACGTAAAATCATTTCCATCAAGACATACAAAAAAGTAATGAATTAGGGACAGTAACACACTTAAATATACTGAAATTTAGTCCATATAATTCAATTATTTCAAGTCCTTAAACCCCTTTTCTAGTTTAAACCACAAAAAGGCAAATCCTTTAGCCGAAGGCAAAAGTGGGCTGCCACTTAAAAAGTGGACTGCCCTATGCCTTTTAACCATAACCAACATGTTTCCAACCATATATCATGCATTTATTACTGTTTTATCCCCTTTTTATAGGCTCGAAGGGTTGGAAAAACATTGGTTTTGACTTTTCAAACTATTTCAAAACTTAAAAGAAATTTCGAAACAATTTAAGAAAATACAGAGTCGCCACTTGATTTTTTATAGAAAATATCAAGAAAAACTTAAAGAATTTTAAAGACTCGAAAACAGAAACAAATCTTTAAAATTAGAGAAAATGGGTAAGGATTCTGTTAATGCCTTGAGAAGGTTTTTAAGGCACTCAAAAAGCGTCCGCGAAAGTGGTTGACCAAAAGACAATTTGACTGATGACCAAATTTGAAAATACTGACTAACTTTGTAAAATCTTGAAATCATTTGCAAACATGACATTTAATTTGTTCAAGTGAAAAAAATGATTTATTTAGTTTAAAGGAAAATTCTCTCAAAATGTAAAGTTAACCTAAATTCAAATTTTTTGTCAAATTAAGGGAAAATAAATTATTTTAACGGAAAGAAAAAAGAAAGTGGTTTTTGCTAGAAAATATCAAATTTTTGAATAATGAGGATTTTTTAAAGAGAATATAAATTTAAACAAAATTATGAAATATTTAACTAATTATGAGAGGGATTCGATTTTACAAGAAAGATTTGATTTTTTTATATTAAAGAAAACTCTTTTAACTTAAATGAACCATTTAAACACATGAACAAAGCAAATGCCATTATTTTGTTTTTAAAGGCTTATTTATAAAGAAGACTATTTCCAAGATATTAAACTATGCGATAAATGATAAAAAGGAAAAATAAAAGTTAAGGCAAAAATGTCAATTCGAAGGGGACTTTATTTCAATTTAACCAAATTTAAGAGTTAATTACATACAAATGAATCCAATATGAATTACAAATAAATAAATAAAAATAGCGAAGTTGAGAAAAACGGGTTTTGAACCCGTTTGGACCTGTTCGGCTTTAATCCTCAATTTTCATAGGCTTTTTAGCCTATTTCAATTTTTCCACTTCATCTTCAACCTTGTATACTAGCTTCCTTATGTAGCTTTAGCCACACATTTTTTAACTTCAGCTTTTTACCCATTTTCGGGCCTTGAGTTTGAAATAAAGATTTAGGCCTCCTTGGCCCACAGCGATATGCAAAGGAGATAGGACAAGTCTCATGGACTTATGCTCGAGCCATTTTATGCAAAGAAAAGCACATGAATTAATATCAAGCGATAACAACATAATATTACCAATCGCAACTTTCATGAATGAAACACAGTGAAAGGTTCAATCAAGAAACAAAACACTTTTGAGGACTTAGTTCGAGATCCTTGTCAAAACGTGAGTATTCATATGAACAGACAATTGGAAGGAAAACACATCATAAGGAGAGATTTTAGAGAAGAAGTAAATTAAAATGCTAGTGCTCGTATAGTGTGAACTGCATAAAAGGGATGAAACTTACACTGTGAAATTTATTATAACTATATATATATATATATATATATTTTAAATTAACCTAGTGATATGCAAATTTCAGCAATTAACATGAAAAAAGTCATGTGACATCCTTATAATTGTTACAAGACACCAAACAACACATTCTTATCATTCATATCACAGAACCTTAAAGAGTGCACATTTGAATTAATTTTCAACCTTCTCTGAAAGACAGCCACACACATCGCATAAGTGAGGTATATAGTTGAAACCATACTCAATCGCGTTGTGAGAGAAAAGCAAAATGGGAGGGGAGCAGGAAAAGAAAGACGCAGCAGTAACAAGTAATAGAAAGAAAGAAAAGAGTCACGTGCAAAAAATTCTCCCATTTCAAATTTTAAACCTCTTAGTCATGTAGGAACAAGGGCAGAGCACTTTTTAGATAATCTGGAGCTTAAAATGTGCAAATACACCATAAAGAAAAGCATTTTTTACACCTTAAACTCTTCCCAAGAGCTTTCTTTGGTATTGTGAACCAAAGGTGGGAGCTTGAGACTTGACCAAATTGTTCAACGATCTCAAACAAGCCAAAGAAGGGAAAGGAAACAGTTCAAAAATCAGTCAAGCAATTATGCTCGGTAAGAGCTTCGAAGGGATGGATTTTAGAGGCGAAGTAAGAGCTATTATTTAGCCCCACTTCACCTTCTAAAGATGGTTATGGGAAAGGACTAGAGAGTCATTCCCAAAACCTTCCATTTTCCGTAGAGGCCTTACTTTAGTATCATGAACCAAAGGATCCCTAGATAAAAACATCAATCCCACACTAAATTTAAATCATAATATACACATTGTAGTCACTTATTGGTCACTGTCAACAGAATCGAAGGTTCGAGACTATTTCACGATAAGAAAACAAAGGAGGCCGTATCAAGCTTCGAACCTAATGTTTATCACACATCCAAATACACAACAAGCTTCAAACTCTCGGTTCCAAATTTCACTACGTTTGCAATCAAAAGAACCATTAAGCCATTTAAACCCAACTCTCGTTTGAAGAACACTGCCTAAGCCACAGATAGATCTTATTTCTTCATTTTTTTTAATTATTTTTTATTATTATTATTATTTATTTATTTTTTAAAAAAAACCCATTAAAGATCACTGGACAATGTTACGATCATGAAACAATAATTAAAACAGTCCACACAATAAAACACTACCAAAGTTTGAAACTTTTCCAACAATCATACCAGCAATCGAACCATCTCTCGGACCCAGAGGTTCGCCAAAAAGTAATCAAAATATTCGTACAAGACCAGCCCAATGTAGGCGTTGATCTATCAACACGATATTCACAACGGTAGTAGAAATTTACGTTTTTTATGTTCAAGACAGAAAAAATGTAACAAAAAAAAAAAAAAAAAGAAGAAGTGGAGTATTGAACCAAAGTTCCTATCTTTCTATTTCAGAATGCTCATTAATCTTCACATGAATGCCAAACCATCAAGAATTCTCAACATCAATAAGATTTCTCATAGTAGCAGCCAAAGAAAATCAGAGAAAAGGTGAGGTTTTTACACGAATGCTACTAGAGAAACACTCTTACAATCATAATAACGACAAGAATTCAAAACATTGAAGAAATTCCACACTGTCACATTCACACACAAAATAGGAAAGGAAATGCAAAGGGACGAGTTATTCACCTGTTTCAAAGCAGCGAGCTGGGAATCACAAACTTCGACCAAAGACCACGTCTACCACCGGAGTTTTTTTTTTCGAAACTCTTATAGATTTTTCTTCGAACAGAGCTTTAGAGTGTGTATTCCCTTTCGGATTTTTGGTTACGTGAGATTAGAAGCGTGAGCCTCCCGAATCCCCAATTTTTCCCCAAAAAATCCCTCTTCAATCCTCTTTCTTACTATCTATTTATAGAAAAGTATTGGGGCTGTTTTGGGGGGAAAAACGCAGGGGTAATTTGGGAATAACGAATTGGGAAATTTCGAAATTCAAAATTTCGGATAAGAATTGGGTTTTTCAGCTATGAACTCCATGAACTTGGACAAATTCGGGGTCAAGTTCATTAGATAAAAAGGGGGAAATTCGTAGGGTTTTGGGGGGAAGAAACGGATTCTTGAGCACCCAATCAAAAAATCACAACACTGTACCTGTAAGGTACGAATTCGAACGTTGGGAGGATAAGGTGTATTGCCTTTGGAAGCTTCGAGTGAATATCGTTACTTTCACAGAATCCTATGACGTTTTGACGGAAAATCTTGGGGAACTCACGTCGTTTTGGAGATTAAGGGTGTCGTTTGAAGCTGTTGTTGATTGCGTTTTGGTTGACGGAAGTTGTTGTTGCTGTGTACTGGTGTTGTCGTTTGCACTAGTGAGAAAGAGGAGAGAAGGGTCGGGGAGAGAGAAAGAGAGAGTAGGCGTGTGGTGTGTACGTATGTATTGTATATATTTTTATGTATAGGTTGATATATATGGGTGGCTGATTTTGGGAAATTAAAGGGATTTAGACCGGGTCAAGGTGTATTGGGTCGGTTTGGGTGCTGGTTTGGGCTGATAGAATTAGGAATTGGGCCTGAGGAGGTCTGAAAAATAGAGGAAAATAAATAGAAAAGGTCCAATTGCATTTCTAGCCAATTCTAGTTAGTGAAATGGCCAAAATTAAATTAAACGAACCAAATTAAGACAGAATTAATTATTTAACGAGCTTCTCAAATTCAATAATTTCAAAAAAAATATATTTGATAAAGCACAATTATTTATTTAAAAGATTAAGAAACTAATTATATCATCAATTCCTTATTTTCAATCTATTTTTGTGAAAAGTAAAGTATTTGCAATTTAAACAAACTTTTCGCTCAAAATAAGTTCTAAAACATTTGTTTAAATGAAAATTATGTAATTCGATATAATTAAACATAGAATACATTAATTTCATCTAAAGTTCAAAAGAAAGCCTGAGAAAAATAATTATTTTAAAATTATTTGAAATTAAGAAACTCGAAAACTAATTTGGAATGGGGAGGGAAAAAATTAGGTGTCAACAATTACATTAATATACAAGGTTAAACACTTACCAAGGCTTGCAAGTGGATGATCTTGTCCAAACAAGTGTAGTTGCCTTAGGGTTTGAAGATGAAGAGAAAATATCTTTTTTTTGGAAAAGTCTAGAATTTGGAAAGTGTATTGTGGTGATTAAAAATCTGATTTTGTGAGCCTTATATAGTCCCTTAATGGTCATCCTTAGCCATATACTTGGTCATTAATGACATGTTTACTTGGTCAAAAGATGAATGGGTCATTTTTTCCTTTTTTTTTGGGTCATGTCTTCTTGCTTAATTGTTGGGCCTAAATTAAGCCCATTAACACAATATTAATTGAGCCCCATAAACTTAGTGGATAATTCACCAACTATCTCAAATTTAAATAATTTCATAAATGTTAAGATAACCAAACAAGTCCAAAAATGTACGGGGTGTTACATCCTTCCCCCCTTAGTAACATTTGTCCTCGAATGTTAGTAACACTATCCAACTTAATAAAGTTCAAATCTAAGTACATTCTTCATATTATCACAAACGTATAATGCTTATATATACTTACTTGTTATTGTTCCAATTCCGCCTTTTGAACTCTCTCTTCGGTTTGAAACAAATATGGGTACTTGGATTTCATCATTTCTTTGGCTTCCCATATGATTTCTTCCACCTGTTGATTCCTACAAAGTACTTTTACGGAAGTCACATCTTTATTTCTTAACCTCTTGACTTGTCGATCCAGAATAGTAAAGGCACCTCTTCATATGTGAGATCTTTCGTAATTTGTACATCTTTGATGGGAGCAATTTGAGATGGATCTCCTATGCATTTTCGAAGCATAGAAACATGGAACACTGGATGAATTGCGGAGAGTTCTTGGGATAGTGCTAATTCATACGCCACTTGACCAAATCTTTGGATAATCTTGTACGGTCCTATATAACGTGGACTCAACTTCCCCTTCTTTCCAAATCTCATTACCCCTTTCATGTGTGATACCTACAAGAATACCCAATCGCCTATGGAAAATTCTAGCCCCCTTCTTCTAACATCGGTATACGACTTGTGTCGACTTTGGGCTATTTGTAATCGCTGTTGTATCACTTTCACTTTCTCCATAGCTTGATGAACAAGATCCGATCCAAATAAGGCCGTTTCACCTGCTTCAAACCATTCGATTGGTGATCTACATTTTCTTTCGTATAAAGCTTCGCAAGGAGCCATCTTGATACTTGAATGATAGCTATTATTGTAGGCAAATTCAACAAGAGGTAAATGATCATCCCAATTTACTTTAAAGGTCCAATGCGCACGCTCGTAGCATATCTTCAAGTTTTTGAATCGTATGCTCCGCTTGTCCATCCGTTTGGGGATGAAAAGCTGTACTTAAATTCACTTGGGTTCCTAAACTCTGCTGGAAAGACTTCCAAAAATATGCAGTAAATTGAGCTCCTCGATCTGATATAATAGAGATTGGAATCCCATGTAGCCGAACTATCTGCTTAATATACAACCTCGCATAATCTTCAGCTGTATAGGTGATCTTGACAGGTAAAAAGTGCGTTGACTTGGTAAGCCTATCAACTATTACCCATATGGAATCAAATTTCTACATTGTACGAGGCAGACCTGTGATGAAATCCATGTTAATCATGTCCCATTTCCAGACTGGAAGATTGATACGTTGTATATACCCTCCAGGCTTCTGATGCTCCACTTTCACCTGTTGATAATTTGGGCAACGAGCCACAAATTCTGCAATGTTTTTCTTCATGTTACCCCACCAATATATTTCTTTCAAATCATGATACATTTTGGTTGCTCCTGGATGAATGAAATACCGTGAATGATGTGACTCTGTCATAATTCGTTCTCTTAGCCCATCTGCATCGGGTACACACAACCTGCTTTGGCACTGCAGCACTCCCTCTTGCGTAAGATCAAAGGCCTTTGTTAGCCCCTGTTGTACATTCTCCTTCAGCTGCAATAAAATAGGATCTGCATACTGTTTTTTCTTGACTTCATCTATGAATGAAGATTCTATCGCATTTTGCACCATAATTCTTTCATCTGGAGTTTCTAGAAGACGAACCCCCAAACTAACTAGTTGATGTAGATCCTTGGCCATCCTTTGCATTCCCGTGATCTGGCCATCTACGTTTTCAATTGCTTTGCCACTTAATGCATCAGCTACCACATTTGCCTTTCCCGGATGGTATAAGATGTCAATATCATAATCTTTCAATAATTCCAACCACCTCCTCTGTCTTAAATTGAGGTCCTTTTGCGTGAGAATATACTGCAAGCTCTTATGATCAGTATAGATATCCACGTGAACCCCATACAAATAGTGGTGCCATATCTTTAGAGCAAATATCACGACTGCTAACTCAAGATCATGTGTAGGATAATTCTTCTCATGTGGACGCAATTGTCTTGAAGCATAGGCTATTACTTTACCGTGCTGCATCAATACACATCCTAAGCCGACTCCCGAAGCATCACAATATACTGCATACCCTTCTGTGCCTTCTGGAAGTACCAATACAGGTGTAGAAGTCAGTTTATTCTTCAGCTCTTGGAAACTCTTTTCGCACGCCTCATTCCACTGGAATTTAGTTGCACTGTGTGTCAGCTTTGTTAAAGGTGCCGAAATAAAAGAAAACCCTTCAACAAATCTCCTATAATAACCTGCTAGCCCAAGAAAACTACGACCCTCTGTAGGCGTTGTAGGTCTTGGCCAATTCTTCACCGCTTCTATCTTCTGGGTATCAAACCATATTCCTTCATCCGATATAACATGACCCAAGAATGCTACGGATTTCAACAAAAATTCACATTTAGAGAACTTTGCATACAGTTTTCAATCACGAAGAATCTGTAACACTTGCCGTAAGTGAGTCGCATGGTCCTCTTCTGATCGTGAATAAACCAAAATATCATCTATAAACACTGTCACGAACACGTCTAGAAATTGCTTGAACACCCTATTCATCAGATCCATAAAAACTGCTGGTGCATTTGTTAGCCCAAATGACATAACTAAGAACTCATAATGGCTATACCGTGTTCGAAAAGCCGTCTTGGGTATATCTTTTTCTCTAACCCTGACTTGATGGTAACCCGACCTCAAGTCAATCTTTGAAAAACATTTGGCACCATGCAACTGATCAAACAAATCATCAATTCTGGGGAGGGGAGATTTGTTCTTGATTGTTACCTTGTTCAATTGCCGGTAATCAATACACATTCTCAGCGTGCCATCTTTTTTCGTACAAATAACACTGGTGCACCCCACGGAGACATACTAGGCCTTATGAATCCCTTGTCTAGTAAGTCTTTTAATTGCTCCTTCAATTCTCGCAATTTTGCTGGAGCTATTTCGTATGGAGGAATAGAGATAGGCTGAGTGCCTGGAATCACATCAATACCAAACTCTATTTCCCGTTCTAGGGGTAAACCTGAAAGATCTTTAGAAAATACATCAAGAAATTCATTTACCACCGAAACTGATTGGGGAGTGGGTAACGTCGTATTGGTGTCTTGCACCCTTACCAGATGGCATATGTACCCCTTGGATATCATTTTCCTTGCCTTAAGATAGGAAATAAATTTGCCTCTCGGTGCTCCAACATTACCCCTCCATTCAAGGACATCCTTCTGTGGAAAATGAAATTGTACCCTTTTTGCTCGGCAATCTACCGTCGGATAACAAGAAACCAACCAATCCATACCCATTATAACATCAAAATCTACCATTTCCAGCTCAATAAGATCCGCCAATGTATCATGATCACAAACAGTTACTATGCAATTACGATAGACTCTCTTATCTATAATAGACTCACCAACAGGTGTAGACACTTCAAATGGCTTGACTAGTAATTCCGGTGTTCTTTCAAATTTTTCAGCAATCAATGGAGTAACATATGATAATGTAGAACCTGGATCGATCTATGCATATACATTATGTAAAAATATGGATAATGTACCTGTAACAACATCAGGAGAGGCCTCCAAATTCTACCGGTCCGCCAGAGCATAGGTATGGTTCTGGACTCCGCCAGAATTAGCTGCTCCTCGATCACATCTACCGCGACCACGACTAGTAGACTATACATCCCTGCCTAGAGAAGGAACTGATGCTGATGATGATACGACCGATCCAATAGGTCGCGCCATACTACCAGTACCCCTTCGTGGACACTCTCTCATTATGTGACCCGACATACCACACCAATAACAAGCATTTTTCCCCAACCGGCAGTCACCTAAATGAAATCTTACGCAATGCTGACATGGCTGGCGAGAAGACCCTGTTGTCTGTGAACCTTGCATCCTACTGCTTTGTCCAACTTGACTGCCTTTAAACCCTCGAAATTGGGATTGAGTGCCTGCTGTGGAATAAGAAAATGGTGGTCTAAGCGGTCTGTTAAACATTCGAGGTCTAAAGTATCCTTGGGATGCCATGGACGGTCCCACAGATCTAGCCCTCTTTGATCGCCCTCTCTCAGATTCCTGTGTCCTTCTCCTCTTCCTCTGATCCTCCATCTTCTGTGCAAATGCTTGTATTCTAGCGATATCCATGTCTCTGTTCAACGCAACAATAGTACAATCCCGGACCAAATATGGATCCAATCTGTCCACGTACCGATGAACTCTATCGGTCATAGTAGCTATCACATTGGGAGCATACCTGACCAAAGAATTAAACCAAAGGCTGTACTCCCTAACGCTCATATTACCTTGCCGCAGATTTAAGAACTGGTCCGCACGCGCCTCTCGGATCTCATAGGGTAGGTAATGATCAAGGAATGCCGTTTTGAATTCCTCCCAATCAGCTGGAAGTGCACCAATACCCCTCGATCGTTTCCACTCTTCATACCATAATATCGCTTCGCCTTTCAATCTATAAGCTGCAAGCTCAACAGTTTCCACACCGGACACATGCATGACTTCTAAAGCCCTTTGGGTTTGATCTATAAAATCCTGCGGGTCTTTATTAAGATCCGATCCGATGAATGTAGGGGGATCTAATTTCAGAAAATCCTACGTCCGATGACTAGCTGCCCTAGCTGCACCATCATCACTTATCGTTGGACCAGCTCGTCCATGAGTTTGTGCAGCAACTATCTGAGTTAACATGTGCACTGCATTCCTTAAATCCTGCTCAATAGCATTAGCAGGCAGTTCTGCAGGTACTTCTCTCCTTCTTGGCTCTTCTGGAGGAAGAGTAGAAGAAGCCCGTGATGCAAACTCCTGTTCAGCGCCACCTTGATTAGCTTGTTCAGGAGGTGCTCTACTGGTTCCTTCTCCAGCAATCCTGTCTATCCTTTTACTTTTACCCCTTCCTCTTCTTGCCATCGGCATTTTGCTATAACACAAGAAAAACAATTTCCAAGGTCAGAAATGATTCCATCCATAACTTTGGATCTAATGCACGATCTAGAAAATGAAGAGGTGAAACAACTCCTAAATGTCCCGTAGCCTCCTACTTATAAATGTGGTGCACAACACATCCATAAGAAAGACTCTACTCAGACACGGCTTTGTAGACACCCTAGGACAACCCGTTCTGATACCACTTTTGTCACGCCTCAAATCCCATTGGGGAGGACATGGCACCCGAAGCCGTTAAGGCCCGAGAGAACCAACCTTCGTTCATATGCATATCATTAAATGAACCACACAAGGATGTCAAAGACGGAAATCGTGGGAAGACATACATTCGACTTTATCATAGTCTACAAAGCCTCTAAGAGATGTACATAACCAAAACTAAGGTCGGGACAAGTCCCCGCCTTATACCACTACTGCACAGTCCCAAAACAAATATACAAAGACTTGGAAAGCCCCGAAGCAACTTGGAGCTCACCAACAATCCGCAGAAAATCCAAGTTCTACTGTGGAGGCCTACTAGCACCTGTGCCTGCAGCAAGTAGGGTAAGTCCCCCAAGGAACGTCAGTACGAAGAATGTACTGAGTATGTAAGGCCATGAGTAATCACATGATATATAAGAATGTCAATGAAATCAAGTACAAGTGAATAATCAATATGGATAACCCGTCGTTCTGTATGTGTGGAACCGTGTACACTACGTTCATTACTTTCCTTTACGTTCATTCATTCATCAATATCATTCCTGTAATATCAATCATATACCTTCATTCATATAATATACCCGGGCCCAACTGATTAGTGGGAAATAACATAATAATCGGGATCGACCCATGCTAGGCTTTGCCCCTGAGATACCACCCGTATTATTGGGATCGACCCATGCAGGTGTTCTTTTCACTCCATGAGATACCACCCGCGAAAAACATATAAAATTACACATTACTTCATTCTTTAGCTATAAGAGTGATATATTGTTGGTTACAACATTATTGGAACTTTAGAACGTAACATGGTTGGAACTTTGGAACAGTGTCCACAATTAAGTGACACATGGATACAATTGGTCATTGGATAAGGAACATGTGAATAACAATATATGACAACCTGCAATGAGATACCTTGACACATTTCGTAATAGAACAAGTACAATGACGATGTGAACAATATGTGCTGCAGAAGGATACAGAAAGAGTAACCTTACATACCTTATCCTTCCCAACACGTGACTACAATGATTCAGCTCCTTCCTTATGTGTTACTCTACAACACAAGTACATAATGGAGCGAACATTAACGGCTAGCTACATTACAAGTTCACAAAACGGTAGTAGGTGCTTAACGGAAAGTAAGAACCGTCCAACCTCCAAAACACATGGTGCATCACTCCCCCCCTTCGTTATACTACCAAACAACACTATTCCACCACATTACACTATAACTTACTGCTTTCGTAAAATAACACCACCAAATCAGTCCACACACCACCAAAACAGTCCACACATCAACGTAGACATCACAAACCGATAGGATTTTACACCAAGTTTCTACTTTACATTTCCGCCTCAATACAACTCCGCATATTTATTCCATCAAGTCACATAAATACCTTCCACAACAATATACCAAAAACAGCCCACACAATTTTTTGAATTCACTTTAACATAACAAGAAAGTATTCTTTCTTCACTACGCCAAACGTTCCATGTACAATTACATAAACACATTTTCATCAAGCCATACACAAAAGTAACGAATTAGGAACAACACCACACTTAAATATACTGAAATTTAGTCCATATAATTCAATTCCTTCAAGGCCTTAAACCCCTTTTCAAGTTTAAACCACAAAAAGGCAAATCCTTTAGCCGAAGGCAAAAGTGGGCTGCCACTTAAAAATGTTGGGTTCGAAATCGAGAGGGTGTCATGCGGAAGCATATAGTTTGCAAATCATAGAAGCGATAAATCAGATGACAAATAAAATAATACTAAAAATCATATTATTGATATGATTTGGTCAAACGACCTACATATTAAAATAATATTGAAAAGTATAAAACCTATTGGGAGAAAATCTCCCCCTAAACAAGACTCTCTTAATGACTACATTGTGGATGTTATGATGTTCTTGTATTGAGAAGAGGGGTCTTCTATATATAGAGGTCCAAAACCTTTCCTCCAAGAAAGAGGTTAGTCAAATATGGAAGAGAATTATATTTTCCTTTTAAGAAAAGTAAAAGTAATTATGGTATTACTTTTATTTTCCTTCAAAGAAAATTAAAACTCAAATTTGGTAAGAAAATCAGGGTAAAACCCTAACAAATCTCCTCTTTTTGGCTTGATTTTCTCTACATAATTTAATCCACCTTCTTCACGTGCATGATCTTCGTTCTTCACATAATCTTCATCACTTGCTGCTTGCCATGGTTAAAAATAAGGTTTAAAATATCATAGTTAAAAATGGGTTAAAAATAAATATTTTGTTTTTATTTTTAAAGATGCAGCAGCAGGAATGTTGAAAATATGGTTGAAACTTGTTCTCCACATGTAGTTAGACAAAAATCTTCATTATCATCAAATTGGTTGCAGCTTGATTTGAAACCGCTTTGAACCTGTGTTTAATCTCGTTTCACCAAACCACTGGACCTTTGAACCGTAGGACCCATAGGATCGTTGGACCATTGACTCTGATACCACTTGTTGGGTTCGAAATCGAGAGGTTGTCATGCGGAAGCATATAGTTTGCAAATCATAGAAGCGATAAATCAGATGACAAATAAAATAATACTAAAAATCATATTATTGATATGATTTGGTCAAACGACCTACATATTAAAATAATATTGAAAATATAAAACCTATTGGGAGAAAATCTCCCCCTAAACAAGACTCTCTTAATGACTACATTGTGGATGTTATGATGTTCTTGTATTGAGAAGAGGGGTCTTCTATATATAGAGGTCCAAAACCTTTCCTCCAAGAAAGAGGTTAGTCAAATATGGAAGAGAATTATATTTTCCTTTTAAGAAAAGTAAAAGTAATTATGGTATTACTTTTATTTTCCTTCAAAGAAAATTAAAACTCAAATTTGGTAAGAAAATCAGGGCAAAACCCTAACAAAAAAGTGGACTGCCCTATGCCTTTTAACCATAACCAACATGTTTCCAACCATATATCATGCATGTATTACATTAATATACAAGGGTAAACACTTTACCAAGTTGCCTTAGGGTTTGAAGATGAAGAGAAAATATCTTTTTTTTTTGGAAAAGTCTAGAATTTGGCAAGTGTATTGTGGTTATTAAAAATCTGATTTTGTGAGCCTTATATAGTCCCTTAATGGTCATCCTTAGCCATACACTTGGTCATTAATGATATGTTTACTTGGTCAAAAGATGAATGAGTCATTTTTTCCTTTTTTTTTTGGGCCATGTCTTCTTGCTTAATTGTTGGACCTAAATTAAGCTCATCAACACAATATTAATTGAGCCCCATAAACTTAGTGAATAATTCACCAATTATCTCAAATTTAAATAATTCCATAAATGTTAAGATAACCAAACAAGTCCGAAAATGTACTACACACCCCATGGGGGCGGCAATACTGAAACCAGCACGGAGGGTAATTTGCAGGAAACGAAGACAATAAAAAAGCTCACAACATTGAGAAGATAAAAATTTCTTTCCATTATAACACAACCCCCAAACGAGGAGAAAAATTACATAATACAAAAGTATGGAATCTATTATATAACAAAGCATAAAGGGCTAAACCAAAGAAGATTTGAGGAATGAGCCGCCATCAAACACCTAAAGAAGGGTGGACTCGAAAACCCATGGCTCACCAGAACCCCCGAAAAGAAAGGAGCCCCCTACTCTTGACTAGCATAATGGTGTCGGACTAATCGGTGGACAAGAAAATGGCCGCCGGAGATCCAGATTCTCTTATTTCTGGGAAAGGAATCAGTTGTGTCTTATGTCCCCAGCAACAATGTATCCTCATCAACGGAGGTTGGGCCAATTTTCCCCTCGCCGTTGGTTCTCCCATCGAAAACGAGTGAAAGTCCTCCGGATTACAGACTTCCATGCAGCAGTATGGTACCTCCGATGCAGCTCGTGCCCCGACATAGGAGATTCTGCTTAAGTGGACCAAGCGAACTCCAGGGACAAGATTCCAGCATGCATGATGATGGCAGTGGCCGGAATCACAACATCAGTGAAAAAAACCAGTACTGCTGCAGAGGAGAATGGCAGGATGGGATGTTTCTTGCCACCCACAACCTTGGCTTTTCCCATAGTCCTTACCTCACTCTCATCATAAGCCCGAACACGGGCGCTATGTGTAGTTTCCTGAGATAAAAGACAAGAATGAGGCAAGGACTATAGGGAAAACAAAGGGCTTCACCATTGCTTTAAATGAACTTTTCATTGATTAACCTTTTTTCTCGATATGAGATAACCAGGGTGAGAGAGTGTGTGAAGAAACGATCGGGAATGCATGGGTTTTATAGGCAAGGAACCATTAAATAAGGAGGAAAGGATGGGCCCTAGATGCTTGACACATGGACGGTCATCCATGCGGAATGTGACATGACGTTGTAGCCAAAACGTTAGTAATAATCCATTATTTCTCAAAGGCGATGGTCCAGATATCAAAGGAGACTGTTGGTAGCTGAATAGTCTGGAATACCCGTCTTTTCCCAAAGGTGGTGGTCCGAATATCAAGGGAGATTGTTGGTAGCCAATCGTCAGGAATACTCGTCTTTCCCCTAAGGAGACGATCCGGATATCAAGAGAGATCGTTCAACCATTCCCATAGCCAATGAATGGACAAGACACGAAGCATGAACGCATTGGAGGAAAAACGTTTGTTAGGATACTACATCAGAACGGGAGAACGACCAGAATGAGATCGTAGAGTCAGAATTACGGCCTCGGGTCTGCCCCATAAAAACCGCAACAAGCTCTACACTCGTCGATCAAAATCGGAGCCATATTTAGGGAATATAGAGAGTCAACATCTCGACAATATTAAGCTTTTTCATACATCTCGATAGTATTAAGCTGTCATTGTTAATTGTGCTCGCTGCTGAAAGTTCATATCGATTTCTGTCAAGGCCGACTAGTCACTAAGGAACCTCGCTCTGCTCCTTCCTTCCAGATTTGTTTTTAAGCTTTATTTTGCTTGTAAATTGAATTGTTTACATTATCTATTTGTTATTTTGCAAACTCTCGCTACTAACTTGAAGCTAAGCCATGACGCGTGCTCTTGACCCGCCTACAAATCTAATTGTCCCAAATCGACGGTAAACAATAACCTATCTTGCTCGGACTCTTCAAAAATGCTGATGGGTGCATGAAGAAACTCAAACTACTCTAGAGACAAGATTCATCAGTATTACTTATGTAATGCAATGCAGTTAGAAACTCAAAGATCAGTGAACAAAACACCACTTAGTATATTACTTGAATGTTTTGGAGATCTTCCTTAAAATGTTTTACCTTCTGAGCTTTATGTAGTCTTCTTATAAAGAATAGGCAAAAGCTACCTCATTGTGAAATAGAGATTTCATTTTTCGGAGCATTCGTGCTCTTCCTAGTGAAAACAAATTGATTAAGCAACTCCTGCAATGATGATGGATCAATGAACTGAAACGATCTAATAGATAAGCAAGGGAAAAGTTTCAAAGATAACTGGCAGGTTATCTAGAGACTAAGTCATGTTTCTAATAGCACGAACTTCATCTTTAGATGAGTTTACCACCGATACTCAAAAAAAATTAAAAAAAATAGAACTCTTAGCAGACAGCTGCATCATATTGACATGAAAAATCAATGTCTTCCAAATGTAAATGAAGCTCGGATAACTCTTCTTGAGATGAGAAATCCTTTTCATACATCTCAAACTAAATGTTCTGTGTAAGAACTTCCTTTTAATGACAACTGAATTCTAAATAGGGGTCTCTGGATGTACCTGTGCTTCTAGTTGGAGCTCCACATTTCAAGATGAATATATAAAGTATGCCCTTCAATAGACGGATCAAGACTCAAGACTGGGATCATGAATCAATTGCGCATCAAACTTCATGCAGCACATCATTTCATAACAACCTCTATCCTCATCATTTTGAGCATGTAAATACCTGCACCATACACTACTTTGAAGATTGTACACAAAATCTTAGAACGAGAGATGAATTTGGAGGGGAACAGTATTATCTCAGCAATCACTTATGCTGCCAATCAAAGGGATATTGATAAATTGCATCAGTTTGGCCTATCAAAAAGCAGAGGCAACAAAAGATTTGAGAATCAATAGATATATTACTACGTAAATGGAAGATTACATGGAAAAAACTTCCTCCAAAATTTATGCTCTCTTTTTAAGCACTTCTTCTACAAGATATAGGCAAACTTGTTCCAATTGCAAAAGTGGAGGTTGCGCTAAAACAACCATTCATATTATACAGACATACATACTGGACTAGAAACAGGAGAAAGAGGAATGGAAAATTTTCACGATGAAAACGAATGTCACACAGCAGTTTAAAAGATTAACAAAGAAAAATAAGGTAAGAAGAAAAATTAAAGAGAAGCCTGAAAAATAAATAGGTATTTCTATTTGGAGCATCACTTAACTTAATATAACAGCACAAATGATCTTGCTCAATGCTCGTTATATAAGTTCACTGTCGACACATGCCATGGTCTGAGCTATCTTTGGCAACTCCATCCTTACAAAAGGGAATTTGAACAATCGTTGGCCATTCCACTTCCTAAACTCCAAGACGTGGTTTGAGCCTTGGACAACCATGAAGGTATAATTTAGAGATGGAGATCATCCCTTTTCAATTGAAGTGATTGGAGCATAGAATAATGCTCAAGTCATATATCACCTGCAGAGGAAGTTACATCTTCATTCAAATTGTAGCAACTTCCTCAATCACACAGGGCCGTTCCGGAGTTGCATATACAAGACTTCTGGGCATCTTTCCTTCTGGAAAGGACTCATATTCTGGCAATCTATTTTGCCTAGAGATGGAAGGAGTTCTTTCATGGGTTCTGGTGGCAAACTTCAGCTATAAACTGAAAGAACCTTCCACGAGGAAATGACATTGTATCATTGCCAAATCATTCTCAAATAGCGCAGAGGAACCGATCAGACTGTTAAATTCCTGACAAAATAGAAGAAAATAGTAAAGTTCTTAATTTGCTTTTAAGACCATCGTAGAGATGATCATTCTCATAACTTTTAAAAAAGGTCTTGCGACATGCATATAAAACTAGTAAAGATTATGCTATGGAGTAAAAGTATATTTTCGTGCTTATCAACTTTCATGATGACTAGTCTAGGTTAATATATTCATCCCAGGATTAGGCTAAAAGCAAAGACAAAATGCAAAACAACAGAAGAAATTAACATCACATGACTGCTGAAAAGGATTCATGCTTTTTCTATCATGAAACTACACTTACATTAGTGTAAACGAGCATTCTAACTGAGACAACAATTGGATGCTGTATTGCTTCCAAAATCCTAACGATGGAAGTTTACTTATTTCCTAAAAATTCGGATGGTTACCCGTGAACAATAATTTTTTTTTTACAAACATTAGATTCCCTATGAAGCATTATAATAAAGCTATGTGTTTGATGATGAGCAAAACATAATTCATGTCCTGAAAAAAAAATTAAATATCATTAATAGCAAAGAGATACATCATTCTGATGATCACACAGATTTCTGTCTTTCTAGTTTATAATGGAAATGAATCGTTCTTCTTAATCAAGGGGAAAAATATCATGCAGATCGTGGTTTAGTTTAACAAGAAAAGAGTAAAATACTTACTGATCCATTTGAACAGACTTCTTGCAAAATGTTCTCCGTTCTGTCAAACATTACCCTCTGATTTGTTATTATACTTTGGAAGACAAACTGAAAGTAGTGCGATCGAGTGAAATTTTTGGCTGAGGAATTTGGTAGAGAAAACGAATGTTAATAGAGACAAGCCTCATGTTAGAGTGCTATATTAACCATAAAGAAAAAATTATGCCGAGCAATGTATAAAGAGTTCAAAGCATAAGCACAACTTTAGCAAAACTGCAAACCTATCTACACTTACTGCTGATAGACCAACCGAACTAAGAGCTGTAATACCTTATATATTGTTACCAAAATCCTGACAAAGAAAAATAAAATTGTTAAGTTGATATCCGAAAATGTCACCACAACTTTTCTTTCACCAACCGAACTAAGAGCTGTAATAGCTTATATATTGTTACCAAAATCCTGACAAAGAAAAATAAAATTGTTAAGTTGATATCCGAAAATCATACACAATAACCTACACATTGCTGATACTTTTAGTTGTTAATTATTGGGAAGCAAACTTTTAATTTTTGTGTCTCGGTATAACTTTAAATTCTATTAGAGCTATGCTTTCATGAGTGAATTGTGCATTTCTCTAGAAGAAGAAGAAAACATGAATTACTATTGAGATGAAAGTTCAAGCAATAGAAGAACTAAAAATCTGTCAGTAAGATGAAGAATCGGATATTTAACAAGAAATACATGAATTGCTACTGAGATAAATTTCCAAAGGAAAAAATAACATCTGGATAACATATATGTGCATGGCAAAAAATCACTAGTTCATTAATATTACACTAGGCTGTCAAATTATTTCAATTCCTACCTATATTTGATTTTGTTTTACTGAAAATATAAAGATTTTATCACCATTCTTATGTCATCTAAAATTAGATTCATCCCGGTCTAAAGATAATTTCTCAGCTTCAGTCCAATAGATGCTAAAGACTTCTCAACAAGTTCTAACAAAGGAAAAGAATTAACAAGAAGACAAAGAGAAGTTACGAAAATAAAAAGGTACTGAGGAAGAAGAATAACTTACATCTGTGGGAGCACCATAGTTTTAATAATTACAGGTATTCCTGGTCGACTCTTATGGTGGAAACTTGAGCAATATTTGGCCAGTATTCTCCCTTGCCAAATTCTAGGAGTGGTTTGAGCAATGGGCAGTTGGAAATAGATAGTGTAGAGAGGGAAGAGGGCATCCCTTTTACTGAAAGAAATTGGAGATTAAGGCAATTCTCGATGGTCAGCACAGAGAGGGTGGATGGAAGCATTAGAAATTGGAGTTTCGAACACAATCGGATGGTCAGCTTAGAAAGAGAGGAGGGCAGTGCTGATTCTGGAATAGATTGTAGATTACAGCACTCCCAGATAGTCAGCTCTGAGAGGGATGAGGGCATAGCTGATACTGGAAGAGATTGGAGATTAGGAAAATCCCAGATCAGTAGACGTTGAAGCGATGTGAGGTACCGAAGACCTTCGGTTGGTATTGAATGGATGTCATGATGGTGCTTTAATTCTAGCTCAAAAATAGACGAGGGAAACCCTTCTTCCAGCAGTGACTGAATCTGGGGTAAATAAGAAGCACACAGATATTCAAGAGAGGTGAGGCTTTCGAGAACTTGGCTGCTCAATGCTTTCAGATTGTGTATGCTAAGACGTCGAATAGAGCAAGGCAACTCCCAATTCTCATCAGCAACATCACTACCATTATGGGAGATCTCTAACTCTCTGAGACAGGAAAGTCTCTGTAAACGCCACTCCTTTAGGCCATTCACCAGTTTCCTGCAATTCATGATCCGAAGGACTTGTAAATTTAAGGGCAATCCTCCTTCAGGGAAGGACTCTATTTTCAGAGAATACAGTTCAAGTTCCTTAAGAGATGGAAGGAGTTCCTGCATCCGTTCTGGCAGCCACTTCAGCTTCTGGCAGTCGTAAATAGACAATTTGCACAACAACGTCGTCTGAGTCCCGCATGCCATCGAAAGTGTTTCAAGATTCTTACATTCCTGAATACTGAGATCTTCAGTCACATTGGTAATTAAAAGCCTAGTAAGGCGCTGGCATCTACTTACCCTCAAACAGCTTGCTCTTGGGACCAACTCAAGTGATATATCATCTATAGAATCACATTTATCTAGATCCAATGTCTCCAGAAACAAGCTACAATGTCTGCTAGAAACCATCTCACTAGCTGCCTTCTCCAAATTCAATTTCCTATTACGATGTATCCTTATTATCTTTAAGTTATCCAGCGGAATGTTATTAAGTAAGGAGGAGTTACGATCAGTAATTTCTAATACATCAATCTGCTTCATTCCCTGAAGTTGATGCCAAAACAGTTGAGCGGGATCAGAAAGAACTCCAACCTCAGTAGAACCGATAACTTGAAACCCTTTCACATTTGAAAGTGGGATAGGTGTCTCAAAATTGAGTTCAGGACATTTTGAAATTATCAATCCTCTCAGAGAACAAAGATTTTCAGGCAACTTCCCAATCAACTTGGGGCAATCTTCAATCCAAAGGTCATGAAGTGTAGGGAACTCTCCCTTCCCCAGTACATGCCACTGCTTCCATTCCGGCATCTTTTCAAAATGAAGCTTCTCAAGAGAGTTAAATGGTTTTTTGTGAGATGAACTACCGTAGAATTCTTCAGTCACCTCTGTTATTCGATGCATTTCCATAATGGCAAGGAATTTCAAAGAAGGAAGCTGTCCTAGTGCTGGCAAGGAATCACAGTCGTTGCAGTTGCTAAGAGACACTCTCACCAGCTTAAGAAATGAAATATCAGCTAGCCAATTTGGAAATTTTGTCCCTCTATATCCGGTGATTCGGAGTTCTTTTATGTTTGTATTTGGTTGTAGCTCATCAAGTATGTCTCTTTCAGTTTGTGAATTGTCGGCAATACTTCTGCTCCACCCAAAAAATAACTTTTCAACATGATTCTTCTCCCTCATGTTTGCCTTCATAGCTTTCCTTCTATCAACCACATTTTGCAATTCTAGAATTGATAGAGATCCATACAAGTTATGTAGTTCACCCAAATCTTCCATTTTCAAACCACCGTGACCACCTAGATGAACCTTGGCTCCCACTAGCACGTGGAGGTTTTTCAACTTGCTCAGATGTAGAGGCATCTTCAAGAGATAATTGTTTCTTATGTCAAGATGACGCAAGTTGATCAACTTTTCCATCTGCAGCGGTATCTCCTCAAGACAATAACAATCTGACAAGAGAAGTGTCTCCAAGTTGTACAATGCACAAATGGAATCTGGCAACCTTTTTATCGCTGTCAGAGAAAGGTTCAAAAATCTGAGGAGCTTTAATTTGATAAACAAGTCATCCGGCAACTCCTTAATCTGGTAATGAGACAATGATAATGCCCTTAATGATCTTAGTCTTGGCAGTATGTTATGCAGCACCCTCTTGCTTAGAGGAAATGTTGAGTAATTGTGCTGGATATTGATTGGAAGCAATGTCCTCAGCTTCTCCAATTTGTATAGGGGTTTCAACTTTTCAAAGTCACCACGGGCTATTGAATAGGACATGTGCCGACTTTGTTCCAACATATGATATCCTTGGTTCTCTTCCAATCTAATACAAAGATTTGACGCTGTGATTTGGGCCAAATCATTGACAAGATCATGCATTAAGAATTCCCTCGGATTCCATTCAGAGGACTCTCGGACCCTTTCAAACAATGATCTCGATATCAACTCGAGAAAGTATTGGTTAGCTGAATGCAACTGTTGTACAAGACCATTAGCAATCCACAGGTGAATAACTTGTTCTTTGCAAAATAGATAATCTTTGGGATATATTGCACAATAAGCAAAACACCGCTTCAAATGTGTAGGAAGATCATTGTAGCTTAACATCAATGCTGGTAAGATGCCATTCGAACGACTCAGCTCCCATATTTCACTTCTTAAAATGTCTCTCCACTCATCCACCTCTAGTTTCGAGCGTAAAATACCAGCAAGTGCCTTTAGAGCTAATGGCAATCCTTTGCACTTGTGTGCAATTTTTGTCCAACCTCTTCAAGTTCTGGATGTTCTTCAGGATCCCTGTTTTCTAATGAATGCCGTTTGAATAAAGCCCAAGAGACTTCACTAGACAGAGTCCCCACGTTGATTGCCCCACTACCCATCATCAAGGCAACACTCTCCTTCCGTGTCGTCACAATGATCTTACTTCCTATATCTCCTTGTACAAAAATATTTCTCAAGTCATCCCACTCATCATAGTTGTCATTCCAGACATCATCTAAAACGATAAGAAACTTTTTGCCTTTCACGCTTTCCTTCAATTTGATCTGAAGCTGGTTAAGACTGTTATTAACCTTACAGTCAAATGAGCTAATTTCTTGAAGTAGCTCTTTTGTTATTCTGACAGCATCATATGATTCAGAAACACAGATCCAAGCATTCAAACTAAAATGGTCTTTTACCTTCTCATCATTGTAAGCAGCTTTAGCAAGAGTTGTCTTGCCTATGCCCCCCATTCCAACAACAGGGATTACAGTCAAACTTCTACCATTTGCATCAACAGATAATAAACGGCCCACCAATTCCTCTATTTCACTCTGCCTACCAAAGATATCAGATTCATCAACCACAGAAGTTGAAGGTCTTCTAATTTCTTGTTTACCCGAATCAAGACACGATTTCAGGTCAAGGCAACCAATTTGCTTTTGCAACTCCTCCAATGTTTCAATGGTTTCTTCCAACTTATCCTTTATGTTAAGAAAAAAATCATCACTCAAGGACAAGCTGAGGTGACTTACCAGTGGGTTGCGTGTTTCTCCAAGATTTTGATGTTGTCCTCCTTCCACCTTTAGTCTCAAAACCTCATAATTGACTTCTTCAATTAAGTTCTCAGCACTGTCCACAGCATCTTGAAGCTCATTAAGCCACTGGCTCACGTATGGATTTGACGCCTGTTTATTCTGTGCATCACTCAGCACAGCTTGAAGACCGAGCAAAGTCATCCTCAGCTTCTTTAAGAGCCGAAGATCATGCTTCTCCCTTTGAAACATCTTCAGCAACTCCCCCTGAGGAGCAAGCCTATCGAATAGGACTTGCAGGACTGAAGAGAGAAATGCACCACCAACTGCTAAGCCAATATCCATTTCTGAAATCTAGAAAACAAGACATGGAATCACAAAATGGACAAGAATGGCAAAAATTAAAGATGGTTGTTTATTTTTACTAGTAATTAAGAGATTGAATTTACCTGTTGAATGCTAGAGCAATATGCAAACAATATGGTAGGAGTGTACTGGCTGTGTGCTTAATGTGCAAGTGCTATACTAATGTTTCCATTAACTTTATCTCTTTGGTCAAAAGAAAGAAAAGAGAGACCATCTTTTTTCTCTTTTCAAAAAGATTTCAATTTTTTAATAAAAGTGCTATCATATCATGAATACATTGCAAGGGACTGAAAGGTGTGTGCTTGAATATAATTTAGGAACTGACGACCATTTTGAGCCACAATAAGTTAAAAGTGATACAAATAAGTCATTGATTTATTTAGTAATCAAAATAAACTACACAAAATAAAAAATTTTGTTTTATGATATTTTATTAACGTCCCCATTAACTGTCAAGAACAGTGAATAATTCAGAAAAATGGAGAAAAAAATTTTGAGTTATAAAACGAAACTAAAAGTTCTGGGTTTTGAATTAATTTATTCTTAACCCGAAATTATTTGTTCCATGTTATTTTTTTAAAATTTTTTTACCTAAAACGGAACTTTTTATTCCGGTTTATGAAATAATTTTTTTTTTTTTAAAATATGGACCACGGAACAATTTGTTCCGTTTTGTTAAATACTTTGGACCACGGAACATTTTGTTCCGTTTTAGGTATTTAACTTTATCATCATTCCAATCCACTCCACAGAAACCCCATTTTCCATTCTTATCATCTTTCTTTCATGACAGTAGAAAATATGGAGAGCTTCTAGTTTTTATGTGAGAATTCATATAGCCAATTTCAACTTGTTTGAGAAGGGTGTCCATTTTTACCTGCCATCCCTGAGTTCAACTATGAAGGCTATAAGATATGAAGCCTCACTTTCACCTATTGTTTTTTTATTTCTATTATAGGCCCAAAAACATGAAATCTCTATTTCTTGATTGTAGTATTGTACATGAACAGAAGAAATAATACAAATTTCTGAAACTTGAATACATTGTGTTCCACCTTCTAATACGAGTGATTGGAATGAAAAATGGGGTTTCTGTGGAGTGGATTGGAATGATGGTAAAGTTAAATACCTAAACCGGAACATTTCCGTGGTCCAAAGTATTTAACAAAATGGAACAAATTGTTCCGTGTTCCATATTTAAAAAAAAAAAAAAAATTATTTCACAAACCGGAATAAAAAGTTTCGTTTTAGGTATTTTTTTTTTAAAAAAAATAACACGGAATAAATAGTTCCGGGTTAAGAATAAATTAATTCAAAACCCAAAACTTTTAGTTCCGTTTTATAACTCGGAATTTTTTTCTCCGTTTTTCCGAATTATTCACTGTTTTTGATAGTTAATGGGGACGTTAACAAAATATCATAAAACGGAATTTTTTATTCCGTGTAGCCTATTTTGTTTACTAAATAAATCAGTGGCTTATTTGTGTCACTTTTAACTGATTGTGGCTCAAAATGGTCGTCAGTTCATAATTTAGTATTAGGGTGATTTTCACAAATAAGATGTTCTAGCGCCGCCGTTTAAATTTTGACCTCGTTGAGAAAAGTTTTGCAAGAATAATTTCGCGGGCAGGTTTACACAGCAAAATCCTGAAGAATCGCCAAGATTCAAATTGACGGGCAAACTTGTCTATTCACAATGATTATTCTAGTCAATTCTTGACAAATCACTAGAATCTTGGCAACAAATCCTGATCATTTTAAAATTGATGATAAAACTTGTCTTGTCACAAATCTTGATGGATCACTAGCATTTGTCGTCAAATTCTAATGGGCTGCCAGAATCACAACTACGAATCTTGACGAGTTACCGTAACTTGTCGTGTAAAAATCTCATGAACATGTGTTTCCGATATGTGTTTGCTGCAAAATTAGTCCAAATCAATTCAAGGGTGTGTTTGGTTGGATAAAAGTTTGATTTTTTTTTTTTCTCTATGAGAATTATTTAAAAATGAAAAAAAAAATTGATTTCAGTATAGGAAAAACAAGTTGTATAAGTATCCTACCACCTACGTAATGCCCCCAACCCCTACCCCTTGATCATCCCACCTCCACCACCCCCGAGGCCCCACCCTCCACCCCCTTCCACCTCTATAATTTTTTGATACATCATATCATATCATATCATATTATACTAAAAGTGGGAACAAAAAAGTTAAAAAGTTAGATTACCTGTTTACCCCCATACCAAATATAAAAATATTAAAAATCATCTAATTAATTAAATATTAAATAGTAAAACCCTTTAAATGATAAATTTTCTTAATAAAAATATTTTACATAAATAATCATAATGGAGAGTCTTTTCCACTACTCTATTAAATATGCATATAAAGTATATTATAAATCTTGTAACTTTTGAATTTCCAACTAAATTCAAAGCATGCTAATAAACAATAATCTTCTATTAAATTTGAAAACAAATTAAAAGCCACGTCTCTTGGTCATCTTAAAATACTTTCAATAGATCCATTTTTATTCCTTCTCAATTCCTTATCTATTGTATTTGTTAGGCTTTCTTAAATATATAGTGATTAGCTGTTCATTCTGTAATAATTATTTTTTATTAGAGATCTTAATATGAGGAATCATGAGTTTTTGATTTATCATAAATGTAGCTAAAGAAAATAGGAGTGGAAAGTGAATAGTACGTTTCTTGGCTTTAAATATGAATACAAATTATCTGTACTATGTTTATTAGAATACGTTTCTTGGCTTTAAATATGAATACAAATTATCTTTACTATGTTTATTAGAATCTAGATTAAATAAAAGTCTTTTCCCTTTCTTCAGCTTAACTATAGGGAGTATTTATGTTTGGTTGAGGGAAAAATTAACATCCAATATTTAATGGGTAAATCTGTAGACTTTCCAACCTCTCCCTCCTTATTACCGTCATTGAAACCACTATTAATTATGAGTTATGATCATTACTCTCAAATAATATACTTTGTATAATTTTATAACAACTTTTTGTCTTCCCATTATATGCATATCTACTAAAATGTCTTCCCATTATATGCATATATACTAAAATAATATGGCTTTTCACATTCTTATGATAGACTATAAAAGGGTAGTCTATCAAACTCAAAGGGAAGACACACACTTTTCTATTCTGCTTTACTTTGACTTCAGAGTTTTCAAATTTTCTTTTATGAGTATCGTGAAATTAGATAAAAATATATATCCCCATTTTTATTTTGTGTTATACATCTTGATACAAGAATTATTTCTGCCACAAGTTTTTGTTACTGTTTGCACTTTAAATTTAGTATTCAATATTTCTCAACATAGTTTTATATGTTCTTCTATATTACTATGTATTTTTTTCCGTGAGATCTCAGCCCAAGATTATCCTTTTTATTTTATAGTTAAAGTAGTGAAGCTTTTATATCATTATTGTACTATTTGATTCACGCTTTAGTTTGACTCAATGAAGAAGACTCTTGAATTTTGATTGGTTATGGGAAAAGGTGTCGACAAAAGCTCGATCGGAATTATGTACTGATTATGTATTTTTGTTTCCATCTATATTGCTATGACTAAAGTTTTAAGATGGATTTGTATGTTGTATTTTTTTCTCTATTTTATATTTTTGTATTTTCTCTTTGTACTTTGTAGACATCTTTAATTCAATTTTCAATGATCTTGCCACACTTTAAAATATCTTTTGTTAATTATTGTTGCATGTTTGCATAGAATTTCTTAACGTTATGTGGATCTATGAAAAATTATATGGGACACATGCAACGTATGTGTCCAGAACTATTTACATATAAATGCTCTTAAGCTAACTTTTTTTTTTTTACTTACCAAACACTAGAAAATAAGTAAGAACCCATCTTGCTTTGTAAGAAAATATTTTCCTTCCTACCAAACACACCCTTGACATACAACCTTCTAAAAACCAATACTAATAATTTTCAATGGTTCGATTTAACATAAACCTTCAAAAATCAGTAGACCTATTTTGGAGAATGACTTTCTTGCAATAAAAAAAGGAATACTTATTTTCCACAGATTAGCTGTCTCTCCATTCACTTTGAGGCATATATTGCGGTGTGTGTGTGATTAAAAATTACAGAACTTGTTATTTTAATGTAACTTTTTTCCCCTTGACTTGACTAGCAAATTCTATACAATAATAATAATTTATTGGTGGACACCAACATTAATATAAAGGAAAATGAGATAAAATCCTAGAAAAGTAGGATTTGATTATTGGGTAGGTGATGCTCATGATGATTCTGGTCTGTACTTAAATGTGATATATTTTTATAAAGAAAGTAAACTTACATGATAGGAACCAACATTAGTCGGGTGTCATGGAGTGATAAGAATTTCTTTTTAAAAAAGGACAGTTTGGTGTATTAAAACTTCAGCTATACGCGAGATTCAAGAAAAGGGTCGGACGACCACGAGGATCTATTATACTCAGTCTTACCTTAAATTTCTGCCACAGGCTGTTTTCATGACTTAATACTCATGACCTCCTGATCACGTGGAGTGATAAGAATTTGTTCATCTTTAATTAGAAATATCAAGTTCGAGCACTCACATGAAGTTGTCGGAGCGCTTTAACCCAAATGTGGACCAAAGGAACGAAGCTGGTCCATTGAATCAGCCCCCATGAGTGGTCCCATATCCATATCAACGGGATGAAGTGATAGGGGGATTCCGTTCAGTCTATCCAGCAGAAGTTCCTAGCCAAATACTTTTATACTCTCCCTCTCAGGATCATGTACCTGGGCGTAATAGAGGCAAAAGATCTATTCGAAGTTAAGATCGAGATTATTAGGATCATGGTGGAACGAAGAATCATGGCGCATTCAAATTAATCAGGCCTCAATACAGAGAACATTAAACAGAAAAGAAATAAGAAATACCATACCATAGGTGCTGAAATTACGCTGCGATTCCACATGAACATTAGTCAAATGAGTATTCCTTTTTTTATTAAAGCAATGGTTGGGTTGAAGACCTGAAAAAGAGTGTATTTTGGTCATCACTTTAGACAGATTATTAATTATTCCCATAATATTGAATCAATTTGTATTTAGTCTGGAGTACTATAGTGTTAATTACAACACCAGGAGTGTGATTGACGTGTTGTCAATTTTCTTGTTTCAAGTGATGGTTTTTCAATTTTGTACATGATTAAAATGATTTCAATATATAATATGTAACACAATTATGCAATAATAACTTGCTTCAATCTCAAATAAGTTGGATCAAATTAGGCGGATAATGACTCAACCTTACTTTCAGCCCATGTAAATTTGAGCGGGTCATTTATTAGTTCAATTTATTTTAGGAAAAAGTTCAAAAATAGCAAACTTGGGCCTTTAACTAATAGATTCGTAGCAACAAGTTGCTAATTACCCGAAATAGTAACTTGTATTTGAATTTGACGACGTTTTTTGCTGATGAAATACATATAAAAATAGTTGGACTTCGCGGTTTTTTCTCCACCCTGTTGAGATAAAGTAGGAACTGATTATACTAGCCACTACACTCACGCTTCCATTTAAAATTGAAGATTACATTTCCATAAAGGATGCTAATTCACGGATTCTAATAAAACGGAATACATAACAACTAATACGCTCAATTCAAATTCAAAAAAGTTTTTTACCAGTCAATTTTTTTTTCCATCAGCTTCAAAATCAATCATAATTTCATCTCTCAAATTCAAATTATTACAGAGTTTAGTTGTTGATACAGGTATGCGAAATATAAGATGTATTTCTCAATAAATTTATCATAACAATTGTTTAAACAGTCGATGAATCGTAATTGAGCTTGAATTCTGGTCCGTAATTGAAATACAGAAGATCCCAATTTTGATTTTGGTAATTTATGTTCTGTATTTTATTCGTAATTGATTTGTATTCTAGTGAAATTCTGGCGATTTTGATTTCGTAATTCAATTTATTGATCAATGATAAAAGTTTACTATGCATTTTCTTCGAAATTCAATTTGTTATGTTCAAAAAAATTCAAATCTGATTGAAATTGAATATCTGTGTTTTGGGTGTAAAATTGAATATTGAAATTACAATCAGAATGGTAAAATTTGGGTGTTTGTCCAGAAAAATATTCAAGTGGGGATTTTATCAGATTCAGAACAGCAGCTTACAATGCAACTAACCTTTCAAGATACTAGAGATTCCATCATCTCTACTATAGTTTATGCTAAGTGCTCAGCACTTGATTCTCTAAGCTTGTGGGATGATATTTATTCATTAAGTCACAATATGAGGTTACCTTAGCTTGTAGGTGGTGACTTCAATGTTATTTTGAATGATGAAGAGAAAATTGGGGGTCTGCTTGTTTATCCCCAAGAATATGAAGATTTTGCTTTCTGTGTGAACTGTTGTGATATTTTTGATATTAATTTTAGAGGGAGTCCTTTCACACGGTGGAATGGGAGAGCTGATTCTGAATGTATATTTAAAAGACTTGATATACTGATGATCAATCAGTTTTCCTTGGTCTTTTTGGAAATGTGGAACTGGAGCATCTGGCAAGAACAGGGTCTGATCATGCACCCATGTTGCTCAGTTGTGGGGGTCAGACTACTAACATCAAGAGATCTTTCAGATTTTTAAAATTCTGGACAGAAAAAGCTTATTTAAAAAATGTTGTCAGAGACAATTGGGTTGCTGATGAGTCAAATGACATTTTTATTAGCTTGAAACAGAAGATGAAGAGGACTAAAGTTGCATTATCTGCATGAAGTAGGGTGAGATTTGGTGATATCTTTAAGCAGCTGGTAATAAGAGAAGATATTGTTAGAATTAAAGAAGGCCTTTTTAAAGAACATCCAACTGCTGAAAACAGAGTTATTCTCCAAAAGGCACAGGTTGAGCTAAAACAATATTTACATTATGAAGAGGAATTTTGGAGACAAAAAGCTGGTGTGTAATGGTTTACTGAAGGGGACAAGAATACAAAATTTTTTCATAGTCTTGTGAATGGAAGAAGAAAGAGATTGTAGATCAAAAGAATACTTTAAAGTGATGGTGTCTGGGCTGAAAATGCTAAAGAAGTTGCTGCTGAGGTTGTTGCCTTTTTTTAAGATCAATTTACTGGTGTGCAAAATGAGACAGAGCTATCTTTGATTGATCATATTCCCACATTGATTACTGATGAAGACGATACTATGTTGAATGCTAGTCCTACAGTGGAGGAATTCAAGAAAGTAGTTTTTGAACTTAGTAGTGATAATGCTAGTGGACCAGATGGTTTTACCGGGCATTTCTATCAGGTTTGTTGGGATATTGTAGGAAGGGATATTGTTAATGTGGTGTAGGCTTCCTTTAATGGTTTCACTCTTCCCAATCTCATACTAATCTGTTCTTATTACCTAAGAAAGAAGTGATTCAATCCTTTTCAGATGTGAGACCTATTAGTCTGAGTAATTTTTTGAACAAAGTTATCTTTAGAGTGATTCATGACAGGCTGGAAAGATTGCTCCTAAGACTAATCTCTCCTAATCAGTCTGGATTTGTGAAAAAGAGAAGCATCAAAGAGAATGTCCTCTTAGCTCAAGAAATTATTGCAGATATCAGATTAAGAGGTAAACCAACTAATGTTGTGATTAAGCTTGACATGTCAAAGACTTATGATAGTGAATTGGAGATTTCTGATCAAGGTTATGGAGAAAATAGGTTTTAACAGTCTGATTGCAGATAAAGTGTGAAGATTGGTGGCAAATAACTGGTATTCGGTCCTCATTAATGGGCAAACACATGGATTCTTTCATTCTTCTAGAGGGGTAAAACAAGGAGACCCTCTCTAGCCTGCACTATTCATTTTGGCTGCAGAAGTTCTTTCTAGAGCTTTTAACAGTCTGTTCCATAATCAGGATTTCAAAAGATATGGAATACCTAAGTGGAGTGATGATATTAATCATCTTGCATATGCAGATGATACCATTATCTTTGTTAGTGCAGAAAAGAAGTCACTTGATTTGGTTATGGAAATGCTAGGCCTTTCTTTTGCATCTGAAGCTGCTTCATCGTCTAGCTTGCCAGCTTTCACTCCTTCTACTCTAAACTACTGTGTGCCTATTTGGAGTTTTTTACAGTCAAAGTCAAAGAGGTGGCAAGATCGGCATGCCTTCTAGTTGTAGTTGACTTTAAGCTTACCTGAATTACCCATAGTCGTCTATTTACGGGCTTACACTCAATAGTCAATCAATTCGTTTTTTCGCTTTCTATCGCACGCTTCAACTATTTGTTTGTATAGTGTGTGAAGTCTAACTAATGGAAAGTTCCTATGAATTAGTTCCAAGAAAGCAGCCGTTCACGTCAGGAATAGAGGCCGTTAAGGATGTGCTTGTTTTTCCTTTTTTTTTTTATCGAGATTGGGTTGGTGTGAAGTGTACCGCTTGTCTAGCCTATGCTTCGCAAGCCTACATAGGGTACAATATCGAAAGGAATGCATTGGATGGATGCCTGAGCATTGAGAAGGAAGGACATTTTCAGAGGCGAAAGGCCATGGGGAGATACCGTCTGTGATCCATGGATCTCCGATCGGGAAACCGTATCCAAGCTCCGTGGTTAGTCTGCGCTCTTTGGACTTTTCAAACTTAGAGAACTGAACATCTTGGTAGCTAAAGGAAGGAAAATCAATCGAGACCCTGTTAGTAGCGGCGAGCGAGAGCGGATTGGGGGTTTGAAGAAAAATAAACACGAAGCTTCGTTCCTTTCCTTTTATATGAAGATCAATTCAGTAGATGATTAATAAAGAGAAGAGCTTTTTCTATGTGTATAGTAAAACTGCCCATTCTATTGTTCAAACTATTAAAGACTGTGTTGGTTTTGTTAGGGGCAAATTTCCATTGACTTATCTTGATTGTCCTATTGCTCATGCAAGGAGGAGGAAAAGTCATTTTTCTGATATCACGAAAAAAGTTAAAAATAAATTACAGGCTTGGAAAGGGAAGCTTTTATCTTTTGGAGGTAAGTATGTATTGATTAACAATGTCTTGCAGAGTATTCCCATATACCTCTTATCTGCAATACCACCTCCTAAATGTGTTATTAATGATTTGCATGGATTGTTTGCTAAATTTCTGTGGAACTTTAAGGAAGAGGGGAGAAGCAAACATCGAGTATCATGGTCTGATATTTGTAGGCCTAAGGAGGAAAGTGGGTTAGGCTTTAGATCTCTTTTTGATGTGTTCAAGGCTATGTTTGCTAAGCTTTGGTGGACTTTCAGAATTAAAAAGTCAATGTAGTCTATATATATATAACAAATATTGTAAGAGGCATAGACCTCAATTGGTGGAATGAAATGGAGGTTCTCAGACTTGGAAATTTATGTTAGAAGCCAGAGATTGTATTGATCAACAGATTTGGTGGGAACCAAAGTGTGGTCATTCCAGTGTAAGGTTTGACAACTAGACACAATTAGGTGCTCTTTACTATTATTTTCCTGTTTCCCATCCTAACAATTTTTATTTTAAAGAGGTAAAATAATTGATGAATCAAGGACAATGGAATGGAGATCTCATGCTCCAGTTACTGCCAGAAGATCTCTGTAAACATGTTCAAGATGTAATTGGAGTAATAGAAGATACTGATGAATGGGACACACCAAGATGGATATTTACTAGCTCTGAAAAGTTTACTGTGGGAAGTTCTTGGGAGTTGTTGAGACAAGGTAATGATGAACAAGAGATAGCTAAGAAGATTTGGGTTAAAAGAGTTCCTTTCAAAAAAAATTTATTCTTTGGAAACTGTGGGAAAAAAGAATACCCATTGGAGGGGTTCTTGTTGAGATTAAAGTGGTGGATGAAGTTAAGTGTTGCTGTTGTAATAGTTTAGAAGATGACACTTTAGAACATCTTTTTGTGACTTGCTCTATGGCTAACCAGTTGTGGAATACTTTTGCTACTATTGCTGATGTGCAGGGACCATTTTTATAGCTTAATGATACCATACATAAATGGTGGAATAGAGATTGCTCATCAAAGCTTAGACCTCTGTACAAGGCTGTCCCATCATTTATCACTTGACAAATTTCAAAAATGAGAAATATAATTTCTCATGGAGGTAAAATGTCTTTTATGGTATGGTGATGGAGGTTAACAAAAATTTATACCTTCTAGCTACTTTTATCTATCCCTGGTTGAAAAACATTCCTAATACTTGGCACCTTATGGTTCACCTTTTTACTGAATATACACCCCTTATTGATTTTAAGGTGGTGTGCTGGAGATTACCTAGATTAGGGACCTACAAGTGTAATTCAGATGGGGCAGTGAAAGGGGTTGATGGACCTAGCGCTGGGGCTTTTTGTATTAGAAATAATGAAGAAAATTTGATACATGCTGAATCTTTTGATTTGGGAGAAACTTCAATTTTACTGTCAGAGGCAGTGGCTTTAAGAAGAGGTGGAGTATTGTATTCAACATCAATATTTACCAGTAATGTTGGAGACTGACTCATTAATGCTCCAAAAGTTTTAAATGAAATTTGGGAGGTTCCTTGGAGCATTGTGTTGGAGGTGAAAGAATTAATGGTCTGAGAATTAACTTTGATGCAAGAGTGGAGCACATCCTTAAGGAAGACAACACTCTTGCAGATTATTTAGCTAACCAGTTTTTTCTTTTTGCAGGCAGAGAAGACTAATATACTTAGTTATCCAAGACTTACCAGAAAAAGGAAAAGCAATATTACATTTAGATAAAATACAAATCCCCAATCTTAGAAGTAGAAATCTTCAAAACAGGGGTTTCAATACACAGGCATAAATGGGACATACAAAATCAGCACCAGACATGGATGATAATGAAAATTTCAAGTTAGAGAACAAGGCAACACTATAAAAGGCAAAATGGGCACAAAATTTAGTACTTGCAGACTTGCATGAGAGGATGTAAATCGCCTTAGACTGGTTATGCCGAGATGAAGCTCATTTGTGGCTTTCTTATGCAGTGGTATCAATTTCTTTGAGGCTCAACCTACAAAGAAGGTCACGGATGAGTAAACTCAAAGCATAACAACACACAAGTTGATAGAGGAGAAAGTTTTATTACTTAAATTCATTTTGTGGTGTAGATCTGATCAATCCGAGTTGAAGAAGTCTTTAGAGGACTTGATTTCATGACACTTGTGAGAGATTTTGAGTGTCTTCAGTGAAATCTGTCCAAACGCGGATATGTTTCAATCTATGTCTGCATATTGAAGGTGTTTGAACTACCTTCTCTCCTTTTCTTACCGTTTTCTTCACCGGAGAGGTCGACATCACCGACCATGGAACATCTTTGGAGTCAACGAAGGATCGGTTGTTTATGGAAATGGTCCATAACTTTTGTGACCTTTTCTTTTCTGGACTTTGTTTTCTTTATTTTAGTTTCCTATTTCTTTTTTCAGGTTGGACCATTTTTGGGCTTATACCTTGTAAATATTGATCTTTTTTGTTTCTAACAAAAAGGCCCAACTGGCCCACTCTTCAATTTTTAAAAAAATACATATGTGTTTTGAATGTACTGTAGACACGTGATTTTTGACCCTTCCCGACTTTAACCTATTTTAGCGCTAAATATTTATTTTTATCTAATCTTTATTTTTAGTTTTTATTTCATGTTTAGTAGGTTTTCTTTGAAAATTTAAGAAAAAAAGATTTCAAAAAACAGAGTCACATTTTTAGGATAAGTTTGGTTTTTACCTTTTAAAAAAAAAAAAAAAGAAGAGAAAAGAGTTCTTTTAAAAAATAATAAAATATATATATATATATATATGTGTTTTCTCTTAGTTTAGGTTTTAATAAATAAGCCCGTGATTTTAATATTTCTTAATTATATTTTTAGTCTAGTTATTTAACTTTTTATACTAGTATAATAAAAATTAATTAGTTAAAATTTTTGTCATTATATTTCAGTTTTAATTCAAAAAAAAAATTAAATAAAATAAAATAAATAAAATAAAATCCTAACCTAAACTACCCACTATACCCTAAACCACCTGCACGTCCCCCCTCCCTTTTCCCTCCACTACACACACACACTCACCTACACACTACTCCATGTACACAACACACACACATGCACTACACAACACACACCCTACTACACTAGTATTATATATACAACACACACACATGCACTACACAACACACACCCTACTACACTAGTATTATATATACAACACACACACGGACACAGAGGAAGGGGATAGAAGAAAAGAGAAAAAAGGTCAGAAAGAGAGAAAAAGTGAGAAAGAAAGAAAAAGTGAGGCAGAAGCAAAAAGAAAAGATAAGAAAAGATGAAGGGAGGAGGATACAAAAAAGAAAAATAGTAAAGGAGGCATACGAAAAATAAAAAAAAAACTTAGGCAAAAACAAAAAGAAAGAAAGAAAAAGACTTAGAAAAAAGAGTAAGATAGTAGAGAAAAAAGGGGAGTATTTCTTAAAGGTTCGCGAGTTGGAGTTCGGAGTTTGGTCCTTGCTTTCGAGTGTCCGGTGACGGCTTTTTTGCTTCTACACTCGGTTTAATTATTTCTTAAAGGTTCGCGAGTTGGAGTTCGGAGTTTGGTCCTTGCTTCCGATCATGTATTATTATGTTATAAGTTTTAATGTGAATCAAGCATGAATAAAATTATTCAAATGGCTTCATGCATTATTTAGTATTAAAGGTTGATTATTTACTTGAGGCTAGTATCATGAATTGTATACTTAGTTATCCGATTATTTATTTATGTTTTGTTTTGTAGTTTAACGCGATCTTATATTTTAATGTGTTTTTTTTATAACATGCATGCATGTTAAATTGTCTCCAAGTAGCTGTTGTATGCATGCAAAATCATGTGAAATATTTTGTTAACCATGTATTTGTTAAGTATAATATAGAGAGAGATAAAGGAGGAAAAAAAAAAAAGATAGAAAAAGAGAGAGAACACGGAAAAAAAAAAGAGAAACAGAAAGTTAGAAAACAAAATTATTAAAAAAAAAAAAGAATAAAAGGACTTGGAGGGTCAAAAAAAAAAAATGGACAGACAACACAAAAAAGGGAAAAAAAAAGAAAATGGAGAGATCAAATTCAAAAAAAATAAAAATAAAAATAAAGCATAGAGAATAGCAATTAGGGAGAAAACACTTACAATAAAATAACACTTGGAGTGAAAAGAAAAAATAAAAGAAAAATATTTGTAAGGGAGTGAGGTCAATTGCGGATTAATTTAAAACTCGTTGTAAATATAAAGAAAGGAGTTGAAAGAGAGAAAAAATGGATAAGAAAATTATCTCGAATTTAGAAAAGATGAGTGAATGCCTTTAACGCTAACGCGAGAAAAGGAACGAAAATAAGTCACGAAATAGTAAGAATGAAAAAAATAAAATAAAATAAAAAAAATCAATTGATATATTGAGGTTGATCATGTGTGTGGTTACGCTCCTTGATCAACTTCTATAATTAAGAGGCTCTGTGTGTGGTTACGCTCCTCAGCCGAAAACATAAGTCATAATTTCACTCATAATCCTTAGGTAAATTGAGCTATTAATCAAACCTAGTTCATCTAAGAATTAATTTAAATCGAATATAACTCAATAAAGCGACCGTGCTAGAACCACGGGACTTGAGGGATGCCTAACACCTTCCCCTCGGTCAATAGGATTCCTTACCTGAATTTCTAGTTCGCAGACCAATAATAAAAAAGTCAACTTCCTTTTGATTAGGGATTCAATAAGGTGACTTGGAACACCATAACTCAATTCCAAGTGGCGACTCCGTAAATAAAATAATCCCTATTCAAAACCGTCACTTTAATTGGAAAAACCCTTCGACACAGACCAAAAAGGGGTGTGACATCTCTGGCGACTCCTCTGGGGAACTTAACTAGAATTCGAGCTTTGTATATTGACTTATTTTTTACTTTCTTTAATTCTTGGATGTAGGTTGTGTTGTTGGCCTAATGTGCTCTTTGCTTGTTTGTTAGCCGCTTTAATATTATCTGAGTTGCAATATAAACTGTCTTCTTTCGCACACCCATCTGAGTCTCTGAATATACCTATCACTATTTATTGTGTGTGCGGCTACGCTCCACGAAAACCTTCTATCTGAGATGAACCAGTGTTCGGTTACGCTCCTGGTTTAAGGAATATTAGTCACACATGTTAGGCGGGGTTGGATCACCAGTAGAACCGGAATAGCTCTGCAACCGGTAAACTGATAGCTCTGCAACCGGTAAACTGACCCTCCCCGATTTGAGTTGTCTACTTGGATAAGCCAGTCTAGACACCATATTCATCAGGTTAAACTTAGTAGAACTGAAACTCAGACGCGGTCATCCCTATTAGGCTCCGCTTTATCTGCATCATATGCATTTGACTTAGCGGAACTCGGCACAGGGGTCGGGTCCGTCTAGGACAGGTGTCCCTCTTTATATGACCAACATGTGCATCTTATGTGATCTTTGACATTTATTTGGAAGACCCGTTCGATTGTTGACTGGCTTTAGGCAACTTAATGAAATAGAAAAAGGTAAGAAAAAAAATATAATAAAAATCTTCGCTAACTTTTATAATCGTTCTCTTAAAATATATATATTTTTGAGGAATAAAACGGGAACAATCACCCATTGATTGAGGGTCATTTTGAAAATATGACTACCTTCATTATTATTTTCTTATCCTCAAATTTATTATTTATGCATATATCCTAATAGCCCTAAACCTTTAGGGGTCGTGAGGCTGAATTTTTACAAAATTTATACATATATCTTAATGGCCCTGAACCTTTAGGGGTCGTGAGGCTAAAATTTTTATAAAATATATATACATATACCATAATAGCTTGAAACCTTTAGAGGTCATGAGGTTGAGTTTTAAAGAAAATTTTCATATGCATGTATCCTAATAATCCTGAACCTTTAGGAGTCATGAATTTGAGTTTTGCAAAAAATATATAAAATAATTGTATTTTTCTTCTAAGTTACTATTATTATTATTGTTATATTTTTTTTTTTATATACTTGGTTGCATCTTGTTCCCCCAAGCTCCTGTTTGAGATTATATAGAGGTCTATCTTTGAAGAATGTCCATATAGGGTTGGTATAGACAAAAGTCAGTCCCTAAAAATAAAACAAAAAAAATAAAATAAGAAAAAAAAAAAGCTTTGCTTTTATGCATCTTTTCTTACTATTAAACAAATTTGTATCTAGGTAGATGTTAACATTTTTTATTTTTCTCAAAAGGTATAACATCCGCGAACTAGAGGGAAGTGTGAGAAAAGGCCCAGGGTTGAAGGAAGACCAAAATTTATGATCGTCGATCAGACTCCTCTACTTTTGTGGCAATGGTGGAATGAAATGGAGGAGCAGGACAAGAGGATAGTGAAAGACTATTTGGGACATCTTGTGCATATGATGGAAATTAATCGCAGAAGAGACGTGTTTGAAGCATTGATTGAAGCTTGGGATCACAACAACAATGTGTTTCGGTTCTCAAACTTTGAGATGACCCCAAATCTAGAGGAATTAGCAACCTTGATGGGGGTAAGCACCATTCGTCGAGGTTCAGATCTTCGAAACAAGAGACCTATAGTTCCTAAGAATGTGGATGGGATCAAGTTCTTGAAATTACTGAATATCAATCAGATGAATATATCAAGTTTGAAGGAAGGTTGGATTTCTTTGGAATTTTTATTCTAGAGATTTGGTCGAGAGGAAGGATTCGAGGAGTATCAGGGTCAATTGTACAACAAAGGGAACTTGCAAGAATGGAAGAAACACAACCGCTTTGCTTTCATGGTTGCATTCTTGGGGAGGATGGTTTTTTCGGAGCGTGATGGAAATATTGATATCCGTCTAGCTGGAGTAGTGCAAGCACTAACCACGATGGATAACCCCACTCTTGTACCTATGATTCTTGGAGATGTCTTTCGCGCGCTAACCAAGTGCAAAAAGGGTGCCACATACTTTGAAGGGTGCAATATTTTTCTGCAGATATGGTTTCTGGAACACTTCTATTATTACCCTTATACTCCGGGAGCCAACGACTGGTTAAATCGTGTGACTAGTCATGAAGAGAGGGTCAATAAAAGTAAACTCCCAATCGGGATCAAGGCATGGAAGAAGAAGGTTTCTGTTTTATCCCCTTTTATAGTCTCGAAGGGTTGAAAAAACATTGATTTTGACTTTTCAAACTATTTCAAAACTTTAGATAAAATTTTGAAATAATTTAAGAAAATACAGAGTCGCCACTTGATTTTTTATAGAAAATATCAAGAAAAAACTTAAAGAATTTTAAAGACTCGAAAACAGAAACAAATCTTTAAAATTAGAGAAAATGGGTAAGGATTCTGGTAACGCCTTGAGAAGGTTTTTAAGGCACTCAAGAGCGTCCGCGAAAGCGGTGGACCAAAAGATAGTTTGACTAATTTGTAAAAATGACCAATTTTTGAAAACATGGCTAACTTTGTAAAAATCTTAAACTCATTCGCAAACATGACACTTATTCTATTCACGTGAAAAATAGTTCAATCAATTAAAGAAAAATTCTCCTAAAAATAAATTCGATTCCTTTACTGACTTAAGAGGAAACCGATTACTTCATGAAAGGGGAAAGATAATGATTTTTACTACAAATATTAATTTTTTGAATAATGGGAATTTTTAAAGAAAACTTCAATTTTAAAAAGTTATGAGATTTTAACTAGTTATAAAAGATTTTGATTTTTTACAAGGAGAAATGATTTTTATATTAAGGAGAATTCTATTTGACTTACATAAACCAATTTAACACATTAATAAAACAAATGCCATTTTTTGATTATCAAAGGCTTGATATAAAAGGAAACTATTTCCAAGATATTAAACTATGCGATAAATGATAAAAAGGAAAAATAAAAAGCTAAGGCAAAAATGTCAACTCGAAGGGGACTTTATTTCAATTTAACCAAATTTAAGAGTTAATTACATACAAGTAAATCCAATATGAATTACAAATAAATAAGTAAAAGTAGCGAAGTTGAGAAAAATGGGTTTTGAACCCGTTTGGACCTGTCCGGCTTTAATCCTCAATTTTTATAGGCCTTTTAGCCCGTTTCAATTTTTTCGCCTTCGACTTCGACCCTGTACACTAGCTTCCATTATGTAGCGTTTAGCTACATATTTCTCTTCAATTTTGACTTTTACCCATTTTTGGGTCTTGAGGTTTTGACTCGGTGTAATGTGGGCCTCCTTGGCCCATTGGAGATGTAAGACGAGACGGAGTCCGTTTGGACTCGAAAAAATATCACATGCATCAAATAAAAGATAAGGATTAGCATATGGTGGATACAATGTAACTTGATGTTAACATACTTTAAAAAATAAGCAAGATCACATGCGCATAAAGTCACAGATTTTGCTTAATTCAGTAGAAGGGAAACTTTAGGTATAACAATGGAAGGTAAAGCTTAGTAGATAAAACACATAAGTTCATACTATTGTTAGTCGCAAAGCAATAACAAATTACTCATATTGTCATGTGTTTACAGAGAAGTGATAGACATGGGTTGATGAAAGCTCTTGGCAGTGACCATTTAGAGGTAAAAACAGGTCATTTATAAATGAGTATCACCATATTCAAACAAACTTCTCCTATTTTTGTGGCTATACTTAGGTTCCACGAAGTAAAACAGTGAGCTTAGATCGCTTCCCATGGTCAAGGATCCCGAGACGTAAGCTTAGGAATAGTCACTGTTTGGAACTGAATGCAGTCCAAGAAAAATCAAAATTGTTACTTAGGCTTAGCCTTTATTGTTTCAGGGAAAGCAAGTCGAGAAGGGAGAAGAGATTATATAATAGGAAAGAAGGGGAAAAACAAGCCAAGGTTGCTCTTAAACCTTTTATGGTATTAAAGACCATGAAGATCTTAGAACATGACCCAAACAGTCCATTTATCGACTTAAATGGCTGTTATATCATTGCCTTGCCAAGACATGGGAGTACAACAACAACAAGAACCAAGACCGAACCTTTGACCTTCTCTGACATTACACCTAGCCATTTCGTGATTCAAACCAAACACTAAAAAAATGGGAACACTGGAAAAGGAATCAATGGCCAGACTAAGACCACAACTTAGCTGCCACAAGCTAAAGACTTCAAACAGTGGTGAATAAGGCAACAAGCATTTTTCCAGATTATTCAAAGAGCACGTTTTTAAAGTTATTAATCAATTACCCTTATAGGACTTTGAATAATATAGGAGATTAAGCAAAATCCTAAAAGAGAGAAACAGATTGTCGAAATTAAGGCAACGAGATTGTGAGATGAGGTAAGCTACGATGAAGTACATCACTTCCCAAAGCTCTATTTTAGGGACTTGCTACCAAACAACCTCCAAATTCAGTATTAGGAGTCTCTTTGGTATGAATAGACCAAAAAGATGCTTGAGCTATTATAAACAAGGAAAGAACATCACAACGCAAGGCAAACAGAGATCATGCAGTCATTTAGGAACTTATGTTGATATAAGAAGAATCAACAAAAATTTAGAATATACTGAGATAGGTTTTAATGTATTCCGTTCCGCAAAATAATGCAAAGAACTAAGAATTGTGACTTCATTTTTAACACCCAAGACATCCATGCACTAAAACCTACCCATAATCCTTGCTTAGAATTCCCAGTGATGGAAATATACCACAGTGAAGGTAATGTTTCATCTTTGGGTTCTGATCGCAAAAGAAAGAGAAGAAGAATAAATACAACAACATCTAATTACACGAATATTACTAGTAGAAGAGCATCTAGGAGTGACCTTGTGGAGGAGGAGATGGATAATGTTTGATATCCATCTCCATTTTCTTGCCCTATTAAAACTCAAGAGGCTTCATCCCCTCCTTGAAAAAACATGCTCATTAGAAAATTCAAGAGGTCCTTGGGGAATTCTCAACTTAGAAAACACATTCAAGTTCTGACCTTTAGATGATCTAAAACAATCAAATAATTGCAAACAGACAACATTATTACTCTCCAAAACACATAAAATTTTCATTTTTTAGTCTTTTATGAACACAAGGCGGAGTGGTGAACACGAAATAACAACAAAAACAGTCTTCAAAGACAATAAATTTAGAGCTAATGAGCAACGTCGAAATGGAATTTTAAACGAGAAATATAAGACTAACAGTAGCCAAACAAACTAAGGCAAGAACATTTATTTAGCAGAACTTTATAACAAACACGAAAAATCCTACGACCTTCAAGGTCATCTACAGCACATAATCCCAACATTCTCACCTAGTGTGAGATTCCAACAACTACACATTTACGACTACATCAGTAAAAAATTACTAGGCCTATTATCACGAAGCAGAAGAAATGTGAAAAGATGAAGTTTCTACCTTTTACAAAGCAGCGAACTTGAGACTAAAAGTTTTCAGAGACTTCCACCGTTTAGGATTTAACTCGATTTCACCGGAGTTCGGATAAAGCTAATCGGAATTCAAGCAATTTCACCGGAATTGAATGTCTTTCGCTGTGAACTTTGGTTACGTGGGATTAGAAGCATGCGCCTCCCGAATCCCCAATTTTTCCCCAAAAATCCACTACCCAACCCTCAACCTACACTCTCTATTTATAGAAAGAAATGAGGCTATTTTGGGGGGAAAACGGAGGGGTAAAATGGGAAAACGAATTGAAAATTTTTGAAATTCAAATTTGTGGATAAGAATTGAATTTTTCAGCTTTGGATAGAACGAATTTGGACCAAAAGAGGTCCAAATTCATGGGCGAGTTTGGGGGATTTTTTTTGGGGGAAAAAATGAATTCTTTCATAACCAATCAAAATCACACAACACCGTACCTCTATGGTACGAATTCGAACGTTGGGGATGATGAGGTGTTGAGTTTCTAGAAGCTTGACAACTCACCTCTTTGTACCACAAACGGAATTTCAACGGTGTTGAAGAAGTTTAGGGGTCATTGGAGTCGTTGGGAGGGATTTGGGATGTCGTTTGATGGTTGTTTAACGGAGTGGAGTTGACGGAAGTTGTTGTTTTTGGTATTGTTGTACTGTTGTCGTTGGGTTGTTGTTGAGGGAGAAGTCGGGGAGAGAGAAAGAGTGAGGGTGAGAGAGTAAGGTGTGTGTGTATATCTGATTTGGGGGAAATAAAGAGGCTTGGGCCGGGTCGGTTGAAAGGAGTTGGGCTGGGGCGGCTGCTGATGTTGTTTTGGGCCTGTTTTTCGGGTCCAATTAAGGGAAAATGGGTAGATTAGGTAATTTAGGAATTAGACTAGTTTAAGGAATGGCCAATTGATTTGGAAATTAGCCAAATTCGATTGGGATTAAACCCAATTGAATTTAAATATAGTCGAATCATTATAATTGTAGTCAATCAGTCGAAAAAATAGGATTGAGACGAATTGGAACATAATTTAATCATGAGCTCCTCGATTTAATAAAATCCAAATAGATATTTCCCCGAATGTTTTATTTTAAGGTGAAATATATTTAGACTAAGATTTTCCTTGTCTGAACAAAAGACGAGTCTCGATTTAGAGTTGGTTTTGACAAAAACTTTATTTGAATAACAAAACTATACGGTCTCGTACATTTAAATACGAGAATGTATAATTAATACCAAACATGACAAAATTTAACCAAAAAATTATTTTATAAAAATTCTTTATCCGGGTGAAATAAATACTTTGAATTCATTTAAAATTGAAGTAGCTCAGAGATTAAATTAAATAGTGGAGGGAAAAAATTAGGTGTCAACAACTGCCCCCTCCCTTTGGGTTGGGTGAATGCAAGTAACCCTGGGCAAAGGGAGTTTGACGTTCCTAATTTTGTCCGACCACGAATTCGTTTCTTGAAAGCAGTTAGGTTTCGCATGAATTTCAGGGAATTATGGCCGGACCCTGGTATTGAGTTTCCTACATATCTCAGGTTTCATGAGAATTCAGGCCACTTGTAGTTCGTAAAGCTTGATTTTTAAGCACGATTTTCAAAGAATTCATAAGCTATCCCGATTTCAAATTTTGATAAAACCGAAAAGCTAGGGAATAAGAGGAGATTGGGAGAGGTTGGAATGTAGTCGAGTTTTCAACATAGAGCCCAGCCTATATATGCCTGAGATTCAAGGAATCAGACTGCTTGTAGTTCGACTCAATCGGTAGAAAAGATAGTCTCTTATACTAAGACGACCTTTGGCTCAAATGAGTGACAAGTAAGATGAGGTATGGAAAAGGGTCTTGTAACCTCTTAACCATGAATGTGGATCTCTTCACATCCGTAGGTAAGGATTTACCAGGACATAATTTCCAAGTCTCTAGGTGTATTGTCACTCGAATTTGAAGGAAAAGAAAAGTTACTTCCGGTGTAGGTTTAGAAGTACCCCGAAAGTGAAACTGAGACCAAAAGTACCAAATGCCCACATGCCTTCTGATAGGGGTGTGGTTTGATGGCTGTGGAAGTGTCCTTTAGCTCGCGTCCAAAGAGTTTGATATTCCTCTTCGGACTATGTCCCAGTTCGCTGCTAAGAAAAAGTTCCATGTTGTGCTGCATCCTTTTTGGAGTCGTCCGCACCTGTGGTTTTGGTTTGAGACTTTCATCCTCTCGGATGCTCTCAGCAACATCTCAAACAAAATTGTTAGCGATAAACATAATTCACTGAGAGATAGAGTCTTTTACCATATTCCTTGTGTGAATTATTTCTGATCAATAGTGTCATCCTTTCCTATCCCTACTTTTGGAAGATAATGGTTTCCGCAACAGTATAGGTACAACAACCATCCTGGTTGTTGGATATAATGGACTTTCGGCAGTTGATTCTTTCTTCAAAATGGGGTGACTCTCTTGGCCACCGACGACATTTTGGGTAGAACGGTTCTTGCAACCGTTTGATCTTTTGTTTGATAACCTTCTCGGCTACTGGTATGATTTCGTATATGACCTCGGGTAAGTCCTGCGCATCCTTAGTATCGATACGACTTATAGATATCCCTTGAATCGTCAATCTTTGGGTAATCTCGCGCATCATTCGATGTTGGATATGAGGCGACTTATAGATATCCTTTGAGTTGTTAGATTTTGGGTAATTCTGCGCATTATCCGACCTTGGATAAGAGATGTATTATAGATATCCCTCGAATTGCTAGCTTTCGGGCAATCCTACACATCATCCAACCTTGGATATAATATGGCTTATAGATATCTCTCAAATTATCGGTCTTTGGGTAATCCTGCGCATAATCAATCTTGGATATGGCGCGGCTTATAGAGAACCCTTGGACCTACCAATTTGGTAATCCCGCATATTCTCCGGTAAGGATTTTAGTTGTGACTTATGGATAACCTTCAAACTATCGATCTTTGGGTGATCTTGCCTACTATCCGGTTAGGATGTCGTTGCGACTTATAAATGACCCATGGACTATCAATTCTTAAGGAAATCTCGCACACTGTCCGGTCTCGAATATCGTGACTTACAGATGACCTTTAGATTGTCAATTCCTGGGAAGTCTAGTTTGTCGTCCGTCTTCGGATATCGACTTAAAAACATCCCTTTGGATCATGCACTTCTTCAATTTTGATATGTTGATGAATTCAAATATCGGTTAATGAAGTATTGAAATATCCTCGACGCCGGCTATATTGCCTTTTGCGTGGTCAACAGATATAAAATACTGAGATATCCTCGACGCCAGATTGTGTCATCTTCGCGTGGTCAACGGATATAGGTGCTCCAGAGCATCTTCCAAAATCAGACTCTATTGTCTGGCATGGTGAGCGATTATGGAGACTTATCTGAATGGCATGATGGCCCTCTCGGCATGGCCCTCTCGGCATGAAATAAAATGGCCCTCTTGGTATGAAATGAAATGGCCCTCTCGGCATAAAATAAAATGGCCCTCTTGGCATGGAATGAAATGGCCCTCTCGGCATAGCCCTCTTGGCATGAAATGAAATGGCCCTCTCGACATGAAATGAAATGGCCCTCTCGGCATGAAATGAAATGGCCCTCTCGGCATGGCCCTCTTGGCATGGAATGAAATGTCCTGCAATGAGCTAAGACGACATATAATGAAACACGATTAAACTTTATGTGACACAATATGATGGGATGCAACATGATGCAATATGATGCATTGGAATACAATGCCATATGGTGCAATGGAATGCAATGCAATATGGTATGATGCAATATGATGCAATGGAATGTGATGGGATGTAATACGATGCGATATGGCGCAATGGGATGCCATGGGATGCAATGAGATGCATCAGGATGTAATGTGATGCAGTGGAATGTGATATGATGCAATATGGTGCAATGGAATACGATATGATGCAGTATGGTGCAATGGAATGCGATATGATGCAGTATGGTGCAATGGAATGTGTTGGGATGCCATGGGATGCAATGAGAGGCATCAGGATGTAATGGGATGCAATAAGATAAATTTTTTTGACGATGCCCATCCTCCTTCTTTGGCATTGACCAGCGTCAGGCTTTTCGGCTTTGATGTAATAAGATAGCCTTTGGCTATTTGGTTAATGTGTCGATTCGTTTGAATGTACCTGCGCTTAAGATAGAAAATTAGTAGATACAATGTCGCTTTTGCTAGCGACTATGGTCAAATTATGGGAAAGCTTTAAAGAGGGCATTCACAATATAAATGACTTTATTTGCCAAAAATCATTTTGGAGATAAGCGAATGGTTAAACCCATTTTTTGGGGACAACTATAAATACCACTTTCGAACGTTGTAAGTTCGTTTTGACCCATGACGGATTGGAGGAGGATGTCCCTATTCTTCCTTGTCAAGTGATCTCTTTGATCGTTCCATTATACCGACTCTTTCGCGTATACCTGCGCTCAAGAAAACCATTTAGTAGACACAAAGTCGCTTTTACTAGCGACTACTATTAGGAAAAGTCTTGAATAAAATCTTCATAACAAGGATAAGATGCTTTTGTTTGACATCCACATCTTTCGAAGCCGGATAGATAAATCAAGAGGCCCTTGATCCTGAATGAGCTATTCAACCCATCTTTGGAGCTGTCCAAGAATACCGTTCTTGAGCATTATGCGTTTTGGGTGTGGTTCTTGATTTGCTCAGGGGATTTGAAAGAGAACCTATTTATGTACGGTGATCCCTGCATCCACAGAAAAATTGTTAGTTTTGGGTGAAACTACTCCGCGTTGACCTCCTTCGATCTTTGGTTTGCTTCTCGCTATCTTTCAGGTGCTCTGTCATGTTTGGACTTCCGCCCTGACTCCCCGCTTGAATAGATGTAAGGCAAAACTAGTCAAGAAAATATGTATAGATTTTCAAAGATAATTAGGGTTTTGAAATCATAGATTTGAAAAATTGTGTGAAAGTTTTTTAGAAAAACTCTGTCAGTCAATGTCATGTGCTAGCTCAATGAACATCTTCCACTTGAGGCCTGTCTATGTCTGACATCCAATGAAGGATCCCTGAAAACTCATTGTTGTTGCTGGGGAAGTTTAATAGCTCAATTTACAGAAGCTTGTCATATCTGGAGATTTAGGCTATTTGCGTTATATCACAGCTGGTGATTTTTGAGGTTGACTTGAGCTCTCGGTGTTGGGGAATTTGGAAGTTGTTCCGAAGTATTAGTGGAAATTTTGAGGATTTCCTCAAAATTTCTGCCCCAGTTAGATACTATTTGAGATGATCTTGACTTTTGGGGAATTTCGAGACTTTCTCCCAGAATCTTTGTTGGTCTTCAGTCTTTTTGCCAAAAGATGATCTTCTTCTTTGGAATTTTCGAGATTCCTTCTCGAAAATTCTGCCCCAGTTTCCATTTCCTGGGGTGATATGACCGAGCCGTTGGGGCGCCTACGTATCCCGTTGAAGCAGGAATCAGGTCAAACGTAGTTCAGGACTACGCTAGGGAAATATAGAAAAATCTAAAGGGTTGACCGAAGCCGACATAGGCCGCCTACGTATCTCATTCTTGAGAATTCAGGTCAAACGTAGTTCATACATAAAAAGGGAAAATAGGGGTTGACCGAAGCCGACATAGGTCGCCTACGTATCTCATTCTTGAGAATTCAGGTCAAACGTAGTTCGTACATAAAGGGAAAGGATAAATTTTCTAAGGGGTTGACCGAAGCCGACATAGGCCGCCTACGTATCTCATTCTTGAGAATTCAGGTCAAACGTAGTTCGTACATAAAGAGAAAGATAGATTTTCCTAAGGGGTTGACCGAAGCCGACATAGGCCGCCTACGTATCTCATTCTTGAGAATTCAGGTCAAACGTAGTTCGTACATAAGAGGGAATAGATATTTAAGCTACTACAAAGCATAAAACAATTACACTAAGAAAAGTACGATTACAAGGAAAGAAAACATAGAGAAGAGACTATCTTCAGACGTAGTATCTCTTCACCGCATCGGAGTTGATTGATTTTGGCTACTCTTGATTGTCCGCTTCAGGCAAAACCATGATGCTTTCATCAACTTGGTGCAAATTTCCTTTTGTGCTTATCTCGATGAAGAGGGGATCGACCGTCCATTTCTTTGGATTGAATTCTGGTTCAATTAGTGACTTGTGGGACACAATGTCTGTGCTTGGTTTTGGTATACCATCATAAGACCATGCAAATATGTCAATGCATTGTTCGAGCAAGTTGATGAATTCTCTTTTCTGTGCTTCCGTCAGGTGAACACTGATTCTTGTTTCCTTAACTTCATCATGGCCCCCTAGATTGACCACTTCAGTTTCTTCCAGGTTAGGCTTCTCGCGGTTTTCAAATTCTTCCAAATCCTCTGTTAGCTGTTCCTCATCATAGCTTTCCCATTCATTGTCATTTAGACCACTGTGTTCATTTAGCTCTTGACATGACATGATATTGGCAGGTTTTAAGTTATTATTACTGAAAGAAACAAACAAACCAAGTCAGATAATAGCAAGATAACACAAAAATAGGGAAATAGGAATAACATTACTCAAAAAAATAGTTTTTCTAGATAAAGGGAGGCCTTTTCATTGAAACTTGGAAAATATTTACAAACTATGGCTCATGACCTGCACGAGTACAGGCCCATGCCTTTTTGAAAGCAGTAAACATGCGAAAAGAGGATTTGAAAGATAAAAGGGTGGATCGCGGGGCCTCCTCCGGATCATCACCGATTTTCAAAAACTAGAAATTTGCCCTTTCATCTACCACAGAGGGCGAGGAGTCAGGAGCGGAGTGGATGTCCAATTTTTCAAAGTTTCTCCAGGTGCAGCTTTCCTCACTCCATTAGTCTCTGGGAAATCTTCTATTATAGCATCGCAATCTTCGAACAGAATTCCTATCCCATCCCCCAGACCATCATCCATCGGCATCTCGCGTACAGGAAACGACTGGTATAGCAGTGGCAATGGCTTGGGCAGACCCATCACTGTCCTTTTCTCATTCTCGTCTTCATTTGTCGGCTTGTATCCTAGTCCATATTTGAAAGCTTTTTCTGGAATCACGATCAGCTCAATGATACCCTCCAAGTTCTTTCCTAGGCCTCGACCAGGCTCGAATCCATTTCTTAGCATCACAGTTGCCATCATCTTATAGATAGAAGGCATGTGAGGCTGGCATGTTAGGTCCTCTTCAGCAGCATTCACGATTTCCACCGTATAAAAATTACTGCCCTTTGGAATATCTTCAATCACAGGTACATAACCATTAGGGTGGCTCAAGTGACTCCCTTCGCCCTGGATGACCACCTCGTGGCCATCCCAGATGAATTTCAATAATTGATGAAGAGGTGATGAAACCGCTTTTGCACCATGGAGCCACGGTCTCCCGAGGAGCAGATTGTAACTAGGATTAATATCCATAACATGAAATTTAGTCTTGAACTCGGCGGGTCCCATTTGGATGTACAAATCAACTTCGCCTATAGTGTCCCTCTGTCCTCCATCGAAAGCTCGCACATTAACATGGCTTTGCCAGACCTTTCCTAAATCGTAACCCATTTGAGTCAATGTGGAAAGGGGGCAAATATTCAGACCAGATCCGTCATCTATCAGAACCCGATTAATCACATGGTCACGACAAATAACAGAGATGTGCAGTGCTTTGTTATGCATTATTTCTTCAAAAGGTAACTCTTCTTCACTGAATGATATGCGATGACTTCCCACAACGTTACCTATCATTGCGGCCAGATTTTCAACACTCGTACCAACGGGCACATAGGCTTCATCTAGGAGCTTCAACAACGTTTGTCGGTGGTATTGGGAACTCATTAGTAATGCCCACACGGAGATCTGTGCTGGAGTCTTTTCCAAATTCTTAACAATAGAATATTCTTTTGGTTGCATTCGCCTCCAAAACTGTTCGGCTTCTCCCTCAGTAATCGGCCTTTTCTGTGAATCCTTCTTGTAAGAGTCGTTGGCTAAATTCTCAGGAATTTAGCACCTTCCGGACCGAGTCATCCCATGGGCGGCAGCAGTCTCTACAATAAACTCTTTTTTAGGCGGTGTTGGGACATATGCCTGAGTCGGGGCGGTCATTACCACAAATGGGGGCCTTTCATTAACACTTAAGGCAGCCACGACCTTCTCTATCTTCTCTACCCCTTCCGTCCTCTTAGGCTTTTCTGAATCAACCTTAGTGATAGTCTTACTAACTGCCCATTCATATTCTATTTCGATCATGTTAACCGTAGCCCCTCCATGGTTAGGCAACGGATTACTATTGACATTTGGAGCTGGTGTTTGAAGAGTAATGACTTTATGATCGATCAGGTCCTGGATCTTATGTTTCAAATTAATGCAATCTTCGGTACTGTGGCCGACTCCTCCAGAATGATAGGCACAGTTTTGATCAGCATGATAGAATCGGGAATTAGTATTAGTGGGCTTTGGTTGGACAGGCTGGAGATAACCGACTGCTCTTAATCTTTCAAAAAGTTGAGTGCGACTTTCAGCCAGCGGTGTGAAGTTTCGAAGAGGTTTCTTTTCAAGATTTGGACGAGGAAGGTTGTTTTGAGTAGCGGGAGGTGGTACTTGATGATAATTTGGAGCTACGTGGATGTTAGCTTGGAGATTTGGGGTGGTGGTTTGGACATTAGGCTGATAATTTGGCAATGAAGCTTGGTACTGTGGTAGGACATTTGGTTGTGGAGCTTGGTATTGAGGGAGGACATTTGGCTGTGGCGCTTGGTAATGCGGTAGGACATTTGGCTGTGGAGCTTGGTATTGAGGTAAGATATTTGGCTGTGGAGCTTGGGGTTGAGCGTAGAATACGGCTTGAGGACTCGGGGGTGGCGGAGAAGAAAGAGTATTCTTGGGTCTGAATCTCCTTTTCAAATTAGCAATAGAATCAGTGGATACCGCAGTCACGTCTTCTCTTTTCTTCCTAGGGAATCCAGAGGACCCAGCTGATGTTGGAGTCTGGATAATTTTCCCAGTTCGAAGCCCTTCTTCGAGTGATTCACCAATCTTTACCAAATCTGCAAAGGTTGCCCGAACCGCAGACACCATTCTAGTATAGAACTTGCCTTTTTGAGCACGGGAAAATACCGCTACCATTTCCTCCTCAGTCATAGGAGGTTGTACCTTAGCGGCTTCCTTTCTCCAGCGATAAGCATAATCTCGAAAGTATTCACCGCTCTTTTGTTTGATTCTATTTAGTGAATGCCGGTCAGGAACTATTTCCACATTATAAGCGAACCTGTCGATAAAGTCTTTGGCCAAAGCCTTCCAGCTAGACCATTTTCTCAGTTCCTGGGACGTGAACCAATCCAGAGCTTCGCCGCTTAAACTTCGGCTAAATAGACGCATTAGCAGCGCCTCGTTCCTCCCAATTCCAACCATTTGATCACAGTATCTCCTTAAGTGAGCAATGGGATTTCCAGTACCACCGAATGTTTCAAATTTGGGGACCTTGTATCCTTCTGGCAGGTCTACACCGGGATGGACACACAAATCATCATAACCAAGGCCATCATTATCCCCCGGTCCATGAGACTCTTTGATCCTCATAATCTCTTCATTCATTGCACGCAACTTTTTTTCATGCTCGATCCTCCATTCTTTTTCTTTCTCCTCATAAAAGTCTACCTCAGGATTAGGAAAAGGGTTATGGAGATCGGGAGATGTGACGACATGAAAAGCAGTTGGGGGTATAGGTCGGATGTGAGATGGATTTGGGATAGTGGCGGAAGGGTTTTGGTATGCTGAAGTGTGATTTTGAGGATGAACGGAAGTTGGATTGTAGGCAGGGAGGACATTTTGGGGGTTAAAGGTGTTTTGTGGAGTTTGAGAGTGGTTCTGTGGGATTTGAGGATGGATTTGCGGAGTTAGGGAAGGATTTTGTGGATGGTAAGCATCTGGGTTATTGTCTTGGTTGGTTTTTTGAATGGGTGGAGTATAAGTTTGATGAATCGGTGGATTATTTATGATTGGGTCTGTAGGAAGTTGAGAGGCGGAAGCTAATGAAACGTTATTTGGATGGTTCCCGAGGTCAGACATGTTGAGAGGAGAGGTTTGGAGTGGAGGACCGTGCCCTCCCAGGACGGGAGCATTAGTAGTGATGGCCAGATTAGCCAAGTCTCTAGTACGATTCACCTCCTCTTGAAGCATTTCTAGCTTTCTTGCGAGTTCAGCAATCATCTCGCTTTGTTCTGCTATAACATTGTCCCTGATGGCCAATGCGCTATCCTCGTCGTTTCTAGTCATATTTGAATGATGGCTAAGGGATGGGATTTTGCGAGCTTTTGATCGGGTGAAGTAAGGATGTTCAGCCAGCTTATGACAACACGGAGTAGTTTCTATTATCTGTAAAATAAAACAACTCAAAGGCCGATGTGTTAGATTCTATTAGTAATACATAATGCAAGATAATTAGGCAGGAAGTAAACACATAAAGTTGTTTTCATCGTAAGCAAATTGATCCATGGGATATTGACTCAAAATTTTTAATGAACAGGATTTTGTTCATTGATTTTGGGATAAACGAGTTTGCCAGGAAGATTGATTGTGAAACGCCTTCCTCTTTTTCTTCTTCTTCTTCGTCCTTATGCCTCTTTCCAGAAAATCAGGGGAAACAAAATTTTTTGAAGATAAGGACCGAGCCAAAAGGCTGCCTACGTATCCCACGAAGGGGAAATCAGGTCCGACGTAGTTCAAATAGTTGAGGGAAATTTTCATTTCATTACACTCTTGTTGGGAATCATTACATTTAGAAAACATGAAAACATAACAACAGCTAAAGAAAAACCTTAACAACTAGCTTCTAGATAAATGCGGGCATTCCCGCTTCATTCTACTTCTTCTACCTATTGATCTTCTAAGAGTGAAATGGTGGCAATTCCAACTCGACCCTTCCAGCCTCCACCAGGAGTTCCAACTCCATTTTGAAAGCATGAAAAGTCTCTAAGTCATGCCCTCCTCTCCCTCCATGATAGTGACAAACATCCTTGAATTTCTTCCAAGCCTTTGACATCATGTTAGGCTTTCTCTCCACTGGCTCTAAGATTTTGGCATGGATGAGCTTTGAATAAATATCATGATAGGATTCCTCGAACTTTGTGAAGTCATACTTGTAAATCTGCACCTCTTCAGTGATAGGCATGCCCGGGTTGACATGGTCACATATGAGAATGGTCTGCGATCCCCACAGGCTACTTATCTGACCATTGCGGATCATGCAATAAATTTTGGATTTCAAAGCGATGCATTCATTGGTGGTGTGGCCAGGTTGTTGTGGATGGTATAAGCATTTCTTGTGGGCATCTCTGGACAGGCAGCCAAACCCTTTTGTTTGGTCAGGTTGGAGAATTTCCATATCTCTTAGAGTCTGATAAACTTCCGATCATGTCATGACCCTGGGGCTCATAGAAGATCCTCTAAAGTGAGCTTTGAGGGTGATCTTTTCACTTCCTGGCCTAATCCTAGTTGGCCAAACGGCGTTCCCTTTTAGCTTAGCCCAATAGTCATCTCTCACTTTTGGAAACAGGACTTGCTCCATGCTTTCTTTCTCATGGCTCTTGGTTGAATCTTCAACCTTGTACTTGGCAGACTCTTTTTCTTGCGCGATCAATTGTTTGACCTTAGCCATTTCCCTGTCAGTCTGATTGATCTTCCTAACCACTCTTTTGGTTTCTTCCTTCAGCACCTCTTCCACTAAGGCTAACTCCACTATCTGTCTTTTCAATTGACCGGCTCTTGAATCCATGATCAATTTTCCTGAAAGAGTAGGAACGGATCTTAGAAAGTTAACAAAGAATGGTTGAGGTTTTATCTGGGAAACTTGGAAAACCCAAAGTGTTTGGTCGGACTTTTATTTAGTGGGTGTATATTTTTGCCTAAAAGGGCTCTTATGAAAAAATGGGATTGGACTAATTCGCCTTTGATTCAAACAACGCACATAAACACGTAAGACAGTTATATCACACAAGCATATTATAATAAGCGCGTATCCTACTTGGGTGACCCTTTTGAGCCAAGGGTTGGCCTAGCGAGTTTGAAGGAAGTATATGCCTTTTAAAAACAAAACCATTATCCCCAAAATAACGTTTCCATAAATATTCAAAAAGGCATAAATGTTTACAAAGTAGAAAAATAAGGGATACAATCTTTAGGGAAAGGGAAATAACAGTGCAAGAAAAAATAGTCCCACGCAGGGGAGAACAAATGAAAATACTAGCATCCGGATGATCCCTCATCGGTCTTCGCCTTTTTGGCCTTGTCCACCTCGTGCCATATGCGATATCGGTTGCTGATCAAGTGACTTCCACATAATTGTGCTCTACTCTCATAGGTCATCTCTCCTATGCTAGCAATTTGGGAAATCATGCAATCGTCCAAATCAATCAAACACTGTCTGGCGTCACTCGCCTCTTGTCTGGCTCGCTTTAACTCTTCCTTCAATTGGTGTATGGTCGAAGCATCCTCCCTATGTTGCCGCTGATGATCAATCTCACTTGTCTGGAATCTATCCTGAAGCCTGTGAAGCCGAATCTGATGCTCTGATTCTATATCAACAATCTGTGTGGGCTCATTCGGACCAGGTATCAATGTTCCTGCGAGGTTCTTCTTCAACCATTCTTTGTAAGTATCACTAACCTCCAGCTCAAACCCAATACTAAAAGAGATTTCTCTGGTCTTTCTTTCCTTCCACCCCTGTATAATAAATTCTTTGAGCGGTGTCTCGCCTTTCCCATATTCGGTGATGAATCTATCCATGGGTTCTGTTTGTGGTGTCTCCTGTTTGATTTCAAACTGTCTGAGAACTCTGGCGGGAATGTAAGTACGAGTCCCTCTAAGGCCAGCGAGTACTAGAAAAGGCTGTTTGTTTCCTCGAATTATGTATTTCCCTGGATTGAGGTACTTGATTGACCATTGGACATTGTCGTCTCTCAATTCCCCGAATTGCTTGAACCAAAATTCCAGAGTTTTTTCCCTCTTAAATCTATTTATAGTCAACCACATGCTATGGGATGACAAAAGATCGTACCTTGTCAGATGGTCCGTATTCTCTATTCTAGGATCCTTCAACAAATGTTTCATCATCCACCATTGCAAAATAAGATTGCACCCCTGGAAGAAACGAGCCCCTTTTTGACAATTTCCCAAAGCTCGGTATATTTCTGCGACGATCATAGGAGCTAAAGTGTGGAATACCTTAGAAGTGCCGTATTCCAACCCATAAAAGATGGCATGTGTTACCATAACGACGCTTGGATGAATAGTACCATTTGATCCTTGTGGAAATACCATAGTTCCCAGTAGACTAACCGCGAAAGCAAATGCCCTTCTATCCTTCCATTCTGACTCAGATGCGAATTCATGCCCGAACTTTTGGAAAGAATTGAATCTTCCGAATTTGTAGTACAACTCACGAAAAGGAATATTTGGCCCATCAAGCTTTCCTAGCCAGGTATCATCTTTGATCAAAAAGGCATCCTTGATCTTTTGACGGTTCCACACCTCCGGGACTAAGACATTGTTATCCGGTGTCTTTTTCCTTTTGTTGCACATAGCTAACTACCACTTCTTCAATAGTAGGGGCCAATTCAACTTCGCCAAAGCGAAATACCATGTTGTCATCATCCCAGAATTCTGTCAACACGTGAATCATCTCAGGCCAAACATCCATTTCTAGAAGTGAAGGTAAGTGACCGATATGCGTCTTAATAGTCTTCTTATCTTCCGAACTCATGTAGGCCCACCAAACCTTAAGAAAATCATCTGGTTTGGTAACCATTTTGAATCTTTTAACCGGGAGTGGTTGAGCCATTCCTACACAAAAACAAACAAAGTAAGCCTTTCCCCCCACCCCGAATGATAATGGATTAGATTAATTGACATATACTCCTTCAACACATAAGCATGATTCGTCTGTGATTGACTCGTGGTCAATAGACGTAGGGTAGATTTTTCTAATGGGCCCAATACCCCCTCAGGTACTGGGTCGTCCTAGGCTCATGCCTAAAAAGGGTTTTGGTTTCGCTCTATCCTAGGTATCTAGAGTGGGCTTTGACCAGGTTCCCAAGTGGACAACTTGGGTTTGGAAATACAAACAGCCATTGGACGCCTAACGTACCAATAAACTATTGTATTTCCAACACTTTCATTTGGAATTGAACAATAGAGGCCGCGCAACCGCGAAACCCCAAACAGTTAAATATCAAATGAAGAAGTATGTCATGAATGCAAGTGACAGGTATAATCACAAAATATTATCAGATTAACATAATTACTCAAATAAGGCCACATCAAGCAGTCAAACAATTCTTAAATTTGGTTAGAATCTTAATAAGTCCCCAGCGGAGTCGCCATTTCTGTTTTATCCCCTTTTATAGTCTCGAAGGGTTGAAAAAACATTGATTTTGACTTTTCAAACTATTTCAAAACTTTGGATAAAATTTTGAAATAATTTAAGAAAATACAGAGTCGCCACTTGATTTTTTATAGAAAATATCAAGAAAAAACTTAAAGAATTTTAAAGACTCGAAAACAGAAACAAATCTTTAAAATTAGAGAAAATGGGTAAGGATTCTGGTAACGCCTTGAGAAGGTTTTTAAGGCACTCAAGAGCGTCCGCGAAAGCGGTGGACCAAAAGATAGTTTGACTAATTTGTAAAAATGACCAATTTTTGAAAACATGGCTAACTTTGTAAAAATCTTAAACTCATTCGCAAACATGACACTTATTCTATTCACGTGAAAAATAGTTCAATCAATTAAAGAAAAATTCTCCTAAAAATAAATTCGATTCCTTTACCGACTTAAGAGGAAACCGATTACTTCATCAAAGGGGAAAGATAATGATTTTTACTACAAATATTAATTTTTTGAATAATGGGAATTTTTAAAGAAAACTTCAATTTTAAAAAGTTATGAGATTTTAACTAGTTATAAAAGATTTTGATTTTTTACAAGGAGAAATGATTTTTATATTAAGGAGAATTCTATTTGACTTACATAAACCAATTTAACACATTAATAAAACAAATGCCATTTTTTGATTATCAAAGGCTTGATATAAAAGGAAACTATTTCCAAGATATTAAACTATGCGATAAATGATAAAAAGGAAAAATAAAAAGCTAAGGCAAAAATGTCAACTCGAAGGGGACTTTATTTCAATTTAACCAAATTTAAGAGTTAATTACATACAAGTAAATCCAATATGAATTACAAATAAATAAGTAAAAGTAGCGAAGTTGAGAAAAATGGGTTTTGAACCCGTTTGGACCTGTCCGGCTTTAATCCTCAATTTTTATAGGCCTTTTAGCCCGTTTCAATTTTTTCGCCTTCGACTTCGACCCTGTACACTAGCTTCCATTATGTAGCGTTTAGCTACATATTTCTCTTCAATTTTGACTTTTACCCATTTTTGGGTCTTGAGGTTTTGACTCGGTGTAATGTGGGCCTCCTTGGCCCATTGGAGATGTAAGACGAGACGGAGTCCGTTTGGACTCGAAAAAATATCACATGCATCAAATAAAAGATAAGGATTAGCATATGGTGGATACAATGTAACTTGATGTTAACATACTTTAAAAAATAAGCAAGATCACATGCGCATAAAGTCACAGATTTTGCTTAATTCAGTAGAAGGGAAACTTTAGGTATAACAATGGAAGGTAAAGCTTAGTAGATAAAACACATAAGTTCATACTATTGTTAGTCGCAAAGCAATAACAAATTACTCATATTGTCATGTGTTTACAGAGAAGTGATAGACATGGGTTGATGAAAGCTCTTGGCAGTGACCATTTAGAGGTAAAAACAGGTCATTTATAAATGAGTATCACCATATTCAAACAAACTTCTCCTATTTTTGTGGCTATACTTAGGTTCCACGAAGTAAAACAGTGAGCTTAGATCGCTTCCCATGGTCAAGGATCCCGAGACGTAAGCTTAGGAATAGTCACTGTTTGGAACTGAATGCAGTCCAAGAAAAATCAGAATTGTTACTTAGGCTTAGCCTTTATTGTTTCAGGGAAAGCAAGTCGAGAAGGGAGAAGAGATTATATAATAGGAAAGAAGGGGAAAAACAAGCCAAGGTTGCTCTTAAACCTTTTATGGTATTAAAGACCATGAAGATCTTAGAACATGACCCAAACAGTCCATTTATCGACTTAAATGGCTGTTATATCATTGCCTTGCCAAGACATGGGAGTACAACAACAACAAGAACCAAGACCGAACCTTTGACCTTCTCTGACATTACACCTAGCCATTTCGTGATTCAAACCAAACACTAAAAAAATGGGAACACTGGAAAAGGAATCAATGGCCAGACTAAGACCACAACTTAGCTGCCACAAGCTAAAGACTTCAAACAGTGGTGAATAAGGCAACAAGCATTTTTCCAGATTATTCAAAGAGCACGTTTTTAAAGTTATTAATCAATTACCCTTATAGGACTTTGAATAATATAGGAGATTAAGCAAAATCCTAAAAGAGAGAAACAGATTGTCGAAATTAAGGCAACGAGATTGTGAGATGAGGTAAGCTACGATGAAGCTACATCACTTCCCAAAGCTCTATTTTAGGGACTTGCTACCAAACAACCTCTAAATTCAGTATTAGGAGTCTCTTTGGTATGAATAGACCAAAAAGATGCTTGAGCTATTATAAACAAGGAAAGAACATCACAACGCAAGGCAAACAGAGATCATGCAGTCATTTAGGAACTTATGTTGATATAAGAAGAATCAACAAAAATTTAGAATATACTGAGATAGGTTTTAATGTATTCCGTTCCGCAAAATAATGCAAAGAACTAAGAATTGTGACTTCATTTTTAACACCCAAGACATCCATGCACTAAAACCTACCCATAATCCTTGCTTAGAATTCCCAGTGATGGAAATATACCACAGTGAAGGTAATGTTTCATCTTTGGGTTCTGATCGCAAAAGAAAGAGAAGAAGAATAAATACAACAACATCTAATTACACGAATATTACTAGTAGAAGAGCATCTAGGAGTGACCTTGTGGAGGAGGAGATGGATAATGTTTGATATCCATCTCCATTTTCTTGCCCTATTAAAACTCAAGAGGCTTCATCCCCTCCTTGAAAAAACATGCTCATTAGAAAATTCAAGAGGTCCTTGGGGAATTCTCAACTTAGAAAACACATTCAAGTTCTGACCTTTAGATGATCTAAAACAATCAAATAATTGCAAACAGACAACATTATTACTCTCCAAAACACATAAAATTTTCATTTTTTAGTCTTTTATGAACACAAGGCGGAGTGGTGAACACGAAATAACAACAAAAACAGTCTTCAAAGACAATAAATTTAGAGCTAATGAGCAACGTCGAAATGGAATTTTAAACGAGAAATATAAGACTAACAGTAGCCAAACAAACTAAGGCAAGAACATTTATTTAGCAGAACTTTATAACAAACACGAAAAATCCTACGACCTTCAAGGTCATCTACAGCACATAATCCCAACATTCTCACCTAGTGTGAGATTCCAACAACTACACATTTACGACTACATCAGTAAAAAATTACTAGGCCTATTATCACGAAGCAGAAGAAATGTGAAAAGATGAAGTTTCTACCTTTTACAAAGCAGCGAACTTGAGACTAAAAGTTTTCAGAGACTTCCACCGTTTAGGATTTAACTCGATTTCACCGGAGTTCGGATAAAGCTAATCGGAATTCAAGCAATTTCACCGGAATTGAATGTCTTTCGCTGTGAACTTTGGTTACGTGGGATTAGAAGCATGCGCCTCCCGAATCCCCAATTTTTCCCCAAAAATCCACTACCCAACCCTCAACCTACACTCTCTATTTATAGAAAGAAATGAGGCTATTTTGGGGGGAAAACGGAGGGGTAAAATGGGAAAACGAATTGAAAATTTTTGAAATTCAAATTTGTGGATAAGAATTGAATTTTTTAGCTTTGGATAGAACGAATTTGGACCAAAAGAGGTCCAAATTCATGGGCGAGTTTGGGGGATTTTTTTTGGGGGAAAAATGAATTCTTTCATAACCAATCAAAATCACACAACACCGTACCTCTATGGTACGAATTCGAACGTTGGGGATGATGAGGTGTTGAGTTTCTAGAAGCTTGACAATTCACCTCTTTGTACCACAAACGGAATTTCAACGGTGTTGAAGAAGTTTAGGGGTCATTGGAGTCGTTGGGAGGGATTTGGGATGTCGTTTGATGGTTGTTTAACGGAGTGGAGTTGATGGAAGTTGTTGTTTTTGGTATTGTTGTACTGTTGTCGTTGGGTTGTTGTTGAGGGAGAAGTCGGGGAGAGAGAAAGAGTGAGGGTGAGAGAGTAAGGTGTGTGTGTATATCTGATTTGGGGGAAATAAAGAGGCTTGGGCCGGGTCGGTTGAAAGGAGTTGGGCTGGGGCGGCTGCTGATGTTGTTTTGGGCCTGTTTTTCGGGTCCAATTAAGGGAAAATGGGTAGATTAGGTAATTTAGGAATTAGACTAGTTTAAGGAATGGCCAATTGATTTGGAAATTAGCCAAATTCGATTGGGATTAAACCCAATTGAATTTAAATATAGTCGAATCATTATAATTGTAGTCAATCAGTCGAAAAAATAGGATTGAGACGAATTGGAACATAATTTAATCATGAGCTCCTCGATTTAATAAAATCCAAATAGATATTTCCCCGAATGTTTTATTTTAAGGTGAAATATATTTAGACTAAGATTTTCCTTGTCTGAACAAAAGACGAGTCTCGATTTAGAGTTGGTTTTGACAAAAACTTTATTTGAATAACAAAACTATACGGTCTCGTACATTTAAATACGAGAATGTATAATTAATACCAAACATGACAAAATTTAACCAAAAAATTATTTTATAAAAATTCTTTATCCGGGTGAAATAAATACTTTGAATTCATTTAAAATTGAAGTAGCTCAGAGATTAAATTAAATAGTGGAGGGCAAAAATTAGGTGTCAACAGTTTCAAAGCTGACTGACGATCAGATTATCTGGAACTACTACTGGTTCCCAGCCCAAGATGTCATTTGTATGTCCTCATACCATCCTTTTTTGGTGTTGATTGGGTTTAGAGGGGTCCAATCTTATGTGCCGCTTCGAGTAATGCGCCAATTGGGTCGACTTCAAGAGATTCCTCGCGGAAAGGACATGGGTGAATTAATGTACGACACTCCTCCAGGTTTTTTGTTTGATAGTGATGAGATACTAAAATTTTGGTATGGGAGTATAATATCTGAGAAGAATGAAATGGTGAAAGATCGTGATAAGGGGAAAGTAGTTCCTGGGTACCTTTCATGGTTGTATAGCCCTTCCCCACTTGAATAGGTGCCCGAAGATTCTGGGAAAATAAAATGGGATAAAGAATCAGAGGTTCGAGCGAGAGTTAGACAAGCCCGTCTTAAGATGGAACATGAATTTTAAAAGAAATTAAACGAGCAGCAAGCTGAATATGAAGCAAGAATCGCACAGACTCGGGAAGAAATGGAAAGAGACCAACAGTTAGCTCTCCAAGTTGTGAAAGAGGACCTAAGGTGCGTCAAACGAAAATACGGTCAATTGGAGAAAGAGTTGGGGAACAAAGTTGAGTCCCCACAGAGAAAATCCGAGGTAGACAAACACTTGATTCGAGTTTTGCAAGAAGATTTGGTTATCATTGAGGTATGGGGCAACAACAGGATGAGTTCGAGAATGAAAAGGACAAATTGATGTACACCCAAGATAGGCTTCAGGCTCAAGTGAAAGCCTCCATGGAACGAGAGAGGGAAATTGCCAAGTGCTTCACAGCTTATCAGGAAGAATTTGAAAGTGAGAAAAAACAGTGGGAGATTGAGCGTGGTGCACTTCACCACCAAGTGGAAGAGCTTCAGGAACGAGAGGATGGTTTGAGGCAGGTAGTCTACACTCTTCAAGATTGGTTGCAGAACTGCCACGGAAATATGAATGAAGTTAAAAAAATGAGTGCTTCGGCTTAAGGACATTCTCGTCGATGTGTATGCTGGTTATCTCCACCGTGATGATGAAAGTTTGGGAGAACAGGCACGTGTTCTCGCCCCACATTTGCCAGAGGCATTATCCAGCATATACTCCAGTCTAGGAGGGCAGTAGTGGCCACAAAGAACACCTGGAAGAAGACATTTTTTTTATGGTCCTTTTTTTTAGAGTCTGTTTCTTTTTAAGTTATTTGGTCTTATCCCAGTTTTTTTTGTAGTTTTTAGTTATTTTGAGTCTATAGCAGTTTTAGTACTTTTATCATTTCCTTCATTTGAGTATTGTAGAGTGCATATTTGAAAATGAATGGAAAAGATTTTCTTTTGTTTAAAATTTTTTATTTATTTATTTAGTTATAAAAAATAAAAATAATAAAAATAAATAAATAAAATAAAAAGACCTTGATTTTATTTTTTGAACTACGCAACGATCTGATTCATGTCCCGACATGATACATAGGCAACCCTACAACGGGTTCGATCAAAGCTTTTAAAAAAAAAAGAAATAAAAAAAAATAATTTTTTAAAAAAATAATAAAATAAAATAATAAAAAATAATAATAATTATAATAAAATATATATATATAGAAAAGAAAATGCGCCTAGATAAGCCGGGATGAAAATAAGGCCTCCCATGTTAAGATGAAAAATGCATGTAGAGGCATAACATATGATGTGTTATATAATTTTAAATGTGCAACACTCACCCATTTGCCACTTCATACAAAAAAGGTAAAATTTTGTAAGGTTGTTGGTTTGTGGTTACACGAGCATCTCATCCGTACAATACCAGATCCAAAGAAAAGGATAAAATGACACACAAAGAGGGGATAGAGTCTGACAGCGAAGAAGACCAAAATCAGTTGATTCAACAAGAATTTGCATCGATAGAAGAGAATAAGTTGTTGAAACAGCAGATGGCAGAAATGTATCAAGCTTGGATAAATGGGCAAGCACCCCCTTCCTCAATTCCTGGACTTTTGAACACGACTGTCCCAATTTCTACTCAGGCTCAAACTGATGATCCATTTTACTCACCAGGATTCGGCCCATATACTAATGTGCCTAGCACAGTTGGGACCTCCACTGTGCGCCCCCCAAATCCATCTCTCACAAATAACCCGCTCTTCATTCCTGCAATACCAACTACTATAGATCCTCCACCAAAGCTGATACCGAAGTCTACGGGTGAGCTACCTCGTGATCAATTCTATTCCACTGGAGTAACTTTTAAGGTCCCAGAATCCTCCAATCCTACTTATCTGCACAACTCCCCTATTGTGATCAAAAAGACGACGAAGAATGAGCAACAAGAGGAGATGGCCAAAAAAATGAGAAGTTTAGAGCAAAACATGAGGAACATGCAAGGACTAGGAGGGAACAAGAGCGTTTCTTACAAAGATTTATGCATGTTCCCCGATGTCCACTTGCCTCTAGGTTTCAAAACCCCAAAGTTTGACAAGTACGACGACCATGGTGATCCTTTAGCTCATTTGAAAAGGTTTTGTAATCAACTAAGGGGAGCAGGGGGAAAAGAAGAGCTACTTATGGTTTATTTTGGAGAGAGTTTGACGGGGATAGCTTCAGAATGGTTTATCGATCAGGATATCTCTCGTTGGCATGTTTGGGATGACTTGGCTCAGGATTTTGTCCAGCAATTTCAATGCAATATTGACATAATTCCAGATCGCACCACACTTGCCAACCTGAGGAAAAAGACTACTGAGGGTTTCCGTGAATATGCTATTAAGTGGAGAGAGCAAGCTGCTAGAGTAAAGCCCTCAATCAAGGAGTCAGAGATGATTGATATTTTTCTCCAGGCACAGGAAACTGACTACTTCCATCATTTGCTTTCTACTATTGGAAAAACATTTGCCGAGGTTATTAAGGTTGGCAAAATGGTGGAAAATGGAATTAAGTCCGAAAAGATTATAAGCCAAGCTGCTTTAAAAGCTATGATGCAGGCGATTCAAAATGGCTCGGGAGGTATTGGGGGAAAGAAAAGAAAGGAGGACGTGGCTACCATTGTGTCAGGGCCACAACAAACTCCAAGAGGTTTGCCTCACCAATACGCACAATATCAACCCCAAATATATACCCAAGAACCATATAATCACCCACAACACTACCCACTATATTCCATACCCTCTCATCAGTATCACATTTATAATGCACAACCATATGCCCAACCCTCTTCTTACCCACAATGGCGTGCACCATCCCCTCAAAATCATCCTCCACTCCCACAAGTTTACCAAGGCCCTCCTAAACCTAATTTCTGACCTAGGGCCGAGTATAAGAGGGGTAACGTAGCCAAAGATAATTTCACTCCTATTGGAGAATCATATGCTAGCTTATTTCAGAGGCTGAGGGCCTTGAATGTTTTGAGCCCAATTGAGAGGAAAATATCAAACCCTCCTCCCAATAACGTGGATTATTCTCTAAGATGTGCATATTGTTCCGATTCCCCAGGGCATGCTACAGAGAAATGTTGGTTCTTGAAAAAAGCCATCCAAGAGCTGATTGATACACAACAAATTGTGGTGCAAAGCTCGGATTCTCCAAAAATTAATCAAAACCCGCTGCCAATTCATACTGAAACAAACATGCTTGAGTTGATAAATGACGGCGAAGAATCCACAATTTCCTACAAGCCTATCATTAAGATCAAAAGTGATGAGGAAAAGACAACAAATGTGGTGGATTTGACAAAAATAGTATCTTCGGGAGTGAACGAGGCGCCCGTAAAGCCCAAACAGTCGAATACTCCTGTGGTTATTGTGAAAGGAGCTGCAGAAGACACTGGGGCAAGCCAGATTATCCCAAAGTTGATTGTTCCGAGAATGCCCGCCAAGCCTCTCTTAATTGTGAAAGGAGCTCTCACAACCCCTGTTATTATTAAGCCAGTGTCGCAACTTCCAATGGTCAACATTAAGACAGTCCCTTGGAACTATAATCACACGGCAGTGACATATAAGGGAAAGAAAGTCTTTGCAGAAGTGGATGGAGTAGGAGGGTTAACTCGTTCAGGGAGATGTTTTACCCCAGAAGAGTTAAGAAAAGATAGAGACGGACAGAGGCCAGTAAAGAAGCCGGTTACCGCGGAGGAGGCTGAAGAGTTCTTGAAAAAGATGAAGTTGCCAGAATATTCTGTCGTGGAACAGTTGAGGAAAACGCCGTCCCAAATCTCTTTGTTGTCTTTACTGATCCACTCAGAGGAGCATCCCAAAGCTATAATAAAGATTCTAAATGAGGCACATGTACCCAGTGAGATTACAGTAAATCAATTGGAGAAAATTGTTGGAAGAATCTTTGAGGTAAATAGGGTCACCTTCTCAGACGATGAACTACCCGTGGAAGGTACTGGACATAATCGCGGCCTCTACATTACTGTAAAGTGTGAGCATTCCTATGTCACTCGAGTCTTGATCGATGGAGGATCTGGTGCTAATATTTGTCCCCTATCAACTTTGCAAAAGTTAAATGTTGGTTCGAAAAGGATTCGACCCAATAATGTATGTGTCAGAGCTTTTGATGGAGCAAAAACGAATGCCATTGGTAAGATAGATTTGGTACTGACAATAGGGCCTATTGACTTTGCCATAGATTTCCAAGTCTTGAACATTGAAGCTTCCTACAATCTGCTATTGGGAAGGCCATGGGTTCATAAGGCGGGGGCAGTCCCATCTACACTGCATCAAATGATCAAGTTCGAACATGACAGAAAAGAAATAGTCGTTCATGGAGAAGGAGACTTGTCCATGTACGGAGACTCTTCCATTTCCTTCATTGAGGCAGGCAATGCACATGGAGCGCTGATTTATCAAGATTTTGAGATACTGGTTGTTGAGCATATCCTCGAGGGGAATCTCATTCCGAGACCACAGTTTCCATCTGCATCTGTCATGGTGGTAAGTGAAATGTTAAAACATGGTTTTGAACCAGGAAAAGGTTTAGGGATGTCTTTACAAGGCCGAGCTCATCCAATATGCCTCTGTGAGAACCTTGGTACCTTTGGTCTAGGGTATGAACCCACTTTGAAGACATAAAGAAAGCTAAGAAGCAGAAAAAAGAGTTATGGTCACTTGCCAAACCGATACCACCACTTAACCGGTATTTCATCAGAACCAGTGTTGTTGGGTCCCTCATGTCACCAGTCTCAGAACAAATACTTGATGATGATATAGAGTTGACTGGCCTTTTCCAAAACATGTTTTTGAGGCTGATATGGTTGAAATTGGGGAAGGCACCAGTAATGCAGATGTGCAGTTTATTGGCCCTGATGTCTAACTCAACAATTGGGAGGCCACTCCTCTTCCCACTAAGAAGGAGTCTTGGTAGTTTGTTTTGTTTTCCATTCTGTAATTTGAATTATTTCAGGGTTGTAATTTAGATCTCTATTTTGTCTGTTTTTATGTTCAAACCCTCCTATCTTTATTTTCAATGAAATGCAGTCTCCCTCTTTCCTATTTTGAGTCTAATATTTACTTATTTATTTCCTATTGTACAGTTCCTTTTATGCTGATTCTAGTGATATGACATACATGCGGAATTTTCAACCAGATCTTAAAACTCAAACCAATCATGAAATAATGAATGAGGAAGTTGAATATGATCCAGATGAAGCGTTTGAGGGAATAAGCAAGGATTTTGAACAGTTTGAGAATAATTCCAACCCCAATATGAATGAAACGGAGTCAATCAATCTAGGAGATCATGAAAATATTAGGGAGACTAAGATAAGTGTACATGCGCAACCACAACAAAAGGAAGAAATAATTGAGGCCTTGCTTGATTATAAGGACATATTTGCTTGGTATTATGATGATATGCCTGGTTTGAGCACTGATCTAGTAGTTCATAAGTTGCCAACAGATCCCGCCTTTCCTCCGGTCAAACAAAAGTTGAGGAAACTCAAAACTGACATGAGTGTAATAGTTAAAGAGGAAATCACAAAGCAACTTGAGGCTAAAGTCATTCGAGTTGCACAATATCCTACTTAGTTAGACAATATCGTCCCCGTCCCAAAGAAAGATGGCAAAGTTCGAATGTGTGTTGATTATCGTGATCTAAATAAAGCAAGTCCAAAAGATGACTTTTCGCTGCCCAACATTCATATTTTACTGGACAATTGTGCCAAGCATGAACTTGCATCTTTTGTGGATTGTTACGCGGGGTACCATCAGATCATCATGGACCATGAAGATGCAGAAAAGACATCCTTTATCACATCATGGGGGACATACTGTTATCGAGTCATTCCATTTGGGCTAAAGAATGCAGAAGTAACTTATATGAGAGCGATGACCACTATGTTTCACGACATGATGCATAAAGAGATCGAAGTTTATATGGATGATGTGATAATTAAGTCAAGAAAGCAGTTAGACCATGTCAAAGATCTGAGGAAATTCTTTGACAGGCTTCGCAGGTATAATCTCAAACTTAACCCTGCAAAATGCGTATTTGGGGTCCCGTCTGGAAAGCTTTTGGGGTTTATAGTCAGTCAGCGTGGTATAGAATTAGATCCTGCAAAAATAAAAGCCATTCAGGAATTACCTCCACCAAAGAACAAAACCGAGGTAATGAGCTTACTGGAAAGGTTGAATTATATCAGTAGATTTATTGCCCAACTCACAACAACATGCGAGCCCATTTTTAAATTATTAAAAAAGAACGCTACAGTTGAATGGACTGAAGAATGTCAAGAGGCGTTCAATAGAATCAAAAGATACTTATAGAATCCACCTGTGTTGGTTCCACCTGCGCTGGGCAGACCCTTGATATTATATATGTCTGTTTTGGACAACTCTTTTGGTTGTGTATTGGGTCAACATGATATCCCAGTAAAAAGGGAGCAGGCCATTTACTACCTCAGCAAGAAGTTTACCGCATATGGGGCTAAGTATACACTTTTCGAAAAGACGTGTTGCGCCCTGACTTGGGTGGCACAAAAGTTGAAGCATTATCTTTCATCCTACACCACTTACCTCATCTCCCGCATGAATCCCTTAAAGTATATTTTTCAAAAGCCCATGCCCACAGGTAGACTCGCAAAATGGCAGATATTGCTCACAGAATTCGATATTGTCTATGTGACGCGGACTGCAATGAAAACCCAAGCGCTAGCAGATCATTTGGCCAAAAACCCCGTTGACGAAGGATATGAGCCATTAAAGACCTATTTTCCTAACGAAGAGATATCGTGTGTCGACGAAGCTGTTTCTGATTATAGCCATCTAGGTTGGAGGTTGTTTTTTGATGGAGCTGCTAATGTGAAAGGAGTTGGAATAGGAGCAGTTCTTGTTTCTGAATCAGAACAATATTATCCCATAACAACCCAACTTAAATTCTATTGTACCAATAATATGGCGGAGTATGAAGCTTGCATCTTGGGTTTGCGACTGGCTATCAACATGGGAATCCAAGAACTGTTGGTGCTAGGTGATTCAGACTTGTTAGTCCACCAGATCCAGGGAGATTGGGAAACTCGTGACTTGAAGCTTATACCATATCGAGATTGTTTGCAAGACCTTTGTCGACAATTCGTATTGGTAAAGTTTTGATACATTCCCCGAGTTCATAACGAGATTGCTGATGCCTTGGCAACCTTATCATCGATGCTCCAATATCCCGACAAGACTCATATTGACCCTTTGTATATACAAATTCATGATCAGCATGCTTATTGCAATGTGGTCGAAGAAGAACTCGATGGTAAACCTTGGTTCCATGATATCAAAAAACACATCCAATCTGGAGAATATCCAATACTTGCAGATGGTAACCAAAAGAGAACTATTCGACGACTAGCTAGCGAATTTTTCTTAAGCGGGGGGATCTTATATAAAAGGACTCCAGATTTAGGACTTTTAAGGTGTGTAGATGCCAGAGAAGCTTCCACTATCATGACTGAAATACATTCTAGAGTTTGTGGGCCGAATATGAATGGGTATGTGTTGGCAAAGAAAATACTTTGGGCAGGTTATTATTGGCTCACCATGGAGCGAGATTCCATTCGATTCGTTCGTAGATGTCATGAATGTCAAATGCTCGGGGATTTGATACATTCCCCTCCTTCTGAGTTGCATACAATGTCTGCTCCATGACCCTTTGTGGCTTGGGGAATGGATGTGATTGGACCTATTGAACCAAAAGCATCAAATGGACACAGGTTCATCTTGGTAGCAATTGATTATTTTATAAAGTGGGTGGAAGCAGTAACTTTCAAGTCGGTGACCAAAAAAGCTGTGATGAATTTTGTTCACTTTAACATTATTTGCCGATTTGGTATCCCAAAGGTAATTATTATAGACAATGCTGTGAATCTCAATAGTCATCTGATGCAAGAGGTATGCCAACAATTTAAGATTACGCATCAGAATTCGACGCCATATCGCCCCAAGGCAAATGGGGCTGTAGAAGCCGCCAATAAGAACCTAAAGAAGATACTCCGTAAGATGGTGCAAGGTTCCCGACAATGGCATGAAAAATTGCCTTTTGCTTTATTGGGTTATCGTACAATAGTTCGTACTTCGATAGGTGCGACTCCCTACTCGTTGGTATATGGGACCAAAACGGTCATACCCGCAGAAATTGAGATCCCATCTCTTCGAGTCATTGTGGAAGCTGAGATCGACGATGATCAGTGGGTTAAGACCCGATTGAAGCAATTGAGTTTGATTGATGAAAAAAGATTAACATCAGTATGTCATGGCCAACTATACCAGAAAAGAATGGCACGAGCATATAATAGAAAGGTGCGTCCCAGACATTTTGAAGTCGGTCAGTTAGTATTAAGGCGCATCCTCCCCCATCAGGTAGAAGATAAAGGCAAGTTCTCCCCAAACTGGCAGGGTCCATTCATGGTGAAGAAAGTATTGCCCAATGGTGCATTATATTTGACCGATGTAGAAGGCAAAATGGTAGAAGTGGCTATCAATGCCGATGCAGTTAAAAGATATTATGTATGATCTTTATTTATCGTTATTGCTATTTACATGTTTGGTTTTGACATATTTAAAAGATTGATATGAAGAAGGCATTTTATTCCACTATCCAAATATTGTGTCATCTTTTGTCTATCCCATTTGAGCTTAAGTTTTACTTTCTTTCGTACCCCTCTTTTGGAATCACAATAGAATCAGAAAAAGAAAAATTGAATCAGAAAAAAATCCAAAAGAGAGAAGTGTCAAGAAAAGAAAATTGAGTTAAAAAAAAAAAAAAGCAAAAGAACAAATTGCCTGCACTATGTTTGACCTGATTCTTGCTACGATAAGATACGTAGGCAGCCCTACTCTGGGGTTCGGTCCAACCAAATAAAAAGTTTAAGTTACCCAGTTTAAAAGAAACTGGGGCAAAAGTTATTTTCTTTGTGAGTCGATTCCAAAAGTTGTAAGTCTCACCCTATGATAAGTGTCTTTTGAGCCTCATGCCACCCTTTCTTTCTAACCCTATCCAAAAGCCACGTTACAACCAAAGAAAGACCTTCAGATCAATCTTTGAAAATGTCGAGGCTAAGCAGTATGGTGACATGATGTTCTATATTTTGGGTCGCACTTGTCTTTATCAGCATAAAGGAAATATGATAGAAACAAAAATGAGAGAGTCTTATTGGTGAAAACCCTTACGGGCACCATAAGGCAATGGTGAGATGAGAGAAACAAAATGAGAGAGTCTTATTGGTGAAAACCCTCACGGGCACCATAAGGCGATGGTGAGTTAAGAGAAAATGAAAATGAGAGAGACTCGCTGGTAAAAACTCTTTGGGGCTTCACTAGCCGGGTAAGGTTTGTGATCTAGAGGAGACAAACTCAAAAGCAAAACTCAGTTTTAAATTCAATAGGTTGGCAAAAGTTGATAAATGGTTGAGATGAGAAGATCGGGTTGCTTGATCCCAAATGCATGTCATAATCACTAGAGCCAGCTATAACATTCAGATAAGTTTCCTTTCCTTCATTCTTTTGGAAATAGGGACGCCTGTTGCCTTTCTTTTCGTTCAATATTTCTATTTTTAATTTCTTGCCTTTAAAACAGAAAATCACCATCCTCATTTTTCTTTTGTCTTTGAGTCAAGTCCATGGCAAAACAAGTGAGAAAGGACTTCAAAATTTGCTACCAACTCCTTCAATAGTGTAAAGCAGGGGAAGGGCCAGGACATAAAAGAAACATGATACCTAAGAATAGTCATCATCTGATAGTTTTCGGATTCATAAGAATACAAAGGTGCGACGAAAGTTAAAATTCAGAGGCGTTATGAAATGAAAATACAGTGTGAGTTTCAGTCATTAGGTAACCAAAATTTTGGGGGCGATAGTACAACAAGTTAACGATCCTCATCAATGGCTCGAAACAGAGTTGAACATGACAAGTGCAGGAGCAATTGCCTCAAAATTCAAATGCCATGAACCAACCACTATGTTGTTAAACTCACAATTTTTCTTTGTCTGGAACAAAGATAGGTGTTGCCTGCAAATCAAAGGCTTCGAAGCCTGGATATCAGAAAGGGGCAATTCTTCACTTCAGCGAATGTAAGAAGCAATATTGCGATATAAGCTTGCTAGATTACAGTCATAGTAAAAATTTATTATCTTTTACCTTTGCGAGATGCACTTTCGGGAATGGGGCAGGGTTGAATTCACCCTCTTCATTTTTCAAATAGTTATGATTTTTCAAACAGTAAAAAAAAAATTTTTGGTACAAACTGGGGTAAAACTTTTGTTCGTGTTATTTGGGATTTAGTATAGCAGGACCCTTCTGGAAAATGAGATCAACAGGACCCTCCTGGATAATGGGATTAGCAGGACCCTCCTGAAAAATGAGAATTTATTTTCTGTTCAAGACCCTCCTGGAAAATGGGATCAGCAGGACCCTCCTGGATAATGAGATTTTACTTTTTAGCTCAGGACCCTCCTGAAAAATGGGATCAACAGGACCCTCCTGGAAAATGGGATCAGAAGGACCCTCCTGGATAATGGGATTTTACTTTTCAGCTCAGGACCCTCCTGGATAATGAGACTTTATTTTCTGTTCAGGACCCTCCTGGAAAATGGGATTTAGTTTAGCAGGATTAAGGGTCAATTCTCAATTCAAGCTTAGAAGTCTGCCTGTAGAACATGGCCATTTTCAAATACAAAGTCAGAAGGAGCAAGTGTCCGCTTAAAGAATAGGACCGATTTTCAAGTTCATCTCCAATAACCGAAATCGACATGAAGAAAAGTTCACTGTTGAGTTCAACTCAAGAGGAGAGCAGACATATCATCACTTGAGGAAGCATGAAGATCCAAGTCAAGATTCAACAGAAGTGGAATAGATATGATTTTATTCTTGTCTTTTATTTTGATGTAAAAAACAGGAGCCGCGAACCGGAGACTCGACGGGACCTCACTCGACCTCTAACTCATCGTCTCACTTTGCAACCTCATTGAACTACACGTGACCTGATTCCCTTATAACCCGGGATATGTAGGTTGTCCCAAACCAGGACTCGGTCGCATCTTTTCCTCCTTTCTTTTCCATTTCAAATAACAATAGGGTCAAAACTTGTCTCGTTGTCTACTTCTTTGTCTGAAAACTCTTTCGTGTTCCCAAACAAAGAGGGGCAAATGTAGACACGTGATTTTTGACCCTTCCCGACTTTAACCTATTTTAGCGCTAAATATTTATTTTTATCTAATCTTTATTTTTAGTTTTTATTTCATGTTTAGTAGGTTTTCTTTGAAAAATTAAGAAAAAAAGATTTCAAAAAATAGAGTCACATTTTTAGGATAAGCTAGTGATTTTAATATTTCTTAATTATATTTTTGTCTAGTTATTTAACTTTTTATACTAGTATAATAAAAATTAATTAGTTAAAATTTTTGTCATTATATTTCACTTTTAATTCAAAAAATAAAAAATAAAAAAATAAATAAATAAAATCCTAACCTAAACTACCCACTATACCCTAAACAACCTGCACGTCCCCCCTCCCTTTTCCCTCCACTACACACACACACTCACCTACACACTACTCCATGTACACAACACACACACATGCACTACACAACACACACCCTACTACACTAGTATTATATATACAACACACATGCACTACACAACACACACCCTACTACACTAGTATTATATATACAACACACACATGGACACAGAGGAAGGGGATAGAAGAAAAGAGAAAAAAGGTCAGAAAGAGAGAAAAAGTGAGAAAGAAAGAAAAAGTGAGGCAGAAGCAAAAAGAAAAGATTAAGGGAGGAGGATACAAAAAAGAAAAATAGTAAAGGAGGCATACGAAAAAGAAAAAAAAAACTTAGGCAAAAACAAAAAGAAAGAAAGAAAAAGACTTAGAAAAAAGAGTAAGATAGTAGAGAAAAAAGGGGAGTATTTCTTAAAGGTTCGCGAGTTGGAGTTCGGAGTTTGGTCCTTGCTTTCGAGTGTCCGGTGATGGCGTTCTTGCTTCTACACTCGGTTTAATTCATCACACAGGTTCTTATCCGATCATGTATTATTATGTTATAAATTTTAATATGAATCAAGCATGAATAAAATTATTCAAATGGCTTCATGCATTTTTTAGTATTAAAAGTTGATTATTTACTTGAGGCTAGTATCATGAATTGTATACTTAGTTATCCGATTATTTATTTATGTTTTGTTTTGTAGTATAACGCGATCTTATATTTTAATGTGTTTTTTTTTATAACATGCATGCATGTTAAATTGTCTCCAAGTAGCTGTTGTATGCATGCAAAATCATGTGAAATATTTTGTTAACCATGTATTTGTTAAGTATAATATAGAGAGAGATAAAGGAGAAAACAAAAAAGAAAAGATAGAAAAAGAGAGAGAACACGAAAAAAAAAAGAGAAATAGAAAGTTAGAAAACAAAATTATTTAAAAAAAAAGAATAAAAGGACTTGGAGAGTCAAAAAAAAAAAAACGGATAGACAACACAAAAAAGGGAAAAAAGAAAAGAAAATGGAGAGATCAAATTCAAAAAAAATAAAAAATAAAAATAAACATAGAGAATAGCAATTAGGGAGAAAACACTTACAATAAAATAACACTTGGAGTGAAAAGAAAAAATAAAAGAAAAATATTTGTAAGGGAGCGAGGTCAATTGCGGATTAATTTAAAACTCGTTGTAAATATAAAGAAAGGAGATGAAAGAGAGAAAAAATGGATAAGAAAATTATCTCGAATTTAGAAAAGATGAGTAAATGCCTTTAACGCTAACGGGAGAAAAGGAACGAAAATAAGTCACGAAATAGTAAGAATGAAAAAATAAAATAAAATAAAAAAAATCAATTGATATATCGAGGTTGATCATGTGTGTGGTTACGCTCCTTGATCAACTTCTATAATTACGAGGCTCTGTGTGTGGTTATGCTCCTCAGCCGAAAACATAAGTCATAATTTCACTCATAATCCTTAGGTAAATTGAGCAACTAATCAAACCTAGTTCATCTAAGAATTAATTTAAATAGAATATAAGTCAATAAAGCGACCGTGCTAGAATCACGGGACTTGAGGGATGCCTAACACCTTCCCCTCGGTCAATAGAATTCCTTAACTAAATTTCTAGTTCGCAGACCAATAATAAAAGAGTCAACTTCCTTTTGATTAGGGATTCAATAAGGTGACTTGGAACACCATAACTCAATTCCAAGTGGCGACTCCGTAAATAAAATAATTCCTATTCAAAACCGTCACTTTAATTGGAAAAACCCTTCGACCCGAACGAAAAAGGGGTGTGACATGTACATGAATATGTTGACTGATTGAATATGTTGAATGTGTAATTTTGAATTTTGACAACGATATTGATGAACTGAAAACTGGCGATGGCAAGCATCCTTGTTCTTGTGAAGCATTCTGGGAGATGGACACATGAACAAAACTATGATGAATACATCACAGATGCTATATTGCTGAGCACAAACACATCATACAACCACCTATACAATCTACTGGCATCTCATATTAATGTAGATTAAGTCTTCCAAAGTATCAAAATTGAATATAAAATCATAGGTAGTGCAGGACAAATACATATACATAATGACATGGGTGTGAAATTGTATATTTTGCAAAAGAAGGAGATTTTGCACAACATTATTCTGATCATTTGCAACCATTCAATTACCCAACAACTAAATACATTTCTAATTCAAAGTTAATACATAGACAAATACAACACATTTATCAGTAGTAAGTACATATACAACACTTATCTATGTTAAAATACATTTACAACATATTTACCAGTAGTAAAAATACATACACAAAAACACACATAAAGAATTAACTTACATACTAAATACATAGACAAATCACAAAATTCAAAAAAATAAAATACCTCTTTTTCAACATCTTCTTCAGAATTATTTTTGGAGGCTTTTTCAACTTCTAGATTTGAAATTTTGTTAGTTCCTCCAATTTCTTCTGCTTTCCTTTTTTTTTTTTTTTACTGGTTTTGCATTTTTTTTTGGGGGGGGGGGTTTGGAGAAGAAACTTTTTTCAATCCCTTTGCTTTCATAATTTCAGCCATTTTCACTGGATCATTACGATGCTTCGATCTCACCTCTTCAACGGTCACTAATTTTGGCGATTGTATTGGCTTAGATACTGCATTTGTATTTGTATCTTGAGAAAGTTCGATACTAAACGAAGATGGATTAACAGAAACTAAATTGATAGGAGGTATACCCTTGTTAGATCTTGTGGTGTGTGTTCTGCCATTAGAGCAGACCTTCACAATACTTTAAAAAAAAATCCTTAAAAAATGAAAGATGACGAAATCAATGTTAAAGAGAAATTACAATATACAAATTAGATGTATTTTGGTGAAGAGATAACATGCAAAAACTAAAATTAATGCTTAACTGATTTTGTGGAACGTGATTCTGTGTAAAAAATGTGAGAAATATTGTAGAATTTGAAATCTAAAAAATAGAAGAAAAATTAGGAAAGTAAGAAGACGTAAAATTAAAAAAGGAAGGCGATAAATGCAAAGCTGTGAAAAGGGGAGGAGTTACACATGGTAACTGTAACATGCAGTAGTGGCTTGGCCCAACTGTAAATATTGTTATTTTTGCTATCTCACTTAATTTTTTTTAAAAGTTTTGCTATTTAGCTTAATTAAAGGCTTAAGTTTGCTTTGCTCTATACTTTTTCCTTCATTTTAACCTTTCTAAAGCGGACAATATCACATTAATTTAAGAGTATTTTTGAGTTGTTTTAGCCCAACAAGTCATGGCCTGGTGAGACGAGTATAGAGATGGGGGGTAAACTATAGAAATGACCCCCATAGCGGATGACTTTGTTTTTTTGTCGCTCATAAGAAAAGTCCTATAAAACTAGTCTTCCGTATTTTTTATGTATAGAACAAATACATATTTGTCCCTCTATACGTCAAATATTTTTAAAAAACTCTCCATGCTTATTTATCTTTCAACTTCTATTTTTTTATTTTTTTTTTAGTTTTTCTCAACCTTTACTTTTTTCCTCTTTCTCCTCTCAACTTCTATTTTTTTTTAAAAAAAATTCTATTTTTTATTTTTCTTTGGTTTTTTTTTTTCATCTTTTTTTTTTCCTCAGCCTTTATTTTTCTTTTATTTTTTGTTGTATTTTTTTGTTCGTTTTTTTTCCCTTTTCTCCTCTCAACTTCTATTTTTTTTTCCTTTGATTTTTCTTTTTTCTTTTTTTTTTTCAAATGCTTTTTCTTCATTTTTTTCTTTTTCCTCAACTTTTATTATTTTTCTTTTCTTCGATTCCTTCCAAACAACAAGTTACACTCCATTGGCAAGAGTTGACACTACCACATTATGTCTTGATTAATGAGATGTTCTATAGATCTTGCCTTAGAGGCAAGACATAGCCCAAATACTTTCAAACAACAACTTATATTCCATGAGCAAGAGCTGACATTTTTATTTAGCTAAGAGATATTCTATAACTCTTGCCTTAGAGGCAAGACTTAGCCCAATGACTTTCAAACAACAAGTTACGCCCCATGGGCAAGAGTTGACACTACCACATTGTGTCATAATTTATGAGATGATCTATAACTCTTGCCTTAGAGACAAGACTTATCCCAAGGACTTTCAAACAACAAGTTACGTACAATGGGCAAGAGTTGACACAACCACATTGTGTATTGACTTATGATATGCTCTATAACTCTTACCTTATAGGCAAGACTTAGCCCAAGAACCTTCAAACAACAAGTTACGTCCCATAGGCAAGAGTTGACACTACCACATCATGTCTTGATTTATGAGATGCTCTATAACTCTTGCCTTAGAGGCAAGACTTGGACCAAGGGTTTTCAAACAACAAGTTACGCCTCATGGGCAAGAGTTGACACTACCACATTATGTCTTGATTTATGAGATGTTCTATAAATCTTGGCTTAGAGGCAAGACTTAGCCCAAGGACTTTCAAACAACAAGTTACGTCCTATGGGCAAGAGTTGAGACTACCACATTGTATTTTTAGTTATAAGATATTCCATAAGTCTTGCCTCTAACCCAATAACTTTCAAACAACAAGTTGCTCCCCACGGGAAAGAGTTGACACTACCACATTGTGTCTTGATTTATGAGATGTTCTATAACTCTTGCCTTAGAGGCAAGACTTATCCCAAGGACTTTCAAACAACAAGTTACATATAATTGACAAGAGTTGACACTACCACATTGTGTTTTGACTTATGAGATGCTCTATAACTCTTGCCTTAGATGCAAGACTTAGCCCAAGAACCTTCAAACAACAAGTTAAGCCCTATGGGCAAGAGTTGGCACTACCACATTATGTCTTGATTTATGAGATGCTCTATAACTCTTGCTTTAGAGGCAAGAGTTAGACCAAGGGCTTTCAAACAACAACTTACGCCCCATGGGCAAGAGTTAACACTATTAAATTGTGTTTTGATTTATGAGATGTTCTATAACTCTTGCCTCTAAGGTAAGACTTAGCCCAAGGATTTTCAAACAACAAGTTACGCCCCATGGGTAAGAGTTGACACTACCACATTGTGTTTTGATTTATGAAATGCTCTATAACTCTTGCCTTAGAGGAAAGACTTAGCCCAAAGACTTACAAACAACAAGTTACGCCCCATGGGCAATAATTGACACTACTATATTGTGTCTTGATTTATAAGATGCTCTATAACTCTTACCTCAGAGGCAAGATTTAGCCCAAGAACTTTCAAACAATAAGTTACTCCCATGAGCAAGAGCTGACACTACCACATTGTGTCTTGATTTATGAGATGCTCTATTAGTCTTGCCTCTAATATAAGACTTAGCCAAGAACCTCCCAAAAAAATAAATTACTCCCCATGGGTAAGAGTTAACACTACTTCATTATGCCTTAATTTATGAGATAGTCTACAACTCTTACCTTAGAGGTAAGACTTAACTCAAGAATTTTCAAATAAGAAGTTATGCCCCACGAGCAAGACTTGACACTACTACATCATGTCTTGATTTATGAGATGTTCTATAACTCTTGCCTTAGAGGCAAGACTTATCCCAAAGGACTTCCAAACAACAAGTCACGCCGTTAAATTTACTTCGATGTCAAAGAAAGAAGATCATCTTTGCGGATTATCCAACTTTCAGTTCACTAGCAAAATATAATAAAAGTTGAGAAAAAAGAAAAAAAAAAAAAAAAAAAGAAGAAAAAAATAAAGATTGAGAAAAAAGAAAAAAAAAGAGAAGAAAAAATAAAGGTTTAAAAAAAAAAAGAAAAAAGAGAAGAATAAAAAACAAAAAAAATAAAGATTGAGAAAAATAAAAATAAATTTTGAGAAAAATAAAAAAAATGAGAAAAGATAAAAATAAAATAAAAGTTGAGACAAATGAATTAGAAAAAAAGAAATGAAAAAAAAATAATGTTTGAGAAAAAAGGAAAAAGAGAAGAAAAAAATAAAAAATAAAAAATAAAGATTGAGACAAATGAATTAAAAAAAAAAGAGAACAGAAAAAATAAAAAGAAGAAGAAATAAAAATAAAAGCTGAGTGACAAATGAACATGGAAAGAGTAAAAATATTTGAGGTGTAGAGGGACAAAATATATTTATTCTATATCTAAAAAAGAAGGAAAGTTAGTCGTTAAAGACTTTTGTTATGGGGACAAAACAACAAAGTCACTCATGGGCCATTCCATGTAATTTCATGTAGAGATGGTAGTGTGATGACGTAAGGCCCGACTTAGAAAGTTCTGATGAATTCTTTAACAATTAGAGAAAAGTTTGGAACAATAATCCACATTCTTAAAAGACATTCCTTTTCGTGGAGTTCCTTTTTTCTTACTCCCTCCGTCCCAATTTATGTGATGTACTTTGACATGGCACGGAGTTTAAGAAAGAGAGGAAGACTTTTGAAACTTGTAGTCTAAAATGAGTCATAGATATTTGTGTGGTTGTAAATCATTTCAGTAAGGGTAAAGTGGGTATTTTAAAGTTAAAATGTTACCAAATATAAAAATGTATCATTCTTTTTGGGACTGACTAAAAAGGAAAGTGTGTCATATAAATTGGGATAAAGGGAGTATTATTTTTCTCTATTCAAGTTTTTCCACAGGTTAGCTGCCTTCCTCTTCATTCTGAGGCATATATTAAGGGGGGGAAAACCCCGAGGGATCGTTTGATAGGGTGATAAGAATAGTGTAAAATATTATGTATTAGTAATAATTGCATTAGTAATGCTTGCGTTAGTTATACTTGCATTAGTTATGCTTGCAATTTTCTTGTGCAGTGTTTGGTTTGGTATATTAAAAATAACATGAATTGCATAATTTTTTTAAAAAAATATCTGCCATAAATATGGTGGAAAGGATGTGGAAAAGATTTTGAGGGATAATTATGACTTTAACCATACTAATGCATGCAATAGAATCCATTGAATTACTAATACCATAAATTTCCATGCATTAGTAATACATTCCTTAATACCAAATAGAATGTAGGATGAAAAAGTGTACCAAACAAAGTATTAATAATACACAAAGCTAATGCAAACATTATTTTTTCTAATACACTCTACCAAACGACCCCCAAGTGTATATCAAGGCATATATTTTTCATTCTAAGCAAAATATAATTATTTTAGTCCCTCAAGTGTATTGGATCACGGGCTTCTCAATTCTTTGGGTTTAATCAAGGAAAACTTACAGGGTATAACAAACTTAAGCCACTAATTATGAGGCATAACAACACTTTTAAAAAATTACAAACAATAAAAAAAATAGCATTATTTATAGTGGGCCCGAGATATTTTTCTCAAATACATTTTTCGATGTATCTTGCTCCTTTTTTCATGCCATCACTGAAGAGTCACTTCCGTCTTTAACTCATACTTTACCAATTTTGTAGCGATCTATTAAGGGATTTTCTTCAAAAGTCTTCTTCAACTCTTGATCTCAATTTCCTTCAAACGTCTTCTTCAATTCTTTATCTCAATCTCCTTCAACCGTATTCATCAATATCTCAATATTGTGATTTGCACAAAATCAGGTTTATGATATTTATCATTAATTTTGGATTTTATCTATAAATATATTTTACCGGTAGTCATTTTTTTGTGTGATTTTGTTTTAATTTTCAAATCAATTTCAGTAGTGGTGGAGGTCTGCTTCAATGGCAGAAAACACACCATCGAAGAGGTTTACAAGAGGTACACATCATATTCATAATAAATTTAACGATGGTCCATCATATAGTTTGGGTTTAACTCAAGAACTATTTGAAAACCCAGGTTCTGCTACTTTCGATACGACAACATCGGCACAGGCCGAAGAGATTACAGAACCAAAGACCTCAAAAAAACATACAAAATCAATAATAAAAAAAAAAAAAAAGGAAAGACAGAGATATTTCTAATGTGAGACGGAATCTGAAGCCCAAAATGCAAAATTATTCTGAATCTGAAGACGAAGGAGAGGATATTGCTCAAGAAACAGAAGTATATGTCTATTTTTTGTATATGTATCTTTCAACTATGATTTTGTCTATTTGTATATGTATTTTTCAGTATGTGTATTTTGTATTTGCTATATTTAGTATGTACATGTAAACGTCTTCTCAGTCCAACGACCTGAATGTTTCAAAAGAACAGCAATACTGGCCATTTCCTTCCCTAAAACAAATCAAAAAAATTGTTTTATATGTTTGTTACTTGTTGTAATTTTCCAGTTCAAAACAACATTTACGCAATAAATTCAATTACAAGAAAGAATGGATGTATTTGTAATTGATTACAGAAATACATTATAAGAGTACAAAACTTCAACTATCCTATTTTTTAATTATTTTTTTTAACAAATGTATATTCAATCGTTGAAGCAATAAATTTTGTTCTTGAATATGCATCTACAAAATCGTTATTCATTTTTATAGTTCACTTTAAATATATCTACTTCAAAACGCAAACACATTACGGATCTAAAAGAAAGTGTCATTGATCTTTATTAACCTGAGCATTTTTGATTTGAAGAAGAATAAACATACCTGTAAAAGTTTGAAGCTTTTGGTTCTTCTCTCTGTCAAGAAATAACAAATTAGAAATCATTTGTTATTTTAGCAATTTTTCTAATAACCGCATTTGATATTTGAACAAAATTTTGGTTTATGTAGCTTTGTTTATCGGTAGCTTTAAAGTCGCGAATCTGTTAGCCATAGAAACAGAATATTGAGTGAGAGATTTTAGCCATTAATAACAAACGTTTCCTTTTTAAACTGAAACAGTTACCTAAATTTACTCATACACTAACGAATTGTATTTGTATTTAATAACTTAAACACGTGAAAAATACAACTCGGGAAAATTAACCCCACCTAAAAAGTTGCTATCCCTAGTAATTAGAATAATGTTGCTACCCACTAATTAATTAACGCTAGATGATTGCTATTTCTGAAATTTGGCCATTTTTCTTTCCCCGAGCTAGACTTTATGGACTTTCGATTTGAGGTCGGCTTTTGGTTGGTTTTTTCTAAAAAAAAAATGATCTCTTGTGGCCGATTGCTAATTATATTTTAACCATATGTGTTACAATTCTTAGATAGGGAAGGCTTTGCCATTTTTAGTGGGTCTACTTGATGTGAATTCAAGTGAGTAGGATCAGTAGCAGCTTCGAATACTATTTGATTAAAGGCCAAATTTCAGAAATAGCAATCATCTAGCTTTAATTAATTGGTGGGTAGCAACATTATCCTAATTACTAGGGATAGCAACTTTTTAGGTGGGGTTAATTTTCTCAAGTTGTATTTTTCACGTTTTTAGTTATTAAATACAAATACAATTCGTTAGTGTATGAGCAAATTTAGGTAACTATTTCAGTTTAAAAAGGAAACGTTTGTTATTAATGGCTAAAATCTCTCGCTCAATATTTTGTTTCTATGGCTAACGGATTCGCGACTTTAAAGCTACCGATAAACAAAGATACATAAACCAAAATTTTGTTCAAATATCAATTGCGGTTATTAGAAAAATTGCTAAAATAACGAATGATTTCTGATTTGTTATTTCTTGACAGAGAGAAGAACCAAAAGCTTCAAACTTTTACAGGTATGTTTATTCTTCTTCAAATCGAAAATGCTCAGGTTAATAAAGATCAATGACACTTTCTTTTAGATCCGTAATGTGTTTGCGTTTTGAAGTAGATATATTTAAAGTGAACTATAAAAATGAATAACGATTTTGTAGATGCATATTCAAGAACAAACTTTATTGCTTCAACGATTGAATATACATTTGCTAAAAAAAATAATTAAAAAATAGGATAGTTGAAGTTTTGTACTCTTATAATGTATTTCTGTAATCAATTACAAATACACACATTCTTTCTTGTAATTGAATTTATTGCGTAAATATTGTTTTGAACTGGAAAATTACAACAAGTAACAAACATATAAAACAATTTTTTTGATTTGTTTTAGGGAAGGAAATGGCTAGTATTGTTGTTCTTTTGAAACATTCACGTCGGTGGACTGAGGAAGACGTTTATGATGATTTCACTCCAGATGCAATTGCTATCAACCCACATGCATCATACCGTGAACTCTATAATCTGCTTGTAACTCACATTGGAATCGATTTGACCAACAAGAATATTAGAATAGAATACAAGATTGGGGGTGGCACACATCGTGTTCTTATACACAATGACATGGGAGTTAAGGTTTTTCTTATGCAGAAGAAGGAAATGAAAGAGATGAGTGCACTACCTTTGTGTGTTATTGTATTGAACAATGAAACTGGAATTAGTGTATGGAATCCATCGGCTGTTGATGATGAAACTGAAGGACATAACTGCATGAATTCAATTAACGATGGAAAACTAGTGATTGCAGATGTTGCGAAGCCTGTAGATGTGTTTTCTTTATACAAGAATAGGTTGATTATCTATAACCATAATCACAAAGATATTCAGGAAGATCAAGTGTACAGTAGCAAAAAAATTCTGGAAAATGTGATGGAAGAATACGCAATTGAGGAACGATTTCGATACTATGCATATAGGTCAAGAAAAAGATGGTAAGTGTATATTGCACTGTAATAAGTATTTTCCATCTATGATGAATATATAATGTTATACATGTTAGTGATTTGTATTATGTATTTTGATTCAGCTATACACTCATATGTGCGTCGAGAAAATGTGATTTTTTTATGAAGGCCTCTAGCATAAATCGTTCGATGTTGTTTTGACTTAGGAAATTTAGATCGGAGCACACATGCCCATTGAAGGATAGGATTTATTGTTATCGGCATGCATCAAGTAAGTTGGTCGGTGGTATTGTTAAGTCAAAATTCAAAAATCATAAAAGGAAATACACTGCTTCGGACATTCAGGATGATATGCTAGAGGCTCTCGGTCTTGATTTGACATACATGTTGTGCTAGCGGGCTAAGGAGAAAGCTTTGGAGTCGTTGAGAGGGAAACCGGCTGCCTCGTACAACAAATTGCCTGCATACTTGTATATTTTGGACACTATTTACCCTGGTTCACACATACAAATGACAAAAACTACCGAAAATCAATTCTTGTAATTGTATGTATCATTGCAAGCTTTCATTAAAGGTTTTGAGCATTGTAGACCGATTGTGGTGGTTGATGGAAGTCACTTGAGGGGAACATACAATGGAACCTTTGTTTCGGCTAGTTCTATGGATGGAGTAGGTTGTGTTTCTTTGTTTTGACTTCTTACAATTATTACATAGACAAATCACTTAATGTACACCCTGTATTTGATTTGCAGGACATATTTCCTCCCTAGCGTATGGTGTTGTTGACTCAGAGAATAATGTCTCTTGGACTTGGTTCTTCGAGCAATTCAAGGAAGCTTATGGCGAACGGGCAAACATGTGTGTTGTATCTGATAGAAATGAGAGCATCATAAAAGCTGTCTCTCGAGTGTTCACAAATGTACCTCATTACGCGTGCATATGGCATATTTGGGGTAATGTTAAACAGAAATACAAAAAGTCTCATGAAGCGTTATCTGAGGTATTTTATACGATGGCTAAAACGTATAAAAAATCTGAATTTGATAAACTAATGGAGAAGGTGGAGAATGTTGATATAAGAGTGAAGGAGTATTTGGAGGTCGCATGTATTGAAAAGTGGTGCAGGTTGTACGCGCCAGTCCATAGAAGATGGAGTATGACATCAAATAATGCAGAAACGATAAATTCTGCTCTTGTTTTAGCACGAGAGTTGCCTATATATGATTTTCTTGAGCAAGTAAGATTGATGTTTGGAAGATGGAACTGCGAAAATCGACAAGAAGCCGCAAATACATTCACAACTTTGTGTGGAAAATTTGAAGAAATTCTCAAAGATAACGAGGCAATGAGTACCCTTATGAAGGTATGTACTCCTATTACTTGTACATAACATATGAAATAAACAATACGAAGTTGTATTTGTATCATACAATTGATATGTGTACATTCAATCTATTTTTGTATTTTTAAAGTGCAATTTGTGTATAATTGCAGGTCGTACCGGCCACTGAATATGTCTACACAGTACATGATGGAGATAGGCATTTCATAGTATGTCTGAAGAACAAAACTTGTACCTGTGGGAGGTTTCAAGTTGATGAAATTCCATGTGCACATGCTATGGCTATTTTGAATAAGAAGCATTTCACTAATGGGGATTATTGCTCTGACTTGTACAAGCCTAAAACAGTTTTGAAGACGTATGATGTTCCAATACTTCCTTTGCCAGATAAAAATGATTGGGTGATACCTGAATACATACAACAAGAGATAGTGCTGCCAGACCCCCCGGAAGGCCGCCAAAGAAAGACCGAGGTAAAAAAGCGAGTGAGCTTTTTGGGGAAGAAGAGCACAAATTCATGTAGTACATGTGGCTTTAAAGGACACAATAGGCATGGTTGTAGGAAGTATGGTCTTCGGGTTGAATAGAAATCTAGATTTAATTATGTTCGTCATCCTTCTATTTGAATTTGGATATTTTTCATTAGAATGTTTGAATTCCTTCTTGTTTGATAGGTACCTGGATAAAGTTTGGCAGATTTTATGTTTGAATTCCTTTTTGTTTGAATATGTATTTGTTATTTTCGTTTGAATGATGCAGTTATTTGTATTTGCTATATGACCTTGTAGTTTTTTAATGTTATAAGTCAACAGTTTAAGTTAAAATATATATTTCTACTACTTGTTTTTTTTACAAAAAAAAAAAAAGAGTACGAACTCAATACTTGTTTGATAGTGTGGTTTAGTTTTATGATATTTCAAATACAAATGTAAGTACCTATCAAAGAACATTTCAATCATCTGAATAAGAAATACATGTATAAACAAGATGTATTTATCTATGTTTGAATATTTTTCATTTATGATTGGTTATTTGTATTTGCTATCTTATAGTTTGGTGGTGTTATATGTTAACAATTTTAAAATATAATTCTATTATGTATATCTTTTTTGAAAAATATAAACTCAATATTTGTTTGAGAATTTGATTTAGTACTAGAATATTCCAAATAATAACATATGTACAACAATAATAGTTCATTCTGATCTAATAAGAAATACAAATAGAAACAAGTTCTACTTATAAGACATGATGGAATGGTGCTACGTTATTTTTGTTGTTTAAGTAGATGTTTTAGTATTATGTTTATGTTAAAACATTGTATTTAGAAATATATGTATATTATTTATATTTTAATGTATACATCATTAATCATAATTCATAACAACGTAAACGAAGTGCATTATAGTGAACGTGTGCCGTAATAAAAGGTTTAAGACAATAACACACCAAATATGAAAGATTTTAAGATAAGATATCTGATTGAATTAAAGAAGGTAATTTGCACTGATAAGTAGTTTCCAAAATGTAAAGTCTTTTGCAACCACAATCTGTTCATCATAGTATGTTCAACTGCTGAGAAACAAAAACAACTACATAATGCTACTCAATGACAATCTGTTCATCAATGTTGAACTCCATAACAGGCCTAACTGGCCGCATTAGTGCCTCACTGTCACTAGTAGCATTGACAAGAATTTTGCGTACTCCATAGTCCCATATGAGTTATGTGTCTCTGGTACGTAGTAAATCAGGATTAAAATCAACAGACGGGACTACTGCACCATAACTCAAGTACTCCGCATATGTCACCAAATACAGACCACAATACCTGCACATGGAGTATAAATAGAAATTACGATACACTTTTATTATAAGAAAAAATAAACAAAGGATTTTACGATACTTACAAGCTACCACTAGGCTGTTGAGGTAAATCTTCCACATAAGATACATAAAAAAAATCTGATTTGTCACGACCTTTGTATTTTGGATGTTCATCGTGGTTGATGCCTCTTTTGTTGTAGAAATCAGTCTGTTCAAGGTACATTGGTATAAGCTGGGATAACTTCTCAACTTCACAATGGACAATGGCATCGTGACCAGCTGAGCGTAAAGAATCATATATGAAAATACTCCTTTCTACGAATGATATCACAGCGAGCACCCAATGGTGTTTCTCTTTAATATGCACTGGAATAAATACTTGGTCAACTGTGTGCCAAGGTATTGTAGCATGCATTCTAAAACCATCGACATATTCACGAATTTGTGCTTCTTGACCACGCAACACACTTATTTCTGATTCTAAATCATCTCGGTACTTCTTATATATACTTGAATTTATGGTGAAGAACATGCAATCAACAGTTGTGAATTTGTATGTGCTCGCAGGGGTATACTTGCATTTCTTGCGCAGATAGTATAATATGACATCAATGTGTTGGGATAAACAATACATACAATAATACTTTTAGTATCTATTGTTAATGAGATGAAACATTAAATTCAAAAAAATATCTTATACTTACTGAGTTGGATAATGGCTGATCCTTATATGCAAGCACATAAAACCAGTTTTTGTCTTCAATTGTATCAATTCCAAAGTGCATGCGTGGTGCTAAAGATGACTTGTTAACCCCGTATCGACTCTGTTTTTCTATCTTGTATTTTTTTATGCCAAAATTATATACTAATGATTTTTCATTAAAGACATATACATGTAAAAAAGGATACAAGTACCTCTTATCATGCTTAGTGAGGAGACCTTCCCGAACCCACCTGCTGAATATCTTTTGAAGTTCTTTATCTTGTTTTTCATAAAGAAAATCAGACACAAACGGATGCTTGTCAACAAATACGGATTGCACCCCTGATGAGCTACCTAAAAAAGGAACACAACTTACATAAAAAAATAATAATTTATATGTACAAGCAATGAAGTTAAACCAACTTTAAGTGCAAATGCGTCATCGAAGTCAGACAAAATAAATTCATGTATACAAGTTGTCGAGTGTTGTAAGAATTCATACTTGATATATGCTATCATAGATAAAAAAAATATATAATAATTGATTTTAAAAAAAAAAATAAGAAGGCAGATACATATTCAAATAGCATTAAAAAGAAATTCACAATAAATAAGGAAGAATGTATTTGTATTTACCAGCTTCTGAACCAAATTTAGACTGATATGGTGATATATTCCATTTAGATGGACGCCGAAGTCTTTGAACGGGAGCTGGTGTTGTATCTTGGGTAGACCTCGAGAATTGTAAGATCAACCTTCTCTCTGTGTTGAGGCTTGGAAGCAGCTCGTCTGAAATAAGAACTTGTGAATCCGTTATCACTGGATCACTTTTTGGCTCAGTAATGTGTACTGTCTGAATGGGGACTGCATCCATAATCTGATCATATGTTGCAAATGTCTCTATGTGTAACTGCATATTTGTATCAAATCTTACGGGCACATCACAGTTGACATCCTTAACTTCATCCGACGACACTACACCATCTGTAGTTGTAGGTATCTCAGTGTTCGTATGATGTTCATACACCTTTAAAAAATGAGAATAAAGTTATTTTAAATGTAAAATAAAGTATGTAAGTGAATCAAATTATTCAAAATACAACGGTACTACTACATATAAATGTAAACGGAATAAATACCGGTGATTCCGTATGGCTTGGTGATTGAATTTCAGTGATTCGAGTACCTCTTAATGACACTTTATGAACATGAAGATTCGTTGCATCTGTGTCTTGATTGTTTTCAAATTGTGTACCACCAACAATGTTCTTTATTATTACGAAAAAACATATATAAATGCATATCTTATGAAATTAATAACGACATGTATTCATAATGAATTGAATACATGTTAATATAATGAAAGAGAATTGGTTACTGAAATTTCAAAATATTAATTGAATTACCTCTTCAACCTTAATGTTGTCTGAATAATCATATTCAGTTGTGTCTTGGTTACTACGATTGTTGGTTTGAGTCGTAGTATGAGCACCAACAGATGGTGTATTCAATGGTGCTTCATTATCCATTCCCTGATCAGGTCAAAAAAAATCAGAATTTCATTTTTGGTGAATGTTGTAAGAAGGGCTAAAAAAATTTCTGAATTGTATTTCACAAGAAAAAGTGTAACACAATAAAATTAATTATAGCTTTGCATGTTTATATTTATTCTAGTAAAAAATATATGTACATATACGAATATACAAATACAAATTTAGAATGTATGAACATATATAGAAATACAGTTAAGAAATACAAACAATTATAATATAGTGAGATTCAAATACAAAAAGTATGTTGTATTTTGATTGTGTCAAATATAATCTAATACAAATACAATACAATATTTTGTGAATCAAGAGTACCACTGGAGTTTTCACCTCCACACAAGCTAAACACCACTTTTGTATTTGTATTTCAAAACAACAATTGAAACATAATATTGTATAGATATATTTTTTTCATATGTATTTTGATTGTAGGAAAAATAAAGGTTGATATAAACAGAGTAAAATAATACACATATAGAGGAGAACACACACATTTATGGTATGAACAGATTCTAATACATACAGTAAGATGTATTTTGAATTTGTCAAAATATAAACACTTTATGCAAGTTGTATTTTAAATACAAATTTAGAATGTATGAACATATATAGAAATATAGTTAAGAAATACAAACAATTATAATATAGTGAGATTCAAATACAAAAAGTATGTTGTATTTTGATTGTGTCAAATATAATCTAATACAAATACAATACAATTTTTGTGAATCAAGAGTACCACTGGAGTTTTCACCTCAACACATGCTAAACACCACTTTTGTATTTGTATTTCAAAACAACAAGTGAAACATAATATTGTATAAATGTATTTTTTTCATATGTATTTTGAATGTAGGAAAAATAAAGGTTGATATAAACAGAGTAAACAGATACACATATAGAGGAGAACACACACATTTATGGTATGAACAGATTCTAATACATACAGTAAGATGTATTTTGAATTTGTCAAAATATAAACACTTTATGCAAGTTGTATTTTAAAAAATAACAAAATACAAATAGATTAAACAGAATACTCCTTTTGTTTTTTTATAGTAAGTGTAAAGAGTAAACCTTCTTGTCTATGTTGTTTTCTTTGATGGCCTTCAAAACAAGCTCAAATTTGCAATCTTACCATTTGCGAATTTCCTTCACCTCATGCCTGACCTGAAATTGGTAGAATAGGAATTAAAAATAAATGAGGGATCTGACAAAGGTGTTGTGCGCATACTAACCTCCTTCTTCAACGACTCAAACTCTTCCCTTGACACAGGGTATTCTTCTGATCTTAATGAACGTGGTACATTAATCGATCCTGCTGAAATATTTTTTTGCCTCGACGGTTGAGCGATCACTGATTTTTTGGAAGGTTCAACAGATTGTTTTTGTACTGGTCTGTTGATATGTTCCTTTCTGGCCGGTGACTTTGCAGCCCGGTGTGGTGGTGTTCTGATTACTTTGAAGGGTGGAAAAATAGATGTCTGCTGCTTCAATCTCTTTTTTGCGGGTGATACTGAGGGACCAACCTTTTCTTTTCCTTTGCCAGAGAAACTTGATGGTGGGGGTTCTTGAAAATCATTATCTGAAAGGGATTCTGCATTGGTTTGGACAGGATGTATTTCTCCACTTGTTTGGAAATGTTCATGTGAAATCTGAAGCATTGCAAGTTCAGTGCCAAATGGCTCGATGTTCCTATAAACCATCTGTAACAAAAAATTAATTCAACAAGTGAAATCTGAGGAATTATATATATTAAACATATATACGAACTTTCAAATACCTTCTTATTGTCCTCATTGAACATATGCTTCATGATGTAATTGAAGTAAGGACGAGCATTTTTTGTCTCCCAATTGAGCAGTCGTGAAATTGCATTCCCGCACTTAACTGCAATCTTTGAGTCCACCTTAGAACAACATTTGTATAGCCCGACTTGCATAACAATTGGCATACCATGAATGGAGTAGAACTTTCCAGTAGCAGTCAACTTATTGGTGATACTTTGGGCCAGACCTTTGAACGCTATAGAACCCCATGGGTAAGACACATACTGTCCACTCTCCACCAGATCAAAATGTCTACGTGGGATTACGGTGGATTTGACTTCTACTAGAATGTAGGCGTGTATGAAAAACAGAATACCAAACATCAAAGCATCATCGTCGTTGTTTTTTCAATCCGTACTTGTAAATTTAGTAAATAACATGTCTTTTGAGATTGTATTCTCACCTCTAAAATATTTTGTGAGTAGCCTGTTAGGCACCTTCAGGTCAAATACAAAATCAGACTTGTTTGACTTACAGTTCAAACCAGATATAATGCAAAACTCCTGAAGCGTGAAGCGTAGTGTAGTGCCATTTGCACGTATCAAGATAGCATCGGTACAACTACCCTTAATCTCTAAATACATAAAACATCTGAACATTTGTGCCTGAACAAAACAAGGCTTCTTTTTTGAGTACATACCAAAAATGGTCTCCTCACGAAAACGCCTAAAAGCTTCAACACTTAGCTTGTCCTTCAATATTTTCATTGCGTTGTTGATTATGTGACAAGACATGTGGGGTGAGTTTTTTGGGAGTGTTCTAGCCATGAAAACTTCATCACGGATAACCTTTAAGAAAAATAAATGACATGTACATATTAAATATACAATCTGGAACAGACATAAAAACTGAAACAAAAGCATAATGGTAGAAGATTAGATGAAGAACAAATACAAAAATATTGTGTATATACAAAAAAAATTATGTGAGTATATAAATATACAAACTGGAAGTACAAAATACAAATAAGACTTATTTATATGAAATAAATACAAATTTGTAAAGATGTAATATAGATACATTTGCACAGAGTAACAAATACAAAATTGAATACTTGAAATAACAGTTGTACAAATAACATATAAAAATACAAATACATTTGTACAAATAACATGTACATACTAAATATAGCAAATACAAAATACACATACTGAAAAATACATATACAAATAGACAAAATCATAGTTGAAAGATACATATACAAAAAATAGACATATACTTCTGTTTCTTGAGCAATATCCTCTCCTTCGTCTTCAGATTTAGAATAATTTTGCATTTTGGGCTTCAGATTCCGTCTCACATTAGAAATATCTCTGGCTTTCCTTTTTTTTTTTATTATTGATTTTGTATGTTTTTTTGAGGTCTTTGGTTCTGTAATCTCTTCGGCCTGTGCCGATGTTGTCGTATCGAAAGTAGCAGAATCTGGGTTTTCAAATAGTTCTTGAGTTAAACCCAAACTATATGACGGACCATCGTTAAATTTATTATGAATATGATGTGTACCTCTTGTAAACCTCTTCGATGGTGTGTTTTCTGCCATTGAAGCAAAACTCTACCACTACTGAAATTGATTTGAAAATTAAAACAAAATCACACAAAAAAATGACTACTGATAAAATATATTTATAGATAAAATCCAAAATTAATGATAAATATCATATACCTGATTTTATGCAAATCACAATATTGAGATATTGACGAATACGGTTGAAGGAGATTGAGATAAAGAATTGAAGAAGATGTTTGAAGGAAATTGAGATCAAGAGTTGAAGAAGACTTTTGAAGAAAATCCCTTAATAGATGGCTACAAAATTGGTAAAGTATGAGTTAAAGATGGAAGTGACTCTTCAGTGATGGCATGAAAAAAGGAGCAAGATACATCGAAAAATGTATTTGAGAAAAATATCTCGGGCTCACTATAAATAATGCTATTTTTTTATTGTTTGTAATTTTTTAAAAGTGTTGTTATGCCTCATAATTAGTGGCTTAAGTTTGTTATACCCTGTAATTTTTCCAAAAAAAAATACACTTTTCGGGGATCAAACCCCCATATTTGTCATGGTGAGATACATTTCTACCACTAAATTATTGGTGTTTGTTGTTTTAAAACTTGCGGGGTTTTTATTACACTCTTCAAATTCATTTTTTTTGTGAAAAAAAAAAAAAGCAACCTCCGAATATTGTTTAAAAATATTTATTTTTTTTAAAAAAAAAGGACCTTTGGAGGTCAAGTTTTGCAATTTCTTGTTTTTATTTTTTTTCCTAAAAAGAAACCAACCTCTTTTTTCAATTTTTTGCGCTAAAAAAAGGGATCTTTGGAAGTCGGTTTTGTTAAAAAATAATTTTAATTTTTTTTTTTTTTAGTGGTGTCTAGACTTGTAATTAAAGAGAGAGATCACAATCATCCTACTATATTTCTCGGTAATTCTTTACTCTTTCATGAATGAAGCAAAGACAAAGAGGAGACTTCCCCAAGCGTGTTGCTGTTAACAAAAGGAAACCATGGAAGATAAATCTCCATTTCCATAAGATCTGGAAGCTTCACTAAGCTTTGGAAGAGGAAAGAATAGAGAGAGAAAATATCTTGTTATTGATTTTTGATAACCGTCCTACACTGTACAAAGCTATACATATATAGAGAGGATATTTACTTGACATATGGGCCGGATATTGACTGACTCAAATATAACAACTAGCCCAACTAATACAAACGTGGCCCAATTCTAGTCAAATACAAGTCAAGGTGGTTTGATCAAAGAGTAATCTTTAGACATTGCTTCTTCAGGGTCAACAGCCCCCCTCAAGCTGGAAAGGCTTGCCATTCCAAGCTTGGAAATGAAGTGTTGATAATGAACACCAAGTAGAGACTTGGTAAATATATCAGCTAGTTTAGCAACTGTGGAGATGGAGTGAAGAGAGACGAGACCATCAGTAAGAGCCTTCCGGATGAAGTGGCAGTCCACTTCTATATGTTTTGTACGCTCATGGAAGACTGGATTCTTGGCAATATGGACTGCAGCATGACTGTCACAAAATACATCAACAAGAATAAGATTATGAACACCCAACTCATCCAATAAACGAACCAACCAAGTAATTTCAGCAACGAAAAGCCTCAAGGCTCTATATTCGGCCTCAGCAGTGGATAAAGCAATAGTAGGTTGTTTCTTGGACTTCCAAGAAATAGGACAACCACCAAGAAATAAGACAAAACCAGAAACAGACCTTCTGGTAGCAGCACAACTACCGGTTAAGGAGAGAAATCAGATGTGCTATTAAGGAGAAGCCCCAAGTGAGGAGTACCAGTTAAGTATCTCAGTACATAGTAGGCAGCAGTAAGATAAGTAGTTCTGGGAGAAGCCATGAACTGACTGAGATGTTGCACTGTAAAAGATAAATCAGGTCTAGTGTGTTGGAGAAAATTTAATTTCCCCACCAGCTTCCGGTACACAGATGGATCAGGCAACAGATCACCAAAATCTGAGGACAACTTGACATGAGGATCAAGTGGAGAAACAACAGGGCTTACAGGAGTGCAGTTAAACTCAGTCAAGAGGTCCAAAACAAATTTATATTGACTAACCAAGAAACCTTGAGAAGTATGAATAATCTCTAGACCAAGGAAATAATGAATTTTTCCAAGGTCCTTAATTTTGAACTGATCATCCAGGAAACTCTTAAGAGAAGAAATTTCAGATTCATCATCACCAGCTAAGAGAATGTCATCCACATAAACTGCCACAACGGTGAGACAAGGACCAACCAACTTTCTAAACAATGAATAATCATTCATACTAGGGATAAAACCCTTCGATTGCAGGGCAGATGAGAGTTTGGCATACCATTGTCTGGATGCCTGTCTAAGACAATAAAGTGACTTGTTAAGTCTACAAGCCAATACAGAAGAGGAGGGAGAAACAGTGAGGCCCAAGGGAATTTTCATAAAGACTTCCTCATCTAAATCACCATGGAGAAAGGCATTGTTCACATCAAGTTGGTGAACAATCTAATTCCTTTTTACAGCAACAGACAACAAGCATTTAATAGTGGTCATCTTAACCACCGGCGAAAAAGTTTCAGTAAAATCCACACCCTCTTGTTGAGTATCACCCCTAATAACCAACCTAGCCTTGTATCTTTCAATAGTCCCATCAGACCTATGCTTAATTTTATAAACCCATTTACATGGGATAGCCTTCTTACCAGCAGGCAGGGGAACAATGTCCCATGTATGAGTATCAGTCAAAGCTTTAAACTCTTTAATCATGGCATCCTGCCAAGCAGGATGAGAAGCAGCTTGATGATAGAATTGAGGTTCTTGCAAAGAATGCTCATAAGGGAAGGAAATGGCCTTGGAACTAGAAACAGAATTGCACACAAAATCACTAAAGTAGGCTGGAGGATGAGAAGGTCTAGAAGATCTTCTCTGAACAACAGCAGGATTAGAAGAAGTAGGAGCAGATGGATGGGAAAATGCATGAAAAAGAGGAGAAGAAGAAGGGGTATCAGTTATGGTAGGAGTAAGAATAGGAGGAAAAATATGAGGGGAAGCAGAAGATGAGTAAGGAAAAACAGTTTCATGAAAAATGACATCTCTAGAATGGAAAACACTAGAATCAGAAAGTTTCAAAAGTTTGTAACTCTTTTTGCCTTGACTGTAACCAAGAAAAACAGAGGGATAAGATCTGGTTTGAAATTTGTCCCTAAGTGGTCGAGGTACAGTAGCAAAACAAAGGCATCCAAAAGCTTTTAAGTGAGAACAAGAAGGAGGAAGCCCATGAAGCATTTCAAAAGGAGTTTTATGATGCAAAAGTGGCGAGGGAAACCTATTGATGAGATAAGTAGCAGTAAGGACACATTCTCCCCAATACTTAACTGGGAGTTTTGATTGAAATAAAAGGGCTCTAGCAGTTTCAAGAAGATGCTTGTGTTTTCTCTGTACCACACCATTTTGTTGGGGTATGTGTGGACAAGAGGTTTGATGCAGGATCCCATGAGCAGAAAAAAAAAAGAAGCAACTGAACTAGATCCTAATTCAAAAGCATTATCAGATCTGATAGTTCTAACAGTGGTGTGAAATTGAGTTTTAACCATCAAGATGAAAGATTATATCAAGGTAAATGCATTGCCCTTGGTAGACAAGAGATGAGTCCAGGTAGCCCTAGAAAAATCATCCACTATAGTTAAGAAATATCTAAAACCATTATAAGTCTGGGTGTGATAAGGACCCCAAAGATCTAAGTGGGTCAATTGAAAAGGGGAGGTGGAATGAATTGTACTTTCAGGGAAAGGGAGTCTTTGTTGCCTAGCCATAGGACAAATAGGACATAAAAAGGACTGTTTCTTAGGCAACACATCAGACAGAAAAGAAAGTTTAAGCATCTTGTTAAAAGGCATATGTCCTAATCTTAAATGCCAAATGTGATCAACAGACAATACATGAGGAGAGTTAAGAGTAGAAGCAGTATGAAGCACATGATGACAAAAATTATCAGTAAAGGTAGAAGTACTGCTCTTATTTAAGTCATTAAATGGAGTGGCAGTAATGGTATTTACAGATAAACCATGAAAAGATGTAGAAGAACAAGTAGTAGAGGTGGATTTAAGAGAAGCAGGATTGAGGATATAAATCCCAGCTTGAAGACTATCAAGATCCACTGGCCTCTTCAGAGAAGGGCCCTGTAAAATACATGCAGTGGAAGAAAAATGAGCAGTGCAATGCAACTGAAGAATCAATTGGGCAAGAGAAATTAGATTAAATTGAAAAGAAGGCACTAGTAACACATTAGTTAAGAAAATATCAGGAGATAAGATAAGAGTGCCTGTACAAGTGACCTTGACTTTGTAACCATTTGGTAAAGTCACAAGGTATGGGACAAGAAGAGGATTGATATCAGAAAGGAAAGAAGAGTGAGGTGTCATGTGATTAGTGGCACCTGAATCTATAATCCAAGGGCTATTATCCATCTTAGAGAAGTTACAGGCAAGTAAACCACAAAGTCTAGTATCAGAATTATTAATCAGACCTGCAAAGTTAGCAGACCCAGCAGTGATCTCTTGAGAGGATGGAGCAGTGATTTTAGCCTGCTGAAAAATGCTCAACAGTTGCTCAAATTGCTCTTTGGAAATGTTAGAATTACCCAGTGGAGTACTGCAACTAGGGGAATCAGAGGTGCCCATTGGTTGTGCCTCTGAAACCTGGGCAAGAGCTGCAGATTTCCTGAGTCTAGACTGGCCAACGGGTGTGGCAGAAGGAAATCCATGCAACTTATAACATCTGTCAATTTGATGGCCAGGTTTCTTGCAGTATCTATAGATCATAGTGTTTCTTCTAGAAGTGTTGGAGTCAAAATTGATTCTTTGATTGTAGGATCTGGGATTAGCAGTAGGAAAACCAGTAGATTCGGAATGAAGCTTTGGGTTGTAAGGTCTTTGGTTGCCAGTAGAGAAAGCAACAGAGTCTGAATTGAAGGAAGAAATATTCGTCTGTATTTCAGACTGACTTTCATCATTTATCAGCATGGAATACACATTATCAATGTCAGGAAGAGGTTTCAACATCAGAATGTTCCTCCTAATAGTAGAATAAGAGTCATTCAGTCCCATGAGGAACTGATGAACCCTTTGCTCTTCATCTAGTTTGAGAAAACCATCCTTACACCCACATGTACAATCAGGATAAGTGAGGGAGAATGATAATTCATCCCACAGTTTCTTAATCCTGTTGAAGTAGGAGGCAACACTAGAGGATCCTTGAGAAATTGAGGAAATTTCTTTCCTGATTTGAAAAATTTTGGTACCACTGGCTTGACCGAACCTACGATCAAGTTCCTTCCACAATTTCTCAGCAGATTCTGTATACATCACAGTCTCCCTAATTTCATTTTCTAGACTGTTTAGGATCCAAGCCACCACCATATCATTACAACTAATCCAAGCTTGGAAAAGAGGATCATTTGCAGGAGGTTTGGGAACTGAGCCATTGACTAAACCTAATTTGTTTTTACAAGACAAACCTAATAGCATTCCTCGACGCCAACTTCCGTAACCCGTCCCATTAAAAATTGTGGTTACCAAAATAGTGCTAGGAGAGTCAGACGGAAGTAGGTACAGGGGAGACGAAGGACTAACAGTGGAAGTAACATCAGGATCTACACTAGAGGTAGTTGTAACAGGTGGAGCCATTTACATACACAACAGTCGTTTTATGACAAAATGAAAACACAAGCAACACTACAGTGCTCAGTAAAGGTGAAGAGACGATACCAAACTAAAAGTAGAAGCCTTGTGAAGAAAACAGAAACGAAAGGAAACGCCACATCAGCTCCACGAAGCAAACCAAAGGCAACCGCTCTTGAAATCCGAGCTGAGACAAACTGTAAAATGCACGGATTTACGGTGAAATCCGAGCTAAAATCAGATGTAAAACGCATGAATCTACGACGGAAACCAACAATCCACGATGAAATCACCGGAACCCTAACCGATGCAGAATTTGACAGAAATCACCGAAACCCTAGCTGAAGAAGCCGTCGCACCAACAGAGAAGAGAGAGAAGATGAACGAAATAGAGCTCAAGGCTCTGATACCATGTTAACAAAAGGAAACCATGGAAGAGAAATCTCCATTTCCATAAGATCTGGAAGCTTCACTAAGCTTTGGAAGAGGAAAGAATAGAGAGAGAAAATATCTTGTTATTGATTTTTGATAACCGTCCTACACTGTACAAAGCTATACATATATAGAGAGGATATTTACTTGACATATGGGCCGGATATTGACTGACTCAAATATAACAACTAGCCCAACTAATACAAACGTGGCCCAATTCTAGTCAAATACAAGTCAAGGTGGTTTGATCAAAGAGTAATCGTTAGACATTGCTTCTTCAGGGTCAACAGTTGCATATGACTTATGAGTCGACCAAAAAGAAACAATGAAATCCAGATTGAGATGTTACAAGTTTTCTTTCTTTTGCTAAAGACTAAAGGAGGAAGAAAATAATGGGATACTTCATGCATATATATCCAACCTCACACTGTCCCAGCATAGAAACCCCTCAATATAAATTCAAGCAAATGCAAGTAGTCACGGCTTTGAAAAACATTTTCTACATTGAGTAAATATAGATAATGAGAGTCTTCAAAGTCTTCCACTGAATGAACCAACAAAACCAACATCAAACAAGTTGAAAGAGTTAATGCAATCTGAACAAACATCATAATGATTACAAACATGTAGTTTACTCTGACATTTCTCTGCTTCTGTGCAATCACCTTCTCCTTTTTAATTCCTTGTCAGTCATATCCACCCACACAAGTTGCATGAAAATGAGAACTCTGCCCTTTCTATGGCTTTTCTTGATTCCCTTGTTTCAAATCTTTTCAGTAAATGAGGTTTTCTTGGTTTCGTCTCAATGCCTTTATGATCAAAAGTCATTGTTGCTGCGTCTGAAGGGCAGCCTCCAATATGATTCTACTTTGTCAAATAAATTGGCAAGATGGAACCAGAACACAAGTGAATGTTGCAAATGGAATGGGGTTACATGTGACAGTTCTGGTCATGTGATTGCTTTGGAGTTGGATGAGGAGACAATTTCTAGTGGAATTGAGAATTCAAGTGCTCTTTTCAGTTTTCAGTATCTTGAGAAGCTAAATTTGGCTTACAACAAGTTCAATATTGACATACCAGTTGGTATAGACAACCTCACGAACTTGAAGTACCTGAATTTATCTAATGCTGGTTTTGTTGGCCAAATTCCTATGATGTTATCAAGATTAACAAGGCTAGTTATTCTTGATCTCTCAACTATTTTCCCTGATGCAATCCAGCCACTAAGACTTGAGAATCCCAATTTGAGACATTTCATTGAGAACTCAACAGTGCTTAGAGAGCTTTACCTTGATGGTGTTGATCTTTCAGCTCAAAGGAGTGAGTGGTGCCAATCTTTATCGTCATATTTGCCTAACTTGACCGTCTTGAGCTTGTGCACTTGTCAAATTTCAGGCCCTATCGATGAATCACTTTCCAAGCTTCAATTTCTTTCTATCGTCCATCTTGATCAGAACAATCTCTCTACCATAGTTCCAGAATATTTTGCCAATTTCTTAAACATGACTGCCTTGACCCTCAGCTCTTGTAATCTGCAGGGAGCATTTCCTAGAAGAATCTTTCAGGTACCAGTTTTAGAGATTTTGGACTTGTCAAATAACAAGTTGCTTAGTGGTAGAATTCTGAATTTTCCTCCAAACGGATCTTTGAGGACGATATCAGTAAGCTACACCAATTTTTCTGGTTCATTACCAGAGTCCATTTCGAACCTTCAGAAATTGTCCAAGTTAGACCTCTCCAGCTGCAATTTCAGTGAACCAATACCTTCCACAATGGAAAAACTTACGAATCTTGTTCATTTAGATTTCTCCTTGAACAACTTCACTGGTTCTATCCCATATTTTCAACGGTCCAAGAAACTCACCTACTTAGACCTCTCTCATAATGGTTTAACTGGTCTCCTCTCCCCGGCTCATTTTGAAGGATTCTCGGAGCTCGTGTACATGAATTTAGGCAGCAATTTACTCAGTGGGAGCCTTCCTGCAAATATATTTGAGCTCCCCTCCTTGCAGAAGCTTTTTCTTCATAGCAATCAATTTGTTGGTCAAGTCAACGAATTTGCCAATGCAACCTCCTCTCTGCTGGATACTATTGATTTGAGCAACAACCATCTGAATGGATTGATTCCCAAGTCCATATTTGAAGTTGACAAGCTTAAAGTCCTCTCACTTTCTTCCAACTTCTTTAGTGGGACAGTGCCACTTGATCTCATTGGTAACCATACAAGCGTACTAGATCTTTCTTACAATAACTTGACCATTGATACAAGTAGCAGAAAATCAACCTCTTTCACATTTCCCCAATTGAGTGTACTGAAACTAGCTTCTTGTAGATTGCAAGAGTTTCCTGATCTTAAAAATCAGTCATGGATGTCCCACTTAGACCTTTCTGACAACCAAATACGGGGGGCAATACCAAATTGGATTTGGGAAATTGGTGGTGGAGCTCTCATTCACCTGAATCTTTCCTTCAATCAGCTGGACTACTTGGAACATCCATACGATTTTTCCAGCAATCTCGTAGTCTTGGACTTGCATTCCAACCGTATAAAAGGTGACCTACCAATTCCATCTGCCATCTATGTGGACTACTCGAGCAATGGTTTCAGCAATTCCATCCCACTAGATATTGGCAATTCTATTGCTCTTTCTTCATTTTTCTCAGCTGCAAATAATGACCTCACCGGAAGCATTCCTGAATCCATATGCAAGGCCAACTTTCTTCAAGTTCTTGATTTTTCTAACAATGCCTTGAGTGGAACAATACCAACATGTCTACTGAATAGTAGTACAACTCTTGGAGTGCTGAATCTAGGGAACAACAAACTCTATGGTGTTATACCAGATTCATTTCCAATTGGTTGTGCTCTAAACACTTTAGACCTCAGTAGGAATACCTTAGAAGGGAAGCTGCCAAAATCACTTGTCAACTGCATGGTGTTGGAGGTCCTGAATGTTGGAAAGAACAGACTTGTTGACAGCTTCCCATGCATGTTGACTAATTCAGACAGTCTGAGAGTCCTAGTCTTGCGCTCCAATCAATTCAATGGAATTCTTCAGTGTGATGCAACCAGGAATAGCTGGCAAAATCTTCAGATCATAGATATAGCTTCCAACAGCTTCACTGGTGTGTTGAATGCAGAATACTTTTCAAATTGGAGAGGAATGATGCTTGCAGATGATTATGTGGAGACAGGACGCAATCATATCCAGTATAAGTTCCTCGAACTAAGTAACATGTACTATCAGGACACAGTGACAATAACCATCAAAGGGCTGGAGATGGAGCTTGTGAAGATTCTCAGGGTCTACACATCTATTGATTTCTCTTCAAATAGATTTCAAGGAGTGATACCTGATACTGTCGGAAATCTCAGCTCACTTTATGTTCTGAACCTGTCACACAATGCTCTTGAGGGACCAATTCCAAAATCAATTGGGAAGCTACAAATACTTGAATCACTAGACCTGTCATTAAACCAGCTGTCCGGGAAGATCCCCTCAGAGCTTGCAAGTCTCACATTCATAGCAGCTTTGAACTTATCATTCAACAAATTGTTTGGCAAAATCCCATCGAGTAATCAATTTCAAACATTCTCAGCAGATTCTTTTGAAGGAAATAGAGGCCTATGCGGGTTCCCTCTTAACAGTTGCGAAAGCAATGGCTCAGAGCTGGTGCTGCCACCAACTCTTCTACCAGACTCGGATGATGATTGGAAGTTCATTTTTGCGGCTGTGGGATGCATAATAGGGGCAGCAAACACTATTTCACTTCTGTGGTTTTACGAGCCAGTGAAGAAATGGTTCAATAAACATATGGAGAAATGCTTGCTTTGGTTTTCAACTATGTGATAAACACATAAATGATGAGTATATGTAACATGTATTGCTGCTTGAATTGCTTAATAATAAATAAACTGCAGAACAAGGAAAGGCAAGATCAATATGCATAACCCTGCAAGTGGCGTTTTATTTAAGATCAATATTTCCTTTACTACTACTCCATTTTCATTTTACTTGTCTCCTACACTAAAAATAGTTGTTTCAATTTATTTGTCAAATTTATCAAATCTAGAAAGTTTTATTATGTTTTTCTCTTTGTCCCCTTAGTATTGAATTACTACATTAAGTAATAGTCAAATTTCGAATTTCAAAACATCATTAATAGTAGTCAAATTTAGAGTTTCAAAACATGGTTAATAAGGTTAGTTTAGTAAAATATTCCTCTAATCAAAGTTTTCTCAAGGGATGTATCAAGTCAACATGGACAAATAAAATGAAAAGAAAGGAGTACAACATATATTTTCGAGTTTTTACTATTTACAAAATTTGTTATGAACTCATATTGAAAAGAAAATACAGGACACTTCGAGCATTTAATTTCATCCTCACAGCTTTCTACTCAATCTTTTGTTTTGTTCAACATTGTCACCTTCATCAGAAACTAATACTTGAAAATAGTATTACATACCCAATCTTATTTGTGGATACTATTCATATATGAGTATTCTAAAGTGTTGATATATAGTGACACATACATACAACACAAGACATATTTGATGCAGATAAGATACAATACAATCGTAACCGATATATTTTTTATATAACAATGATATATTTTCTATACATATACACTCGTGATCGATACATTTTTATACAAAAATGATACAGTTTATATACGCATCTTATATAAATACATATCATATACAACAATTATACACTTTTTGTATAATTATATTTGATTGTTAGAAAAATGAGCGGATTGTTTAGCAAAAAAAAAAAGTAGCGAAATGGCCATTCGATTTGAATTACTTTGACCAAATAACCATCCGGTGTCTTTTCCTAAAATTAGTTTTAATTCATGTCTTTCTTTTAAGAAAGTAGGCATTAGGCCTAAAGTCCATTAGTCTATTAAAGGTAAAAGTAATCTTTGGATGATAAACTATGAATAATTTAAGATTATTTTGAAAACAATTAATATATTGTATATACATCATTACAAAAATTATGTATATAATTATGAGTCATACATGAAATAATTAATAGGTTTCCTACTTTTCATCAGAAATTAGGTGATGACTGTGTATATAATTAGTTCTTTTAGAGTTCATAAGTTGTGTTTTATGTAATATTGACAAAAATAGGGCGCAAGCAACTGAATGACGACTCTACTAGGGATGGGTAAGTTCTAACCACAGTTGACTCGATTTACCAATTGAGAGAGGTATTCCTATTTATATTTTTTGCACATATCAATTATATAATTCTTTATTTGTTTTGGACACTGGAGATTGTATAAGCTATCTATATTTTGCACATAAATTCTTTACATTGGTTACACATATAACTTCTTTACATTTTTATATGTACCAATTCTTTGATTCATTATTTGTTTCATACATTGTAGCTGTATATTCTAAACACTGCTACACATTATTAATTCTTTGTCAATCTATTTAACTGTAATCATGGTTCTATTAAGTCTTGGCAGTACACTACATACACTGAGGTTCACACGATGTGTCGTCTTACACTCCTTCGACCAGTTTTTAGATTCTTTAGTTTCAGAGGCTGTTGGGCTAGTCTTAATAGTTGTCATCTCATAGTTATTCGAACAATCTTTATAAGCTTAGGTGAATATACTCTTAGAATTCTTAGGCCATCATACATATAATTTTTATCGCATTTCATGATTCAAAATTTATGGTCATGATGATACCTACACGAGTCCACCGATAGGTAAGCCAAACCTTCACCCCAAACAATTATCAAGTCACTACTCAGAAGTAATAATAATAGCGGAAATAAGCTTTGAAATTCAAATTTTCATAAATAGACTAAAAGTGCGAGAATAATAATATACACTCAAAACCTAGTGTCACCAGTACAGGTGCATCTAATTGATTACAATCATCTCAAAAATACTACTTCTTTTTGTTGCAAGAAAATAACAACATCAGTTCATGGTTAAGATCACAAAACAACACAAAATTCATCATTTAACAAGTTCATACGTTAGGAAAGATTCAATAGAATTTCATATCGTTTGTGCTATAATTCAAATCATTAAACAAAATAACCGCAAGGTTCACGATTTTCACAAATATCATGAGTTTCATAGTTTCCCAGATTCAAGAGTCTTTTCATCAAATCATAAGGGTTAGTGAAATTTATCCAAGTTTTGAAATATTCATGAAGTAGAGAGTTTATCCAAGAATTTCCCAAACAACTTACTAAAAGAACTTTATTATTTGACAAGAACATGGAAATTTCTGCAACGTAATTAGCTTGAGAGTAAATGGAACTAAAGGAGAACAAATCCCAAAAGAAACATGAAAGGAGTAGTCATACATACCACAAATCGTTAGAGGAATTAGTGATCGTGAAGGAGGGAACTAAGCTTGATTCTTGAGCCAATAATTCTCTTGGATTTCAAGTTTGAGCTTGAGAGGAAGGAGAGAGGTGTTAAGGGCTGAAAAAATGTTTGAAACTGATGAAGAAAGAGGTTTTAAAATGTATTGGGGGTTATGGGATAACGAAAGGACGAAATCACCCTTCCAAGAATGTGAAAAGAAAAGAAAAAAAATAGAAAATTTTCGTCTGGTATAGGGCTGTTCTGACTATTCTTAGTAACACACACGTAATTTTTTACTCGGGACTCAGATTGACGAGCTGTTTGTGGCATTGGAAGAAAGCTCAAAAAAATTTAATTTGATAGGTAATGGGTCACGTAACTCTAAATATTCTAGGAGAAATGCTTGTTTAAAGTTGATCCTTCTATGAACCTATTACGAAAACTTAATCACTAAAGGACCTTTCAGCTCAAATTTGTTTTTGAGATTTCTTATGCCCTTAATTCATATCCAATACCCCTCCCACACGTAAGACATCACCTTTACACCTAGCTACAATAAATTTTCTAGATTCAGGTCTAAGTAAATATGAACAGCGATCCAATTTGTTTTTTTTTTAAGCCTGAAAGTTCAGGGTGTTACTATTTCTTCTGGGGTTGCTCCGATGGCAAAGATCATTATCATTGGATCAAATGGGCTAAATTGTGCTTTCCTAAAGTGGAGGGAGGTACTGGTTTTAGATCTCTTCATGATATATGTATCTCTTTCAGTGCTATATGTTGGTGGAGGTTCAGAACTAATAATTCCCTTTTAAACTTGTTCTTGAATTCTAAATACTATAAAAGGACCCATGCTACTAACAGAACCTCTAATCCCATATTTGGAGAAGGCTTATGGATATTAAAGATGATTGTGAAAGTTATATCACTTGGAAAGTTGGAAAAGGTGACATCTCTTTTTGGTGGGACAATTGGACCAACAAAGGAGCTCTGCCCTATCTTGTAAACCATGGCAACACTTCCAAGAATGTTAAAGTCTCTTTAAGAATAATCTGCTTCCATATGACTTGGTTGTGTGCATTCAAAAGATCATGTTCTTTCGGGATGAAAACGATCTTCCTATCTGGTTAGCTGATTCTACTGGTATTTTTTCTAGCAAATCTGCTTGACAATCTTTTAGAATGAGCAGAGGCACCTCTCTAACCAGCCGTAAGACATGGCATAACAACCTCCCCTTTAAAAAAAAAAAAAAAAATTCATGCACAGACTCCTTAATAACAGATTTTCCACTGATGGCATTGTTACTAAGTTTAAAGTTCTTGGGCCTTCCAAATGTTATTGTTGCAAAAATGGTCATAATGAGGATGTCAATCATTTATTTGGAGAAAGTGAGATTGCTACCATCATTTGGAAATATTTCACTGATGTTTGTGGCATCCCTCATCCTCACAATGGTAACATTAGATACAAAATTATTAGATAGTGGTTGATTAAACGTCACAACAAAGTGCATGAGACCCTTCTTCAATGTCTACCCATTGTTCTCAGTTGGGAACTATAGAAATTCAGATGCACTCTAAAACATGAAGGATTTACTACTAATATGGGAACCTTTACAAAAAAACAAGAAAAAAAAGCTCAATGACATTGTTGAGCTCATTGAGGATGTAATTATGTAAATGCATGAGTTTCTATCTATCTAAACTTGTCAGAATGTGTTTTACAGAAAACTTTAGATTAAAAAGTGGTGGTTGCTCGTTGACAATTTTCGATAAGGTAAATATCATTAATAATAATTTATAGAAATTTATTGTATACAAAAAGTATACCAGAAAGTAGAGGTAGAGAGATAAAAAGCTATTCCCCATATGTACAATGTCGTTCTTTTGCACCATCAAATGCTTTTCTGTTCCTCTCTTTGCAAGAAGACCCACATAAGTAGTAGTGGAGAACAAGTTTATGCTCTTGGAAAGCAAAAAGTGCCTCGATAAGATGGTCTTGGAACGTACCCATAAAAGTACCTTCACAGTGTACTACTTAGTGGCATATCAATAAGAGTAATATGTAATGCCCAACCTAGGCTTGGACGAAAAGCAAAGACTGCAATGTAAACAACAAGTGAGAATTGTAAAACAATGAAAGAAATTAGCATCACATGAACTCAGGAAAAGGACAGACAAGCACTCTAACAGAGACAACACTGGAAGCCGTATTGGTGCCAATTCGTGGAGAAGGAAGTTTTACTTATTTCCTAAAACTTTGGATGTAGAGACTAGCATAGAGCCACTTTTCAGTTACAAGAAAAACATGTTGTTAACCAAAAGGAAAATATCATGGTTTATTTTAACTTTAAAAGAGTACGTACACTTACTGATTATTTTGAGAGACTTTGAGCAAAATATCTTCCATTCCGTCAAACAAAATTTTCCATAATATTTTCTATGACTGATCAAAGTGAAGTACTGTCAAATTCCACTCCAAAAAGGAGGAGTTATCTTCACTTACACTTTGCAGACAGACCACATTCAAGGCGATTGTCTATTCAACGGAGAATGTCAGCACGATTTTCCTTTCACCAACTGATCTAAGAACTTTACCAGCTTAAATATGGTTCCCAAAATCCAGACAAAAAGAAAAAAGAAGATTAAAGGATTGCTAAGTTGAGTTCACACAATTCATTATTCTGATGCTTTTAAGTGTTAAATTATCTGGAAACAAATTCTTGTATCTTTGCTAGGAACCAGAACTTTTTCTACCACATGTACATTGGATATTCTATTAGAGGCTCTACATTTACGCAGGGTAATAAGATTCTACATGTTATCAAAGCACAAGGGTGAAAATGTGCAGCTCTGAACTGCATCGTACTTTCTCAAGTCGCTGGAGAAGGGGGGTGTGGGGGGACAAGAATTATTTGATGATACTTCAAGTAATGCATGAACTAGTCAGGCGTATTCGCAGTAGTAATTCTATTTTATCTCTAAATTTTTCAAATAAAAATTGCCTCATATTTCAAAAGACTATGCACATCCGAGGCTGACATATCAATGTATTGCAAATGATAAAAAGGAACCTACATTGTCAATGTTACATTTAGCTATGAACTTCCTAGATAAAATTATTACACTTGTTTCCTACCTAAACTAAGTCTTTTTTCTCACAATGATAAAAAAAATTGTAGTTGCAACATATTACTTTTTTTGTCATCTTTCATCCTCATCTGAAGATGCCTCCTCAGCTTCACAGTGGCAATAGACGCGACACACTGCTCAACAAGATTTAACAAAGGAAAAGAATTAACAAACAAGCAAAGAGAAGCAACAAAAAATATTAAATTACGAATAGAAAAAAATAAGAAAATAACTTATATTTATCAGAGCACACTTGTTTTAATCATTACAGGTATTCCCGATCAATCTCGAAGTAAGCAATATGAGCAATTTTTCGCAAGTAATCACCCTTCTCAAATTCTAGATATGGTACAAGCAACGAACTGTTGGAAATACATATATTGTTCAGACATGGAAGAGGACAATCCCAAGGTTCTGGAAGCGACTGGAGATCGATTATGTCAATGATATATCCGCATCTCAAAGATTGAACCACTCCTACAATGACAATGGTTCAACCACGCCAAATCAAACGAATAGATAAAGCAAAGGAGAACTTCACAAATTAACTGTCAAGTTATCTAGATATTAAAGCACAATGAATAAAGCACTTCCAAATGACAAAGAATAGAGTATGAAAATTTTCCTTCAAAATTTTTGCTTTCCCAGCTTGATGTATTCTTGTTACAGGTTAATAGGTAAAACATACCTGATTCTGAAATAGAGATTTAATTTTTCATGCATTTGTTGAAAGAGTTGGTTTGGGTTTTTGTGGGGTCTAATCCATATGGAAGAAAACTCCATGTGCCAATTTACTTGGCTAGGAAATCAACTTAGAGAGCAAGCAAAAATTCGTGGAGGACAAATTTTGTACTTATTTTTCCTTTTCTTATTTTGTGCTTAGGGAGCCCAAGTTTGGCCAGCTATAAAAGGATGGTCATTCTTCATTGTTGAAACCATCCTAAAATTCATAGTTAAATACATTGTAAGAGAAGAGAGTTGAGAAGCAATTCTCTTAGGTGTATTTGGGATATCTCCCCTTTCTTTGTTAATTATATAAAAGCAGTTGTTCTCTGGTGGGTGTAGGATCATTTGGATCCGAACCACGTTAAATCTTGTGTTCTTTCTCTTGTTCTTTATTTTATATTTTCGCTAACAATTGGTATCAGAGCCGAGGTTATGTCTGAGTATGCTCTGTGGTTGCAGCACATTCTGAACTTCCACATCAAAAAAGAATTACTTTGGTTTTCTGTATTTCCAAATACTATCTGTAATAGAAGAGGAAGAACAAGTAACGATAACTTCCTTGAAGTTTGAGTTTGATAGATTTAGTGGGCGCAACAACTTCAATATCTGGAAGATCCAGATTATGGTGTTACTGCGGAGGGAAGGTTCAATCCATGCTATTGACGAAAAGTACCTCGATGGGACATCGGATTCCGACAAGGAGAAGATTGCAGGCGATGCATTGAGTGTCATCCAACTGTCCCTTGCACCTAACGTGCTCTGTGAAGTGAGTACATGTACCGATGAGATGGCCAAACAGTTACGGGACAAGCTACAAGGGCTTTACCAGGATCGGTCGGTGACAACAAGGATGTTGTTACAATGGTGTCTTCACACATTGAAGATGGAGTCAGGTACTTTGTTGCAAGACTATCTAGATGTGTTCAATAAACTTGTCATGGACTTACAGACTGCCGAAATTAAAAAAAAAATGAGGAGACGCTAGCATGTGCTTTGCTATTTTCATTGACTTCAAAATATTGTGATATTGAGAATTGAATGATGTATAGCAAGGAGCCTATCACTCTTGAGCAAGTGCGGCAAGCGCTTAACTCTTGTGATGTGCTGAGGAATTTTGAAGGAGACAAAGATGATGAAGTTAGTGGGCTCTTTGTGAGAGGCCGTACTAGCCAACAGGGAAGGAGCAAGTCAAAGCACAGATCAAAGTCTCATGTGAACAAGAAGAATGCGGAGAGTTGGGGATGTCACAAGAAGGGCACTTTGAACGAGATTGCCCAATGTTGAAGTCCAAAGAAAAGGCGAGTGCATCCATTGTTGAACAAGTGCATGATTCTGATAATGAATATGTACTTAAAGCATCATGCAATAGTGGAGTCTATGGGAATAAATGGGTGCTAGATTCTAGTTGTACTCTGCATATGACATTTCGAAGAGATTGATTCAACAACTATGAGAAAAATGAAGGAACCGTAGTAATGGGCAATAATGTAACTTGTAAAATAGTTGGCATTGGCTTAGTTCGGGTTCACTGCCATGATAGAATTATGAGGACTATTACAAAAGTTCATCATGTACTTGATCTGAAGAAGAGTTTGATCTCCCTGGGTACTCTGGTTAAACAAAGTTGTAAGTACATGAGAGGGGGAGGAACTATAAAAGTGACTAAAGGTTCTTAAGTTAAGTTGAAAGCCAAGCTGGAGGATGGCCTCTATACACTGGTAGGAAGCACCATTGTTGGCTCTGTTAATGCATGTACAGTGCAGTTATCAAATAATGACAAGGCAAGATTATGGCAGATGAGACTGGGTCATATGAGCGCACGAGGATTACAGATGTTGAGAAATCGAAACCTTTTGAATGGTGAGAAGATCAGCACGCTTGAATTTTGTGAACACTGCACCCTAGGGTAGCAGAAAAAGGTCAGCTTCAGCACTGGCAAGCACAAGATGGGAAGGGTGCTAGACTATACCCATTCAGATTTATGAGGTCTCTCTAAATTTTCATCAGAGGGTGGAAAGATATATCTTCTCACATTCATTGATGATTTTTCACAAAAAGTTTGAGAGCATTTCTTGAAGGAAAAAAGTGATGCTTTTGAAGCATTTAAGGGGTGGAAGATATTGGTTGAGAATCAAATGGAGCAAAATATCAAGTATCTTCACATAGACAATAGCTTAGAGTTTGTAGTGAAGAGTTTAATGATTTCTACAAGGTTCATGGGATCTCAAGACATAAGACGGTCAGGCACACATCACAGCAGAATGGAGTTATCGAGAGGATGAACAAATTCTTTTTGAAAAGGATCGTTGTATGCTTCTACAAGCTAAAATGTCCAAAGTGTTTTGGACTGAAGTAGTTCACACTGATTCTCATATTGTCAATTGATCTCCAGCATCAGTGATTGAATTTAAGACTCCAAATGAGGTATGGTCAGGTGAACCCTCCAACTATTCATACTTGCGAGTATATGGGTGCCCAACTTATTATCATGTTAATGAAGAAAAGCTTGAAACAAGGGCTAGGAAGGCCATATTCATAGGGTATGTGGATGGAGTAAAAAGGTACAAACTTTGGTGTTTGTCTTTTCTCAAATTTGTAGTTAGTAGAGATGTCACCTTTGATGAATCCTCTATACTTAATCCTCATAAAGTTTTTGTGGAGTGATTAGTAAATGAGCACAACGAGCAGGTGGAGCTACCGGTGGAGCTTACCAAGGAGAAAGATTAAAAGACTCAAGTTGATGAGTCAAAAGATGTAGATCTTGAAGAACTTGATGTCAATGAACCATACACAATTGCGAAGGGAAGGGACAAAAGGCAGATACAAAAATCGGAATGCCTTATGGAGCAAGCATATCTGATTGCATATGCGTTCGTAGCTGCAGAAAAAGAGATTAAGGATTTTGATCCCTCCTTGTATATTGAAGCAACTTCTTGCAAGGATGATGCATAATGGCTGTTAGCCATGACGGAAGAGATGGAGTCTCTTCACAAGAATCAGACATGGGTCTTAATTGAAAGGCCAAAAGAGAAGAGGACAGTTGGATGCAAATGGGTCTATTGAAAGAAAGAGGGAATTCCAGAAGTGGAAGATGCTAGGTTCAAGGTGAGATTGGTTTCAAAAGGTTTCAGTCAGAAGGAGTGAATTGACTACAATGAGATCTTCTCTCCAGTCATGAAACATAGCTAGCATTGGTTGCATAATTTGACTTGGAGCTTCAACAACTTGATGTTAAAACGGCTTTCTTGCTTGGTGATCTAGAAAAGACAATCTATATGGATCATCTTGAAGGTTTCCTAGATGAGGGAAAAGAAGATCATGTATGACAACTGAAGAAATCTTTGTATGGTTTGAAGCAGTCCCCAAGATAGCGGTAGAAGAGTTTTATGCATTCATGACTACACATGGATTCTCAAGGAGTGCATTTGATAGCTGTGTGTATCACAAGAAGATGTCTGGTAACTCTATGATTTATTTACCGTTGTATGTTGATGATATGCTTATTACTACTATCAACATCACAGAGATAAATAATTTAAAGAAACTGTTGAGCAAGGAATTTGACATGAAGGATTTGGGAGCTGCAAAGAAAATCCTTGGAATGGAGATTTCAAGAGAAGACGGTGTTGTACATCTTTCTCAGAAGAGGTACATCAAAAAGTTTCTTGAGAGATTTAATATGCATATGAGGAAGCATGTAAGTACATCGTTAGCTCCTCATTTTAAACTTTTAGAGTTACAAATGCCTCAGTCTGAGGATGAGGTAGAGCACATGTAGTTCCTTATGCTAGCGCAGTTGGTAGCATTATGTATGCTATAGTATGCACACGTCCATATATTGCTCTATTTGTAAGTGTGGGAAGCAGGTACATGGCCAACCTGGGAAAGAGGCACTAGGAAGTTGTTAAGTGGATATTGAGATATCTTAAAGGAGATTTTCGATATTGGCCTAAACTTTCAAAAAAGTGAAGGTATTTCAGTTCTCGATTATATGGATTCTGACTATGCAAGGGATCTTGATAGAAGGAGGTCCATAACTGGATACATCTTTACTCTCGTTGGTAGTGCTGTTAGTTGGAAATTGACTTTACAGTCGATTGTCTATTTGTCTACAATAGAGGCAGAATATATGGCAGAAACGGAGGCAGTGAAAGAAGCTATTTGGTTAAAAGGTTTGGTAGCAGAATTGAGTTTGGTTCAGCTGGAATCAACTCTAAGATGTGATAGTCAAAGTGTTATTCATTTGATTAAAAATCAAAGATTTCATGAGCGCACCAAACATATTGATGTCAGATTTAATTTCATTCAAGATGTTGTTGAAGAGGGAACTATCAAGGTCGTGAAGGTTATCACAGACGATAACGCAGCAGACATGTTAACTAAGATAGTCCCGCTCGCCAAGTTTGCACACTGCAAGGGCTTAGTGGGAGTACACATCAACTGATGCAACTCTGAGAGAATAGCTGCTCGGTGGAGCTAGTATATTCAACAAAGGTTTGATTCTTCTTTTTTCTTACAACTGTCTTGCCCAGTAAGCTTAGAAGTTTTGGCCAGAGTTGTTCATATGCATGCTCGGAACGCAAGCCAAGGTGGAGATTGAAAGAGTTGGTTTGGGTTTTTGTGGGGTCTAATCCATGTGGAAGAAAACTCCATGTGCCAATTTACTTGGATGAACTTGGAGAGCAAGAAAAAATTTGTGGAGGACAAATTTTGTATTTGTTTTTCCTTTTCTTATTTTTTGCTTGAAGCCCAAGTTTGGCCATCTATAAAAGGATGGTCATTCTTCATTATTGAAACCATCCTAAAATTCATAGTTAAATACATTGTAAGAGAAGAGAGTTGAGAAACAATTCTCTTAGGTGTATTTGGGATCTCTCCCCTTTCTTTGTTAATTTATAAAAGCAGTTGTTCTCTGGTGGATGTAGGATCATTCGGATCCGAACCACGTTAAATTTTGTGTTCTTTCTCTTGTTTCCGCTAACATTTGTGCACTTCCTAGTGATTTCGCAAATTGATTAAACAACTCCTGTTATAATAAATGGATCAACAAACTGAAACGACCTAATAGACAAGCAAGGAGAAGTTTTCAAATACAACTGGCAGGTTATCTAGTGAGCAAGGAGAAGTAAGATGGCAAATAATTTTCCAGTCTGTAAGATTTGAGGGAGAACATAGTTTAATATACAAGCAAAGAGAGTACATTAATATTAGTGGTTAAGTATGAAGAATGAGATATATAACAAGAATACATGTATTGCTATTGAGAAGAATTTCCAAAGGCAAACATCCTGATGACGTATGTGTGGCTGCGTGCTATATCCAATTCCTTCAATTCCTGTATGTACCCAATTTTTCATAAGGATGGTCACCTTCTTTGTGGGTGATCCCGATCCAAAGATGATTCCTCGGCTTCACCGTGGCAATAGAAGCTTTGTGCTTTTCTAAAAATTTAACAAAGGAAAAGAATTAACAAACAAGCAACGGGAAGTAAAAGAAATAAAAAAGAATGAAAAAGGAAAGAATTTAACTTACATTTATCATAGAACCATTTCTTTTAATCATTATTGGTATTCCCCTGACAGAAATACAAGGTAAGGTTGCGTAAATAAACCCTTATAGTCCAGCCCTTCCTCGGACCCAGTGCATAGCGGGAGCTTTAGTGCATCGGGCTTCCCTTTATTACTGGTATTCCTTATCAATTTTTATGGTGGTAATATGAGCAATTTTTGGCCAGTATTCTCCCTTGTCAAATTCTAGGAGTGGCTTGAGCAATGGGCATTGGAAAATAGATAGTGTAAAGAGGGAAGAGGGCATCCCTTTTACCAGAAGGAATTGGAGATTATGGAAATTCTAAATGTTCAACAAAGAGAGGGAAGAGGGCATCCCCTATTTTGGAAGAAATTGGAGATTAGGAAAATTCCTGATAACTAGACATCAAAGATACATAAGGATCCCAAGACCTTCGGTTAGTAAACGACACAAAGAAGTCGAGGGATAGCTATGTAATATTAGCTCAGAAAGAGAAGAGGGAAGCCCTTCTTCCAGCAGTGACTACATTTGAGGTAAATAACCAACATGTAGAGATTCAAGATAGGTGAGGTTTTTTAGAAGTTGGTTGCTTAATCTTTTCAGATTGTATATGCCAAGCGATCGAATAGAGCAAGACAACTGGCAATGAAGAATCTCTTGGTCACTGCCATCATGTTTGATCCCTAACTCTCTGAGACATGAGAGCCTCTGTAAACACCACTCGTTTAGACCATTCATCAGTTTCTTGCAAGACCTGATCTCAAGAACTTGTAAATTAAAGGGCAATCCTCCTTCGGGAAAGGACTCTATTTCTGGACAATCCCATAGTTCCAGTTCCTTAAGAGATGGAAGGAGTTTATGCGTACGGCAGCCACTTCAGTTCTTTAATAATTAATAATGTCAGTAGAGTCCCACATGATGCCACCGAAAGTATTTCAAGATTCTCACAGTCCCTAATATTGAAACTTTCAGTGCCAGTAGGAATCAAAAGCCTAGTAAGGTTGTCGCAATTATCCACCTTCAAAGTGCGTTCTCTTGGGACAAACATAGATGATATCTCATCTATAGAATCACATTTATTTATAACCAATTCCTCGAGAAACATCTCACTAACTGGCGTATCCAATTTTAATTTCCCCCAATGATATATCTATATTTTCTTCAAAGTACTAATAGGAAGAATGCTACTAGGCAGAGAGTTATAATCAGCAATAAATAATTGTGTCAGAGAAGAAAGATTTTCAGGCAACTTCCCAATCAACTTGGGGCAATCTTCAATTGAAATTTCCTGAAGTATAGGGAACTCTCCCTTCCCCAGTATATGCCCCTGCTTCCACTCCGGCATCTCTATAAATACAAGGTTCTCAAGAGAGTTAAATGGCTTTCTGGAGGAAGAACCGCCATAGAATGCTTCTGTCACCTCTGTTATTCGATGCATCCTTCTAATATAACAGAATTTCAAAGAAGGAAACAGTCCTAGTGCTGGCAAGGAATCACAGTCCTTACAGTCACAAAGAGACAATTCCATCAGCTTAATAAACAAATGATCAGCTAGCCAATTTGGAAATTTATCCCTCTATATCCGGTGATTCGGAGTTCTTTTATGTTTTTATTTGGTTGTAGCTCATCAAGTATGTTTCTTTCAGTTTGTGAATTGTCAGCAATACTTTTGTTCCATTCTAATGATAACCTTTCAACAAGTTCCTTTTTCCTCATCTTTTCCATCTAAGTTTCCCTTCTATCAACCACATTGTGCACCCAAATTGATATAGATCCATACAAGTTATTATGTTCAATTCTCGAACCACTACAACCAGTTAGAAGAAAATTAGCTCTCACTAGCACATGGAGGTTTTTCAACGTGCTTGGATGTAGCGCCTGTTGCGGAAGCCGAATATATAGAGTGTGATTAAGTCACAACTTCTATATCTAAAGTTAGCTATATAAATAGTAAACGAGAGAATAATAAGAGAACACTAGAAATTTACGAGGTTCGGCAAAACTTTATTTTCTGCCTACTCCTCGAACACAACCAACCAAACTTTATTTCATTTCAAAAATACAAGTGAAATACTACAAGAGAGAAAAGAAATATTCAAAGGCCTTAAAGATGAGAAGGCAAGTGATTGAGATAATTTACAAATGAACTAAGTGTCCCTATTTATAGAAGTGAATTCTTCCTCTTGATGTCATCAGTGACATCATCATATTCTCAATATCATCAGTGACATCATCATCATCTCAATGTCATCAGTGACATCATCATTATCATTTTGATGTTATCAGTGACATCATCATTACACAAATGTTAAAGTTCAACGTGTGAAATCATTTAATGGTAGTCAAATATTTTGACTACAAGTTGAACTTGGATATTTCTTCCCAAAGAAGAATTCCCTTTTTTTAAAATGTTCACACTAGTTCTAGTCAAACGTTCACATTAGCTCTAGTCAAACGTTTACACTAGTTCTAGTCAAACGTTCACACTAGTTCTAGAATCTTGTCAAATTTAACAAATCTCCACCTTGGCAAGATTCTCCATTTTTAATTTTCTCTCAGCAACAAATTTTGATTGTGTCTTCAACCTTAATCTTCAATGTTCAATAATGTTGATCAAGTTCAAACAATGTTGAAACTTGACCGCAGTTACCACTTTCGTCAGCATATCGGCAGGGATATTTGTAGTCTAAATTTTCTGTACTATGACTCCACCTTCTTCTGTAATATCTCGTACAAAATGATATCAAACGTCAATGTGCTTCGTCCTTGCATGATAAACTTGGTTCTTAGCTAATTGGATAGCACTTTGACTATCACATAATATCATGATGCCTTCTTGTTTAATACCAAGCTCTCTAAGAAAACCTTAAAGCCAAATTACCTCTTTCACAGCCTCCGTAATTGCCATGTACTCTGCCTCAGTGGTAGACAAAGTAACTATTGACTGCAAAGTAGATTTCCAACTAACTGGTGCATTTGCTAAAGTGAAAACGTAACCAGTAGTTGATCTTCGTTTGTCCAAATCACCTTCGTAATTTGAGTCACAATATCCAACCAGATGCTGACCATCCTTCTGCTCGAAAGCCAAACCAACATCTACAATTTTATGAATATACCGCAGAATCTATTTCACAGCTTGCCAATGTTCCTTTCCAGGATTATGCATATACCTGCTTACAACTCTCATAGCATGTGAAATATCAGTCTTTGTACAAACCATTGCATACATCAAGCTACCAACAGCATTTGTGTATGGTACTATTAACATATACTCTCGTTCAACTTCATCCTTTAGCGACATACCATCACTAAGCTTAAAATAAGGAGAAAGGGGGGTGCTAACTGACTTCGTTAGCTCATTCATATGAAATTGGTCTAGTACCCTCTTCAAGTATTCTTTCTGAGATAAACAAAGTTTCCTTAACTATCTATCTCTTTTTATCTCCATGCCAAGAATCTTGTTCGCCTTACCCAAATCTTTTATTTCAAACTCATTTTTTAGTTGAATCTTCAACTTATCAATTTCTTCTTTGCCTTTGGACACTATTAACATATCATCAACATATAAGAGAAGATATATAAAGGATCCGCCTTCAAGCTTGCGCAAATACACACAATGATCGTATTTGCTTCTTTTGTACCTTAGCCGCCACATAAACTTGTCAAATCATTTGTACCACTGTCTAGAAGACTGTTTCAATTAGTACAACGATCTTTCAAGTTTGCATACCATATTTTCTTTTCCAGCAACTTTGAATCCTTCTGGCTGAGTTATGTAGATTTCCTCTTCCAAGTCTCCATGTAAAAACGCAGTTTTTATATCCAACTGAACTAGTTTCAAATTCAACTGTGCTACCAAAGCCAACAGAACTCTAATGGAGGAGTGTTTTACGACTGGATAAAACACCTCATTATAATCAATTCCCTCCTTTTGAGCATATCCTTTGGCCACCAATCTTGCTTTGTAGCGAACGCCTTCTTGGTCAGGAAATCCTTCTTTCTTTACATATACCCATTTGCACCCAATTGTTTTCTTGTCCTTCGGTGGATTGACCAAGCTCCATGTGTGATTCTGATGAAGGGACTGCATTTCTTCATTCATGGTAATCCTCCACTTATCTGCTTCTAAACTTTGGACTGCATTTTTATAAGTGGTAGGAATACCATCAACTACAATTGAGGTTGCACAAGCCACTATATCCATGAACCGAGCAGGTTTTCTTATTGTTCTTTTTGGCTTGCTTGTTGCTATTGATTCAAGTTCTGGTTGAGGTTCCAGAGATGGAATCTCCTCTTCAACTGGCTCTTCTTCCTGAGGAAAATCTTCTATTGTTTCCTCGTTTTTTTCTTGTGTTGGAAAAATTAATTTTCCCTCAAACTCCACCTGTTTTGAAGCACCATCAGTTTGTTTGACATCTTCACCTATTACCTTATTTGTCAAGGCAGATTCATCAAAGGTAACATCCCTGCTGAATATAATTTTTTTCATCTCTGGACACCATAATTGGTACCCTTTGACTCCAGAAGTAATCCCTATAAAAACAACCTTCTTTACTCTTGGATCCAATTTGGACTCTCTTACATGATAATATGCAATTGAGTCAAATACATGCAAAGAACCATAATCACCAGCAGGTTTTCCATACCATTTTTCTAATGGTGTCTTGCCACCAATTGCGGCATATGGTAGATGATTAATAAGGTGGTATGCATATGTTATTGCCTCAGCCCAAAATTCTTTTCCCAAGCTAGCATTGGACAATATACATCGAACCTTCTCCAGCAAAGTCTGATTCATCCGTTCTTCCACTCCATTCTGTTGTGGTGTATTTATGACGGTAAAGTGTCTGACAATGCCATTGTCATCACAAATCTTCTTGAAAAGATCACTTTTGTATTCTCCGCCATTGTCTGTACGAAGACACTTGATCTTTCTGCCAGTTTGCGTCTCTATCATCGCCTTCCATTTGAGAAAGATTCCCAACACTTCATCTTTAGTTTTCATTATATACACCCATACTCTTCAGGAAAAGTCACAAAGGTTACAAAATAGTGTTTCCCACCTAATGAAGGTGTTTTGGAAGCACCCCAAACATCGGAGTGAACATAATCCAAAATACCTTTAGTATTATGGATAGCAGTTCCAAATTTAACCCTTGTATGTTTTCCTTTGACACAATGCTTACAAAACTCCAAGTTGCATGTCTTTAATCCTTTTATCAATCCTTAATCTGATAAAGTTTTCAAGGATTTTCCTCCAGCATGCCCCAAGCGCATATGCCACAACCTGGTCATTTTTGTCGCCTTATCATCACTGGATGTTGTTGCCGCAGTCCCAATAACTGTACTACCTAAATAGTGGTACATGTTATTGCTTCTTTAAATTCCCTTCATTACCACCAGTGTACAGGAGCAAATTTTCATCACCCCATTATCTGCAATGACTTTGAACCCCTTTGACTCTAGGGCCCCTATAGAAATGAGATTTTTCTTCAAATTCGGTATGTATTGAACATCTGTTAATGTTCTTCTCAACCCATCATGGTTCCTTAATCGGATGGAACCAACACCATATGCGGTAAGAGGATCATTGTTTGAGGTGTGAATAACTCCACATTCTCTTTTTTATAAATCAGTGACCAGTCCCGATTGGGACACATATAATAGCTACAAGTGGAGTCCATCAACCATACTTCAGATGAATTGGATGGCTCTATTGTAACTAGTGAGAAATCAGAGTCATCACAATCAGCTACATTTGAGTCCATAATAGTCTGTCCGTTGTTAGGTTTGGCCTTATTTTTCAACCTTGGGCAATCTTTCTTCCAGTGCCCCTTTCTTGGTCAAAAGGCACATTCATCTTTGCTGGGTATGGATTTTGACTTGGATCTTACTTTCTTCGTTCTCGTTTGATTTTGAGAATGACCTCTTACGAACAGTTCTTCTCCTTCTCCACCTTTTTATTTCTCTCTCTTCCTTTGTTCATAACTGTACAAGGCTGAACAAACTTCCTTGAGAGAAACTTTATCATTCCCATAAAGTAGAGTAGTTTCGAGGTGCTCAAACTCATCGGGAAGTGAACTTAGCAACATTAAGGCCATATCTCCATCACTAAAAGTCACGTCCATATTCTGCAGATCTGTCGCCAACTTATTAAAGCTGGTGATATGATCATTCATTGTGGTACCAGGAACATATGTGAAGCGTAACAGTCTCTTTTTCATGTAGAGCTTATTTTGACCGTTTTTCTTCAAGAATTTATCTTCCAATGTATTTCATAATTTACTTGCAGAAGTTTCCTTCGTGTATGGATACTTCTGTTCTCTTGCAAGGTAAGATCGAATGGTAACACAAGCAATATGGTTGATAATCTTCCAATCTTCTTCTCTTATGTTGTCCGATTTCTTCTCTTCTATGGCAATATCTAGTCCTTGTTGAAAAGGGACATCAAGAACTTCATCTTGCCACATCCCGAAATGTCATGACCCATCAAAGATTTTGACTTCAAACTTCGCATTTGACACAATTCTTGTCATGAGCGAAGATGCCAACGATGACGTATTATTGACACTGGATGTGGAATCTTCAGCTTTCTTGTCTGCCATTTCTACTACAGATACTATTTATTAACTAACCGTACCGAAGACCAAAGTAATTCTTTTCTGATGTGGAAGTTTAGACTGTGCAGCAACCACAGAGCATACTCAGATAGAACCTTGGCTCTGATATCAATTATTGCGGAAGCCGAATATATAGAGTGTGATTAAGTCGCAACTACTATATCTAAAGTTAGCTATATAAATAGTAAATGAGAGAACAATAAGAGAACACCAGAAATTTACGAGGTTCGGCAAAACTTTGTTCTCTGTCAACTCCTCGGACATAACCAACCAAACTTCATTTCACTCCAAAAATACAAGTGAAATACTATAAGAGAGAAAAGAAAGATTCAAAGGCCTTAAAGATGAGAAGGCAAGTGATTGAGATAATTTACAAATGAACTAAGTGCCCCTATTTATAGAAGTGAATTCTTCCTCTTGATGTCATCAGTGACATCATCATCTTCTCGATGTCATCAGTGACATCATCATCTTCTCGATGTCATCGGTGACATCATCATCATCTCGATGTCATCAGTGACATCATCATTATCATCTTGATATCATCAGTGACATCATCATTACACAAATGTCAAAGTTCAACGTGTGAAATCATTTAATGATAGTCAAAGATTTCGACTACAAGTTGAACTTGGACATTTCTTTCCAAAGAAGAATTTCCTTTTTTCAAAATGTTCACATTAGTTCTAGTCAAATGTTCACATTAGTTCTAGTCAAACATTCACACTAGTTCTAGTCAAACGTTCACACTAGTTCTAGAATCTTGTCAAATTTAACAGCGCCATATTCAAGAGATAATTGTTGCTTATGTCAAGATGACGCAAGTTGATTAGCTTTTCCATTTGCAGTGGTAACTCCTCAAGACATTGACAAAAATCTTGAAGTATCTCTAAATTATACAATACACAAATTGAATCTGGCAACCTTTTTATATTTGTCCAAGAGAGGTTCAAGAATGTAAGGAGTTTTAACTTGATAAACAAGTCATTTGGCAATTCCTCTATCAGATACTGAGACAATGATAGTGCCCTCAAATATGTTAGTCTTGGTAATATGTTATGCAGAACCATCTTTATATGAGGGAATAAACCACCGGAAAAACATATGGGAAGCAGTGTCCTAAGCTGCTCCAATTTGCAGAGGGGTTTCAACTTTTCAAAGTCACCATGGCCCATTGAATAGGGCACGTGCCGACTTTGTTCCAACATATGAGATCCTTGGTTCTCTTCCAAAGATTTGAAGATGCAATTTGGGCTGGGCCAAATCATTGACAAGGTCATGCATTAAGAATTTCTCCATGTTCCCTTGAGAAGCTACTCGGACCCTTTCAAACAATGATCTTGATCTCAACTCAAGAAAGTATTGGTTACCTGAATCCAACTGGTGTAAAAGACCATTTGCAATCCATAGGTGAATAACTTGTTCTTAGTAAAATAAATAATCTTTGGGATATATTGCACAAAAAGCAAAACACCGCTTCAAATGTGCAGGAAGATCATTGTAGCTCAACATCAATGCTGGTAAGATGCCATTCGAATGACTTGGAAGCTCCCATATTTCACTTCTTAAAATATCTCTCCACTCACTCAACTCTGATTTAGAGCGTAAAATACCAGCAAGTGCCTTTAGAGCTAAAGGCAATCCTTTGCACTTAGGGATGGCAATGGGGCGGTGCGGGTTTGGCCTTATGCGGTGAAGGGAGGGTTTGATCTTATGCGGGTAAGGGGCGGGGTGGTGCGGGTGAAAATTTTTTTTATATATCAAATGCGGGGCGGGGCGGGGGCGGTTTGCGGTTTGGATGAACCAAGATTACATTAAACTCATTTCTTTAAATTAAACTAAAACAGAATTTGTTTCATTACAGTTAGTGTTAATATCTTAAATTTGTTTGGTTAGTTTTTCGTTGCTATTTCTCTCTTATAAAATTTATTTTAAGATTATTTTCCTACAGTTCTCACAGTGATACTATAATAGTTATTGTTAAGAAAAATAATTTGGGAAAGTTGACATGTACTTACGTTGCTGAGTAGGAAGTGGAGAAATACCCAGCAATAACTTCCAAAAATTTCCTACTTTTATGAGTTTTTGTCCAGTTTAATTTAGTGTAAAATTCATCAATCAGTTTTAATTTATATGTATGACACCGTCTGTTTACATTCATAAAAAAGCAGAATTGCTCCTTGAAAATGAAAAAGAAAGAAAACTTAAAACGATGCGGGGCGGGAGCGGGTTTATGCGGGGCGGGGTAGGGCAGGGCGGGTTCAAATCTTCGCTGGTTTATGTTGAACCCGCCCCCCCCTCCCCCTCCCGCCCCGTTGCCATCCCTATTTGCACTTGTGTGCAATTTGTTTCCAACCTCTTCAAGTCCTCCTGGATGTTCCTCAGGATCTCTATTTTCTAATGAGTGTCTTTTGAATAAAGCCCAAGAGATGTCACTAGACAGAGCCCCACATTGATTGCCCCACTACCCGTCATCAAGGCAACACTCTCCTTATGTGTTGTCACAATGATCTTACTTTCTAAATCTCCTTGTACAAAAGGATTTTTCAAGTCATCCCACTCATTATAGTTATCATTCCACACATCATCTAGGACAATAAGAAACCTTCTTCCTTTTAGGCTTTCCTTCAATTTGGCATGTAACTGATTAAGATTGTTATCAATCTTTAAGTCAAATGAGCCAATTTCTTGAAGTAACTTCTTTGTTATTCTGAGAGCATCATATGGTTCGGACACACAAGTCCAAGCTTTCAAATCAAAATTGTTTTTCACACTCTCGTCATTGTAAATAACTTTAGCAAGTGTTGTATTGCCAGTGCCAGCCATTCCAACAACAGGAATTACTGTCAAATTTTTCCCATTTGCATCAACAGACAATAAGCGGCCCATGAATTCCTCTATTTCATTCTGCCTGCCAAAGATTTCAGATTCAACTTGAAGATTCCCTTTTTTCTTGTTTGCCTGAATCAAGATACTTTGTTAGGTCAAGGCGACCAATTTGCTTTTCCAACTCCTCCAATGTTTCCATGATCTCTTCCAACTTCTCCTTTATGTTGAGAAAAAAAATCATCACTCAAGAACAGGATGAGGTCACTTACTTGCTGGTTGCTTGTTTCTGCAAGATTTTGATGCTGACCTTCCACCTTTAGTCTCAAAACCTCATAATTGACTTCTTCCATTAAGTTTTCAGCACCATCCACAGCATCTTGAAGTTCATTAAGCCACTGGTTCACGTATGCGTTAGATGCATGCTTATTCTCTGCATCACTTAGCACAGCCTAGAGGCCAAGCAAAGTCATCCTCAGCTTCTTTAACAATCGAACATCCCGCTTGTCCCTCGGAAACATCTTGAGCAGCTCACCCTGAGGAGCAAACCTGTTGGCTTATATGAATCCACCACCAGTAAAGGAACCAGGTTTTTTGAGTGAAACAACAGACAATCAACTATATAAATAAGCTAGAAAAGTAAGGACAAATAACACAAGATGTTTACGCGGAAACCTCCTTACTCAAAGGAGTAAAACCACAACCTACCACGTAGGATTTCTCAACAACTTCACTAACTTCAAGCAATGTTGATTACAGACTCTTGTAATCCTAAGGATTAAACTCTTAATCCCTACCCCGTTGTAACAACTCTATTACAAGGCTACAAAGCAATAACCCTATTGCTAACTTGCTTGACCAACTAACTCTGGCTGATACAAACACGGCTAACTCTAGCCCAACAATCAACTAACTCTAGATGATACATCTTTTCATACAACAAAGAAATGCTTACTAAAACACCTACACAAGCATCATCAAGAAGAGTAGGTTTACAATGAAAAGCAAATTACAAAGACTCAAAAACGACAAGAAATAAGAGACAACTTGAGTTAAACATGAGCAGGTCCCCTGTTGCTGATGAGGCTTTGAATATGAGAAGTAATAGTGGCTTTTGCAGAAATAGAGATCCTTTTCTTGAATGCAGAAACTAGGTTTTGCCTTTGTCACATCCTCTTATATATAAGAGAGAGCAAAACCTAGAAGCGATGCTATTGGTCGAGGTTGGAAAGGGTTGTTGCACCTTTGCTGCGGTGCCACTAACCTTCCTGCAAAAAGTACAACTTACCGCTGTACAGTTGACCGCCAAAATGCGCAACAAGTAATGAACCCAGCCCTTCGTTAGTTTGTCCATCATCAAAACTGTAAGCACAATATCCCCAAAATATGAACCAGGTCCTCTTTTTAGGTTGTCCATAATCAAAACCAAGGTACAAGAAAGCCTATCAAAGAGAACATTCAATGCTGAAGATAGAAATGCACCACCAACTGCTAAGTCAATCTCCACTTCTGAAACATGCAAAACAAAACAAAGAATCTCAAATGGACAAGATGGTTGTCTATTTTTACTAGTAATTAAGAGATTGAATTTACCTTTTCAATGCAAGAGAAATATGCAAACAATATGGTAGGACTAGGAGTATACTAAATGTGTGCTTACTGCTAAGTCAATCTCCACTTCTGAAACATGCAAAACAAAACAAAGAATCACAAATGGACAAGATGGTTGTCTATTTTTACTAGTAATTAAGAGATTGAATTTATCTGTTCAATGCAAGAGTAATATGCAACAATATGGTAGGACTAGGAGTATACTAAATGTGAGCTTACTTTGCAATTGCTGTACCAATAACTACTACGTCTATCTCTTTGGCCAAAGAAAGTAAAGTGAAACCATCTTTTTTCCTCTTTTCAAAAAGATTTTAATTTTTTAATAAAATGCCAAGTGTGCTATCAATATTGATTCTAGGCTTGAGATTTTCAATATAATAGTAGTTATGAAATATCATGAATAAAATTTAGTATTAGGGTGATTTTTCACAAACAAGATGTTTCAGTGCCGCCATTTAATTTTTGACCTCGTTAAGAAAAGTTTTGCAAGAATAATTTTGCAGGCAGGTTTACGCGACAAAATCCTGAAGAATCGCCAAGATTCAAATTGACGGGCAAACTTGTCTATTCACAATGAACATTCTAGTCAATTCTTGAAGAATCACTAGAATCTTGGCAACAAATCCTAGCCATTTTTAAATAGATAATAAAACTTGTCTATTCACAATGATCATTCTGGTTAATTCTTGACAAATCACTAGAATCTTGGCAACAAATCTTAGCCATTTTCAAATAGATAATAAAACTTGTCTTGTCACAAATCCTGATGGATCACTAGCATTTGTGGTCAAATTCTAACGGACTGCCAAAATTATGACCACAAATCTTGACGCTTACTTGTAACTTGTTGTGTAGAAATTTCAGCAACATATGTTTCCAATATGTATTTACTTCAAAATTAGTCTAAATCAATTCAAATGACTTCAAAATTTGATATATACAACCTTCTAAAAACCAATCCTAGATAACAATTTTCAATAGTTCGATTTAACATGACCCTTCAAAAATTAATAGAACTATTTTTTTTTCTCATCTGTCTTAGCCTTGGAACACAAAGTTACCCAGTGTCTGGTGGGAGATTTAGTCGAGGTGTGCGAAATTCTGTCCTGAACAATACGGTTATCAATAAATTAAAAAAAATAGAACTATTTTGGAGAATAACTTTCTTGCAAGACTTTTCTCTCTTATTTTCCACAGATTAGCTGTCTCCCTCTTCACTTTGAGGCATAGATTAAGGGAAAAAAATTACTGTTATATTTTTATTGAATCAAACTTTTAACTATTTTTTCCTTGACTTGACCATCAAATTCCATATAATAATAACAACTTATTGGTGAACACCAACATTATATAAAGGAAAATGAGTCATATAATTCTAAATAGGATTCGATTATTGGGTAGGTGATGCTCAAGCACTTCTTATGATATATTTTTATAAAGAAAGTAAAATTACATGATAGGAACCAACATTAGTTGGTTGTGGTGGAGTGATAAAAATTTATTTATTTTTAATTATAAGTATCGGATTCGAGCTCTCGATAAGGAGTCATTGGAGCGCTTTAACCCATAATGTGGACATTTTTAATGGTGAATTTAAATTTAATCAGATCTCAATGCGGACACAAAGTAGAAAACAAATCATTATTCCCATAATTATATTGAATCAATTTCTAGTTAGTAGGGAGTATTATAGTTCAATTACAACACGTTTTTCAATTTTGCACGTGATTAAAATGATTTCAATATATAATATATTACACAATTATGACAATAATTCGAGAGGGAAAAAACATACACGACAATAATAACTATTCCTTCTAGTCCAATATAAGTGAATTGTTTAAAAAAAAATTATAGTTTAAAATAAGTGAATTTTTCAAAATTTAAGAGTATATTAAGTATTTTTTTTCCAGATTTACTCTTATTTTTTATGAAGTTTTTAAATACTTTAGTTTTTTTAAAAGATGAACTACACTACTTACAAAGTTATATTTATCATTTCATATTGAATCAAATGGATAATATACTCTTTGATTTATTTCTTTAAAGATCTTTTTTAAGGGTTGTGTCTCCCCCCCAACCCCAACCCCCACCCAACCCACCCACCCACAATCACTACCACAACAATCCACTTATATTGGACTAGAGGGAGTATGCTTCAATTTCAAATAAGTTTGATCAAATTGGGTGAGTCATGACTCAATGTCTCAGCTTAATTTTCAACCCAAGTAAATTTGAGCAGGTCATTTATTGGTTCAATTCATAATAACCTCGTCAATTTCAATTCAACTCATTCTAACATTTTCAAAGTGGATAATATCACATCAACTTAAGAATATTTTGAGTTGTTTTAGTCCAACAAGTCATGATTTCGTGAGATGAGTATGGAGATGACAGAGTGATGAATGACGTAATGCCCGGGTTAGTAGTAAGCTTTGATGAATTCTTTGACAATTACAGCAAAAGTTTGGAACGATAATCCACATTCTTAAAAGACTTTCTTATTCTTATTTTTTCTCTGTTCAAGTTTTTCCACAACTAATTAGTCCCTCTTTACTTTGAGGCATATATTAAGAAAAAAAAAGAATTACACAACTTGTTATATTTTGATTTTCTAAGTCGACTCGTCCCAAGAGAATATTTATTTCACACAATAATAATTCTAAGAAAATAGGATCTGATTAGTGAGTAGGTGATACTCGTGATGATTATGGCCTGCACTTATCGAGACATGTCATAATGGGACATATTTCTTTATAAAGAAAGTGAAATTACATGATAGGAACCAACATTGGTCGGTTACGGTAGAGTGATAAAGAACTCCTTCATCTTTAATCAATGGCGATGGATTTGAGCATAGAGTATAGAGTCGTCTTTATTTTGAAGTACTTTAACCCATAATGTGAATACTTTTCATGGTAAATTCAATTTAGTTAAGCCATGTATAGATACTAAACACCGAAGAGAAAACAAAAAAAAATGATACGATAGGTGTTGAAATTACACTATGTTAATTGACGATTCCATGGTCGAATGTATATTCTTTTTTATTAAAGTAGATGAGTGATTTTGGCGATAACAATAAGTGGGGTTCGGGGAGGGTGGTGTGTACGCAAATTTTACCCCTTCCTTGTAAAGGTAGCAGGAGTGGCTCAAGGGTGAGACTAGTAAAGCGCTTACTTTCTTAAAATTTTAATAGTGAATTTTATTATTTTAATTTCACTTAAAATAATATTGAAGATTGTAAAAAAAAAAAAATATATATATATATATATAAAAAATATTTTAGAACTTTGGATTAAATAACTCTAATCTTCATATTAATAAATGAAATTCTTACAATAATATCTAAGTTAATATATTGTAAACAAATGGCTAACATCTTAGTAACTAGAATTAATTCTTACTTTTATAAATAATAATATTATTACTATGTGAAGTTAAATGATTAATGACTTTTAAGAATAAAATAGTACACTAGAACACAAATACTAGGTAAGAATAAAAAAGACAACTCTAAATTGTAATTATTATTATCATTACTATGTGTGTACGCATATATACATACATACATATATATATATATATATAAAGTAAAACTTCAATGACATTTCGTCATTAAAAAACCAAAGGCAACTTTAGTGGTTTTTTAATTAGTACAGTGACCATATAAGAAATTTATACTCTTCTTTCTATCATCAAACCCTAAAACTAAAAATCGCTGAAATACTTTCTACTAAAAGAAAAATGGCAAGCCGTTTTTGTGTATGATTAGTCATCAATCGTTTTTTGATTGTTTCAATCGGCTTACTCTCCCAGCTAATTTATATCAGATTTATTTTTTACTGATGAAGATAAAGAATTAATTCGAAGTGTCATTACTACACTTCAACTTAAAATCGATTCAATTCATGATGTTGTGGTTGAGATAGGGGATGAGCTGAGGCTTCTTCGACAAATGATTCCGAAACATTTTTGGTTTTGTTTTGTTAGGTCAGACGTGGCAAATGCAATAGAAGCTTTAGAGAGGGACAAAGACAAAAGTGAATGATGCAAAGGCAAAATTAGATGTTGCAAAGAACGCAAAGCAAAAAAAGGAAGAAGAAAGGAAGAAAATGGAAGGCTTTTTTGTTGTCTTTCTATTGATAGATTGAATAGCAAATTTATGATTTGAGTTTCACTTTTGTAAACTGAGGACGAATAATTGGAAGAAAAGAAATAGAATGAATGTTTCTTGGTATAAATATTTGGTTGGGACGGTTGGAAGACTTATGTATATTAAAGACTTTGTCATTGTTCTGTCAATTCTTACTATTAATTATAGTTATTTGTAATTGCTTTTATATTATTTTGTGGTATAAGTATTTTAAAGCTTTAATGTATGTGACATAAAGTTGCTTCAAGATGATTAGTCTAAGCTTAATTTTGTTTATTATCTATGTTTATTTGAAGTGGCCTTCATGTGACATGGTGATTTTGCTGTAGGACCTAGGAATGAAAGATGAGTTAGTCAAATATGGTCACTGTACTGAAAAAGATACTGAGAGGCTAAAAAATAAGTATTCGTTGATGCTAAGCTGCATTTACGGCTTTCTTAAGATGACCTCAAGTTCAAGTATTCCTCTACCAAACTCTAAAACTTACCGACGAAATTGTCGAGCCCGTAAAAATCGTCGAAATATTTTCTAAAAAAATAGCAAAATAAACTATTTTATGCGTATGATTTAACCCCCAAATTCCCATCCCTGTTAAAGTCTTTCTTTGTTCATTCACAATTTGTTCAGTGATGTGCCACTTCTACCCCCACTTTCATCTCCGAATGTTTTGCTTACTGAAAAATTCATTAAAAAGGGTGTTGATGACAACTAGGGTGATGAGAGTAAGGATAATAAAAAAGGCAGAAATTATGATAAAAAATTAAAAAAATTGTTGATATGCATGGTCATTTTTTTGCTTGGTCACTTATCCAATCTTAAAATCTTGAAAACCACGCTTGGAAATAGTCAAAATCGAGTTCTCAATGTTCAAAAATGATGCAAATGAGATTTATAACGTAAAAAAGGGATTTAAAAGCTATCAGGCCACGTCTCTTCTTCACGAACGCAAGAGACATGTCGCAATCGCGACTGAACCAAGTCGGGTCCATCACAAACGTGACCAAGTATCCGCAAACGCGAAGACTAGTTGACTGCGCTAACCTGCCCCTTACTCATCGCGACACGGGCTTCACGTCGCGATCATGAAGAACCAAAAAATCCTTCATCGCGATGGCGGCGGATGCATCGCGAACGCGATGAATGTGCTTCAACTGCATCAAAACAGAAATTTTGACAGCAACACATGGTTAGAATTTCCCTATCCCTCGAAATTGTGTTTGGAACCCCGTAAAAATAATTCGACTATGCTGCTAGGTTAAATTCAACATTTCAGACTCAACGGTGTAGTCAGAATTTCCAACAGGGGTCGTTATCAACAAGAGGTGCCTGAAACTGACTTTAGGCATAAAATTTCAACTTTCCGTTTAAATAATCAAAATTACAGGGAGCCTCGGGAGCCAAACTAACCACGCTACCAACCAAAAATCAACTTTTCGGAGCTGATGGAATTGACGAAATTTTGAGACGACGCTCGGATCTCTGAATGTTGAACAAGGATAATCATTCCAACTTAAGAACCATCCAAAACCAAAAACATACTTAATTCTGAACCAAACGTCTCGAGACCTGTGTCACTCACTCCTACAACCCACAAATACCGAAATGCAACTACGAGGAGGGGTAAAATGGTTAAAGCACAGAAACTTCTAAAATCAAGGTATGGGTTGTTACACGTCACCCAACATTTTATCCAAAACTAATTTGCCCAAAATATTTGAAAATCCATGGTCAAAACGCTAGCTAAATGTATTCGCCGTTCACTTTTACTTGTTATATTTTGCTTCTCGAGAGTCAAACTATATAAACTTTGATCAATATTTTAATATATATTTTTCATCATATTAATATGAGAATGATTACAACTTATAGCATTTTTCGTATAGTTTTAAACATTTAAATTTTAAATTTAAAGTATTAAATTAATCTACTTGAATTTAGCTTTGAAGTTAAATCAAATTGATTTTTATAAAGCCAAATGTGACAAGTAAAAATGAAAGGATGGAGTAATTTTTTTTTTAGAGAATTTTTATATTTAATACTATTAGCCTGTTTGGCTAAACTTATTGTTCCTCAAAAGTGCTTATTTTTCTGAAAAGTGCTTTTTTTTAAAAAAAAAAAACTAGGTGTTTGGCCAAACTTTTGAAAGAAATAAGTGTTCCTGGATAGTGTTTTAAAAGAGAGTTTTGGGGCTCGCATCGGGGCAAGGCATCGGCAAAACGCCTCGAGGCATAAGATTGGGGCTTTAGTCCTGTGAGGCTTACACCTTAAGCACGTCTAACGCCCTACGCTCGGGACTCACCTAACAGATCTTAGGCAAATTATGGGTCGAATTCCTTAATTAACATTGTTGACCCTTTGTAACACCCCGTACCTTCCCAACCCTACTTGATGATGTTGAATAATGTTTGCTTAGGTGTCGAGAGATATAAGTATGTATTTGGCAATGCTAATGACGAGTAAAAAGGAAATTTGGGCACATACATGCGATTAGACCTTCATAGGAGGTATTTTGTGATTTCGTGGGGAATTTGTGTAATACCCCGTACATATTCCAACCTCATTTGGTGACTTGGAGTCATGTTTACTTGATGATTAAGATCACTAAGTAAGTATTTTGTAGTGTTTTGATAAGGTATTGGACGATATGCAAGTGTTGGAAAAAGTGGCCGAAAAATTCAGCAAAGTACCAAGACTTGCGCCACTCCCTGTTTTAGGGGGTGTGGCGCAAGCCACCTGATTCAGAGGGGCCTCATTTCTTGCGCCACAGCTTGCTTTGCAGCTAGTGGCGCAAGGTACAAACATTATGCCTTTCCGGGCTCATTTTGTAATGCAATTCTACGACGATTCTTGGATGGTTTCTTTTGGTTCTTTGGAGTTCTTTGAGCATTGTTAAAGCTTCAAACACTTCAATATACTCCTACATACTTCTACATGACCGAATCATGAAATGTGAATAGTGATCCAAAATGTCCAATGAAGCCAAGGGCGACTAGAATTCTTATTTTTGCGATCGAAACGACGAATGAGAATCTTGTAAGAGAATATTGTCGTGACATTATGGAATTATGTAAACATGAGATATATGGTGAATAATACATGAAATGTTATGAATTACATGGATATGTGTTATTGGGCCCAAAGTTAGGCCCAAATTGGAATTAAAAGAATTGGCCCAAAGGGCAAAATGACCCATTCTTCCACTTTGACCCATTAAATGCCAAAGGAATGGCTAAGTATGACTTGGGGTCTATATAAAGGCCCCAAGATCAGATTTTTTATCATCAAAAGCTCTCATGCCTTTGTGATATTTTTTCAAATATTTCTTTAAGCTCCAAAGCTCCAAACCCTAAAGCAAAATATTCCTTTGGACTCCTTGGACAAGATCAACATATTCCAAGCCTTGGTAAGTCTTTATTCTCATGGATTAACATATTATATGCATGGGAGATTATGTATATTATGCTAGTTGTGTTGGCAAGGTGGTGAATAGTGTATTTTTGCTTTTGATGAAAGATGTGCCATCTTGGTAATTTGAACTTGAATTAGGACTTGTGTCTTTTATGAAAGAGCATGGTATGGACAAAATATGAACATGTATGGTGTTATTTTGGGTATTAAACTTGTTCTTGTCTATAAGTGGAAATTGTGGGATTTTGGTCGATATGTGTTATGAGTTGTATTAAGGTAAAGTGATGGATTATTTGTGATGTGGTATGGATAAGAAAGTGTAAAGGAGAAGTGTTGTGGTGCAATGTATTGATTTTCATGTATTGGTCAATGTATGGAATATTGGGGGATTTTTGAAATAATAATTTTATCAATGGTTTTGTCAAGGGGAAATGGCATGTTTAAGGACAAATATGTGACTCATTGATGTTACATGCATTTGAAGAGTGGTTGGTGGTTAATGTGAATTTCGTTATGCATTTGTGTTGTAGAGTGACACATAAAGAAGGAGCGGGACTATTGTATGCACCTCTAGGATTATATATTCGTATTGCGAATCCAAGGTATGTAAGGTTACTTTGTCCGTATCTTTCTACGGCAAATAGTATCCATATTGACATGTCACTAGTCCTATCCCGAAATGTGCTAAGGTATTCCATATCCGGTTATCAATTGTCATATATTTTCTACTCAGTGATCATTTGTGAATCTCATGTCTCATCTTCATGGTTAATGTTCCAAAAGCCCAAATAAGGTTATGTTCCAATGTTCCAATAGTGACTATCCTTGTGTCTCTTGTTCATGGATTATTGTCCAATGGTTCCAATGGAATCATGGTGCTAGTAATGTTATATTTCTCATGATGTTTATTCATATGTCCTTCACTCATTGGTAAATGATTCAAAGCTTCCAACAATGTTATGTTCCAAATTTCAAGTGATGTTATGACTATCAAAGTATCAATCTCAAAGTAATGAACAAAGTAATACATTGTCACGACCCGAATCCCATTCGGGACGGACTGGCACCCGAAGCCGTTGAGGCTCGAGAGAACCAATCTTTACCCATGTACCCTCATATGCATGTCTATATATGAATGTTCTTCTATCCCATATAATAATAAACAAGTACCAATGATGGAAGTCATGACATGTACAATATATGAAACTTGGCCGTTAAGGCCATTAAGTCAAACTGGACATATATCTCTTACATTACTTATCCCACATATGTCTACAAAGCTTCTACAGATACATGGACGTAGCCAAGCTAGAGTCGGGACAAGTCCCCGCTCTATACCACATATATGCTATACCATAATCAATGTACACTATGACTCGGAAAGCTCTGGGTCAACTGGAGCTCACCAAAAATCTGCAAATGACCCTCACTGTACTGTGGAAGTTTACTAGTACCTGTGCCTGCAGCAAGTAAGGTAAGTTTCCCCCGAGGGGGGTCAGTACGAAGAATGTACTGAGTATGTAAGGCTCATATAAAACTGTATGACACATAAATACTTCAATGAATGCGAATATGAGAGCATAGCCCATTATGGGTAAGTCATCATTCTGTATGTGTATGGAACCATGTACATTACATTCATTACTTTACATTACTTTATTTGCTTTACTTTACATCATCCATCATCAATCATCAATCATCATCCATATAATGCCCGGGCCCCAAGCTGATCAGTGGGTAATCAATAGTAATCGGGATCGACCCATGCTAGGCTTTTCCTTTGCCCCTGGGATACCACCCGTAGCGGAATCGACCCATGCTAGGTGTTCTTCTCACCCCTGGGATACCATCCGTAAATATTGGGATCGACCCATGCTAGGTTATTTAACCCCTGGGATACCACCCATGAAACATCTCTCCTCTTTATAACATTACTTCTTTAATCTTTGAAATAGCTCAATCAATGGTTACTTCATTTTTGGGAACTTTTGAATATAACATTATTGGAACTTGGAACCATGTTCATAATTATGTGACACATGAATGACAATAGACCAAGAATGCGATATATGTGACTAACAATAACAAGAAATGATAACTCGAAATGAAATACCTTAGGACAATTCGGAAATGAGTAAGTACCCTAACAAGGTGTACACTATATGCTGCAGAATAATACGGAAAGAAGAACCTTACATACCTTGTATTCTCAATACGAATATATATAATCTTAGATGTGCATACAATGTCCCGCTCCTTCCTTATGTTTCACTCTACAACACAAATACATAACGGAATTCACATTAACCACCAACTACCTTACAAATGCATATAACGTGAATGAGTTACATGTTTGCCTTTAAACATGTCATTTCCCCTTGACAAAACCATTCATGAAATTATTATTCCAAAAATCCCCCAATATTACCAACATTGACCAAAATATCATTTATGAATTTATTATCCCAATAATCCTACAATATTCCATACATTGACCAATACATGATAACCAAGATCATGTCACACCAAGTTTATACTTTTCACCTCTCCATCAACACAACATCACAATTACTCCATCAAGTCACCATAATATGCTTCATAACAACATATCGACAATAATCCCACAACTTACACTTTTGGCACAATAACAAGTTAAAGAACAAAATCACACCAAGTTTCTCTTTTACGTTTCTTCAATACCACCATGTCGCAATTATTCCATTAATTCACTCCAACACATGTTATAACAACATATCGCCAACAATTCCATAATTTCCACTTATAGAAATAAAATAAAATAATAAGTTAAAGACCATAACCACACCATACATGTTGATATGTCATCCATACCATTCATTTTTACCAAAACCTTAAGTCTCCTTTCAAGGCTAAAAGACATAGATGGCACATCTTTCACAAAAAGCAAAAGTGCACTACTCACACTTTTAGACATAACCATCATGATCCACATATTCTCCCATGCATATAATATATTAATCCATGAGAATAAACACTTACCAAAGCTTGAGAGATGATGATCTTGCTCCAAGAGAAAGCTTAGGGTTTGAAGAGCCAAAGAAATGTTCTTGAAAATTCTAGAAATGTTATGTGTGTTTATGGAAATAAAAATCTGATTTTTCTTGCTCTTTATAGGTCCCTCAAGCTCATATCTATCCATCCAATTAGTCAAAAAAGGTTGTGTTTACTTGTCAAACACAAGAATGGGTCATTTGACCCATTGGGCCATGCATTTTGGCTCCATTTTGGGCCTCAAATTGGCCCATTAACACATATTACCTTAGCCCACTAAAATCAATGTATAATCCATCATATATCTCATGTTTAATTAATTCCATAATCATCACGACAATATTCACTTACGAGATTCCCGATCGTAGCCTCAATCGCAAAAATAGAAATTCTAGTCGCTCATGGCTTCTTCTTTTTTTTTGAACATAATTTGTTAAAATACTTGTGATGAAGAATTAACCCCACAAATGCTCCACAAAGTCACAAACATCACCTACTACCAAGGTCTAATCGCATGTATGTGGCCAAATTTCAATTTTCTCATCATTAACATTACAAAATACATACTTATATCTCTCGACACCTAAGCAAACACTATTCAACGTCATCAAGTAGGGTTGGGAAGGTACGGGGTGTTACATTCTTCCCCCCTTAGAAACATTCGTCCTCGAATGTTAGTAACATTATCTCATTGTAACAACTTAAGTCGAGGTGAATCCTTCACATTATCGTATACACATATAACACTTGTAAAGATTTACTTATTATGACTCCAATTCTGTATCTTGAACTTTTCCTTCATGTGCAACAATTACAAGTACTTTGGATTCCCTCTTAATTTCTTCTATGTGCTAATTTCTCCCATATTGCCTTTACGGGAGCTACTTCTTTATTTCTTATTGCTTTCACTTATCAATCTAGAGTAGTAAGCAGTACCTCTTCACATGTGAGGTCTTTCATAACTTGTATATCTCCACTGGGAGCAACACGAGATAATCTTCTATACACTATCAAAGCAGCGAATATGAAATACTGAATGAGCTGTGAAGAGTTCTTGGACTAGTGCTAACGATACGCAATTTGCCCAAATCTTTAGACAATTTCCCTTTCTTTCCGATTCTCATTATTTCTTTCCTTTTCATTGGTCACATTGTCAAAAATACCTAATCACCTATGGCACACTTTAATTCCCTTCTTCTAATATAGGCATATGATTTGTATCGACTTTGGGCCATTTGTAGCTGCTGTTATATCACCTTCACTTTCTCTATAGCTTGATGAACAAAATCTAACCGGAGCAAAGCAAATTCCATCAGCTGTAACCCATCCAATGGATAATCTATATTTTCTTTCACATAAGGCTTCGTAAGGTGCCTTTTGATACTTTTATTGTAAGACAGTTCAATAAGCAATAGATGTTCATCCCAACTACCTTTAAAATCCAATGTACAAACTCGTGACATATCTTCACATATTCGTATAATGTGTTCTGTTTGTCCATCCATCTGAGGATGACAAGCCATAGTTACATCCACCTGTGTACCCATGCTTTACTGAAAAGGCTCCCAACACTGTGCAAGAAAGTGAGTTCTCCTATTTGATATAATAGTGAGTGGAATCCCATGAGTGGAATCCCATGTAATCGTACTATCTCTGTAACATACAACTTTGCAGAATGTTCAACTATACCGATAGTCCTAACTGATAGGAAATATGGTGACTCGATAAGTCTGTTAACTATTATCTATATGGAATCAACCTTAGCAGTGTACGAGGCAACCCTGTGGTTACATCCATATTATTCATGTTCCACTTCCAAACTTGAAGGGTAATACACTGGAATAAAACATATAGATTTCCAATGCCATACTGTTAATCAGTGACCGCTTGGACATTGAGCTACAAGTTCTACAATGTGCTTTTCATGTAACCTTACTAAGACATCTCTGCTAAACCATGGTATATTTTGGTTGCTTCTGAATGAATAAAATACCGTGAACGATGTTCTTCTGTCAAAATTCATTTCCGTAACTCGTCTATACCCAGTACACACAATCTACATTGGCGTTAAAGTACTCCCTCTTGTATTTACTCAAATACCTTTGTCGAACTTTGTTGTACATTCTTTTTCAATTGAACTAAAACTATAACTTACATATTGCTTTTTCCTTTATATTAGGTGTGAATGAAAATTCCGCCATATCTGACACTATAATTCTTTCATCAGGAGTTCCAAGAAACAAAAATCTTGACTATATCTTTCTTTTCTGTGAGCTGGCCATTCATACTTTCTACTGCCTTGCAGCTTAATGTATCAACTATCCCATTGCTTCTTTTTTTTCTTTTCCAAATGACACAAGATACCATTGTTCTAATCTTTTAATAGTTCAAGCCACCTTCGCTACCTCAGATTTAAGTCCTTCGGCTTAAAATATAGTACATTTTCTTATGAAAAGTATATATGTCAGCATGAATCCCTTACAAATAGTGACACCATAACTGTAAAGCAATATCGCGGCTGCTAGTTCAGGGTCATGTGTTTGGTAATAATTTGTTTTCTTATGTAGCCACAACTGCCGTAAGGCATATGCTATTACCTTATCATGCTACATCAATACACATTCGAGGCCAACCCCGGAAGCATTACCATACATTGCATAACATTCTTATGCCTTCGGGAGGCACTTAAAACTGGTGTGGAAGTTACTTTATCTTTCAACTCTTGGGAAACTCTTCTTACATCCATCATTCTACTGGAACTTGATTGCCTTGTATATAAGCTTTGCTAAGGGTGTGTAGGGATAGAATAAAATCCTTCAACAATTCTCCTATAATAATCAACCAACCCAAGAAAATGATAGACCTCTGTAAGCATCGTAGGCCTTAGCCAATTGTTCACCATTTCTATCTTTTGTGTAACAACTTTCATCTTTTCATCCTATACAATGCATGATCCTCTTGTGATTTTGAATACCATCACCAAACATGGTCACACACACCCTGAAAAGTGTTTTGAACACCCTATTTATTTCACCCATAACAACTATAGGTGCATTCACTAGCCCAATTGACATACTAGGAATTCATAATAACCATACCATGTTTGTAATGTTGTCTTGGGTATATCATCATCATTTTTTTAATTTTTTTTTTGTCGTCATTCGTTTCATCATTGCATCATTCATTTTACCTTTTTTTTTCTAACCCCAACCCCATAACTAATCAAACAAATCATCAACTCTGGGGAGGAAATATTTATTCGTAATCTTCATCTTATTAAGTTGCCGATAATCGACACACATTCTCAACGTACTGTCTTTCTTTTGTACAATTAACACTGGTGCACCCCAAGGGAACATACTAGGTCTTATGACTCCCTTGTTCATCACGTCTTTCAACGTTTTCTGTTTTTTTTTTTCCAATTCCCATAACTTTGTCGGGGCCATACTATATGAAGAAATAAAAATAGGCTAAGTACCTGACATCACAGTAACACCTACCTGACATCACAGTAACACCAGCTCATACATCGAGGAATTCGTTTACCACCAGAACTGATTGAAGAGTTGGTGGCTTCACAGCAGTATCTTTCACTCTTACCAAGTGACATGTGTATCCCTTAGAGTACCATTTTACTTGATTTACTATGGGGAACAACTTTTCCCTCTTAGTGTCCCCACATTTCTATTTTTGGGAAAATTGACAATATAACTTCATAGTTCAGCATCTACTATGGCGCAATCCCCTTTATAACATCAAAATTCCACTATTTCCAGCTCAATAAGATCACCCAGTGTCTCATGACCACAAGCAATTACTATGCACTTAAGATATACTCTTTTAACTATCATAGATTCACCGACTGATGTATAGACTTCAAGTGACATAACTAGTAATTCTGGTGTTCATTTGAATTTTGCAGCAATTAATAAAATAACATATGCTAGTCTCGAATATGGGTCAATCAATACGTGTACGATACCTGTAGCTACCTCAAGAGAAGCCTCATTTTGTGGCCCAACATACCATATCAATAACAAACATTCAGCCCCAACCGACATATCCGTTTTTTGTTGCCTCTGAGCTTTCATTATCTGTGCAAAAAGCCTGTATTCTGACTATATCAATATCTCTTTTCAAGATCGCAATGGTACAATCCATTTGTCCATATACCGATGCATTCTATCGGTCATAATGGCTACCACTTTTGGAGTATACCTAGCCACAGAATTAAACCAAAGATTGTACTTTCTTACACTCATTCTTACACTCATAGTTCTTTAGCAATGCTTTAGCAATTGATCCGCATAAGCTTTTCAGACCTCATATGAGAGGGGCTGGTCAAAGAATGCCGTTTTAAATTCCTCCCAACCAGCTGGAAGTACATCAATGCACTTGTCACATGCATAACATCTAGAGCCCTTTTAATGTGATCTATAAGGTCCTGTGGGTCTTCATTCATATCCGACTCGGTGGACATGGGAGGGGAGTTTAATTTCAGAAAATCCTGTGTTCGACGACTAGCTGCCCTAGCCGCACCATCATCACTCGTCATTGGGCCAGCTCGCCAATGACATTTCACAACAACTATCTGAGTCAACATCTACACTACATTTCTTAAATCCTGTTCAGTGGCATTTATAGGTGGTTCTGCGGATATTTCTCTACCTTTTGGCTAAGAGAAACCCGTAGTACAAATTCTATGTCAGCTCCACCCTAACTAGCTTGGTCAGGTGGTGCTTTACTCATATCTTCTTCGGCAGGCATATTAACCTGCTTACCTTTGCCCTTATCTTGTCCGATAATCAACATTCACCCATGCAAAAGAAAACAAATGTCAATGCGTACATATACGTCCACCAACAACTTTGGCTCTATTGCACGATCTAGAAGTGAAGAAGTGAAACAACTCCTAAATGTCCCGTAGCCCCCTACTTATAAATGTGGCGCGCAACACATCCATAAGCAAGACTCTACTCAGACACGGCTTTGTAGACACCCTTAGGACGACCTGCTCTGATACCACTTTTGTCACGACCCGAATCCCATTCGGGACGGACTGGCACCCGAAGCCGTTGAGGCTCGAGAGAACCAATCTTTACCCATGTACCCTCATATGCATGTCTATATATGAATGTTCTTCTATCCCATATAATAATAAACAAGTACCAATGGTGGAAGTCATGACATGTACAATATATGAAACTTGGCCGTTAAGGCCATTAAGTCAAACTGGACATACATCTCTTACATTACTTATCCCACATATGTCTACAAAGCTTCTACAGATACATGGACGTAGCCAAGCTAGAGTCGGGACAAGTCCCCGCTCTATACCACATATATGCTATACCATAATCAATGTACACTATGACTCGGAAAGCTCTGGGTCAACTGGAGCTCACCAAAAATCTGCAAATGACCCTCACTGTACTGTGGAAGTTTACTAGTACCTGTGCCTGCAGCAAGTAAGGTAAGTTTCCCCCGAGGGGGGTCAGTACGAAGAATGTACTGAGTATGTAAGGCTCATATAAAACTGTATGACACATAAATACTTCAATGAATGCGAATATGAGAGCATAGCCCATTATGGGTAAGTCATCATTCTGTATGTGTATGGAACCATGTACATTACATTCATTACTTTACATTACTTTATTTGCTTTACTTTACATCATCCATCATCAATCATCAATCATCATCCATATAATGCCCGGGCCCCAAGCTGATCAGTGGGTAATCAATAGTAATCGGGATCGACCCATGCTAGGCTTTTCCTTTGCCCCTGGGATACCACCCGTAGCGGAATCGACCCATGCTAGGTGTTCTTCTCACCCCTGGGATACCATCCGTAAATATTGGGATCGACCCATGCTAGGTTATTTAACCCCTGGGATACCACCCATGAAACATCTCTCCTCTTTATAACATTACTTCTTTAATCTTTGAAATAGCTCAATCAATGGTTACTTCATTTTTGGGAACTTTTGAATATAACATTATTGGAACTTGGAACCATGTTCATAATTATGTGACACATGAATGACAATAGACCAAGAATGCGATATATGTGACTAACAATAACAAGAAATGATAACTCGAAATGAAATACCTTAGGACAATTCGGAAATGAGTAAGTACCCTAACAAGGTGTACACTATATGCTGCAGAATAATACGGAAAGAAGAACCTTACATACCTTGTATTCTCAATACGAATATATATAATCTTAGATGTGCATACAATGTCCCGCTCCTTCCTTATGTTTCACTCTACAACACAAATACATAACGAAATTCACATTAACCACCAACTACCTTACAAATGCATATAACGTGAATGAGTTACATGTTTGCCTTTAAACATGTCATTTCCCCTTGACAAAACCATTCATGAAATTATTATTCCAAAAATCCCCCAATATTACCAACATTGACCAAAATATCATTTATGAATTTATTATCCCAATAATCCTACAATATTCCATACATTGACCAATACATGATAACCAAGATCATGTCACACCAAGTTTATACTTTTCACCTCTCCATCAACACAACATCACAATTACTCCATCAAGTCACCATAATATGCTTCATAACAACATATCGACAATAATCCCACAACTTACACTTTTGGCACAATAACAAGTTAAAGAACAAAATCACACCAAGTTTCTCTTTTACGTTTCTTCAATACCACCATGTCGCAATTATTCCATTAATTCACTCCAACACATGTTATAACAACATATCGCCAACAATTCCATAATTTCCACTTATAGAAATAAAATAAAATAATAAGTTAAAGACCATAACCACACCATACATGTTGATATGTCATCCATACCATTCATTTTTACCAAAACCTTAAGTCTCCTTTCAAGGCTAAAAGACATAGATGGCACATCTTTCACAAAAAGCAAAAGTGCACTACTCACACTTTTAGACATAACCATCATGATCCACATATTCTCCCATGCATATAATATATTAATCCATGAGAATAAACACTTACCAAAGCTTGAGAGATGATGATCTTGCTCCAAGAGAAAGCTTAGGGTTTGAAGAGCCAAAGAAATGTTCTTGAAAATTCTAGAAATGTTATGTGTGTTTATGGAAATAAAAATCTGATTTTTCTTGCTCTTTATAGGTCCCTCAAGCTCATATCTATCCATCCAATTAGTCAAAAAAGGTTGTGTTTACTTGTCAAACACAAGAATGGGTCATTTGACCCATTGGGCCATGCATTTTGGCTCCATTTTGGGCCTCAAATTGGCCCATTAACACATATTACCTTAGCCCACTAAAATCAATGTATAATCCATCATATATCTCATGTTTAATTAATTCCATAATCATCACGACAATATTCACTTACGAGATTCCCGATCGTAGCCTCAATCGCAAAAATAGAAATTCTAGTCGCTCATGGCTTCTTCTTTTTTTTTGAACATAATTTGTTAAAATACTTGTGATGAAGAATTAACCCCACAAATGCTCCACAAAGTCACAAACATCACCTACTACCAAGGTCTAATCGCATGTATGTGGCCAAATTTCAATTTTCTCATCATTAACATTACAAAATACATACTTATATCTCTCGACACCTAAGCAAACACTATTCAACGTCATCAAGTAGGGTTGGGAAGGTACGGGGTGTTACATTCTTCCCCCCTTAGAAACATTCGTCCTCGAATGTTAGTAACATTATCTCATTGTAACAACTTGAGTCGAGGTGAATCCTTCACATTATCGTATACACATATAACACTTGTAAAGATTTACTTATTATGACTCCAATTCTGTATCTTGAACTTTTCCTTCATGTGCAACAATTACAAGTACTTTGGATTCCCTCTTAATTTCTTCTATGTGCTAATTTCTCCCATATTGCCTTTACGGGAGCTACTTCTTTATTTCTTATTGCTTTCACTTATCAATCTAGAGTAGTAAGCAGTACCTCTTCACATGTGAGGTCTTTCATAACTTGTATATCTCCACTGGGAGCAACACGAGATAATCTCCTATACACTATCAAAGCAGCGAATATGAAATACTGAATGAGCTGTGAAGAGTTCTTGGACTAGTGCTAACGATACGCAATTTGCCCAAATCTTTAGACAATTTCCCTTTCTTTCCGATTCTCATTATTTCTTTCCTTTTCATTGGTCACATTGTCAAAAATACCTAATCACCTATGGCACACTTTAATTCCCTTCTTCTAATATAGGCATATGATTTGTATCGACTTTGGGCCATTTGTAGCTGCTGTTATATCACCTTCACTTTCTCTATAGCTTGATGAACAAAATCTAACCGGAGCAAAGCAAATTCCATCAGCTGTAACCCATCCAATGGATAATCTATATTTTCTTTCACATAAGGCTTCGTAAGGTGCCTTTTGATACTTTTATTGTAAGACAGTTCAATAAGCAATAGATGTTCATCCCAACTACCTTTAAAATCCAATGTACAAACTCGTGACATATCTTCACATATTCGTATAATGTGTTCTGTTTGTCCATCCATCTGAGGATGACAAGCCATAGTTACATCCACCTGTGTACCCATGCTTTACTGAAAAGGCTCCCAACACTGTGCAAGAAAGTGAGTTCTCCTATTTGATATAATAGTGAGTGGAATCCCATGAGTGGAATCCCATGTAATCGTACTATCTCTGTAACATACAACTTTGCAGAATGTTCAACTATACCGATAGTCCTAACTGATAGGAAATATGGTGACTCGATAAGTCTGTTAACTATTATCTATATGGAATCAACCTTAGCAGTGTACGAGGCAACCCTGTGGTTACATCCATATTATTCATGTTCCACTTCCAAACTTGAAGGGTAATACACTGGAATAAAACATATAGATTTCCAATGCCATACTGTTAATCAGTGACCGCTTGGACATTGAGCTACAAGTTCTACAATGTGCTTTTCATGTAACCTTACTAAGACATCTCTGCTAAACCATGGTATATTTTGGTTGCTTCTGAATGAATAAAATACCGTGAACGATGTTCTTCTGTCAAAATTCATTTCCGTAACTCGTCTATACCCAGTACACACAATCTACATTGGCGTTAAAGTACTCCCTCTTGTATTTACTCAAATACCTTTGTCGAACTTTGTTGTACATTCTTTTTCAATTGAACTAAAACTATAACTTACATATTGCTTTTTCCTTTATATTAGGTGTCAATGAAAATTCCGCCATATCTGACACTATAATTCTTTCATCAGGAGTTCCAAGAAACAAAAATCTTGACTATATCTTTCTTTTCTGTGAGCTGGCCATTCATACTTTCTACTGCCTTGCAGCTTAATGTATCAACTATCCCATTGCTTCTTTTTTTTCTTTTCCAAATGACACAAGATACCATTGTTCTAATCTTTTAATAGTTCAAGCCACCTTCGCTACCTCAGATTTAAGTCCTTCGGCTTAAAATATAGTACATTTTCTTATGAAAAGTATATATGTCAGCATGAATCCCTTACAAATAGTGACACCATAACTGTAAAGCAATATCGCGGCTGCTAGTTCAGGGTCATGTGTTTGGTAATAATTTGTTTTCTTATGTAGCCACAACTGCCGTAAGGCATATGCTATTACCTTATCATGCTACATCAATACACATTCGAGGCCAACCCCGGAAGCATTACCATACATTGCATAACATTCTTATGCCTTCGGGAGGCACTTAAAACTGGTGTGGAAGTTACTTTATCTTTCAACTCTTGGGAAACTCTTCTTACATCCATCATTCTACTGGAACTTGATTGCCTTGTATATAAGCTTTGCTAAGGGTGTGTAGGGATAGAATAAAATCCTTCAACAATTCTCCTATAATAATCAACCAACCCAAGAAAATGATAGACCTCTGTAAGCATCGTAGGCCTTAGCCAATTGTTCACCATTTCTATCTTTTGTGTAACAACTTTCATCTTTTCATCCTATACAATGCATGATCCTCTTGTGATTTTGAATACCATCACCAAACATGGTCACACACACCCTGAAAAGTGTTTTGAACACCCTATTTATTTCACCCATAACAACTATAGGTGCATTCACTAGCCCAATTGACATACTAGGAATTCATAATAACCATACCATGTTTGTAATGTTGTCTTGGGTATATCATCATCATTTTTTTAATTTTTTTTTTGTCGTCATTCGTTTCATCATTGCATCATTCATTTTACCTTTTTTTTTCTAACCCCAACCCCATAACTAATCAAACAAATCATCAACTCTGGGGAGGAAATATTTATTCGTAATCTTCATCTTATTAAGTTGCCGATAATCGACACACATTCTCAACGTACTGTCTTTCTTTTGTACAATTAACACTGGTGCACCCCAAGGGAACATACTAGGTCTTATGACTCCCTTGTTCATCACGTCTTTCAACGTTTTCTGTTTTTTTTTTTCCAATTCCCATAACTTTGTCGGGGCCATACTATATGAAGAAATAAAAATAGGCTAAGTACCTGACATCACAGTAACACCTACCTGACATCACAGTAACACCAGCTCATACATCGAGGAATTCGTTTACCACCAGAACTGATTGAAGAGTTGGTGGCTTCACAGCAGTATCTTTCACTCTTACCAAGTGACATGTGTATCCCTTAGAGTACCATTTTACTTGATTTACTATGGGGAACAACTTTTCCCTCTTAGTGTCCCCACATTTCTATTTTTGGGAAAATTGACAATATAACTTCATAGTTCAGCATCTACTATGGCGCAATCCCCTTTATAACATCAAAATTCCACTATTTCCAGCTCAATAAGATCACCCAGTGTCTCATGACCACAAGCAATTACTATGCACTTAAGATATACTCTTTTAACTATCATAGATTCACCGACTGATGTATAGACTTCAAGTGACATAACTAGTAATTCTGGTGTTCATTTGAATTTTGCAGCAATTAATAAAATAACATATGCTAGTCTCGAATATGGGTCAATCAATACGTGTACGATACCTGTAGCTACCTCAAGAGAAGCCTCATTTTGTGGCCCAACATACCATATCAATAACAAACATTCAGCCCCAACCGACATATCCGTTTTTTGTTGCCTCTGAGCTTTCATTATCTGTGCAAAAAGCCTGTATTCTGACTATATCAATATCTCTTTTCAAGATCGCAATGGTACAATCCATTTGTCCATATACCGATGCATTCTATCGGTCATAATGGCTACCACTTTTGGAGTATACCTAGCCACAGAATTAAACCAAAGATTGTACTTTCTTACACTCATTCTTACACTCATAGTTCTTTAGCAATGCTTTAGCAATTGATCCGCATAAGCTTTTCAGACCTCATATGAGAGGGGCTGGTCAAAGAATGCCGTTTTAAATTCCTCCCAACCAGCTGGAAGTACATCAATGCACTTGTCACATGCATAACATCTAGAGCCCTTTTAATGTGATCTATAAGGTCCTGTGGGTCTTCATTCATATCCGACTCGGTGGACATGGGAGGGGAGTTTAATTTCAGAAAATCCTGTGTTCGACGACTAGCTGCCCTAGCCGCACCATCATCACTCGTCATTGGGCCAGCTCGCCAATGACATTTCACAACAACTATCTGAGTCAACATCTACACTACATTTCTTAAATCCTGTTCAGTGGCATTTATAGGTGGTTCTGCGGATATTTCTCTACCTTTTGGCTAAGAGAAACCCGTAGTACAAATTCTATGTCAGCTCCACCCTAACTAGCTTGGTCAGGTGGTGCTTTACTCATATCTTCTTCGGCAGGCATATTAACCTGCTTACCTTTGCCCTTATCTTGTCCGATAATCAACATTCACCCATGCAAAAGAAAACAAATGTCAATGCGTACATATACGTCCACCAACAACTTTGGCTCTATTGCACGATCTAGAAGTGAAGAAGTGAAACAACTCCTAAATGTCCCGTAGCCCCCTACTTATAAATGTGGCGCGCAACACATCCATAAGCAAGACTCTACTCAGACACGGCTTTGTAGACACCCTTAGGACGACCTGCTCTGATACCACTTTTGTCACGACCCGAATCCCATTCGGGACGGACTGGCACCCGAAGCCGTTGAGGCTCGAGAGAACCAATCTTTACCCATGTACCCTCATATGCATGTCTATATATGAATGTTCTTCTATCCCATATAATAATAAACAAGTACCAATGGTGGAAGTCATGACATGTACAATATATGAAACTTGGCCGTTAAGGCCATTAAGTCAAACTGGACATACATCTCTTACATTACTTATCCCACATATGTCTACAAAGCTTCTACAGATACATGGACGTAGCCAAGCTAGAGTCGGGACAAGTCCCCGCTCTATACCACATATATGCTATACCATAATCAATGTACACTATGACTCGGAAAGCTCTGGGTCAACTGGAGCTCACCAAAAATCTGCAAATGACCCTCACTGTACTATGAAAGTTTACTAGTACCTGTGCTTGCAGCAAGTAAGGTAAGTTTCCCCCGAGGGGGGTCAGTACGAAGAATGTACTGAGTATGTAAGGCTCATATAAAACTGTATGACACATAAATACTTCAATGAATGCGAATATGAGAGCATAGCCCATTATGGGTAAGTCATCATTCTGTATGTGTATGGAACCATGTACATTACATTCATTACTTTACATTACTTTATTTGCTTTACTTTACATCATCCATCATCAATCATCAATCATCATCCATATAATGCCCGGGCCCCAAGCTGATCAGTGGGTAATCAATAGTAATCGGGATCGACCCATGCTAGGCTTTTCCTTTGCCCCTGGGATACCACCCGTAGCGGAATCGACCCATGCTAGGTGTTCTTCTCACCCCTGGGATACCATCCGTAAATATTGGGATCGACCCATGCTAGGTTATTTAACCCCTGGGATACCACCCATGAAACATCTCTCCTCTTTATAACATTACTTCTTTAATCTTTGAAATAGCTCAATCAATGGTTACTTCATTTTTGGGAACTTTTGAATATAACATTATTGGAACTTGGAACCATGTTCATAATTATGTGACACATGAATGACAATAGACCAAGAATGCGATATAAGTGACTAACAATAACAAGAAATGATAACTCGAAATGAAATACCTTAGGACAATTCGGAAATGAGTAAGTACCCTAACAAGGTGTACACTATATGCTGCAGAATAATACGGAAAGAAGAACCTTACATACCTTGTATTCTCAATACGAATATATATAATCTTAGATGTGCATACAATGTCCCGCTCCTTCCTTATGTTTCACTCTACAACACAAATACATAACGGAATTCACATTAACCACCAACTACCTTACAAATGCATATAACGTGAATGAGTTACATGTTTGCCTTTAAACATGTCATTTCCCCTTGACAAAACCATTCATGAAATTATTATTCCAAAAATCCCCCAATATTACCAACATTGACCAAAATATCATTTATGAATTTATTATCCCAATAATCCTACAATATTCCATACATTGACCAATACATGATAACCAAGATCATGTCACACCAAGTTTATACTTTTCACCTCTCCATCAACACAACATCACAATTACTCCATCAAGTCACCATAATATGCTTCATAACAACATATCGACAATAATCCCACAACTTACACTTTTGGCACAATAACAAGTTAAAGAACAAAATCACACCAAGTTTCTCTTTTACGTTTCTTCAATACCACCATGTCGCAATTATTCCATTAATTCACTCCAACACATGTTATAACAACATATCGCCAACAATTCCATAATTTCCACTTATAGAAATAAAATAAAATAATAAGTTAAAGACCATAACCACACCATACATGTTGATATGTCATCCATACCATTCATTTTTACCAAAACCTTAAGTCTCCTTTCAAGGCTAAAAGACATAGATGGCACATCTTTCACAAAAAGCAAAAGTGCACTACTCACACTTTTAGACATAACCATCATGATCCACATATTCTCCCATGCATATAATATATTAATCCATGAGAATAAACACTTACCAAAGCTTGAGAGATGATGATCTTGCTCCAAGAGAAAGCTTAGGGTTTGAAGAGCCAAAGAAATGTTCTTGAAAATTCTAGAAATGTTATGTGTGTTTATGGAAATAAAAATCTGATTTTTCTTGCTCTTTATAGGTCCCTCAAGCTCATATCTATCCATCCAATTAGTCAAAAAAGGTTGTGTTTACTTGTCAAACACAAGAATGGGTCATTTGACCCATTGGGCCATGCATTTTGGCTCCATTTTGGGCCTCAAATTGGCCCATTAACACATATTACCTTAGCCCACTAAAATCAATGTATAATCCATCATATATCTCATGTTTAATTAATTCCATAATCATCACGACAATATTCACTTACGAGATTCCCGATCGTAGCCTCAATCGCAAAAATAGAAATTCTAGTCGCTCATGGCTTCTTCTTTTTTTTTGAACATAATTTGTTAAAATACTTGTGATGAAGAATTAACCCCACAAATGCTCCACAAAGTCACAAACATCACCTACTACCAAGGTCTAATCGCATGTATGTGGCCAAATTTCAATTTTCTCATCATTAACATTACAAAATACATACTTATATCTCTCGACACCTAAGCAAACACTATTCAACGTCATCAAGTAGGGTTGGGAAGGTACGGGGTGTTACATTCTTCCCCCCTTAGAAACATTCGTCCTCGAATGTTAGTAACATTATCTCATTGTAACAACTTAAGTCGAGGTGAATCCTTCACATTATCGTATACACATATAACACTTGTAAAGATTTACTTATTATGACTCCAATTCTGTATCTTGAACTTTTCCTTCATGTGCAACAATTACAAGTACTTTGGATTCCCTCTTAATTTCTTCTATGTGCTAATTTCTCCCATATTGCCTTTACGGGAGCTACTTCTTTATTTCTTATTGCTTTCACTTATCAATCTAGAGTAGTAAGCAGTACCTCTTCACATGTGAGGTCTTTCATAACTTGTATATCTCCACTGGGAGCAACACGAGATAATCTCCTATACACTATCAAAGCAGCGAATATGAAATACTGAATGAGCTGTGAAGAGTTCTTGGACTAGTGCTAACGATACGCAATTTGCCCAAATCTTTAGACAATTTCCCTTTCTTTCCGATTCTCATTATTTCTTTCCTTTTCATTGGTCACATTGTCAAAAATACCTAATCACCTATGGCACACTTTAATTCCCTTCTTCTAATATAGGCATATGATTTGTATCGACTTTGGGCCATTTGTAGCTGCTGTTATATCACCTTCACTTTCTCTATAGCTTGATGAACAAAATCTAACCGGAGCAAAGCAAATTCCATCAGCTGTAACCCATCCAATGGATAATCTATATTTTCTTTCACATAAGGCTTCGTAAGGTGCCTTTTGATACTTTTATTGTAAGACAGTTCAATAAGCAATAGATGTTCATCCCAACTACCTTTAAAATCCAATGTACAAACTCGTGACATATCTTCACATATTCGTATAATGTGTTCTGTTTGTCCATCCATCTGAGGATGACAAGCCATAGTTACATCCACCTGTGTACCCATGCTTTACTGAAAAGGCTCCCAACACTGTGCAAGAAAGTGAGTTCTCCTATTTGATATAATAGTGAGTGGAATCCCATGAGTGGAATCCCATGTAATCGTACTATCTCTGTAACATACAACTTTGCAGAATGTTCAACTATACCGATAGTCCTAACTGATAGGAAATATGGTGACTCGATAAGTCTGTTAACTATTATCTATATGGAATCAACCTTAGCAGTGTACGAGGCAACCCTGTGGTTACATCCATATTATTCATGTTCCACTTCCAAACTTGAAGGGTAATACACTGGAATAAAACATATAGATTTCCAATGCCATACTGTTAATCAGTGACCGCTTGGACATTGAGCTACAAGTTCTACAATGTGCTTTTCATGTAACCTTACTAAGACATCTCTGCTAAACCATGGTATATTTTGGTTGCTTCTGAATGAATAAAATACCGTGAACGATGTTCTTCTGTCAAAATTCATTTCCGTAACTCGTCTATACCCAGTACACACAATCTACATTGGCGTTAAAGTACTCCCTCTTGTATTTACTCAAATACCTTTGTCGAACTTTGTTGTACATTCTTTTTCAATTGAACTAAAACTATAACTTACATATTGCTTTTTCCTTTATATTAGGTGTCAATGAAAATTCCGCCATATCTGACACTATAATTCTTTCATCAGGAGTTCCAAGAAACAAAAATCTTGACTATATCTTTCTTTTCTGTGAGCTGGCCATTCATACTTTCTACTGCCTTGCAGCTTAATGTATCAACTATCCCATTGCTTTTTTTTTTCTTTTCCAAATGACACAAGATACCATTGTTCTAATCTTTTAATAGTTCAAGCCACCTTCGCTACCTCAGATTTAAGTCCTTCGGCTTAAAATATAGTACATTTTCTTATGAAAAGTATATATGTCAGCATGAATCCCTTACAAATAGTGACACCATAACTGTAAAGCAATATCGCGGCTGCTAGTTCAGGGTCATGTGTTTGGTAATAATTTGTTTTCTTATGTAGCCACAACTGCCGTAAGGCATATGCTATTACCTTATCATGCTACATCAATACACATTCGAGGCCAACCCCGGAAGCATTACCATACATTGCATAACATTCTTATGCCTTCGGGAGGCACTTAAAACTGGTGTGGAAGTTACTTTATCTTTCAACTCTTGGGAAACTCTTCTTACATCCATCATTCTACTGGAACTTGATTGCCTTGTATATAAGCTTTGCTAAGGGTGTGTAGGGATAGAATAAAATCCTTCAACAATTCTCCTATAATAATCAACCAACCCAAGAAAATGATAGACCTCTGTAAGCATCGTAGGCCTTAGCCAATTGTTCACCATTTCTATCTTTTGTGTAACAACTTTCATCTTTTCATCCTATACAATGCATGATCCTCTTGTGATTTTGAATACCATCACCAAACATGGTCACACACACCCTGAAAAGTGTTTTGAACACCCTATTTATTTCACCCATAACAACTATAGGTGCATTCACTAGCCCAATTGACATACTAGGAATTCATAATAACCATACCATGTTTGTAATGTTGTCTTGGGTATATCATCATCATTTTTTTAATTTTTTTTTTGTCGTCATTCGTTTCATCATTGCATCATTCATTTTACCTTTTTTTTTCTAACCCCAACCCCATAACTAATCAAACAAATCATCAACTCTGGGGAGGAAATATTTATTCGTAATCTTCATCTTATTAAGTTGCCGATAATCGACACACATTCTCAACGTACTGTCTTTCTTTTGTACAATTAACACTGGTGCACCCCAAGGGAACATACTAGGTCTTATGACTCCCTTGTTCATCACGTCTTTCAACGTTTTCTGTTTTTTTTTTCCAATTCCCATAACTTTGTCGGGGCCATACTATATGAAGAAATAAAAATAGGCTAAGTACCTGACATCACAGTAACACCTACCTGACATCACAGTAACACCAGCTCATACATCGAGGAATTCGTTTACCACCAGAACTGATTGAAGAGTTGGTGGCTTCACAGCAGTATCTTTCACTCTTACCAAGTGACATGTGTATCCCTTAGAGTACCATTTTACTTGATTTACTATGGGGAACAACTTTTCCCTCTTAGTGTCCCCACATTTCTATTTTTGGGAAAATTGACAATATAACTTCATAGTTCAGCATCTACTATGGCGCAATCCCCTTTATAACATCAAAATTCCACTATTTCCAGCTCAATAAGATCACCCAGTGTCTCATGACCACAAGCAATTACTATGCACTTAAGATATACTCTTTTAACTATCATAGATTCACCGACTGATGTATAGACTTCAAGTGACATAACTAGTAATTCTGGTGTTCATTTGAATTTTGCAGCAATTAATAAAATAACATATGCTAGTCTCGAATATGGGTCAATCAATACGTGTACGATACCTGTAGCTACCTCAAGAGAAGCCTCATTTTGTGGCCCAACATACCATATCAATAACAATCATTCAGCCCCAACCGACATATCCGTTTTTTGTTGCCTCTGAGCTTTCATTATCTGTGCAAAAAGCCTGTATTCTGACTATATCAATATCTCTTTTCAAGATCGCAATGGTACAATCCATTTGTCCATATACCGATGCATTCTATCGGTCATAATGGCTACCACTTTTGGAGTATACCTAGCCACAGAATTAAACCAAAGATTGTACTTTCTTACACTCATTCTTACACTCATAGTTCTTTAGCAATGCTTTAGCAATTGATCCGCATAAGCTTTTCAGACCTCATATGAGAGGGGCTGGTCAAAGAATGCCGTTTTAAATTCCTCCCAACCAGCTGGAAGTACATCAATGCACTTGTCACATGCATAACATCTAGAGCCCTTTTAATGTGATCTATAAGGTCCTGTGGGTCTTCATTCATATCCGACTCGGTGGACATGGGAGGGGAGTTTAATTTCAGAAAATCCTGTGTTCGACGACTAGCTGCCCTAGCCGCACCATCATCACTCGTCATTGGGCCAGCTCGCCAATGACATTTCACAACAACTATCTGAGTCAACATCTACACTACATTTCTTAAATCCTGTTCAGTGGCATTTATAGGTGGTTCTGCGGATATTTCTCTACCTTTTGGCTAAGAGAAACCCGTAGTACAAATTCTATGTCAGCTCCACCCTAACTAGCTTGGTCAGGTGGTGCTTTACTCATATCTTCTTCGACAGGCATATTAACCTGCTTACCTTTGCCCTTATCTTGTCCGATAATCAACATTCACCCATGCAAAAGAAAACAAATGTCAATGCGTACATATACGTCCACCAACAACTTTGGCTCTATTGCACGATCTAGAAGTGAAGAAGTGAAACAACTCCTAAATGTCCCGTAGCCCCCTACTTATAAATGTGGCGCGCAACACATCCATAAGCAAGACTCTACTCAGACACGGCTTTGTAGACACCCTTAGGACGACCTGCTCTGATACCACTTTTGTCACGACCCGAATCCCATTCGGGACGGACTGGCACCCGAAGCCGTTGAGGCTCGAGAGAACCAATCTTTACCCATGTACCCTCATATGCATGTCTATATATGAATGTTCTTCTATCCCATATAATAATAAACAAGTACCAATGGTGGAAGTCATGACATGTACAATATATGAAACTTGGCCGTTAAGGCCATTAAGTCAAACTGGACATACATCTCTTACATTACTTATCCCACATATGTCTACAAAGCTTCTACAGATACATGGACGTAGCCAAGCTAGAGTCGGGACAAGTCCCCGCTCTATACCACATATATGCTATACCATAATCAATGTACACTATGACTCGAAAAGCTCTGGGTCAACTGGAGCTCACCAAAAATCTGCAAATGACCCTCACTGTACTGTGGAAGTTTACTAGTACCTGTGCTTGCAGCAAGTAAGGTAAGTTTCCCCCGAGGGGGGTCAGTACGAAGAATGTACTGAGTATGTAAGGCTCATATAAAACTGTATGACACATAAATACTTCAATGAATGCGAATATGAGAGCATAGCCCATTATGGGTAAGTCATCATTCTGTATGTGTATGGAACCATGTACATTACATTCATTACTTTATTTGCTTTACTTTACATCATCCATCATCAATCATCAATCATCATCCATATAATGCCCGGGCCCCAAGCTGATCAGTGGGTAATCAATAGTAATCGGGATCGACCCATGCTAGGCTTTTCCTTTGCCCCTGGGATACCACCCGTAGCGGAATCGACCCATGCTAGGTGTTCTTCTCACCCCTGGGATACCATCCGTAAATATTGGGATCGACCCATGCTAGGTTATTTAACCCCTGGGATACCACCCATGAAACATCTCTCCTCTTTATAACATTACTTCTTTAATCTTTGAAATAGCTCAATCAATGGTTACTTCATTTTTGGGAACTTTTGAATATAACATTATTGGAACTTGGAACCATGTTCATAATTATGTGACACATGAATGACAATAGACCAAGAATGCGATATAAGTGACTAACAATAACAAGAAATGATAACTCGAAATGAAATACCTTAGGACAATTCGGAAATGAGTAAGTACCCTAACAAGGTGTACACTATATGCTGCAGAATAATACGGAAAGAAGAACCTTACATACCTTGTATTCTCAATACGAATATATATAATCTTAGATGTGCATACAATGTCCCGCTCCTTCCTTATGTTTCACTCTACAACACAAATACATAACGGAATTCACATTAACCACCAACTACCTTACAAATGCATATAACGTGAATGAGTTACATGTTTGCCTTTAAACATGTCATTTCCCCTTGACAAAACCATTCATGAAATTATTATTCCAAAAATCCCCCAATATTACCAACATTGACCAAAATATCATTTATGAATTTATTATCCCAATAATCCTACAATATTCCATACATTGACCAATACATGATAACCAAGATCATGTCACACCAAGTTTATACTTTTCACCTCTCCATCAACACAACATCACAATTACTCCATCAAGTCACCATAATATGCTTCATAACAACATATCGACAATAATCCCACAACTTACACTTTTGGCACAATAACAAGTTAAAGAACAAAATCACACCAAGTTTCTCTTTTACGTTTCTTCAATACCACCATGTCGCAATTATTCCATTAATTCACTCCAACACATGTTATAACAACATATCGCCAACAATTCCATAATTTCCACTTATAGAAATAAAATAAAATAATAAGTTAAAGACCATAACCACACCATACATGTTGATATGTCATCCATACCATTCATTTTTACCAAAACCTTAAGTCTCCTTTCAAGGCTAAAAGACATAGATGGCACATCTTTCACAAAAAGCAAAAGTGCACTACTCACACTTTTAGACATAACCATCATGATCCACATATTCTCCCATGCATATAATATATTAATCCATGAGAATAAACACTTACCAAAGCTTGAGAGATGATGATCTTGCTCCAAGAGAAAGCTTAGGGTTTGAAGAGCCAAAGAAATGTTCTTGAAAATTCTAGAAATGTTATGTGTGTTTATGGAAATAAAAATCTGATTTTTCTTGCTCTTTATAGGTCCCTCAAGCTCATATCTATCCATCCAATTAGTCAAAAAAGGTTGTGTTTACTTGTCAAACACAAGAATGGGTCATTTGACCCATTGGGCCATGCATTTTGGCTCCATTTTGGGCCTCAAATTGGCCCATTAACACATATTACCTTAGCCCACTAAAATCAATGTATAATCCATCATATATCTCATGTTTAATTAATTCCATAATCATCACGACAATATTCACTTACGAGATTCCCGATCGTAGCCTCAATCGCAAAAATAGAAATTCTAGTCGCTCATGGCTTCTTCTTTTTTTTTGAACATAATTTGTTAAAATACTTGTGATGAAGAATTAACCCCACAAATGCTCCACAAAGTCACAAACATCACCTACTACCAAGGTCTAATCGCATGTATGTGGCCAAATTTCAATTTTCTCATCATTAACATTACAAAATACATACTTATATCTCTCGACACCTAAGCAAACACTATTCAACGTCATCAAGTAGGGTTGGGAAGGTACGGGGTGTTACATTCTTCCCCCCTTAGAAACATTCGTCCTCGAATGTTAGTAACATTATCTCATTGTAACAACTTAAGTCGAGGTGAATCCTTCACATTATCGTATACACATATAACACTTGTAAAGATTTACTTATTATGACTCCAATTCTGTATCTTGAACTTTTCCTTCATGTGCAACAATTACAAGTACTTTGGATTCCCTCTTAATTTCTTCTATGTGCTAATTTCTCCCATATTGCCTTTACGGGAGCTACTTCTTTATTTCTTATTGCTTTCACTTATCAATCTAGAGTAGTAAGCAGTACCTCTTCACATGTGAGGTCTTTCATAACTTGTATATCTCCACTGGGAGCAACACGAGATAATCTCCTATACACTATCAAAGCAGCGAATATGAAATACTGAATGAGCTGTGAAGAGTTCTTGGACTAGTGCTAACGATACGCAATTTGCCCAAATCTTTAGACAATTTCCCTTTCTTTCCGATTCTCATTATTTCTTTCCTTTTCATTGGTCACATTGTCAAAAATACCTAATCACCTATGGCACACTTTAATTCCCTTCTTCTAATATAGGCATATGATTTGTATCGACTTTGGGCCATTTGTAGTTGCTGTTATATCACCTTCACTTTCTCTATAGCTTGATGAACAAAATCTAACCGGAGCAAAGCAAATTCCATCAGCTGTAACCCATCCAATGGATAATCTATATTTTTTTTCACATAAGGCTTCGTAAGGTGCCTTTTGATACTTTTATTGTAAGACAGTTCAATAAGCAATAGATGTTCATCCCAACTACCTTTAAAATCCAATGTACAAACTCGTGACATATCTTCACATATTCGTATAATGTGTTCTGTTTGTCCATCCATCTGAGGATGACAAGCCATAGTTACATCCACCTGTGTACCCATGCTTTACTGAAAAGGCTCCCAACACTGTGCAAGAAAGTGAGTTCTCCTATTTGATATAATAGTGAGTGGAATCCCATGAGTGGAATCCCATGTAATCGTACTATCTCTGTAACATACAACTTTGCAGAATGTTCAACTATACCGATAGTCCTAATTGATAGGAAATATGGTGACTCGATAAGTCTGTTAACTATTATCTATATGGAATCAACCTTAGCAGTGTACGAGGCAACCCTGTGGTTACATCCATATTATTCATGTTCCACTTCCAAACTTGAAGGGTAATACACTGGAATAAAACATATAGATTTCCAATGCCATACTGTTAATCAGTGACCGCTTGGACATTGAGCTACAAGTTCTACAATGTGCTTTTCATGTAACCTTACTAAGACATCTCTGCTAAACCATGGTATATTTTGGTTGCTTCTGAATGAATAAAATACCGTGAACGATGTTCTTCTGTCAAAATTCATTTCCGTAACTCGTCTATACCCAGTACACACAATCTACATTGGCGTTAAAGTACTCCCTCTTGTATTTACTCAAATACCTTTGTCGAACTTTGTTGTACATTCTTTTTCAATTGAACTAAAACTATAACTTACATATTGCTTTTTCCTTTATATTAGGTGTCAATGAAAATTCCGCCATATCTGACACTATAATTCTTTCATCAGGAGTTCCAAGAAACAAAAATCTTGACTATATCTTTCTTTTCTGTGAGCTGGCCATTCATACTTTCTACTGCCTTGCAGCTTAATGTATCAACTATCCCATTGCTTTTTTTTTTCTTTTCCAAATGACACAAGATACCATTGTTCTAATCTTTTAATAGTTCAAGCCACCTTCGCTACCTCAGATTTAAGTCCTTCGGCTTAAAATATAGTACATTTTCTTATGAAAAGTATATATGTCAGCATGAATCCCTTACAAATAGTGACACCATAACTGTAAAGCAATATCGCGGCTGCTAGTTCAGGGTCATGTGTTTGGTAATAATTTGTTTTCTTATGTAGCCACAACTGCCGTAAGGCATATGCTATTACCTTATCATGCTACATCAATACACATTCGAGGCCAACCCCGGAAGCATTACCATACATTGCATAACATTCTTATGCCTTCGGGAGGCACTTAAAACTGGTGTGGAAGTTACTTTATCTTTCAACTCTTGGGAAACTCTTCTTACATCCATCATTCTACTGGAACTTGATTGCCTTGTATATAAGCTTTGCTAAGGGTGTGTAGGGATAGAATAAAATCCTTCAACAATTCTCCTATAATAATCAACCAACCCAAGAAAATGATAGACCTCTGTAAGCATCGTAGGCCTTAGCCAATTGTTCACCATTTCTATCTTTTGTGTAACAACTTTCATCTTTTCATCCTATACAATGCATGATCCTCTTGTGATTTTGAATACCATCACCAAACATGGTCACACACACCCTGAAAAGTGTTTTGAACACCCTATTTATTTCACCCATAACAACTATAGGTGCATTCACTAGCCCAATTGACATACTAGGAATTCATAATAACCATACCATGTTTGTAATGTTGTCTTGGGTATATCATCATCATTTTTTTAATTTTTTTTTTGTCGTCATTCGTTTCATCATTGCATCATTCATTTTACCTTTTTTTTTCTAACCCCAACCCCATAACTAATCAAACAAATCATCAACTCTGGGGAGGAAATATTTATTCGTAATCTTCATCTTATTAAGTTGCCGATAATCGACACACATTCTCAACGTACTGTCTTTCTTTTGTACAATTAACACTGGTGCACCCCAAGGGAACATACTAGGTCTTATGACTCCCTTGTTCATCACGTCTTTCAACGTTTTCTGTTTTTTTTTTCCAATTCCCATAACTTTGTCGGGGCCATACTATATGAAGAAATAAAAATAGGCTAAGTACCTGACATCACAGTAACACCTACCTGACATCACAGTAACACCAGCTCATACATCGAGGAATTCGTTTACCACCAGAACTGATTGAAGAGTTGGTGGCTTCACAGCAGTATCTTTCACTCTTACCAAGTGACATGTGTATCCCTTAGAGTACCATTTTACTTGATTTACTATGGGGAACAACTTTTCCCTCTTAGTGTCCCCACATTTCTATTTTTGGGAAAATTGACAATATAACTTCATAGTTCAGCATCTACTATGGCGCAATCCCCTTTATAACATCAAAATTCCACTATTTCCAGCTCAATAAGATCACCCAGTGTCTCATGACCACAAGCAATTACTATGCACTTAAGATATACTCTTTTAACTATCATAGATTCACCGACTGATGTATAGACTTCAAGTGACATAACTAGTAATTCTGGTGTTCATTTGAATTTTGCAGCAATTAATAAAATAACATATGCTAGTCTCGAATATGGGTCAATCAATACGTGTACGATACCTGTAGCTACCTCAAGAGAAGCCTCATTTTGTGGCCCAACATACCATATCAATAACAATCATTCAGCCCCAACCGACATATCCGTTTTTTGTTGCCTCTGAGCTTTCATTATCTGTGCAAAAAGCCTGTATTCTGACTATATCAATATCTCTTTTCAAGATCGCAATGGTACAATCCATTTGTCCATATACCGATGCATTCTATCGGTCATAATGGCTACCACTTTTGGAGTATACCTAGCCACAGAATTAAACCAAAGATTGTACTTTCTTACACTCATTCTTACACTCATAGTTCTTTAGCAATGCTTTAGCAATTGATCCGCATAAGCTTTTCAGACCTCATATGAGAGGGGCTGGTCAAAGAATGCCGTTTTAAATTCCTCCCAACCAGCTGGAAGTACATCAATGCACTTGTCACATGCATAACATCTAGAGCCCTTTTAATGTGATCTATAAGGTCCTGTGGGTCTTCATTCATATCCGACTCGGTGGACATGGGAGGGGAGTTTAATTTCAGAAAATCCTGTGTTCGACGACTAGCTGCCCTAGCCGCACCATCATCACTCGTCATTGGGCCAGCTCGCCAATGACATTTCACAACAACTATCTGAGTCAACATCTACACTACATTTCTTAAATCCTGTTCAGTGGCATTTATAGGTGGTTCTGCGGATATTTCTCTACCTTTTGGCTAAGAGAAACCCGTAGTACAAATTCTATGTCAGCTCCACCCTAACTAGCTTGGTCAGGTGGTGCTTTACTCATATCTTCTTCGGCAGGCATATTAACCTGCTTACCTTTGCCCTTATCTTGTCCGATAATCAACATTCACCCATGCAAAAGAAAACAAATGTCAATGCGTACATATACGTCCACCAACAACTTTGGCTCTATTGCACGATCTAGAAGTGAAGAAGTGAAACAACTCCTAAATGTCCCGTAGCCCCCTACTTATAAATGTGGCGCGCAACACATCCATAAGCAAGACTCTACTCAGACACGGCTTTGTAGACACCCTTAGGACGACCTGCTCTGATACCACTTTTGTCACGACCCGAATCCCATTCGGGACGGACTGGCACCCGAAGCCGTTGAGGCTCGAGAGAACCAATCTTTACCCATGTACCCTCATATGCATGTCTATATATGAATGTTCTTCTATCCCATATAATAATAAACAAGTACCAATGGTGGAAGTCATGACATGTACAATATATGAAACTTGGCCGTTAAGGCCATTAAGTCAAACTGGACATACATCTCTTACATTACTTATCCCACATATGTCTACAAAGCTTCTACAGATACATGGACGTAGCCAAGCTAGAGTCGGGACAAGTCCCCGCTCTATACCACATATATGCTATACCATAATCAATGTACACTATGACTCGGAAAGCTCTGGGTCAACTGGAGCTCACCAAAAATCTGCAAATGACCCTCACTGTACTGTGAAAGTTTACTAGTACCTGTGCTTGCAGCAAGTAAGGTAAGTTTCCCCCGAGGGGGGTCAGTACGAAGAATGTACTGAGTATGTAAGGCTCATATAAAACTGTATGACACATAAATACTTCAATGAATGCGAATATGAGAGCATAGCCCATTATGGGTAAGTCATCATTCTGTATGTGTATGGAACCATGTACATTACATTCATTACTTTACATTACTTTATTTGCTTTACTTTACATCATCCATCATCAATCATCAATCATCATCCATATAATGCCCGGGCCCCAAGCTGATCAGTGGGTAATCAATAGTAATCGGGATCGACCCATGCTAGGCTTTTCCTTTGCCCCTGGGATACCACCCGTAGCGGAATCGACCCATGCTAGGTGTTCTTCTCACCCCTGGGATACCATCCGTAAATATTGGGATCGACCCATGCTAGGTTATTTAACCCCTGGGATACCACCCATGAAACATCTCTCCTCTTTATAACATTACTTCTTTAATCTTTGAAATAGCTCAATCAATGGTTACTTCATTTTTGGGAACTTTTGAATATAACATTATTGGAACTTGGAACCATGTTCATAATTATGTGACACATGAATGACAATAGACCAAGAATGCGATATAAGTGACTAACAATAACAAGAAATGATAACTCGAAATGAAATACCTTAGGACAATTCGGAAATGAGTAAGTACCCTAACAAGGTGTACACTATATGCTGCAGAATAATACGGAAAGAAGAACCTTACATACCTTGTATTCTCAATACGAATATATATAATCTTAGATGTGCATACAATGTCCCGCTCCTTCCTTATGTTTCACTCTACAACACAAATACATAACGGAATTCACATTAACCACCAACTACCTTACAAATGCATATAACGTGAATGAGTTACATGTTTGCCTTTAAACATGTCATTTCCCCTTGACAAAACCATTCATGAAATTATTATTCCAAAAATCCCCCAATATTACCAACATTGACCAAAATATCATTTATGAATTTATTATCCCAATAATCCTACAATATTCCATACATTGACCAATACATGATAACCAAGATCATGTCACACCAAGTTTATACTTTTCACCTCTCCATCAACACAACATCACAATTACTCCATCAAGTCACCATAATATGCTTCATAACAACATATCGACAATAATCCCACAACTTACACTTTTGGCACAATAACAAGTTAAAGAACAAAATCACACCAAGTTTCTCTTTTACGTTTCTTCAATACCACCATGTCGCAATTATTCCATTAATTCACTCCAACACATGTTATAACAACATATCGCCAACAATTCCATAATTTCCACTTATAGAAATAAAATAAAATAATAAGTTAAAGACCATAACCACACCATACATGTTGATATGTCATCCATACCATTCATTTTTACCAAAACCTTAAGTCTCCTTTCAAGGCTAAAAGACATAGATGGCACATCTTTCACAAAAAGCAAAAGTGCACTACTCACACTTTTAGACATAACCATCATGATCCACATATTCTCCCATGCATATAATATATTAATCCATGAGAATAAACACTTACCAAAGCTTGAGAGATGATGATCTTGCTCCAAGAGAAAGCTTAGGGTTTGAAGAGCCAAAGAAATGTTCTTGAAAATTCTAGAAATGTTATGTGTGTTTATGGAAATAAAAATCTGATTTTTCTTGCTCTTTATAGGTCCCTCAAGCTCATATCTATCCATCCAATTAGTCAAAAAAGGTTGTGTTTACTTGTCAAACACAAGAATGGGTCATTTGACCCATTGGGCCATGCATTTTGGCTCCATTTTGGGCCTCAAATTGGCCCATTAACACATATTACCTTAGCCCACTAAAATCAATGTATAATCCATCATATATCTCATGTTTAATTAATTCCATAATCATCACGACAATATTCACTTACGAGATTCCCGATCGTAGCCTCAATCGCAAAAATAGAAATTCTAGTCGCTCATGGCTTCTTCTTTTTTTTTGAACATAATTTGTTAAAATACTTGTGATGAAGAATTAACCCCACAAATGCTCCACAAAGTCACAAACATCACCTACTACCAAGGTCTAATCGCATGTATGTGGCCAAATTTCAATTTTCTCATCATTAACATTACAAAATACATACTTATATCTCTCGACACCTAAGCAAACACTATTCAACGTCATCAAGTAGGGTTGGGAAGGTACGGGGTGTTACATACATATGTGGTCAATGATCAAGTACGGGTGGCAGGTCAATGAGTCAAATTTTATTTTAATGGTGTGGATCAAATTTTATTTTAATGAGTCCAATTTTTAATTTCAATTTTAAGTAATATTAGTTGATTTGGATCGTGAACTAATAAGACCCACGTGGCATAAATGGTTTTGTAAAACCACCGTTACAAAATAATGGTACGAATGAACCTTTCTGTAACGACAGTGGCATAGATGAGCCAAATTTTTAAAGGCGGTGGCATAAATGAGCCAAACTTATAACGGGTGGCATAGATGAGCCATTTCTAATAGTTCAATGACATATTTGAGCATTATCCCTATTTATTATTTGAAAGTACTGTGAGGCTGAATATCATTTAACATTTCTTTTAAAAATGTTTAATTAGCCGAATTCTATATCTTCACTTATCATTGGTCTTCATATTATTGTCATACGTCTCAAAATTATCATATTTTATCATTTATCATACGTCTCAAAATAATCGTTATTTGAAATGATAACTATCACGAAATATTGAATCCTCATTCTAATCTAGGTAGTCATCCACTTCGAATCGAATAGTAAGTAAATTATTGTATTTTGTTATCTCAAAATTACTATGAGGGTACTAATAAAGTTTATTGTTTTTTTAGGGCATGTAAATTATATAGTACGATAGTAATATATTTTACAAAATGTAATTCTCTTATTATTTGAAAGTACAAATGTTAGAGTTGATTTGCATAGCATATTAGCTATTATAGAATTTCTTTATATACTTGTAAAATTATATTAGAAATTTTATTTTCTATGAGTTTGTTTAATCATGATTTTAATTGTTAACAATTTTTTCTTTATAACCTAATTTACTTAATTAAGAATTGAAAGATTCATGGGGCTTACGCCTCTCCCCGTGCTAACTAAAGCGCCCCACCTCACGCCTTCGTTTTTTAAAATACTGCTTCTGGGGAGTAGAAAAAGCAGTTTTAAGTAGCAATTAGTGTTTGAAAAAGCAGTTTTGAGAAGCTTGGTCAAACAGGCTATAACACTTCATTTTTCATTTGTAGGTGTTCATAAAATAAAATAGGACAAGTAAAAAAAAATGAGGGAGTATATTTTGTTTTAGAGAATTTTAATATCTAATACCATGAGCAGCAAATAAGTAGATTCTCCGAATACCCTCACTCTAATTCGATTATTGACTGCTGATATTTGGACTCAATAATCATATGAGAAGCAAATAAGGGCTCGACTGGTGGGAAAGAAATTATCTTGAATTAATTATTTTGAGATTAGTTATTTCGAGATTGTTATTCACTTTGAATATGGAATAAAATAACACTATAATTTCAAAATAACTAATTCGAAATAAGTTATTTTATACATTTTATTCCAACCAAACATGTAATAAGCCTATTCTAAAACTAATTCCAAAATTAATTATTCCTTATTCTCGTACCAAACGAGGCCTAAGTATATTCTCCGAATACCCCCACACTAATTGGATTATTGACTATTGATATTTTCACCACTCCATCCATTTCTTTTTATATATACATTTTATTTTTCGAGAGTCAAAAGAATATAAATTTTTGATCAATATTTTAGGAACATTTCTTAATCATATTGAAAAGAGAAAAATTACAACTAATAATACTTTTCATATAAATTTTGAATATCTAAATTTTAATTTAAAATATTAAATAAATCTAATATAATTTAACTTTTGAAAAATTAATCAAATCAATTGTCGAAAAACGAATTCATATAAAAATGAAAGGAGGATGTATTTTTCTGTAAACAAACATTTAATTAACCATGGCGCACAATAGCAGTAGCAGCAGGAGAAAACCTAACATACTGATTACCGGAACTCCGGGCACCGGTAAAACGACGACGTCGTCGGCACTGGCGGAGGCGACGGAGCTCCGGCATATCAACGTCGGAGAATTGGTTAAAGAGAAGAAGTTGCACGATGGATGGGACGATACTTTGGACTGTTACATAATCAATGAAGACCTCGTAAGCATTTTTAACTTTGAAAATAAAAATACTAAACCCTAGATTTAAAGTTCCTATTTTTTCTTACTTTAGTTTAATTAATTCAATAGAGGAATAAAAATGTCAAATAATTAGTTGTTGTTCTTTTTTTTTGTTCAATTTGTGCATATTTTTTTTATTCTTATAGAGTGACAATTGAGAGAATTGTTGTCGTTGCTGTTCAAGTTGTTTATTTATTGAAGGGTGAAAAACACAGTTAAAAGTATCGTGGTTTTTTGAGTTTCATACCTGAATTATCAGATGTGCGAATTCCCTACCTGAATTTTACAAGTTACGCCAAGGCTCCCCTTCAACTGTACAAGTGGCTCATACATATAAACAAAAGGGAGTATGTTTAGTCAAATAGAGAGGTCTCACGGGGGGTGTAGTCCACGGCTTTAGCCTTAAGCTAGGTTGGGCTGTAGTTCTTGAAGATAAAATGAGACGGTCGCTGAGATGGTTTGGCCATGTCCTATTTAGACCTCTAAATGTAGCAGGTTTAAAGCTTAAAGAGTTATTTAGAGGATGAACTATACTTAAATCACTTTTGGAGAGAAGGGTATACATAAAATCACATTGAGTGAGTTGTCTCAAGAGACTGCAACTTCTTCATAGTTTTGAACATAAAAAATGGAATGACAGGTTCATAGTGGCTAGGTGGGATTAAGGCATAGTTGTTTTAGTTCACTTATATTAGGTTTGATGTTTCATAAGAGTCTTTTTAATTTATTTAGAGAATTATATTTAAGTAAAAAGTACAAAAAACCTCTAGGTTAGTCATTATTGTTGTCAAGTTTTGAGTTACTTGTGGTTCCTTACTGTTAAGGTGTTCTCATAAATGACATGCAAAAATGGTCATTATATATTTTTGTTGTGGTGAATAGGATTGAATAGGGAAAATGATGAATAGTGTCTTGGAATATCTAATGAGGTTCTTAAACTGCTCTTGATTGTTTATAATGTTAGAGTTGAAAATCTATATAAACTCTCCTGATATATGAACAGTTTTAGAGAACTTGATTCAGTGTGTCCAATTGGTTTTAACATATCAGATGGTGGTGTCAACTTGAACTTTATTTAACCTAAATGATTTCAAAGTAGAAAGAACTGATAAGTAGAGTATAAGTCATTATACCTTCGGATCAGGTGGTCCAATACTCCAATATAAGTAAGTTATGGTAGCCATTTCTTCTTCATTGCTTTCTGTCTGGTGCTTAAATGCTGTATAGGTATTTGGTTATTCCCTCAAAAAGCATTACAGATAATTGGTCGGAGTGAAGTGACAGAGAAAAAGGGAAGTGCAAAAAGGAAGGAGATGAGATGGATAAATGTGGGATGAAGTATGATAATTGAAGATAAGCAATAGAAAATGAGAACTTCACTTAATAGGATTAATAAACGTAAGGGTCCTAAAAAAGGGGAGGGGTGGGGTGGGGCAAAAAAAGTAAAAGGATTAGCAAATGAAAGGGGTTTTCTGTTGGGACAGTGGTGCATTGGTATAAAGTATGCATGCATTTTTCTCATGCAAGCTTCCTATATGGTTTGCATTCCGAATGCTCTCTTTCTGTATTAACAGTTACCACGTTTACTTATCAAAACAAATAAAGAACGGATAAGTAATCAGATTTTCTGTGTCACAGAAAACAGAGAATTTTTCTATGTTACTGATGCAGTTTGAGCTTTTGCAGCACCTACCCTCTGGATGTTCTTCCCTGTTTGCCTCACTCGTTAGCACTTTCAGAATATAGTTTACCAATTACTCCAGCTTTGATCTTTCAATCCAAGCACCCCACCTTATCCTATTCAACTGATAGGAAATCAAATGAATGCTCTTTGCCAATTACGATACAGCTGCTCCATAGAAATTTTACATTTGTTGGTATTATGCAAATAATTTATGATCATATTGCTCCATTGTGGTTAACTGGTATTGTCACTGTTGCTGAGATACTGAAATTCCACTTTTCATCTGTGCTTTTATTGCTTTAGTTTAAATTCATTCTGTAATAATGCAATAAACTATTTCCCGGTTCTAAAAAGACTTTGACCTTCATCTGAGGTAGTGGTATGGACTGCGTACACTTTACCCTCCCCAGACCCCACTTTGTGGGAATACACTGGGTATGTTGTTGTCGTAAAAAAGACTGACCTTGTATCTCCTACAATTAATGATGAAAAGATTATGCTGTTACAAGCTTCATGATGCGACTGCTGTAGGTATGTGATGAGCTTGAGGACATGATGGAAGCAGGTGGAAACATTGTTGATCATCATGGTTGCGATTTCTTCCCTGAACGTTGGTTTGACAGGGTGGTGGTTCTTCAAACCGACAATACTGTCTTGTATGATAGATTAAGTAGAAGGTACACCGTCAATGGACATCTTTTTTGTTTTCTCATATATTCCTCTGTGTTGTTCACACAAATATGTCCTTGACTGGCTTGAGTGTACCAGGGGTTACACAGGTCAAAAGCTCACCAATAATATCGAATGCGAAATATTTCAAATTTTGCTGGAGGAGGCAAAAGAGAGTTATCCAGAGGATATAGTCGTGGCGCTAAGAAGTGATTCAGTTGAGGATATTAGCAAAAATGTGGAGATGCTGTCCAATTGGATCGGTAGTTGGAACCCTGTTTCTTGATTGAAATATCACATATGAATTTCCCATTGCTTAGTTATTATTTTGTTGTACTCAAATGATAGTTCTATTTTATAGTGGTTTTTGTTGTTTGGTGAAGGTGCCCTTTTTGAAATTCTGCAGAAACTCATTATTGTGTGTTTCATTATTCAGTCATGTCTGGACCACCAGTTTTTTTCGATAATCGAGCTATAGATGATCTTTTGCAGACAACACACAAAATTTTGTTCAAATGAGTACCGTCTTTCGCACCACAACTAGACGGGATTGAGCATGTCTTAATAGATGTCACGGAGAATTGAGAATTTGGTGATGTTATTACTACTAGGAACTTTGCTACTTGTCCTAGGCTACCACAGTGCCCAAACAAATGAATCTGGAAATACAATTTTAATCCATTACAATTTAATGGAACATAGACGGTGAAGATTTCGATTTCAAGCTGTTGCAGCATAAATGCGCACACACAAGGAACGATGCAACTAGTATATCAAAACACGGGTATGAAACGGTTTTATTAGTTATGCTAGTGGGGGTTTCAAAATACCCACAGCACCTTTATTGCCAAAACATCTTTACATTTTCTCTAGATCTAATTCTATCCTGCAAAATTGTTCCTACAACTCAGGAGAATCATTACATGATTCACTCAGAACCCAGGTAGGGTTCACATTATGTAAATCCATACAAGACGAGGAATTACAAGTCGAGTTCAAAAAAATTCGAGAGTGCCAGTTATAGTGACCGGTGGATTTATATCAACACGGGTAGCCTTTCCTTGGGAAAGTAACTGTGGTAGTGTATTGGCATCTTTGGCTGCAACTCCTTGCCCAGTCCATAACGTGACATGCGGCCATTGGTTTTTAGAATTGACCTTTTCACCTTCAACAGAGCCAGGCTCAGCTTCTAGTGCAGCCAATTTATCGGAGAACAACAAAGCACCCACGTCTACTGGCACCCTTTGGTGAAGAAAGGAACCGTAATTGGCAACTGCAGTGACACCGTGACTTCTCTTGTGAGCCAGGGTCAAATGGGCCTCCTGAATGGAGCTCTCCATGCTTTTGTCCTTCAAGAAATTGCCAACCTTTGGATCTTTTTTGGCTAGCTGTCCACAAAATAATGAGAAGCATGAAATAACATAGTCGAGTCCCTTTATGCAAAGCTAGAATGCCTCTCTTCAGTCCCTTCACCGTTCACCCGAAGGATTTTTAAACGAAATGCAGAAATTTCAGATGGTAGGAAATCATTAAAGATTGGAAGGACAAAAGAGCGAAAGTAGAATACTTTTTTTTTTTGTCTCGAATAAAGAAATTGTTAACTGAGAGAAAAAAGAAGGTAGCAAACAAATAAACAAGAATTACTATCAGTGTCTAATAAACTTGCAAAGAAAATAATGCAGCCACAAGGAATTATATGTTTTGTGCACAAACTAATAAGCATGATAAGAACATAGACCACTAACTACAATCCATCAAGACATAATATCTCCAGCCATCAGGACTTCACAATTATAAATTTGCATATCACTTACATCATTCAGAAGATTTAGAATTTCTGGAACTGGCAGGTTGATAGCGGCAAACACAATAGATCCTAGCTTCCTCTTCTCAGAAGTAGGCGCTGCATATTCGCCCCTCGCAATAGCTTTCAGTTGGTTAAAGACTTCCTTAACAGCAAAATCAAATGGCACCTGAAATAAAACTTTGCAGAATCATACCAAAGCTCTCCTACCACAATGTACTAACTTTCTTTAGAGCTGTCGCTACTCTCTCCGTTCACACTGAGCCAGGGGGTTCCGGGGAGTTGCAGATCATGGAATACTGAACCACTCAAACAAAGCCCTCCAGCTAGAAAGGCATTGCTGATGCAGCACTTATGATCTTCTTTGGCAGACTAGCTCATTTAAGGAGAAGTAATTCATTCTTTTTCTACATACATGAATTCCTACTTGAAGCCACTCTTTTCCCCCAAATCCCTGCACTCTTCCCATGTGAAAGATACATAAAGAAAAACACATTTATGCAAACAGCACAGGTAAAAAACCTTAAATATGTTACATGAATTCATTTACGAGTATATATATCCTATAGGGGTGAGCATAAGTATCTACTATGGGCACACCAAGGTTTGTTATTGATATTTAGTGTATTTGAAGAACCTGCATGAACTACTCTCGTCTTTAACATACAACTCCTACACAGGTATGACAACTCAAATAAAATATGCATGTAGTGCAGCTACGTGTCATGGGTAACATTTGAAGTAAAGGGCTTGAATATCGTTATAGCAATTTAAAATGTATTTCCAGTGGAAAGTAAGATCAGATATTACATGGCTTGAGAACTCTAAAAGGATTGCGCTATGCTGCACAAACTTACCTGTATTGAATTCAGATAGTCTGCATTTCCAAGTAGGATATCCCTCAATTGCTTCTCCCATTTAACCCACTCTTTTACATAAGTCCCTTTTGTAGACTCCATCCTAGCAGATTGAATGGGAAAAATCACACAGAAGGGAAAAAAATCATCAGTCACAATCAATCAATCAATTGAAAACACGACTACCTCAAAACATTTTTAATGGAGTGAAAACTTATATATATAGGAACTAGGATGGTGACCTTAGCTTTTTTTCATGAACATAAGATTCAGATACACAAAAATAGAACTTTGTCAAAGTGTAATCAAACATCACATGTTCTTGTCCTCCAAATACCAAGAATAACTTGAAAAATGACATGATTTCGCAAGAAAAAAGCCGGTCATATCGATATATATACCCCACCTGCCCACCCCAGATTTTGGTTGGTGGAGATCTATTCTTTTATTGTACGTGGTTGAGAAAAGACATCTTAACCCCAAGAGAAAAAACATATGAATTGTTTGGAACCCTATTAAAACATGCAGAGAAATGCAGGTTTTCATATTCGTATTGCAGTTAACTTAGTACAGTAGATACATGTGGATACACAAAGTTATTATTAGGCAAAGCAACACAACAAGAGCAGAATTATATATTCAAGGGTAAAAAGGAGTTTCATAGCTCCAGATCGTGCTTAGAAATTTATGCAGTAGAGTCAAGACACTTGAAATCAATGACTATATCAGATTTTCATTAACGCTTTGCCAGCCTATAAGAGCCCCCTCAGATCCATCTTTTCCCTTATATGATGCTGGAAGTTCCAAATGCCATTACAAATCATAGAACCCTTCAGCCCTAAATTTCTTTACACTGATCAACCCCAAATCTGAGCTACGTTTTTTTGACGGGAATCTGAGCTACTTTGGACCATTCAATCCATCCTAAAAGTAGACACCAAAACAGTAATTAAAAGATAAACAACACAAAAGAAAGGTCTGACCATATTCTACCAATCAAAGGAGTAGAAAATTCTTGAACCAAAGGAGGAGGAAACTAAGGATGAAATACCACTACTTTAACTGCAAATTTTCTGTTTTTTTACTTAACTGAGAAATCCCCTAGGGCTGGCGGACACGGTTCGGAACTTGGTGGATAATGGGCCAGACCCTCTACTCTACCTTCCTACACTTAATTACCATGCCTTTCCTGCGACACAGTTTGAACCTGTGACGTGCACCTTACCACATATCACATTTTGTGCTCTTACAACTTGACCAAAGCCCTAAGGGTGGAGAATCACTGTTTTAAGGTGTAATACTCTTCTAATCTTTCCACCAGCCAGAAGTATTCACAGTTAACCATTAAGTATCAAGACCTTTGCATCATAATACAACTCAATCATCACAAAGTTATGAGATTCGAAGCCCCCCAAATGAAGAAGATGGAAGAAAGATTCACACATTATCCGTACTTTTTTTGTTGGAACTCATAATACCATACTTCTGATAAAGCATTCTGGAGAAAGTGGAAACCTCAAATTCTATTCATAATTGCTTCAACATAAACTATTACGTTGAAAATATTTTTTTAGCTGAGGATGCAGTAGAGAGAAAGCTCCATGTCGCGCAACATATCAGAAGGCATGATGCTGCTTCTTACCATGAATACTATAACTCAAGTGCAAAGTAGGGAGAGGGTTTGGAGGAACTCATTAACTACATTTGCTGAATGTAACACTGACCTTCCATGTTTGTTTGTATGAAGCTTGTACAGATTGATTCCCTCCTCAATAATAGACCTCACAGAATCCGGAAGAGGAGACCTTCATATGATCATAAACAATATCAACAGCAAGTAAAGCAAATGGAACTAGGGAAGACCTACATGTTGTAGAATCGAGACACTTTCAACTATACAGGTCAAATACTAAATACCGCACCCACAGCAATATTAACAGAACACAGACTATAACGACATTAAGGCAAAAAGTCATCTGACATGATAGTAGAATATTATCAATGCAACTACTACCTCCGGCATGTTGTTGGTTGCATTGCTATTAATCAGTTATATCCCTGAAACCTCTAGTTGTCTAACGTCCTCTAGAGTTGAACATTTTGGACCAAATAGCTTTGTTGATTAGCATACATGCATGCAGAAATCCAGCTTTATATAAAAACAATTGGATTTATAAACAACACCCACTTTCTTCTTTTCTTTTCCTTCTTTTTCTTCCCCTTCCTTTTTTGGTCACGAAGAAAACACAGTTACAGCATTGGAGTTTGTCTTCAAAATTGGCAACCTCCTTCGAAATAGTGGAAGGCTGTTTTTATACTGTACGCGTTAGAATTTATACTTAACTAAATTAGATCTATCTTCACACTAGTTAATGAAAATTAGTGACCAGGTGAAAGCACATACAATCAATTTGGCCACATACTGAAATCATACTTGATAATTGGATGCCAGCCAGACACGTGTCAAACAAGAATATATGATGACACTATGCAGGACCTTTGCGTCATCATGTCTTAGACAACAATTGTTGTCCTTCTTTCCATCTTGCTTGAAAATGGAATTTTAAAAAACAAATTTCATTTTCTTCCGAGTAAATGAGACTTGTTATCGAACAAATACTTCAATATAGAACAACCTAGCCCTAAATTGGAAAAGACTTTGCTAATAGATAGACATTCAATGTTTGGGGTTATTAAATTTAGCCTTTAAACCACTTTAGATACTTTACAAATGTTCATCACTGTGTTGAACGGCTTTAGTTTGCTGTATGTCAAGGAATACAAGGAATTAACCTTTCAAGTCTTACTATGTAAAAAAAAAAAAAAAAAACTTTCAAGTCTTTTATTTGAAATAAGAAATCAGAGCAAGTTACAAGTACTTTCTCAAGTTCAGTAACATTATATACTCTTTCCCTAGCATAAGAAATAACACCAGCACCCTCTCTAAATTGAATTACAAATACCACACTCGCTTGTGTGCCAACAAAAAAAAAAGACCAACAAAGATTATGGAGAAGATTCAACTACAATATCAAACCCAATGTTATATAGCCTACTTATATTTACACCTCCCCTTTTCCTCCAACTTTGCCTTTGCAAACTATTTCTTTTTACAAATTCTCATAAAATCTATTCTTAACTTTATCTTTTCAAGATGCCTTCGTGGAAGGAAATTTGAGATGCTTAATGACAATGTAGCAGTCGACTCTTGAAACCAAAAAGGGAGCTAACGAAGTATGTAAACTGGACCTTAATAAGACATACAACCATGTGACCTAAAGTTTCTGAACTTTTTAATGCTAAAGATGGGATTCAAGATAGGCGATGGAAGTGGATCGAGTTTTTCATATCCATGTTAGACTTCCAATCATAGTGAATCATAATCCATGTGATCTTTTAGCAGCTCGAGGGATTGAGTCACAGGTATCATCTCTTAGGCTTCTTATCTTAATGAAAATGCTGACTAAATTGATGGATTGAGCTGCGGTAGATGGTTACTAGAGGGGCTTTTTCTGAAACTACAAGGGGAAATGTACCCTGTACAGTGACGGTTTCACATCTCGTGTTCGCAGACAGCACTTACGTTCTCTGTGATGCACTCATTAATCAGTTGATTATTTTTCACCCAATTTCATTTGGTTCCAACATCATCGAAGCCTCAAAATCAACCTCAGGAAATGTTAGATCATTGTTGGGTGAAGTGGAATATTGAGAATATGATGGATTGAGCTGTAGTAAATGGTTACTTTAGGGGCTTTTCTGCAACTACAAGGGAAAATGTACAGTGAAGGTTTCACATTTCGTGTTCATAGACGACACTTGAGTTCTCAGTTAATCAGTTGATTTATTTTTAACGCATTTTCATTTGGTTCCAACAGCATCCAAGCCTCAAAATCAACCTCTGAAAATGTTAAATCATTCTAAGGCCTAATTTAACTACATGCTAACCAAAACTTATACCAAGTTCATTTACCCAAATTCAGTCTCATTTGTTACTAGCATTGATCAACCTAAAAAAAAAACGGTTATTTTTACCCAGAAATTACAATGAATAACCTACCCTTGGCCCATTGGCTGACATCAATAATCTCTTTGGACCTCCTTGCATTCATTTAAATGGGTGAATCGTATCAACATCATTAACAAAGTATAGACAACAATATAATGTGCCATATTATATTTTAGACACATGTTCGGACTGCTATAAAAATTGTCCTGCCTAAGTTAAGTGTAATTGTCCTTGGACATGATCTAGTCGTTGTCAATAGCCAAAAGTTAACAAGGAGCCTCATCAATCTAATTTTCATAAGCTAATTGCTGCGCGGTAAACAAGAGAAGAAGAGCTGCACATGATGTATTTGTCCGTGGATACAATGTAGTCATTGCCAATGGACATAATCTAATAAGGGGCCTCATAAATCTAATTTTCATAAACTAAGCAGGGTGTTAAACCACAGAAAATTAACCATAAATTATCCAAAAGTCCTAAACTACTGTTTCCCACTAGTCTATTAGCAGAGTATAGAAACCAAATGAGAAAACAGCCCAATCCGTCAATCAACTCAAGATATATACCAAAAGCAAGGGCGAAGTTAAGAGACAGAAACATAAGGAGACAAATAGCATGTAAAAGTACAATAGGTAAATAAGAGGAAAGGAGAGATCTCGTTATGACTTGATGATTGAAGAAAATGTACTAACAGGCGTCACATGCAACATTTATGATATTTTTCCTATGTGGAACACAAATACATATCTACGCGACCACCTCCAATCTAACTGTTGAAGTGTCTGACCATCCCATCTGAAAACTTAAGCTATTAGAGAGAGCACACTTTTATCTAAATAATTATGTCTTCAACAAGCCTCCCTCACACGCGAGCCTGACGCTTTTCAATGGCTAAAAGCATGTGGAATCTCTTTCCCTCTATCTGCTCTAATATTATGTTGAATTGTGTGACCATATCATTTAAAAACGTAAGCTATTAGAGAGAGAGCACACTTTTATTTGCTTGGTTATGTCTTCAACAAATATGATAGCTGGGTCCAATACTATCACTCTTTTTTTAATAACCGTGGTGTCCGGGAGCCTGCGCGCATCTCGAATAATTCCACGGGATACCTGTCACCTCCCGCCAGCAACGGGTACTAGGTAACTCTATCCACTAAGGCTAGGATAGATGGGAAGATCTCCTAGTGTCTCCGCTGCACTAACACTCTCTTTGTAACTGAGAAATCACTAAGGACCAACTGGTACATGATTCAAAGTTTGACGGATAATGAAGAAAGTACGAACTCTGATCTAACATAACCAACTAATAAAGAGGAAGGAGAAAGGCCACGTAAACCAGTAATGAGCAATTTGATCACTTCCAAGGCTCAAGCTGAAGAGGCCAACCATATTATTTGGGGGGAGGGTTCAGAAGAAAGAAATTTACTAACCTTTCAGGTTTCAGTAGAGGCATTTTGACAAGTGAGCCAAAACGTTCAATAAGCTCACTCTCGAACTCCTGACGGCTCTGAGTGAAAGTATACAAACAGAATCAGATACAGATGCCTTATATATTTACTTTTTACGACTAATTAAATACAGGAGAAAGAACTCAGATAATCTTGTTAGCTGAATAAGACTTTGTACCTTTCCATCATAAAGGTGATAAAACATTAGCATCACATATCCAGCATTTGGAGATGACTTGTCAAGATTTCCCTTCAGGATCAAGCAGAAAAGAGAGGACTAACGCATCAATATCCAAGCTGAATGGAGTAAATGGGTGAAGGGAATTTAACAAGGACAGAGTAACGTGAAGAGTTAAGTACCGGATGATTAACACGGTGAAGTACTCGGAATATAAAAACCGCAAGTGCATCAATGGAGAAGGGATTGATTTCAGTTCCTGCATGATTAGACATGTAGTAACTAAGACCCATATAGTGCATACATAGATGAGTATGACTCAAGAAACAAGCAAATGAACTCTCTAACAAGCAATTCTTACTACCGCTACCAACATCACTGACCATAGAGAGAAGTAATGTGTCAAACAATATCATTTGTGCAAGCACCATGAAGTATATTAGCCTACAATTTTCTCCAAGAAACAAAACATATAACAAGATGATACAGAGCTTCACCACTCTAAGTAAAATACAACTCAACTGCAATGCCAGGAGTGCAGGTGGGGAGTATCTGTCTCATCTCCAAGAAACAAATGCATATAACAAGATGATGAGGGTTCACCACTATAAGTTATACAGACAAGACGAAGGCAAAGTCAGAGTTCCACATGAATCGGACATTATTTTTCACTCAGCAAGAAACAAGAATTGTCAACAACACAAAATCACATAGTAAGAAATGCAAAATAAAGCCGCTGGGTGAACTACCAAATCAATTGCTCTAGCTTTTCATAAATTAAAGCAAACTTGCATGGGAAGCAGCATAACAGATTATCCAAACCGAAACTAAAAAGGAACTATCTCTCAAGACCTTCTGAATCAGGTATAACTGGAATAGCAGATGCTTTGGTGCTTAGGCACATGTTCTCAATCTGCAAAGATGAGAATAAAACAAGGTGAGACAATGAAGCACTACTACTACATCTTATGTTATTTCCAAACTGAAATAACCTTAAGACTCAAGTTCTTTATATGCATTCCGCAGCACTCTAAAACTAGAAGATGCATTCTGTGGATTCTGTGGCATTATAAGAAGCAGAACATAAAGTACAGAGAACTGATGCTACAACTAGACTGTTTAATATCAAGATCTGAAGCACTACCACTGCATTATGTTAATTTTGGAACTGAAAATAAGCTTTAAAAATGCCGTACATGAAAAATTGCATCAGAGGATTTGTACTACTCAGGGAACAATTTTGGAAAATCCAAAAACTTACCTGTCTCCATACTTCCTCATTTGGTGCATTCTTATCAGCAAGCATGATAGAGTAAGGTTTTTTCCGACGCTCATCAGCAACTTTTTGCCAATATCTACCTATTAATATGAAGCACATATAGAGATCAAACTTTATTATCGGAGAGAAAGTTAACATCTTCAAGCAAGGAAAATAGGGAGATAATTACTCTCTCTGTTTCAATTTACGTGTCTTAGTTTGACTAGGCACGGAATTTAGGAAAATAATGGAGGCTCTCGAATCTTGTCATCTTAAAATAAAGGTGTGTTGTACCAAAATTCCTTTAAATTTTGTGAACAAGCCATGTAGAATGTTGGAATCAGACAGTTACCAAATATAGAAAGAGACATTCTTTTTGAAATAGACCAAAAATGAAACTAAGACACCTAGATTGAAATGGAGGGAGTAATAGAAGTTTCAGGAGTCAAATGTTTGTGGCAAGAAAGAACCAGATGACCGTGCACTAGTTCTAAGTACAATTTGTTTCAACTGGTTCCAACCTGTATTAAAGAGCAAATGCTTGTCAGAACAACTAATCGATACTCCCTCTGTCCCAATAATATACAGAACTCCTTCTGTTATGGGATGTCCCAAAATGTTTTAACGCCTTTCTATTTCTATCCAACTTTCACAACTTTTAAGAATTCAATTTCATTTAACTATTCAATTTATAAAATTTTTGATGTGGTTGTTTTCTTTCAACTAACTTCCAACCATTAATTTGAAGATATTCTTCCACTATTACTCCTCCGATATACAAGGAAAATTCACATCCTAAACCCTGTGCTCGTCAAACACCATCATACAGGACGAGACGAAGTGAGTACATGATATGCAGACAACAACCTAAAGGCACAAGACACATGGACATGCAAAATCAAATTCCTTTATGAACAAGGAGCATACAAAAAGATGTTGAAAAGCACCTCATACCTTTGATAAGATCACCCATTAAAGTATGAACTGGTCGATCATCTCCAAGCCCTCCTGGAGCATTCAGTATTTCCTTACACAGTGCAGATTTAGCACAACCTGGTATTCCTGCAATTTAGCATTGCATGTCAAAAAGAATGCTTACTTCAATAGTTGCAGGAGGTTCTAATAGAGGTTTCAGGTTTCATTACATATATAATACATAAAAGACTTCAGATATCGTATACAATCTGAATATTCAAAACCAGTTCAATCTTACCTGGAAAGAAAACAATTAGACCCTCATCCTTTGCGACCATGTCTTTGGTGGAAATACTAGGGCTTGAAGGAGCAATATCTTTCATGGGCTCAAGGTCACCCTCTTCGTCTTCTCCTTCAACAATAGCCATGAAATCTTCAACTTTGACAAAATTTCCAGCAGATCCTATCAAAGCCTGATTTTGTGGACTACGTTTTGCATATTGTTCAAGGAAGGGCTCCGCTTCACTTAGGTATGTGGATGATGACAATGGTTTGTTCCCATATTTTCTGCGTATATATACTGCCCTGAAAAATTAGGTCCTGTAAGATGATGTGCTGGGAAGATAAAAGTGACTCATCGTAGAAAATCATTAGTTCATTTAGTATTACCATTCATCAAGCATCTTGCTGAGTTCTCGTTGCTTGGCTGCTGAAGTATTCCAAATTTTCATTTGCCTAGATAGATCATATTGCTATAGAGATCAATATACGTTATAAGTTATCCTTGAGAATAGATAATACTGTACAGCCAAAATATCGTTCTCTCTTTTTGAGAGGAAATGCACTAGAAACATGTCCTTGTATCACTGAATTAGGTCGGCCATAAAAACACAAGCTCGAGAATGTAAAAATACAAGAAGGGCCAGTTTAAGGTGAGCAAAGCTTGAGCATTAGGCATCAAGAACCTGAAATCCCAGAGCAAGGCCCTGAGAATGAAATGGCTATGGAAATACAGTAATGACAATCAGACATTGTGGAGGAATGTCATTAATGCCAAATATGAAGAGGAAGATCAGTGGATGACAAAGGAGATAACTACACCTTATGGAGTTAGTGTGTGGAGATCCATCAGAGCACTATGGGAGGAATTCAAGGTCAACACTAAGATTAAAGTGGCAAACGGAGCCAAGATTGATTTCTGGAAAGACGAGTGGCATGAGACAGGAAGACTAGAAAGTCAATTTCCAGATATTTATGCACTAGTCTCTCATCAACAAAAGACTATTGCAAACTTCTGGAACACAACAAGGATGATCATTTAACTTCAGAAGACAACTGAACGATTGGGAGATCCAAAGAGTAGCTGATTTCTTTAGCATTATTGATCAGTTCACTGGTTTAGAGACAGGTCAAGATAAATTATGGTGGAAAGGCAGCAAGAAGGGCCAGTTTAAGGTGAGCAAAGCTTATAGCAGGATGAACCAAACTTCACAATGCATAAGGAACTGGCCTTGGAAAGGCATATGGAAAAACAAAGCACCACTCAAAGTAGCATGTTTTGTCTGGTTATTAGCCAAGGAAGCAGTCCTCACTCAAGACAATTTGATGAAAAGGGGCATACAATTGTGCCCCAGATGTTTCTTCTGTGGGGAAAATGCAGAGATAGTCAATCATCTTTTTCTACATTGCAAAGTCACTGGACAGCTGTGGAGGATGTTCTTAAATCTAAAAGGCATTTCCTGGACCATGCCCGGAAAGATTACAGAAATAATTCAGAGCTGGGAGGAAGCAGGTGTATTGGCAAAGAACAGAGACAGATGGAGGATTGTCCCAACATGTATCTGGTGGGCAATATGGAAAGAAAGGAACGCTAGATGTTTTGAGAACTTAGAGAGTAGTATGCAAAAGATTAAGCTTAATTGTCTTTTGTTACTACGTTTTTGGTGTAATCAAGTATACTCAAATGATACTATCTCTATAATAGATGTACTAGATTCTATTTAGATAAGAGATAGAAGAATAGAGTTGTAGATGATGTAAATATGGTTTCAGTACAACCCATGTACTGCTTTTGGAGAAATACAAAGCTACCTATTTCATAAAAAAAAAAAGAATGTTTATACAAGACATTTGTTAGATAACCTCAAACTGGGGAGAAAAGAACAACTACTAAAAAAATATTAAGGTCTAGATTTAAAGTAGTTACACTAGACTAGACATATAAGATCTGAAAACTAGAAATTCGACACTAGAAATTCAATGAAGATGAAGATATGGCTTTTCAAGACCATAATTTGAAGGCTGAAGGCTGATCATACGATTCATTATGAGCATCTCAGATAACTTACATAATTCATTAGAACTATAGCACTTCATTATATGACAACAAACACCCCTTAAAAGACTAATTAAGACAGTGTTCTTGGATGCGGGCGCATCAGCGCATAATGCGCCGATGCGATGCAATGCATGACTTTGGCACTTCGAGTTTTGGAGGCGAGGCAATTTGCAGAAAGCTGGCGCATCACCCTCTGATGCGTGATGCGTGATGCGTATTGATGCGCTCGCATCGTGTTGATTTTATTTGTTGGGCCATTTTTAAATTTTTTTAAAAAAAGAATCGGGTCAATTTAAGGAAAGAAAAGAGTCGCAACTTGTTTTCTTTTTCTTCACTTGTGTGATTTTGTAGGTTTAGCTATCACGACTTCTTCTCTTCTTCAGTTTTTCTAGCTGCTGTGACTTCTTCTCTTCTTCTCCATTGTTGCTGCGACTTCACTGTTTTAAGGTAATCTTTCTTCCTTCTTCTTCTTTCTTCTTTCTTCTTCCTTCCTCTTCCTTCTCTGTTTCACTGTTTCTTTTCTTATTTTTTTTTTTTTTTAACTTCTGTTTTTCTTCCTTCTTCTTTACTGCTGCTCTGTTTTTATTCTTACTACAGCTCTGTTTTTTCCCCTCTTTTTTCTCTTTCTTTTTTCTCTGTTTTCCCTCTTTTTTCTCTTTCTTTTTTTCTGTTGTTTTAACTTGATGAACGAGAAGAGCTTTAGATTGAAACATTACTAATTTAGATTTGTTTTTACTTCTTTTTTCTGGTTTGTTTTGCTATTTTGTTGAACTGTTTTATTTGCTATGGAGTTTCAATGCTCAAACCTGTGATTTTGGCGTTTCATTTAAACTTTTGCTTATATATGTTGTCTTTATTGTTGATTATATAGTTGTTGTGGTCTTTTCACTTATGATTTACTTTTTGGATGCTCTATTAGGTCTTTTTTCTTTTAAATTGCGCTTCACTTCAATGATGCGGTCACATCGCTTCACGCATCGCTTAATGAGTGATGTGGAGCCTTGTCGCTTTTTGCCGCATCACGCATCCCTGAACGCTGAATTGAGATGTGGATGGAACAACTTATAATTAATGAATTATGTCAACTACAAAGTAGCATCAGCTCCTTATTGAAAAAATTGAAATGCAAACACAATGCATATGAAGGCACCAAGGAGTTCAACTAGAACTTGTCCATTTAAGAACAAAGGACCAACTAGGTAAACCTCACCTGAGGTAATAAGCCTTATACGCAGAAGGGCCTTCTTTGAAAAGAGTCGACAAGCCATTACGGATCAAAAAAGTTCTCAACTGCACAGTAAAGAAGCAAAATTAGCATGAAATTTCTTAGCTCAATGTGCGATAAATTTCAAAGCAACATGCAAATTTACTGCACCGAAAAACAAAATTGATGCGGTCACTTCCACTATTTTAATTCAATTTGCAGGCTCAAGCTCAATCTCACATATAAAGAACCTCATTGCAAACACATTAGGCACATCAAGATTACAGCTATATGATATTAGATATGAACTTTGTATCTCATCTGATCGTTGACTTTTTCTTTTGAAAAGGTAACATATTATATAATAATAAACTACACAAAGGGTGTAGTGATCACCCATAATTACAAGATAAATAAAAGGAAAAACAACTTCTAATCCTTTGTCTTCTCACAAGGATTCTAATACATCATAAATAGATTTAGGATCTTCTAAAAATCCTTGTATACACCAAAATAGAACAAGATTGGGCAAGTCCAACGCTTTCTGCATAGGAAGAGAAGCTAAAAAAATCATTATATGCTATCATAAGTGGAGAATCCAAGAATCCTGCCAGAACCTTGTATTCCTGCCACTCCCAACATTAGTTTTGGGGTAAGCTTTGAACACTGGCCATAAAACTGCAAATGCGTTTCCATAGATCCAAACCTTGTGAACACTATATACTGATTGTACACCAAACTCTCTATTTTCTGTATTTAGAAGAGATCACCTTCTCCATAAGTTCCTAATCTTTGCATATCTCCACAACCATCTCATTGGTAGCTTTGACTATGTACATTCAAGTTTTAAATCCCGAGACCACCTCTTCTTTTAACTTGAACCACCCTACCTCATTTCACCAAATGAATTCTTCAAAAAAATTCCTTTGACCTTGCCGAAATTCTTTTTCACACGGCGGCATGGGAAATAAGGACATAACATAACTGGCAGATTGAACAGGTTGGAAAAAAAGGCTCCATAGCTGTCTTGGTACTGTGCAGTGCATAATAATAGATTCTCGCATATGTTTTTTCAGATCTTGGAGTTCCGTTATTTGGAACCTACTTCTATACAGCCATCTTTGTACAAATTCTCTATACCAAAACCAGAAGATTATTCATCTTTAACATGATTAGTGCAGTATCACCGAAGGGTTTTCTTAAAATAAAACTAAGCAGTAGGCTCGATATCTGATGGTGCTTCTCTGCCAATTCCTGTAAGTTTAGTCTTGCAGACATATTCCATCGCAGAACCCACAAACTTTGATTTCTCATAAGAAGGCGAAAGGATCCTAAAAGCAACATATATTGATCCCTAATCGGCGTCGTTTACAGTTGAATCTAGGAAGGTATCTTGCCAGCTTCGAGCGATCAACATTGATTCCACCATTCCAGTATCATATAAGCCTAGTGTGCTGGTTATAGTTGGTAATCACGAAATAATGGGCACTTATCTCATGCACTGCTCTATTCTTCATGAGCTATGCATTAAAGAAATACAATTGATTTAAAAGATAACCACAACTTGAAAAAGAACGCCTCTGGTAAACCAATTTCTGGTCTTCACATCAATTGGAGGAAAAGTCACATTTTCCCAATTAATGAGGTGCCCAGAATTCAGCAACTGGCAAATATATTGGGTGGAATAATAGGTCAATTACCGTGAATTTACTTGGGCATGCCTTTGGGAGTCAAACGCAAGTCCAAAGAGATTTGGAATGGAGTGGTGGAGAGGTGTGAGAAAAGATTGTCCAGATGGAAGTCACAATATTTATCCAGAGGTGGCAGACTAGTTTTGATCAACTCAGTCTTAGATGCATTGCCAACTTATCTGATGGCAGTTTTTCCTATTCCTGTTAATGTAGAGGAAAGAATTGACGCATTAAGGAGGAACTTTTTGTGGCATGGTGAGAAGGAAAATAGAGGTTTCCACTTAGTCAAATGGAAAACTGTATTACTATCAAAGAAGCAGGGAGGTTTGGGTATTAGAAACTTGAGAAAGCAGAACAAAAGTCTGCTTATGAAATGATTGTGGAGGCTCCCGAAAGAAGAACACACTCTTTGGGGTAAGGTGATTCAAGCCAAATATGGAAAGGAAGGACCCTGGAAGACAAAAGAAGTGAGATCTACATATGGAACCAGCCTGTGGAGATCAATCAGAAACTTATGGCATGGTTTCTATGGAAAAACTGGTTTCAATGTGAATAATGGCAGGAAGATCATGTTCTGGGAAGATGACTGGCTAGGCAATGGAAGACTCAAGCACCTATTCCCAGATATTTATCAATTGAACCAGCAGCAAAAGTCTACATTACAAGAAGTATGGTCTGATCATGGGTGGAATCTATCTTACAGAAGACTAATGCAACACTGGGAAATGGAAAGATTGGCCGAATTCTATGGGATTTTAGATCAGTTTACAGGTCTGAAGGATGGAGGAGACTCTCTAAGATGGAAATGCCATAGTAAAGGCTGTTTCACTGTCAGTTCTGCCTACAAAGACATGAATCAGTTGGAAACTCAAGTTAGTTTTCTCCCTTGGAAGCTTATATGGAAGGTGAAAATCCCTTATAAACTGACAGTCTTCATCTGGTTGGTAGTAAAAGAGGTTGTTCTTACCCAGAAAAATCTCATGAAAAGGGGAATAATATGTGTCCAAGATGTTTCTTCTGTGAGCAGCATGCAGAGACAATCAACCATCTGTTTCTACATTGTAAAGTGGTTGGCGAGCTATGGAATTTGTTTACTAGCTTCAGGGGTATTAGATGGACTATGCCGGAAAGCGCAGGACAAGCTCTAGTAAGCTGGAATATGGAGGGCAGTGGCAGCACAAACAAGGACAGATGGAGAATTGTCCCAGCAGTAATTTGGTGGACCATACGGAAGGAAAGGAATTCTAGATGTTATGAGAGCAAGAGTAGTCCATTGCACAAGATTAAAACGAACTGCATTACCACTTTTTGCTATTGGTGTAGTTCTTAGTACATAGATGACCCCGTGGCTATGATCGACATATTAGGATCCTTGTAAGATGAAATAGGATTAGTGATAGTTTTTGTTTTTTCCTTTTTGTTTCACGTCTGTGATGTAAATTTTTGGATTCCAGCTTTGATGCTGAAGATTGATATACAAAATGTTACCTTTGTCAAAAAAAATTCAACTCACCAACAGGCAAGAGCGACATGAAGTCTCTGTTAATGAAAGCTTATTTAAAAACTGCATTACCTTATAAGTAAGAAATTTCAACTTGACCATCAGATTTGCATCTTCATCAGCTAAACTGCTGTCCTCTTCCTCATTTTTTACCATTTCATTGCTACTTCCTACCATCTCAGCAGTTTTCTTCTCACTGACCTTGAATAAATCCAGGTCAACGAAAAAGCCTGTGAACAGCTACATCAGCAACTAACAGTACAAAAAAATAATGCTACAAGGAAGAGAAGGTGGGGGGGGATAAAGCGGAGCTCGAAAACAAATAATTTCAGCAAACTGGTCCACATGAGGTTGATGACCTAGAAGAGAAGAAAGGAATGAGAATTGGCAATTTAACCTTCAACTTCTCTACATCTCCACAGAAAATAATCAGGAACTTTCTGCCAACAAATTCAACTAGCCTTTCTACTTTGGACACCAACAATTTGCAGAACAGGCCATAAAATATATTTACTTCTCAATTGGAACTCTAAAATCAAGCATACACTCATGTCCTATGGATCGTTCAGACGTGACATGACATGACTATGTAACTCTTTGTATTCCCCCAAAGGAGACTTTTAAAATTGTCTTGCGTCAAAACTTTATACGACTTTTTAAATACCATAACTTTGTTCTTAAATAGGACTAAAAGAAGTTTCATCTCAAGCACCAGCGAAGAAACCACTCATTTACTTACAGAAGAGGAAGAAGATTCCTCTTAACTCTGGAGAATGAATAGTTTCGGCCATATTCCTGACAAGTTTCTTAGGCATCATTTGGTTAAGAAACAATTATGCAGGATTGTAATACATGGATTAGTAATGCATGTATACAATGCATAGATTATTTTTTGTTGGACGTTTGGTTCTTTGTGTGTATATATACACACAATATTATATAAAACTTACTTTTATTTTATTTAGTATGCTGATGATGATTTGAAATGAGTTTAAATGGAGAAGTGGGGATTCATATAGCCGACCCCAACATGTTTGGGACTGAATTGTAAAACTTGTTTTGTTGTTGTTGTTTGGTTCTTCGTACTAAAAATGGGATATAAAGGGCAAGATTTAAAATATGGATTTATATTTGAACTTAAAATAATTGGAAGGGTGTTGATGATGGATTAAAGGAAAAGATACAGGTTAATTTTATATTTTAAATTATCGTTATTCCATGTTTTATTAGGTATAGAATGATGCCAATTGGTGTAGTAAATTATACATGATTAGCAAAGCAGGACTCAAAGACTCGATAAAATAATATCAATTTAATACCATGATTGTTCTATCCAATCCATCAAACCAAACGAGTCCTTATACTAAGACAGAAACTGGCGTCTCATTTCAATGTTAAAGGTTTTACAAGTTAGCAACTATAGCAGCAAGAGATCAGTTCCAGTTTTGGCTGAGAATAATAAATGAAACAAATATTACCTCGATACAAAGGCCACAGTCCTGGTTTGTGCCTGACATGACAAGAATTATTTTAATCAAGAAAATCACACAAGATATGGCGAAATACAGCAGAACCCAAAAGCTAAACATTATTTTGCTGGAATGATGTGAAAATGAGAGACACAGAGACAAATTCCTGATGCAATAGTTAAAAGTAGACCTCATCTCTTTCTGGTACCGGCGGAAGCCTGAATCACTATATACATGGATCACCATTTTGAAAGGCAGGTTGTCACTCGATAAATCATTAATTTTATGGAAGTTATAGTGACACTTGAAAGCAGCAGGAAAGCGCTTTTCCCTCATCAAACGAACCATTTCCTGAAGAAAATGAATATATCCCAAATGATGGTTAACAAAGTTGAGACTAAAGATATAGCTAAAATCTTACAACTTCTATCAGGTCTTTGGAATCAAGAAAAAGTCACAAAGCAGTTAAGCCACACACCAAGACTAATCCACGTAGTTCCATGAGCGCAATCAGAATGTCAGTGTTCTTTCCAAACAACAAGAGGAGGAAAAAAGAAAAAGGAACAGGGAATGCATGTCAAGTGAGAACATATTAAGTAATGACAAAAGACAGGACCAATTTAGCCAGAGAGAGGAAGAAACAAAAACTTTTTCATGTATGAAAAAAAGGTGCATATAATTAGTGAATAACTCAACTATTGTGCCTGAAAACCATGTTCAACCTCACAAAGAGATGTGAAAATGATGTGAAGAGGGAGACAGACTCAATGATTTACTTTTTCGTGGGGAAGTTATTCGTTCATCCCTTCCTGTTGATTTGTGCAGCTAAATGAAAGTAAAACTTCAATTCCCCTCTGGCAACCATTCATTTTCACCTCGACCAAGTACAGTTATAGAGAATCAGACATATTCATAGTTTCAAAAGTCATCTATAATAGGGAGCAAAAGTAAAGGAAGATTAAAACATCAACACCAAATTTACAACATAATAGTATGACTCCCTTAGTCAAATTGATTGCTGTGCTTTCCTTTTTGGACATTTTGCACTTTGCAAAAAAAATGAGGAGAATATGTTCCTTTTACTACTGGCTTAGAAAAGAGATCAACCTAGCTTGGTAGTTTTTTGGGAATAAATTTAATCTCTTCACAAGTGGTTCCAAATATCCGTTGGGTTCTATTTTAAAACAGAGCATCAGTTAGCGCTAGAAGTTTGTGCTAGAAAAAATTGAAGGTTAGAGGAAATATTTTAGCTATAACTTTGATAAAAAACATTAGAAATATCAATTAAAGACCTGCATATATGTGAATAGTTGAGTTTGAAGACTCAATGATAATCTTACATATTTGATAGTTGATACTTTGATATATACAATTTGCTGTGATCAATTTTTTTATTATCGACCTCGCATTGTGCAGATACGAATCCTAGTAATTTAGACAGGGAGAACATAGAAGTAAAGCTACGAGATTTTGTGACAGGAAAACATGAGATACTTCCACTAGTATAACTTCCCTTTAGGATGTATTATCTCCCTCAGTTTTCTTTTATAAGTAAAAAAATAATGACCTTCATAATAAACTCTGGTGAATTTTTCTCATATGCTTTCCAATTTGGATGTATCTCCTATACTACAATTTATTTTTCCTACATCACCAACCATGGTTTCTGTATTCATACTTCTTCGTGAAGCAATTAGCAATCATCATCGTGAAAGCAATTATGCTAAAATCAGGTTTTGCTGAACATGCTACAAAAAGAGGGTGATCTGATAAGCTGATTATTAGGGAAGAACAACTAGGGTAAATATGTGATTACTAGCAGGCTAGCTAGCTCTCTTTCTGAAAACCGGTACCACTATAATATGATTGTGATAACATATGTACGAAGATACAAATTTGGTTAGGTCAGTGATGACTATCAAGAAATAGACAACCAACAGTGACTGACTAACATCAACAAATTAATCAGGAGATCTTTTAATTGATTCACTTCAGAAATTTTTCCAAACCTGTAATTTTCTTGTAGAAAAATCAGCAGGATGTGACTGTAAGAACTTTGAGACAACAGATCGATCAGCATTTCTTGAATGCGAGCCAGAATCATCATCTCCAAACCAGTCCAAATAATTTGGGCAGAAAGCCGTGCCAGCACTCTGAAGAAGTGCCTTTATTTGCTGCACATAGAAGAGACATAAGAGTTTAGTACTTTGGTTACATGAAACTACTTTAGCTGCTGAACCACATCGACATCACCTGATTTTCTGATCTATTTGCAGCACAAATTTCACGTAGCGTAGGTCCCAGGTCCAAACCCTCTGAAAAAGGAAAAACACTAATGCACATTAAAACAAAAAATTAAAACCAATTGTATCACAACTACTATATCCCAAGTAAGTTGGGGTATGAATACTCATTGACTATGTCGCTCCATTTAGGCTCCTTAGACCAATATTATACAAAATAAAAATAATAAATAAAAAGTACTAGAAGCTCTTCATATCTCTGGCAGGATTATCCACTAAATCCATGAACTTCCCGTCAAAGGACCAATGTTCCAAATATGTAACAGAATATTAAAAAAAACTATTCACATCAAGGACACAAAAAAGTAGAAAAAGATAAAAAGCACACACAGCTAAAGAATATTAAGAGTCGAACCTGTGGTGGCTGCCTCACATGAATTATTCGAGAACGGATATTTCTATTACCTATTTCTTTTTACTTGGTATGTCTTCCTTCTTTAGTTCATCTAATGCCTATGTCCACTTTAGCCATCTCAACATTGATATCATGCTTTTGTTCGTACGGTTGATGAAACTTATTCCAGATGTACTTGAAATAAATTCACAGTTCAACTTGGGTGTATTACAGGAGACTAAGACGTCTAGTTGATGAGTAGAAGATACATTTTCAAAAACTCGGTCACAAGGTGATGTGGGTCATTCATACTGTCATTTCGGCTTCTTTAACCATTCAAATGAAAATCGCACCACAAATAAAACAATCTTCTCACTACTCCATTAAGAATATAAATAAAACATGTAAACCCTGATAAATATCAGTATAGAATATTTAGTAGGATCACATAGGAAAAGATCAGCTTACCACCCTCTAATGGCGGAGGAGGAAAATCTCTCAGAACCCGCTCCATATGCTCTGAGCTCTCCCGTTTTACAACGCGTGCCACGAGGCCCTCCAAAATTTCACCCTGCACTTTTATATGGTCTTTTGATCCTGCACATCAAAACAAAGTATGGAGGAGGAAAACACTACCTCAAAGACGAGTACAAACCACATAAACAAATAATGCAGAGGCGAGTGAACAGATTAGAAAGAAAACAAAATGCGAGATATCCAAAATTCAATCGCAAATATACAGACAACCGCATGAAGGAATGGCTATTTTAAGATTGTCATTTCAATTCCCAAAAGGATGTAAATTTTTGGCAGCAATCAAAATTTAAAAACACATGAAGCATTTTGCTTTTAGCGACATGATCAGAGCTCTAATTAAAATGCTCCTAGAAATTCATAAAAGAACCAGACAAATGACAAATGAAACTACTTATTGAAAGAAGTAGACAGAAAAGATGCTGAGTCGTGACAATTGTCTGTCGTAGGAGAATGAATCTGATGACATACGCAGAGAGCAATGATATATGATAGAGATAAGGCCTTTGAAGAGCAAAAGAGGGTGAAGAAAGAAGCTAAGAAAGAAACAGGAACATCCAGGGTAAAACCTTAGACGAGTTATACCAAAAGCAAAGGCCTGAGAGATGGAAAAAGTAAATGTATGAGCTAGCAAAACAAAGTGATAAATTTGCACTAAATCTTCTTTTTTCCCTTCCTTTTTCTCTTTCAAGAAGGTGATTGTTGAACTAAATATTAGTGTATAGAAGTGATATACAACCGAAGAAAATCTAGACAAAAATATGATTCTGCAGAAATAGTACACAACCATCCAGACTAACTGGAAACACCACAGGTGCTATGAAATTTCACAAAAACAAGAAAGATCTTCTAGTTTCTACAGAAATATTCCCTTTTTTTCTTTTTCTACCTTTTGAAAGCCCAGTAAAGAAACAAACATTGGAAGGCATTCGGCATTCTCCATACGCATGCCAAAAGAGATCCAAAACTACATCCCAAAAATCGGCATGTAACTTGGGAATAGACGAGTAAATAATCTACTCTTATTCCCACCTCTTACACATATAATATATGATATCTTCTTGCTACTCATATCTCATATGCAAGAAGAGACGTTATATAAAATCATTCATTTTCCTTGACGTACTCATTTTTAGTGGGTGTGACAAGACTATAGGTCTTCGCACAAGTTCTTCCTCAAATACATGGAAGCTTAACAAAGTTTTGAAGTACAAGTACCACATAACTACACATCCAACACATAAGACATACTGATAGACGAATCTATATTCACAAAAGAATAGCTCACTGTGCAGCTAGCCACGTATAGGAAACAATATCCTCGAAGCTTTATAGTAAAGAGGCCAAACTGTGAAAAATATGTTCACTCTGTTTATTCCACCTCTATGTGGTCCAATGATGATATTGTTTGGTTTGTACAATACCATAAGAGATCAAATTCTTAAATCACCAATCTTATAAATGTCTTCTAAACTCCACAACCTTTAAAAAGATCCTCCATCCTCTACTTTGTGTAGATGTAGTTGTGCAATAATCACCCATCTCAAGTTTGATAGGGTTAGAATCGTTACGCCTTAAATAGTCGAATATTTAGGACGTCTTGGCCACACGAATCCATGTTCCACACCTTCGTGCCCTTTTTTAAATATTATTTTTACCTTCCATCAAAATGATCCCTGCATACCCCTCCCCCCATAATACATCGTAATGTCTTCTTCTCTGGCCACCTACTTGACTTCTGTATTTATTTGGGGTGACTATCCTGTGTAGAGCTCCTTCATCAGTGCTGAATCTTCATATCCACTTTCAAATCCCCTCAAATCCTACTCTTGGTCCCCCTACTTTCATAGGAGATGTTATTTCCTTTAGTACATGATGAAATATTTTCATCTCGGTATTTGTCCACAAAATGTTCCTTTTTGAAGCTCTCAAGTTTCTTGGTGATAAAAATAGATACTTGATGAAGATAACATACAACAGGGAGGATAAAAGAGTACTCGAATAACACCTTCAAGTAAATCTTGTACCACCCTAATAAAACTTACTTCAACCTTTTTAAATAATCAAATGTCATTTCTGCAGTTAAATACTTGTTCAAATTGTGTGATGCTTTCCGTCATTATGACTTCATACTTTGTCAATTAATCTTCAAACAAATAATTATACGATGAGTGACACTTGCCTTAACTACTGCATCTGGAAATCGTTGCATCACTGAACAAAAATGTATCACCGACAAACAGAAAATGCGAGAGTCCAACACTCTCATTCCTTCTTTCTCTAGCCAAGGAAATTTTGCCAACTCAACTTGGCAATAATCTACTAATCTTGCATAGTATGTCTTTGTTAGGTCTCATGTGACCCTGCTACTCACAGCAATGATTTCCTTGGTCGATTATAGGATGCCATGACGACGATATGGTATATGAAGGAGTTCGGAATATGCATGGCACTGCATCCAACCAAACTTTTCCTCCAGATTACTTAAATACGAGTTACTTCGCTTCGTTACTTTAAAAACTTTTCCTTCTCCAGAAGTACAGCGATATGCAGAAGTACAGTTACAACTTTATATCCTGATGATCATCTGCTATCTTTTTAACTACCTACTACACTTTTTACCTAGTCAAGACTAATGTTCCAAGCAGTTCTGCATCCAATTCTTAGTCAATCTACATCATCTCAGTAGAGGGAGGGTAGAAGAGAACACACTCATACGACAACCACCTATCCGAAACAATTAGAGACACAAAACAGGAGTGAGACTGCATTAAACAGGCCATAGAAACGGCACAAAAGATGACCAATCAAGTGAAATCAGCGGATCAATTTAAAGAATGTTTTGTACAGTGTTAAACTTACCAGGTACAGAAATATCAGCAACTTCGTCAAGAGCCTGGCAAACGGAGGTTGCTGTACCTTCCTCGCAGAGAGCATCAAACGCAGCAAAGAAGGAAGTCACTGATTTCCTTCACGTGTAAAACCAAGGGATCTTTCAGAACTAGACAGTTTATCATACTCCAATAGGACAGAAACATACCCAAATTTCATATTTCTACTTTTTAATGAAAATGAGACAATGTGAAACAACAACCCTCTTAAATTGACACTGAGAGCAAACAAATGTATAAGAAACCATCTTCAATAAGTAAAAAAGCAATTCAAATGGGTATTAGAGTCGCCACATGACCTAGCTTTTCACAGCAGCCAATGAGAAACAAAGTTGCATTTCTACCAAGTCGTTTATCGTCATCATCAACATGAAAACTAAGGAAATTACCAGCATGACTTGCAACCGAGTTCTTATACTACCAAAATCAAAGAGATTTATTAGAATACAGAACTTCTTGCATGGATGTTCAACTCTTAGAGAACTATTGATAAAGGCTGAGCTTAACAGCATACAAAATGAAGGATTTGACATTCCCAGGCATGAAAAGAGGAAAATCCCTCTTTCCAAAGATATCTTTGGGCAAAGTTTGTCCTTTCAGATTTCTGTATAAATGCCACAAACTGCAGCAAGGTCTAGCAATTTAAGACTTCTTTGAGTTCGAGAAATTTGTTAAAACATCTTCTTGATGGGTCATTAAGCCGGCAGTACTAAACATTCCCAATATCACCCCCTCTCCATCTTAGAAATTCAGTAATAAAGTTTATCCAAGTAAAAATCAGAACATTTAAAGGAAGAATCGTCAAAGAATCAAAGTTCGTCATCTGTAACCAAAATTTCAAATAAGCATTCTGACTCATTGTCTTTGGAGCTAAGTGTTAACAATATTAAGAATTTGTACTTATGACAAGAATACATACCTTGAATATTCGTTAAGGTCTAGAATTCCTGAAGGTTTGTGATAAAGAACAATACTTCCTTCTAGACTACTTGTGAACTAAGTTGTGATATACTCAAGGCAATAATCAAGCAGTTCAAACCACCACCACCACCCCTCCCCCCTCAAAAAAAAATCTCTTATTCTGCTCTTTTTCTCACATGGTATCAAAGCTAGGTTTATACTCCCTACTCAGGATTTATTAATATTCTGCACCCATCACAAAATATGAATGCAAAATTAGGCATTTGACCGGAAAAGCTCGTACATTGCTGATTTGTGCTCGTGTTTCCTTCAATTGCTTTTTGAACTTGCTAAGTTGGATAGCAATGGAGAGTGTGACTCTACCATTGCATGCGGCAAATGAGACATGTCATAACCTACCCACCTCTATCTGTCTCATATCATCAAAATCTCATTCTCCCTTCTCTTTCAATAGCTAAGAAACTTATTTCAGCTTACAAGTCCATGTCCACCTCTCACCCTATCCTTGGCTGAGGGAAAAAAGAAAACATTTTATTAGACAAATGACCAGAAGTCATCATGCTGCATGGGGCTGTTCATCAGCCAATAATCTCACAGCTTTGTTCTTATGCCACTCACAGTCAATCCCATACAGAGCCTCAATGTGATAACTGGCTAGCCAACTCCTATTGCTCTTATGGAAAATTAGCAAGTATTCACAGACCTACTCCTCCTCTGTCCTACTGTTTATTGCTATACTACAAAAAAAGATCCATGTCTAAGGCATCCATACTTCCAAGTCTTCAACTACTTATTATCCTCAAAATCTTTTTTTTTGCAGCTACCAGATAGACTTCAATGTCCTGTTACCTTTTTTACAATATTCCAGCCAAATTTCAGTACTAAATTGCTGCACTTTCACTGCCAAACTAAAGATCATAAGCCCAATGGTTGTTTTTATCAACTGTGACGCAAATATTTTCCACAATAAGAATGAAACCACAACACACTTAAATGCATACCTTGTTGAGAACAGCCATACGTGATTTGTTGGTAGTCGCCATTTCCTGCAAAAAGCAATTACATCGGGAGTTGAATAGAACTTTGGTTTTCCATTTCCCAACTCTGTCACTGCAGTCACAACCGCTGTTCAAAGAAAGATCGGAAGAAGTATCAGCAAAAGGTTGCAGTCTAATAGATGTCACTAGTCGCAAAAGTCAATTACAACCATAAACAACCTTGTTCAAGAAACAAGTTCATTTTGAAATATCAGAAAATGTGGTACTCAGACTGTACTTAAATCTACGTTCTCATGTAACCTCCAAAACTATTAAGGATTCTCCTACAAAGCAAGCACCTACAGATCCTTAAGTTGTGAAAGTTCGACACCGCTAATAGGTGTCATCTCTTTAAGACCAACAGATACTCAAGAGACAATTTCACCCAAAAATAGTCAAGTACTCTATTAAAAAACTAAAGAGCATCCAAGAGAGTGGCCTAGTGGTCAATGAAGTGGGTTGAGAACCCTGAGGTCTTAGATACAAATCCTAGTGGAGGCCAAAACACTAGCTGATATTTTCCGTTCTGTACAAGCATTGATGGACAGAGTTACTCGGTACTTGTGCTAGAGGCAGCAGGTACCATGAAATTAGTCGAGGATCAAGCTGGCCCGGACACCACGATTATTTAAAAAAAAAGACTAGAAAATTTGAAACCAAGACATATAACCACTTTCTGGGATATAATTGCATGAAGATGTTAGACTTCCTTTGAAACCTTACCATAATCATCTCGCGGGCGTTGTCCGTGGTCCCCCAAAACCGCTGTGACCAACTCCATTGATATGCACATGCGATTGTGCTACAAGATCCAAGGTTTATTAATTTGGATTACAAACGATAAGTCAGAACAAGAGCTTCTTCACAATGGTTTTGCAACTAGATTGACAAAATGTAGAGTGAAAAATGAAACATGACACAAGAGGTAAGCCCAACACCAGGTGAGAATGAAAATGGAATTGGATAGAGCTCTGACAATTGGCATTCCATTAGAGTAATATTTTCAAAGTGATAGTTCCAAATAAATTGTCATTCCGCAAACAGTGATAGTATGCGACATGCTCAACCACACTTAAGAGATGATTGCACCAATAATGATTGCCACTATCACAATTTAAAATAGAGAACAAAACTATCCCCCGAAGGCCAAAACTCTAGTGCAAGATCTACCAAAGCCCATGAACTGTTTAAATATCTCATTTCAGCAACTTCTAAAAAAAATTCAAATAACCATTATAACCTAAAGTTCCGAGTTCAGTAGCATTTTCAATCATTTTATAGGGTAACACAGTTTGTTCCAATCCTGAAGAAGGCAGTTTCGTCCTGGTCTAGACAGAGTTGAGGAATTTGAATTTGTTTAGAAACTGTATTGAGTTCCCAACTTCTAGTTGGTCTAGGGAATCCTTGAGTGGAACTAACTAAGCATCTAGAAGTACCTGTAATAATATAAAAACCATAAGTTATGCCATTATTTACCAAAAGTTTTGGGGAAAAGGGAAAATTTTAGAGACCTCCCTCTAGGTTTGGCTTCGTAACACTAACCTCGCTTGTGGTTTACAATATTATGTTTACCGCCCTTATTTTAATTTCTTTGTAACAATTCCCTTGACTTATTTATCACTAATGTAAAAACATTATGGTTTGACTAATTAATCCTTTTTAATACTCTTCTTTCAGTTGATTTTGTAAACATTTTTTTAAAATTTCTTTAGAATAAAAACTGGGTATGTTGTTGTTGTTGTTGTTGTTAATGAATAACAGGGTTGGACACTCCATCTGATCTAGACAATAGACACACACACACACATATATATATATATATTCACACATATAATTACAAGTCAATCAGCGCATCCAATTAATTCTGCACATCAAACAGAATAAAGGCCAAAAAGTAAAATGATAGAACAAGTGAGGAGATCAGAGAAGACAAGAATTTAAAAGGACAAATTGACAAGTAAAAACAGAAGGAAAAGAACAGTAAAAATCACTTAATTCATAGTCAGATAAAGAGGATTTTTCAAGTGCATGAGGTTGAATTAAGCTAAAGTTTTTGAAAATAAACTAAAAAGCGAAGACCTAAGATTGAGCAAATTTATTCTTCTGATAAACTACACCAAGTCTTCCCTGAAACTGTATAGCAACAAGCTCTGTTATATTAAGCTATATTTATCATTCATGAGTTTCTTGAGGCTCGTTCGTAATCAGAAAACATTGATTTGAAAGGATCAGTAATATCTATAAGGTATGTACTATGAGTTCTCCTACATAGGGAACAAGTTTTTGTTCAATACCTCAAGGAACTCATTGAACTCTGCTTGCTTCTTGCTTGCTTGAGTACCCCATGCCTCACGAAACATCCGTCCAAGAACAAAAACACCAACGGCAGTATAGCTACAAAATGCAAATAATACAGCAAGCCTTAGTTGAGATTCAAAGAGTTTAACCACCATGATGATTACCAGGTAGTGGGTGATCTAACAATACAGAAGGCCGGGGAGGTGTGGAATGGATGATTTTGCTGTAAATAGTGCCACAGGCTATGTTGTTCGGACTCGCCAAAAAGTTGTGGACCCATGTCGGATCTTCCAAAAATGCGCTACTTTCAAAGGATCCAACATGCACCCAGCAGCATATTTTAAGAGTCCTAACAACATAGCCCACAGGCCTATATCATCTTTACACAAAATGAGAAGCATCAGTGCACAATATAAAACTGCCTAGAAAAGTAGTTGATGAGTTTGTCACACATGTAAGGAAGATGTATTACATATGAAGTCCCTCGCAAACTCCATTTTTTTTTAACAATAACACAGGCCACAGCCATGACTCGACAAAGTTGTTTGAAGCAACAACCACTAAGCACAATTAAGACTACCAAAAGAACAATAGTTACATCAATAATCTTTGTATACAAAAGATGATGGCATACGAACATTCAACTACTTGCCAATGCAACACCACATAAGGTCAGGGCTAGCAGAAGGAAAGATTTAAATTAAGTAAAAAAATCTAATGAAGAACTGAACAAAAACTGTACCAAAAAATGACAAAGGATGCATGACCACTTTAATGAAGTTCAAAGGTTCTTCACAAACAGTTCATGTTCCTAAAGGAGAAGAAGATTTTCAAAACAAAAACTATGCAGTAGCCAGTAACCATAAGCAAACATACATATTCCCGAAGCTATTCTTGGCATATGCTCCACCTTCATGCCCAGCATACATAAAAAGAGATCCAGAATGCTTAAGTGAGACCTGAAAAAAACTATTTCCCGCATAAGCAGCATAAAAAACACTTATAAGACACAAGGTTTAACAATTGAAGAAAGGAATATGAAAAAGAGGATGACAAGATAGCCCATCTACAGCAATGACCAGAGTAGTGAAAATGGTGGTTGCATCTTATTAACATCCAACTTCATAGAGTGGTGTTTTGATGGAGGAACGAGAATTGTAAGGTAAACTAAACATAAAATCAGCTGTGTACAAAGAAAATGCACCATTCCAATAAAAGAATAAACGAAAATTAAATTAGCATAACATTAAAAGCCAATCATGCTCGAGACATACCTCCATTGTAGCCAAACCTTTGGAGATCATCTCTATCATCCTTGTCCTAATCTGAAAAAGCCATACTACCATTCATGAATCACCACTTTTAAGCCTCATAAACCACAAAGAAGTTCGAGAGATCACTACCTCCTGATCAGATTTCTCATTCTCAAATTTTGGATAGAAGGTGGCCCTTACTTGGGTTCTCGAGAATGTCGAGTTATCTACAGTAAAATTTTCTAATAAGTTACCCTTGAATAATTTACTTAAAAGAACATTTTTTTGTTCATTTGGTGTTTTTTCAGTTTCCACCGTTGGAGCAGATACTGTTCCATATGATTTGGGTTTCCAAATGACTTTTTGATGCTGCACAGATGACTGGGGTGCTAAACCAACGCTCCCAATCTGAAGAGACGCAACTGGACCACTAGACTGCGCACTGCTTTCAGTAATATCCAAGGAGTTTAGGCGATTGGTAATGGCTTCAGTAGTTGCAGCAGATGCAGGTTCGGCATTTGAAGACAAGCCTGATACCCTGTTGGAACAAGGCCTCACTTGCCATTTTTTTTCCATATGGCCACCCATTCTCTGCATTTCAGAAATTAAAGTGATTAAACTACATCCAAATTTTAGATGCACTTACAGACACATATTTTGAAAAAAAAGGTAGACCAAGATTGACGGAATTCATACTCCACAACTATCTGAGTCCCACCTAATTAACCAAACAACGAACACAGGCATATTGGCACAAAAGATCACATATGTAAGGTGGTGGTGGTGGTGATGTCACAGAGAGAAAAAGTTAGGAAAAAGAAAAGGTTTGACACCACTGCCATGGTTTGAAACTCCTCCACTAGCAAGATTTTGATAAAATCAGTGAACCACAAATAAAAGAACGGTTTCTAATTGTGCTGAATATACAAGCACAAAACACAGTCAAAGCTTCAAAATAGAATATAAAAAGAAGAGAATAAAAATAGAACACACTGGTGTTTAACTTCCCTTCCTAATTCCTAGCCCGTAGTAATATGACTTCCACTTTCGAGAAACTATTGGATTTCTTAATGAAAAATATTAAGAGATAAGGAAACAACAACAATTACCCCTCAATCCCAAACTAGTTGGGTCGGCATACCAATCCTCAATATATGTCCCTCTCCATTTGCATTTGTGGAAATAGAAATGTTTTAAATATAGCCAGAAAGATCACGATGACAACATCCAAGATTAATATACAAGGAAACAACAACAATCACACCTCAATCCTGAACAAGTTGGGTCAGCTATACCAATCCTAAATATCTGCCCCTCTCCATTTGCATTTGCGGAAATAGAAATGTTTTAAATTTAACCAAAAAGATCATAATGACAACACTGAAGATAATCAATAAAAATACTCATTCTTTTAGAACGCAATCTAAAAATTGGACATTCAGAAGCATAACCAAAAACTCAAAAAACTCGAAGGCGTATACCAATATCAGACATTGTTTAATGACCCAATAAATGTAGAAGAACCTACTCCCTCTGTCCTCCAATTTAAGTGAAAAACTCCTTTTAGAATGCAATCTCAAAATTGGATATTCAGAAGCATACTCAAAAACTCAAAAATATATATATATATATATATACTCCCTCGGCATCAATTTACGTGAAAAACTTGTTCTTTTAGAATGCAAACTCAAAGTTGGACATTCAGAAGCATACCCAAAAACTCAAAAAAAAAAAAAAAAAAAAAAAAAACAATCAGGCCAACATACCATATCAAAACTTGATCAACTACCCAATAACTGTAGAAACAAACTTCCTCTGTCTCAATTTATGTAACAACATACTTCCTCCCTCTGCCTCAATTTATGTGACATTTTTCGTTTCTCGAGATTCAAACCAGGTGATCTTTGACCCAAAATATTAAAAATATATTGTTCCATCACATTAACATGCGTGGAATTACATCTTATAATACTTTTCACATAATTTTACAACACCATACCCAATATAATCCCACAGAGTAGGATATAGTGTACGCAGACCTTACCTCTACCCAGGGGCGAATTTATGTATAAAATTTGGGTCACGGGAACCCGTGGTCATCCGACTAAACTCGGTATATTACTTGTATAATTTTTACAAAATATATTAAATATTAGCTAAAAGAACCCATGCTCAAATTGACCAAGTGGTTCACTGGTTGGTGGGCTTGTTTTTAAAATCTCGGTCGAGGGTTCGATCCCGAGTAGCAACTGAAATTTGCTCTGTTTTTTACCATTAAAGAATAGCATTTTTTTTAAAAAAAAGGAAAAATTTCTAAAGCCCTAAAAGTTAGGCGTCGTGTTCTTTTAACAGCAGTAGGCACTAGGCAGTATCTTTTCCTTTTCATATTTCACACAAACTTCAACTTCCAAGTTCCATTTGTTTATTTTCGTTCATGATTTCTCTTCTTAAAAAATAACTAACAAAATCAAAATTTTCAAAATACAAAACTTAATTTTAGAGTTTTCATAAAAAAAATTAATTTTTTATCATTGTTTATAATAGAAAATCATCAAGAGCTAATGAATTGGTTATTCAGACTCACGTATTTTACAGGATAAATTGGACATTGACAAGGTTTTATTTTACTTTACTTTAAGTGAAAGAAATATATTTTTTTATTTTATTATTAATTTACAAGGGTGTGATTTTCTTATTTTTTAATGTGAAAGGGGTGTGATTTCCCTATTTTATTTTAAATTTGTGAGTGATAAATTGGCGACTAAGTTGAATAATAAATTAAATTTGTAGGAACATTTATCCTTGAACATCTAAGTGAATAAATTATTGACTAAAATCGTACATTGGACAACCAAGTTCTGGTAGCGGTCCATCCGTCAGTACATTAGGCAATCAAGAGCTAATGAATTGGTTATTCAAAATATGAAGCCTCATTGAGTATAATATATTGTCAACTGATGATATTTTTTGTGATAATGTAATTAATTATCTTTTGATCGCCGTGTTGCTGTCATTATAAAATTTTAAATCTTATCTTTAAAGCAATGGTGCACCCATCTTCTTGAAATCCTGGATTCGCCTCTGCCTCTACCTCACGTAGAAAGGACCGTCGGCTCAAGGAAAACTTTTCATATAATTTTAACTATCAAAATTGATCTAATTCAATATAGCTCCGAAGAATTATACGAATAAATTGATACACGATACACAGGGAGTTATTTAAAAAAAAAAAAAAAAAAAATACCTGACTGTCGGGCATGAGTGGAGAGAACAAGAACGAGGAGGTACTGAATGTGAAGGAAGGAGATTGAAAGCGAAAGAAGGTTGTAGAAGAAAAGAGATAAGGAGGAAGATGGAGTTTAGGAATGAAAGAGTAAACGATCCTATGAGAGACCGACATACAGTGCTAAACAAAAGGAAGACTGAGCACTGTGCGGGTGTATTTCAAGAGCGGCTACCCCGCCTGCGCCTTGTGGCGGTGAAAAATCAATGGGTTCCACGAGGGAGAACAGAACAAACCAACTCAATTACTTTAGAGTAGTTAGTTACTCATATTGCCCTCACGACTCACGCACACACCGTTCAACGGGTCGTGCTAAAGTGGTAAGTATTTTTATTTTTATTTTGAGTTTGAGTTTCTCTAGCTAGGAAGGTTGTATCCTTAAGTGGGTGAGTCTTTTGGTGCAAATTAGAATCTAATTGAATTCTAATATGAATATCGAACACTAAAAAAAAAAAAAAAAAAAAAAAAAAAAAAACTCTCGTGCATGCAGTCACTATATGTGGCAATTTGGCAGGTTAAGTAAAATTTGGATGGATCAAAAGAGGTTAAAATAATAAATGGGTTAAGATTCAATTTAAATTTATTTGGGTAAAAAATGGGTCAGATAATTGGTCACAATTCAATCCGCCTAATTTTTATTAATTTTAATTATTTTATTTGTTCTTTTATAATTTTTCAGTGACTAATAAAAAAAAAAATTATTATGAATATATATAACATATCAAATAAAAAAGTCTCTTTAAAATATTTGGACAAGATTTCTCAAAAAATATTTTGGGCTACATATTAATCCAAGTTTTAATTGGTTGAAATGCGTTGGATTGAAATAGATGGGTTAAGTTTAGAAATGCCCCTTAAATGGGCTGATCTTGATATTTTGTCCCCCATTACAATAGGGTATTTACATAAATAATATAAATATGTAGTCTTATTTATCAATTATAATATATTTTTATTCTTAGAGTTGATAGCATAACTTTTTTTACCAAAAATAGCAAATTACATATATAATACATTTTTAAACACAATTTTAATATAGTAACATATAAACTAACTTGAATAGCATTTAAATGTTTAAAATTTAATTATAATATTTTTTTTAACATCATTAATAAGAGAGAAAAACTAAATGACAAATTTAATACATTTTGAATTCAATATATTATACGTTTTAAAGACGTATTTCAATATGCGTAGTGAATATATATAACGAAAATATTTATAATACAAATGTATTATAAGTATTATACGTGAATTTCAAACATTTCAAATTCATAAAAATGTCTAATATCGAATTTGAATTGTATTACAACAATCCTTTACGTTTAATACATTTTGAATTCAATAAATTATACGTATTAAAGATGTATTTCAATATGCATGGTGAATATATAAAACTAAAACTTTTTTAATACAAATATATTATAAATATTATACTGAATTTCAAACATTCTGAATTCATAAAAATGTATAATATTGAATTCGAATTGTATTACAATGATCCTTGACGTTTAATACAAATCACAACGCCGTCAGTATTATACGTGAATTTCAAACATTCTGAATTCATAAAATTATCTAATATTGAATTCGAATTGTATTACAACGATCCTTGACGTCTAATACATTTTGAATTCAATATATTGTATGTATTAAAGACGCAGTTCAATATGCGTGGTGAATATATATAACTAAAACATTTTTAATACGAATATATTATAAGTATTATACGTGAATTTCAAACATTCCAAATTCATAAAATGTATAATATTGAATTCTAATTGTATTACAACGATCCTTTACGTTTGATACAAATAGCAATGTCGCCACCACCGTACACCACCCTTTCCCGTCACCACCAAACTCCGGCCACATCTCCACCACCACCACCAACAACAGCCCCATCACCTTCTTTTCCCCATTTTTTCCGGCGAGCTGGCAGCCAAACTGCCTGTGTCTTCTCTGGCGAGCTCACGTCATCGGAGCAACACTACCCACTCCCTTTATCCTTCATTACCCAATACCGTCTTTTTTTTTAGGTCAAATCTAAAACCAATCACCTTCATTTTCCATTTTTCCGGTCCAATTAGCCACCAAACAACCCCCGTCTTCTCCGGAGAACTCACGTCGATCAAAAACTTCTTTACCAACAGCGTTTCGATTCCATCACCCAACAACTCCGGCAAAGTCCAACAATTTCGGCCAAATCTGATTGCATCGTTACGATTCCACCATGGGTATTGTGGTGGCTGCCGGAGTCGGAGGCATTGATTATTGGTTGTTCCGGCATCGTGAGTTCGCTGGAGAAGACGAGGAGGAGGAGAGAGACAAAATGAAAAAGAATAAGTGAGATTGTAATTAAAGCTAAAGTTAAGCTATAAAATGTAATAAATCAAAAGTTATACTATACACAGTAGTAAAGTGCACTAAAAAATATCAATTGTGTAAAAAAGTCTACAAAAGTGGCCTCCATAGGGGGTGTCTTGATTTTTTGGCCCCTCTTAATAACTCTTGCAGACGTTTTAACTCTTGCCCATAAAGCAAACGCTCATGACATTTCAAGACAACGAACCTGTACAAATTGACCAGAAGTTTTGCCTTATAGGCAAACATTAGAACTTACATATGTTGTCATAAGGCACACATTCTAACTTTTTCCCATAAGGTACACGTTCATGACATTTCAAGACAACGAACCTGCACAAATTGACCAGAAGTTTTACCTTTAGGCAAACGTTAGAACTTAGTTAGGGGGGACAAAAATTCAAGACCACACACTTTGGGAGACAAAAATTTAAGATCTAGCACTTTGGGGGACAATAGATGTAATTTCCACGGAATAGATTGAGCTACTAAATTGACGGGTCCATAACCAACTCAAACTTAGAGCCTGTTTGGGATTGCCTTTGTTAGAAAAAAAATTCTTTTTTTGGAGAAAAAAACATTTTTTTTTTGAAAAGGCAGGTGTTTGGCTAACTTATAAAAGTGCTTTTAAATAGAAGCAGAAACAGTTTTTCTACTGTTGGCAAGAAACAGAAAATTTTTGCTTTTTAAAAAAAGTAGAAGCGGAAGTAGAAAATTATTTTATACATGACAAAAATATTCATACCACTTATACATATATATTAATACATCCCTTATTAATTAATTTGCATATCTCGAAAGTTTGATTTTAAAATTTTATTATTCATTTTTACACCATATATTTTTATTTTATTTTATGATTCATATATTATTATTTTATTTTCCACTTTTTTTCTTTAAACAAAATAAAAAATATCATTGATGGTGATGATAGAAGAATATATAACTCTTTATTTTTTATTATTAGTAACAATAAATGACAGGTGAATCACGTTGCAAGATCAAATAGTATTTTGGCAGCACTTGTAAATATTTTCTCTCAAATATTTAATATTTTTAAATAAATAATTCATGAGACATTGCGTGATAAAATTATGAATGAAATCATTGAGAATTTTTGTGATATATGAAGGACTACTTATATTTGTGGTGAATTTTTTCAGGTGTAGTGATTTAATTTATGGATTAGTTTTTACATTTATTTTGCTGGATGTTTTTAAATATATTTGAATCATTATAGTAATCTTATATTAATATTTAATATTTTAATGTATCTATTTATATAAATATTGATTGAAAGTTTTACAATGCAAAATTTTTAATTAAACAAAATAAAAATTTAATTAAAAAAATTATAATAGGTATTTAAAATAAATTCTCTCTATAAAGTAATTTTAGTAGTAAAAGGTTATTGATACATGTCCTTTTTGGTAATTTGTCTCTCAAAAGCACTTCTTAAAAAAGATTAGCCAAACACAACATGTTTATCAAAATTACTTTTCAAATGAATTTACCAAACACAAATTGTTTTTTTTTTAAAAAAAAAGCACTTTTCTGAAAAACTATTTTATAAAAGTGATTTTCAAATAAGCAGTTTTCTAACAGCAATCCCAAACAGACACTTAAACAGATTGGGCGAGCTGAGTTTGATTTTACCACCCTTAATAGTCACATTAGTTTTCCGCATATTGATTGTAGAGCTTCTTTTTTTTAAAAAAAAAAAATACTTTATTTTATTTTTATATATAAAATATTGAAACGGTTATTTATTTATTGTAAGAGTTTTCCTCACAAGTAGAGCTTTCATTAACAACAACATCTCAGTATAATTCCTCAAGTGAGGTCTGGACAGGGTAAAATATACGTAGACTTTATCGCTACCTCGTAGAAATAGAGAGGTTATTTCCGATTGGCCCTCAACTTTTCATTAAGTTTAATGAAAATTAATTGAAAAAAATTATTCACTAAACTAATATCAATTAAATTTAAAACTCTTAGACACCACTATTATTTCTACTACTTCTTCACTTTTTCAACTTTCATTTTTCTATTTTTATTATTCTTTTGAAGCGGTTTCATCAATTTCAAAGGAAATTGATTAAACTCAAATAACTATACATAATTGTTATAATAAGTAAAGGTCGTCGGAGCATAACAACAATATTGCTGACTTGATTATGAACTTTGTCATTGAAACAATGAAATTGCAACATACATATTAGACTCACCTTAGAACTTTCAAAGTTTGCAATGTGCGTTCTAATATTTACTATAATTAAATAATAATTTGAGGGAGAAAGTAAAAAAATAATTTTGGAAGTGTAATTATTCTAAATATATTCTTAAATATATTTAACAAAAAATGACAGCCAAACATATTGAATTGGTAGTTCACAGAACGAAGACATGATTGATCATAAGCCTTGACATGATATCGTTGTGTATGCAAGCTCATATTTGAATTGGTAGTTCACAGAATGAAGAAATAATTAGTTGGTGAAGTCTGAAATGATATTGAAAGAAAATCATACTAAAAATCACGTTGAAAGCACAAGAAAATCAAGTTAAAAGTTAATTATATAAAAATTGCTTCAATTTTAAATGTCCAGTTAACCAAAAAAAAAAAAAAAGATCCAATATCAAACTGAAAATCGAAATTGCGAAAATCAAAATTGTTTCTGCCCAATTTTGATTAATAGTTTCACCAAATCGAAAATTTAAAAAAAAATAAAAAATGAACCAACTGAACGCTCAACAGTCAACCCTAGATTAAGGAAGAAGGAGTACTTACTACTTACCATAACTTATTGTTTACTTCAAATTATATCAATTTATTATAATTAATTGATAAATTAGTAATTTAAATATAATTAACCATATTATTTTTATGAAAATGTGTACTTTCTAAAACTCTAAGTGCTCCCACCTCATCAGTCTAAATCTCTCAGACCCCGTTTTTTTTTTTCTTTATTACTTCTTCACTTTTTTTATTTCCATTTTTTTAAAGCGATTTCATCAATTTCAGAGCAGAACTTTGTGATTTATTTGCTAGGAAAAGGAAACGATGTGAAGTAGCAAATGATGTTGATGGTTTTAGATTGTCTATGGTTACTACAACATAATTTAGTATAGCGCTTATAATATTGAAAGATGTTGAATTTTATACCCCAAAAGAATATTCATAGTTCTTAGCTAGAAAAAAAGCAATTGTATTTATATTGTTTATTTAATGTAACATTACTTGACTGATCATCATTTGAATTTTATGACACAAAATAAACCGTACATTGTTTGTTTTGTATCATCTGAGATATACGATATAAACAAGTCTCAGACATATTTGTGATTATAAATCATCTAAAGATAAAATAAATTTTTTAAAATTAAATTATATCAAAATATAAAAATGTGACAGCCGAGGAAAATATCAAGACCATAAATGAAAACCTTATTCCTATAATACATGAACTTACACTTTAATTTGGCCTCAGTTGGCATCTATGTCCTCCAACTTTGGGTGTGCACGGGTAGACAATTAAACCTATATAAAGTTGAACAAGTAGACGCATGGATCCTATGTAGAAATTTTGCGTCCTACATGGTGACGCATGTGTCTACTTGTTCAACTTTATACAAATTTAAATATCTATTTGTGCACATCCAAAGTTAGAAGGCGGAGATGCTAGTTGAGGCCAAGTTAAAACACATGTTTATGTATTATGCCTTCAGTTTTCTCATGATTCTCGATTCTCATACTCTTCTGATATCAGCCGAGGAATACAATAGTTTTTCAACATTCAACACACCACAATTAGGAGCACTAGAAATAATATGCCTTTTATTCCAAAGTTTCTTGGACCTTTTTATAAACAAACAAATGTTAAATACAAAAGAAATGAAAAGAAGTCTACGACTCATCAAAATATAATAAGACTCATCTTTATAGCTGTGGTCTTGTAATAAATAGATCTTACACTACATAAAATTGTGTTTAAAAAACTGATCTTTCGTGTAACTATTTCCTCCTAGGTAATCTATGCTTCGTATTATTCACAAAGCTAGGAAGGAACCACTGTGTCCATATAGATAATGGACAGTTGGGCGATCTTCACGGCCAAGCTAGTCGATGTAGTCCTCTTTATCAGAATTAACTACACTAGATACATTCTCTTCATCAGTGGTCATATCACCCAGAATTGTATCTTGCATCTCTCCGTCATCGTTTTGGATGGGAGATTGATCTGCTTCTGGTTCTGGGACAAGAGGTCCTTGAGGATCTCCAAAAACAGTGCTAAATATGTGCCTATGGCATTCATCGCAAAAGTAAAAATAAGTAAAATGACCCTCGTATAAGAGCCTATGTACCATTGCATCTGGTAGGACTCGCTGTAAAAAATCAGTTGTAGTTGGCGGTACCACCATATCTTCCATCCCCTGATAAAATTTGAAAATTTTAATTACTTTACACATGTTGGCGTAAATATGTTGATAAATCATGAGGAATTATCGTAAGGGAAACGAAAACAGGTAAAGGAGATATGAACCAACCTGCCATATGTGAATTTGACCGAGGAATCCAGTCAAGATTTCTTCTGTTTGACCATACAGAGATTTAATCCAATGCACAATACCCTTTCCAGGGCGTTTCCTCTGCACTTTGAGGTCTGCCGGGCTAAAACCCCAATTTGAAACCTGTAAGACAGCTTCCTCCACAAATGGTTTTGCATTCTTTTGTCGAACAGCTTCTTCTAGATCTCTTTGCCAGAACTCTTCAAATGATGGGTGCTCCAGCAAAGCTTTATCCTGGAAAGGTTAAACATTCTGTCGATTAGGAAATGTTGACCTGGGAAATAGATGTGCCAAAGCCACTTAACCTCCACAGAATCTCTTATAAAACAATGTTATTTTTTAACTATAATAAAGGGGTAAACAGCTTTTTAGTGATCTGATTCTCTTTAGTTTTATTTCATTCATGAATCTATCTTAATAAGATGTGCACAATCAATTTAGTGGTGTTACTCTTGTTTTACTATTTCATAGTTGTTGGTCAAGAATCAAGGTCACTCACTCTTATTCCAAGTGACAAGGCAAGCCGTGTTTCGATCGGGCCATGGACTCCACTAAGGAAGCTTCTACGGTAAAAGTAAGGAAGTAGTCTTGGAAACTTCCTAGCTAATATATACATGGCTTTCTTCTTTGTTGTCCAGTTCTTCCACATTTTACTCTTCTCCACCTTGGTCATTCTTGGTTCATATGGATTAACCATTGGTGCGATCATGACTGCACCTGCAAATCCACTCAGCAATTAGATTCGACTGAGAGAATATGAAGTGAACCTAAATTTTGTTTTGCATGTTCAGTGAAACAGAATAAAGTATAATGGGGCTTCTGGAATCTTCTCCATAAATCTCAGGAGCAATTGAAGTGCTTGAAGAACCCTAGGGACCCAGAATCAAGAAAGATCATCAACAGTGTCAGGAGGCTTTCTTTCACCCATTGTAGAAGACTGGTGACCTTTCCAAATGCAAAAGTATGTTTTAGGCCTTCATGGCACTTCTCAAAAAATGGGATCACTCCTTATGGACTCGTTGAGAATGATTCTGATCTAGTTCATGGCCGAAGTCATGACTATTCATAGCTATTATCTTAATGAGCACTATGTTAGTTGCAGTGTATCACTCATTTGACAGGATTCATAGACATTCTTTGGCAATATTTATTGTGTCCGTTTGGCCCTAAGAAGATGCTATAGAGTTGTAAAGTCAGCGAATCTCCGTGATAAATATCAAACACACTGACTGTGACAGGCTGACCGCAGCCAGCTAGGTGACTAGAATGATTTATCTAACCTCTTGCATGTGCACTGGAGAGTGGAATGACATATAATTTGTAAAAACAAAGAAAAAGGCCACCTTACCTGCAATCCTGTCAGGGATATATCTAAGGGCAGCCCACGCATGCATGCATCCACCAGAGTATCCCACCACCCAGAATTTGTCAGTAACATTGACAGCATAGGATAAGTGTAGCATATCCATGGTTGATGACTCAAGGTTCCTTGAAGGATGAGGATCACTTTCTCCAAATCCCGGAAGATCATATGTTACCAAGTGAATACCATATTCTTGCAGTAGAGAAGTCTTGACGCCAGGTATTCCTGCTTGTTTTGGGAAGACAAACACACACCATTAGTGCATATGCAAAAGCTTGTATACACGACTTGCAGAATTAACTACTTGGATCTATTTTGTTTGAGGTGAAAACAGAGAACAAGAAGATGGGAAGTATAGCAGGGGCGACCATACATAGTGTTGATTGGTGAGGTTTAAGGGTTAATATTTAGTACAATACCTGCAAGCCGGGACGAGAGAAAAGAATGTGGAGCAATCATAGAAAGTCTAGCCAGCTCAGCAGGAACGCCTTGCTGATGATAAGCCAAATGTCTACCATCTGGGAGCAAAAGTCTACTAGCATTTGGAGGATGTATATACACTTTCTTGACTGATGGAGTTGGATATATATCATCATTACTTGCAATCAGCACTGCAGATTAGCTTTAATCAGTAATTGTATAATGTATATGTGTAGAAAGGGAGAACATGAGCAAACAGTCCGAAAGAAAAAAGGACATCTGCAAACACAGGTGAGTTTGATCAACAAATGAACGGTACCAAATTATGAACCCAAGCTATAACTAATTTTTCACAAACTCATGTGGAACAGCAAGAGGAACTCAATTTGTTTTGTTCTCTACCAATTACTGCCGGCATTCCAGTCCTAGTAGGGAAAATGACCTTGTCAAGCTCAAGCAGTGATCCCACACATAATTTCAAGCCACATTGTATGTATTGAATGGTTGCAGCACATCAATCTGGCAGTTTTTCACTCCCCAAGCTCTGATGTTAAAAGTTGAAAGGAGAAGGAATGACTGATTTATGCAGACAATCCTTTCTCCATCCATGTATATTCAGACTCGTCGCGATAGTTCCTGCAGATTGTCGATACATTTCATTTTTTTTTCCTTTTATAACTGCCAACTTTTTAAATCAACCATGGTAGATTGGAGTTGAACCTTTGTGTCCTAGAGTGACTAAAATCAGAGAAATGGTCTTCCAAATCTACAGTCAGAGAAACGACCCTCTAAACCATCTCACCAATTGAATAACATAGTTATACAGACCAGTTCGACATTTCTGAAATTCTAATCAGCAAAGAGATAACAAAAGCCAAATGAAATATATCAATTCTCTGGAAAAAAAGTAGCCCGGTGCACGAAAGCTCTCGCTATACGCGGGGGTCCAAGGAAGGGCAGTGTTACCTTGCATTTCTGCAAGAGGCTGTTTCCACAATTTGAACCCATGACCCTCCTGGTCACGTGACAACAACTTTACCAGATAAATCAAACCTCTAAGGTGAGAAAATTTGAATCATTCTCTTTCCATTTTACCATGCTCTAGAATTCGAAAAGAAGGACAGCTTTCTAAATGCACTCTTAATAAGTCTTGTTTTGCACAACAACATAGCTAACAATGAGCAAGAAAGGACAAGCACGACCACTAAACATTCAAACTCATAACATTACAATTCCAAGTGTGACCAGAGTCTATCCCCTTGGGACCAATTTAACAAGTCCTAGAACCATTCTCAGATCCAAAATGACATCTCAATAACCAGATAACTAAATCAACACCATGTTACACAGCTTAACTTCAAACCAACCTCATCTATAACAAATGTGTGATCGGTACAAAAAATTTCCCTACTAAAGAGAATACTCCCTCTGTTCACTTTGACTTGTCAAGTTTCCTTCACGAGAGTCAATTTGACTAATTTTCAGAGCTAAACTGAATTATATTGATTTAATATTTAAATTTTAAATTTAGATACTCGAAAACTATACGAGAAACACTATAAGTTGCAATCCTTCTCATATTAAGTATGCTGAAAAAATACATCTTCATAGCTAAATCACACTGTACCTGCAGAAGCAAGGAATAAGACAAAAAATATGACACTCCAAGCATGAGCCGGATCACGATCTTCGGGCAAATACTCATTCAAAAAACTCAATCTCCGACATACTTTAACAAACGGCGGTCCAATTTTCTTCACCAAAATCGAATCCTCTCTAATCACACTCTGCTTCAACACATCTCTCACTCCTTTCCCAAACTCAACACTCATTTCCGCAAATCCTTTCGCAAATTCCACCGCATGAAACTTCCAGTTCTCCGCCTCCACCGCCGCCGTCGCCGGCGTGTCGCCACCAATTCCGCCGCCGTAAACACCTCCGGCGGCGGCAGAGTAGCTCGAATTGTAGCGGATTTCAGTGTAGCCGACTACATAATCGTTGACTTCAGACATGGAAAGTTCTGTCAAAAAAATTCTTCCACGGAGTAAACTTCAAGCTAAATATAATATTTTCTCTCACTATATATATATATACTACATATATATGTATAGATTCCTCTTAGTGTAAATTCTTACGTGTATATGTATTATGTAATTCTACTTGCCTTTGCGTGTACGAACAAATGTGTATGTGTGTATATATATATATTTATCTTATGAGAAATGGTGTTTTGTGTATGTATGTCATTGTGTAAGCTTTTTTGGATTTTGTTTTCGCCATTCATAGATGAAAAGGTTGAGGTTTTACTCTCTACCAATTTATGTTTCAACGGTTAGCAGTTCCTTTTTTTTTTTATTTTTTTTATGTATATATATATTTTGGTGTACTCGTATTAAAGTAGAAACACACATAAGCACTCTATCAAAAATTCAAATGGGAGACTTGTGATTAAAGGAAATAAGCAATGTCTTATCCATCGTGCCACATTCTTTGATAATAATTGACAACTAAAATTTCGAGAGTGAAGTATTTGCCTATAAATCATAACACTTATTTCATTTTAATTTATTTATCTATTTTTTAATCCATTAAAAAAAAAATATAGTACTTATATATTTAAGGACATATTGATACATTTCAAATATTTTAAATTTAAGGAATTGTTTGGTAGAGTATATAAGAATAATATAAAATATGGTGTATTAGTAATACTGGTGTTAATTATGCTTGCATTAATTATACTTATATTTTTCTTATGCAGTATTTGATTTAGTGTATTAAAAAAATTATGAATTGCATAATTTCTAAGAAAAACATTTTTTTCACAAAAATACTCTTCATACATATGATGGAAAGGATGTGGAAAATTTTTTGAGGATAATTATGTTTTTAATTATGCTAATGCATACATTAGAATCCATTGTATTACTAATACTATTAATTTTAAGGTATTAGTAATACACACCATTAGTTATATATATACTAAAAAAATATATCAAATAAAATATTAATAATACATAAAACTAATGCATGTAATACTCTTTTTAATAAACTCTATCAAAACGACTCCTAAGTTTATAAAATACTCCAGTAATGTTCGTAAGTAGGGGTCCAAGTGTAATGAGAGGAAAATAGAGGGGGTGGTAGGTAGAAGTGAATAATGGATAAAGGGCTGAGATAAAGCCACGTAATCAAGAGGGGGCGTCAGAAGAAAGTGGTGTGGGAGTGGGCGTCGGGTGGTGACAGTAGTGGTGGGGACGTGTTGTTTTTGGTTGTTTTCATTAAGATTTGAGTGAAACCAATGTTACCGGTATTTGGTGCTACACCTTTTCCTCCTGCTTTTTTCCAATCGAGTACTTATATTGAAATTCGATTAAATTTAAATTTATATATTATTAGATTGTTTTTTAGGATAAAGCTCCTAACGGTATTATGAGAAACCATATTATATACTCACTCTGTTTCAAAAAAAATGACCTGTTTTGACTTGACATAGAGTTTAAGAAAATAAAAAAGACTTTTGAAACTTGTGGTCTTAAATTAAAGTTATATCAAATGTATCAAAATACCCTTTAATCTTGTAGTCTTAAACATGTCACATGGAAAGTTAGAATTAAAGTATTATCAAAAAGGGAAAGGATCATTCTTTTTTAAACAGACTAAAAATGAAAGTAGGTCATTCTTTTTTAAACGGATGGAGTAATTATTTATCAAAATAAGAGCTAGCAATTATATATTTTATATGATACTAAATTTAATGTCGTTGTGCTATGCTTGTAATTTCTTGTTTTTGAAGGTTTGTTGATGTATGTTGTTTTGGGTAGATCGATTGTAATATTATTTTGTGATAGTTTTTTTTCCTGTTATTATCTATAATCTTATTACTACTTATTGTTTCTTGTACTTCCAATATGATTGTTTTTGTCTTGAGCTGGGTTCTATCAGAAACAACCTCTCTTCCTCACCTCTGAGGTAAAGATACGAACTACGTACACATTACCCTCCTCAGACCCCACTTTGTGAAAATACACTAAATATATTATTGTATATAATATTAAGTTATATACATTTAAATATAGATTTTTTATATAAAATAATATATATTTACCTAGCGAATATAATTATTATGGACAATCGACTAAATATATAACTTACTCTTTTTTTATTCTCAAAAAATTAAAATCAAGACCTTTAATGAAGAATCTCAACTATTCTATCTCAAGTCCTATTGTAATTAGTCAAAGATTTCGAGTTTAACTTTTGAATACTTTCCATTTTAATAAATTATATACAAAATATTTATGAATTAATCGAGATCCTAAAATTATATCGAAAATGATGGAAAATCAAAAATAAAATACACAAATTATTAATCCACCTAAAAAAATTGAACTAAAATAAATTAAAATAATAAATAAAAAAATCATTAATTAATCTAAATTTAAATAAAATAAACGAATTATATTTTCATATGCCAATTTTGCAAGCTCCCTACAAACTCGAGTGAAACAAGAAAAGAGTAGTTGCAAACTTGCAATAATGAAAATGGTGCATCGAGTGTAGATAAGGGTGGTGCATGCTGAAAAAATTGGGATGTACATATTAAAGAATGTTAACTTTTGGGGAGTAAAATAAAATAATAATAAGAAATAATTAGAGAATGAAGAAAAAGTGGGGGACTTTTTAAACGGAGACATAATGCACGTGGAATCTTATATAACCCATTATATATAATAAGTATAATATTATATAATACAGTATTGGTCCATACATACACAAAACGAATGGCGACGATGATGAGAACATATTCAATATAATTTTATAAAGTAAGATCTAGAAAGAATAGAGTGTATTCAGATCTTATCTTTTTATTAGGTAGAAAGGTTGTTTATGATAGACTATACAAAATAAATGATATAGGAAATATTACTCTCTTTGTTTCAATTTGATTATCTGACTTAAATTGACACAAATAAATTAAAAATGTGTAGAATGTACCAAAATATTCTTTAATCTTGTTGTCTTAGACATACCCTGAGGAAAATTTAAGTTCAAGAATTACAAAAAAAGAAAAAAGGAAAGAGGTGTTCTTTTCTAAACAAATTGAAACAAATGGAATAATTGATTTTCAATTCGATATTCTGCATTGAAGTTCAACTAAATTTAAATTTGTACATTGCAAGTGTTATTTCAAAAACGACACTCCCAACAAGATCTGTTTATTTTCACTAAATTTTTAATTAAAAGTATATAGATTGCCAAAGGCGAATCTAAGATTTTAAACTTGTGGATTCCTAAATAAGGTAAAGGGAAAAAGGCTAAAACAATTGATGTTGCTACTCGAATTCGATCCCCTCATCAAAGGGAGCTGAGGGATTTCGCTGGCTCCTTCACGCCATCCGCCATCTTTGGCTATGGGTTCTATCAATAAATTATTATACGTTAACAGTGTTTTAAATATAATTATAGAGTTTCGAAAAAAATTAGGGGGTTCCCGAAAACCCCCCTAAGTGTACTGTAGATCCGCCCCTGTAGATCTCAATCGTCCTATTACAACCTATGTTGGTATAGGAATATTAATATTAGGTGGTGGTAGTTAATGGTCCAGCGTAAGTGATGCGATACACAGCGTGTAACCATAACATTAAATTCCCCAACTCATTTTGATTCCAATAAATACTCACAGAAATCTGGTGAAGTAGGAAGAAGGAGAAAATTGTAATTTAACAAACATCACATGAATTTTGTAACAGGAAAATTATTTTGGTATGAGAAAGAGAAATCAAAGAAATTCAGCATAGAACATATGTGACCTTTGCATCGATCTTCTTTAGTAGGACGGATCGCTTGAGTGTCAAAATCAAGCGGTGATTTTTTTCCCTTTATCGAACCACATATATATAGAGATATTTTTTCATCTTTATCCGGATTGGTCAACATTACAATAATATATTCAGTATATTTTCACAAAATGAGATATAGAAAGGATAAAGTTTACTCAGTCCATTTTATAATTTAAAAGATACATCACTTCCCATAATTCTCTTCTCAGATCAGTCACCTCTTGATTGTTAGTTGAAAATTTTGATTTGTTATTTGTGTTTGGAGCTCCAATTATGACTATAATATTATTTTGTAAGAGTTGAATAGTGAAAATCTAATTAAAAAAGTAATTTAATATTGTTGATCAAGATTAAAGAAAGTCATATTCTTATCACTATTTTAACTTTTAGTTTTGTATTGATTGTTCTTAGTGGTGAATTTAGGTGAAAATTATAGGGCACATGAACCGTGGTCTTCTCGAAAAACTAGATATTTTATATATTTATTTTTAAAAATTGATATAGTATTATATTCTGTCACCCATGAAACAAGAAGGTTAAATAATGCACTTGATTAAATATTAATTTATTTATCTTGAGGATTAAGGATCATTTCTCACTTAATATATTTCTTCTTCTTTTCTTTTGATGGTGCACTCATATTCTAAAAATCGTAGATTCGACTCTGATCGTTCTACATAAAATTTTAACATCATCAAATTAAATGCAAGTGCAAGGAAAGTTACTTAAATTTGTAGTTATATTCTTGTTTGTCTTTTTTCCCCCTTTTTCTTTGTGGCGAAGGTTCAAGTAGAGAAAGGAGAAGGAAAGAGACCTACTCAATTATCTATTTTGTATGTAAAAATTTTGTTTTAAATCACTCATTCTCACTCAGGAATATTTTTTTCTTCTAAGAGTATGAATGTGATATTTTTTTTATAATCATAAAAGTAGCCATAAGATTTTTTGAACTATAGCTAAATTATCAGCTATATATTTAAATTTCACTGAAGTTTTCTTACATTTATAAATTTAACCTTTCCGTAGTATTTCGAGATTTTTCTTTCTTAGAATTGAAAGAAAAAGATTGAAATGACGGTGAAAAATTGAACTTATACCTTTCTTTACCTCATCCTATGGTATATATAAATTTATTTTTGATGTTTTGTAAAGGTTTTCTTCATTTATAAATTTGTCATACTTATAAAGTTGATATTTTGCATAGATTTTGTTCATTTATTTGATATATATAAAAGTTACAAGCTATTGTTCTTGTCATGCCATTGGATCAAAACATGATCAAATTACAAAAGAATCTCCATCAAAACAACTGCTAAAACTCACAGAAAAATCCATCAAAAACTATATTAAAACAGAAGTAAAAGCTGAACTAAAAATTACAATTACACAAAAACAAAAATTAGACAAAAATCATTCAGACTTTCAAATAATACGAAATAATTAAGTTCAAAAAAGGGGGAAGGAGGGGGTAATATGGATCCTCACTTAGTTTTAAAATGTAAATACTACAAAATATTTAAAAATAATAACTATTTGTATCATTTAAATATATAACTGACAATTTCATCATACTTCGAAAGAATTATTATGCCTTGGCTCATAAAAATGACAAGCTTTTGTCCTCATATAGGGGACTTATTAAAGAATGGTTTGGCCAAAATATAAATGTAGTTCCTATCCTAAGCTAAGATGATCAATTAATGAGTCAGCCTGACTCATCCTAGATAGTATTTGAAAAATATAGAAGCACTAATTATATATTTATGTCCACCTTTGAAACAAAAAGGTTTGATATAAGTTAGTCAATTGAGCCAACTATTTCCTAATTTGTTGGTTAGTTTGTTAAAATATATTATTTTTATTTCTTCTATGTAGAAAATAGCAAAAATCAGAATGTTGAAATGAATGTGTGAATATATTTTGAGAGATGGAATTAGAAATGAAGATATTCGGGATAACGTGAAAGTGGATGAACAAGAAGATTCGAAGCGAGACTGAAATGGTTCATGCATGTGAAGAGGAGATGCACAAATGCCCTAGTGAGGAGGCGTAAAAAGTTGGTTATGGTGAGTATGAAGAGAGGTAGAGGCGAGCTAAAAAAAATATAGGGAAAAGTGATTAGACCTGACATGGCGTCACATGCAACTTATCAAGGACACAACCCCCAGATAGGAGGATATGAAAGTTGAAGATTGGGTTGATCAATGTGTTAGTAGATGGTTAAACGTTATCTAGTTTTCCTAATTAACATTGTTATTGTTATTCCTCTATACTATCTTATTCTTCGATTTTATTACTTTCTTTGTCCCATTTTATATGACACCCTTTGACTTAGACGATATTTAAGTAAAAAAGAAAGACTTTTGAAACTTGTGGTCTAAAACAATCCTTAGATATATGTGTGACTATAAATCATTTCATTAAGGGTAAAATGAGAATTTTAAAGCTAAAATGTTTCTAATTATATAAGATGATAATTTTTTGGAATGGATTAAAAAGAAAAGTGTGCCACATAAAACGGGACAGAGGGAGTATTATATATTATTTACTTTGCTTCCGTTACTGTATTATTTGTTGTTTCTAGTACAGTTGTCTTCTCATTTATTTTTAGCATGACTTCTTCATTCTTGTATTTCCTTCTCAAACTTGATTTTAATATGTTTTGCTTGAGCATAGGGTCTATCAGAAACTATCCCTCTACCTTCACACAATAGAGATAAAATTGTACGCAATGCTCTTTTTTGATCTATTTGTAAAATTACATTTGATATATTATTATCGCATGTAAAAAAATATATTTTATTTATCTAAGCATAGTACTCAAATATGTGATAATAATACAAACTTAGCATAACATATGTGTAGTTAAATTATAAATCGACCAACAACTATGGAAATTTGTGAATTATCATTAGCAAAGGCATCAAAGTTACCAAAGAAAAAAAAATCAAAAAGAGAAATGGAGAAAATAACCTAAATCACCAACATCATATAAGTCAAAATCAACCTCACAGGCAACTTTTGTGTTTCTTTTTCTGCAAAAGATGTTTAATAAGCATTGTCATGTCAAAGCCTAACTGGATAGAATTCTATTTGTCTAGGTAAAAGGTATAGCTCTTTCTAAAAGCCTATCAAATCTCTACACACTTAATTAGAAATGATTGGTTCAGGCCCCTAGAAATTAAAAATAAATATTTTTTTTTAAAAAAAATTGTTGGAAGCATTGGTTTAGAGATGTGTCCTGAACACAAATTTGAGCATCATCATTTAGTTAGGATCAATCTAAATCAACCTATCATATTATGTATACGATTCAACATGTTAATTTATTAGAAATACAAGACAGCCAAACAATAATGTCATGAAATCCCCCGCTCTTCAAGGGTGCCTTCAGCTTCGAAAAACATGTACCAGGATGCATGTGTGATTCGTTTAGATCATGAGCTGGCACAAAAGAAAGAAAACGACTTTTACAATATCAATGATCAGTACCAGTGAATGGAATAGAATGGAAAAATGAACTCCATTCATTATTAAAAATCTCTATCATATCCCTCTGTTGTGTATGAAGTGTATGGTTTCCATTGGTGTAAATTCAATCAACTGAGTTTTAGATGATAAGAAATCCTCCATTAGTAACAAATGGTTATCCATGAAGCGGAGGAAATTTTATTTTAAAAATTAGGTAGGCTCACAATCTGACAAAAACATACTATTCCGATATAAATATTTAACATCCAATGAAAAGAAAAAGAGAAGTATCACAATAGTAAAGTTAAGCCCAAGGCACCTTTTAGGAAGAAATCATGATCCTACGTTCTTTTACCCCCCCAAAAAGTCTTTTCTCCACATAATATTAGATTGACTTCATAAAACAATAACTATACTTTAATCAAAAGGCTAAAGCTTTTTCCCATGACACTACTTTTCCCTACTCGACGATAGAGGAAGTGCCAGATCAACCATCAATTTTTCTTTATAATCCAAGGGGTTTACAATAAGTAAAGGGCTTCAAAGATGCTAAATAAGGGTATTCATTGTCCTATTGACTCAGTTAAGAAACCAAGAATCTAGAAACCTCTTTACCTTTACCAAGATAAGGGTAAGGTCCATGTACGCACTATTCTTCCCAGATATCATTTGTGAAATTACATTGTTATGTTGTTATACTCCATCAAGCAAGAGGACCCCTACTCGTATTTGACCAGGCCTGTTGCATTCCTATCAAAGCCTATTTCATCCTCCTCGGACACTGTTTGTGAAATTACATGGAGTATCACAATCTATTTCGTCCTCCCTGGACACCGTAATTGTAAAATTTGATTGAGTATGTTGTTCTACCCCATCAAGCAAGAGGACACCTATTGATATTGACCAAACCTATTGCATTCCTATCAAAGTCTAGTCCTTCGCAGACACCATTTGTGAAATTACATTTCGTATGTTGTTGTACTTGATCAAGCAAGAGGACCCCTACTGATATTGACCAAGCCTATTGCATTATTTATCCTTTTCCGAACACTATTTTTGAAATTACATTGAGTATGTTGTTGCACTTCATCAAGCAAGAGTACCCCTATTGATATTGACCAAACCTATTGCATTTCTATCCAAATCTAATCCTTTCCCAAACACCATTTGTGAAATTACATTTCGTATGTTGTTGTACTCCATCAAGCAAGAGGACCCCTACTGATATTGACCAAGCCTATTGTATTCTTATCAAAGTCTCTTTCATCCTTTTTTGGACAGCATTTGTAAAATCATATTATGTATGTTGTTCTACTCTACCAAGCAAGAAGACCCCTACTGATATTTGACCAAACCTATTGCATTCCTATCAAAGTCTATTTCATCCCTTCCTAGATACCATTTGTACACAAACTAGATTGAGTGTGTTGTTAGACTCCGTCAAGCAAGAGGACCCCCACTGATATTGACCAAACCTATTGCATTCCTATCGAAGTCTATTTCATCCTTTCCCACAGTGTGTGAAATTACATTGACTATGTTGTTGTACTCCATCAAGCAAGACGACCCCCATTGATATTGACCAAACCTATTGCATTCTTGTCAAAGTCTATTTCATCCTTCCCCATACACCATTTGTGAGATTACATAGGGTATGTTAGTGTACTCTGTCAAACAAGAGAACCCTACTGATACTGACACCAAACCTATTGCATCCCTATCGAAGTCTATTTCGTCCTGCCAAATTTTCTCTGCTCGAAAATAACCTGCCCCCCCCCCCCCAACCCCCCAACCAAAAGCCCACACGCACAACCAGTCAACAAAGAACACAAAAGTTCCACAAGAATGTTGAGAAATGGAAATGCAATTTTTCTTTGCATTTAGTAACAGTTTAGTAGAATCAGGAAAAAGACAGAATTCACAATGAATGGTGAGCATTGCAGTATCAAAGAATTCAAGATTTCTTCAGTAATGGAATTATGATAAAACTTATCCACTCAAGACATCTTTTGCCTCCAACTAGAAGCTGCATTTGTGTCAGAGCCAAAGTACATTGTAGCAGTTCACATTCTTCAAAATACCTCAGCAAATGAAATGACAAACCAATTGGTTCTTTCCTTTTATTCCTAAATAACAGATGAACTCAGAGAATCCACCCCCACGGGAGGATCCAGAAAACTGCTCATGAAGTCGACTAGTAGCCCCAGTAATCATTTCGAATTTCATCGTCAAATTTCTTCTTTAACTCAGGATGCTTCTCAAAGTATTCTTCTGCTGTCATGGTACTGAGTTTTTTCTGTAAATCAAAGCAAAGCTACGATTGAATACGCATATTGAGGAAGAGAAAAAAAAATTGATCTGTTTATCTGGATATAATGGAAATTAAGTGGCAGCCCTGCGTCACCTTCAACTCTTGCACTTCAGCAACCTCCTTTTCTAATCTTTCAGATTCCTTGAGAGATTGCTTCTCAGCTTCTTTCAGTTCCACCAACTGCAGTTTTGTACAAAGCAATTTTAGAAATATGCACACAATATAATCGGACACGAGAACATAGGTCTCTGTTGCAAGTATGAAATCTGATGACAGCCAATTAAAAATCTAGATTTGAAACATGTAATTCACAAGATGATTCTTGTATGTATATAGTATTATTATCATATTGTTAAATACCTTAAACTTACTTTGCCAATTGTTCCATTTGATGCAGTTGATCCCTTTCTATAAGTAGCTGACTACAGACTACCCATCTTAAAGATTCAAATTAGCACAAAAGAAAGAGTTCAGTTCAGAGTATTGTTCAATTGATAGGACTCTATCTTATAACTTTTTTTTATAATAGTGGTGTCTTGAAGTTAGCCATGAGGTTATGGGGGATATCTTTGGATGGTTTGGCATGCCTTCGATAATGTCAAGATCTGTGAAGGAATTGTTGTGCAGCTGGAAGTGAGCTAGGAGATGACGGCAAAAGGCTTGGTATGTTACTCCTCTTGCTTTAATGTGGATCATTTGGAAAGAGAGAAATAGGAGAGCTTTTGAAGGGTGGAGATGAGCTTTGCTCAATTAAGGAGTAGTCTCCAATCTGTCATTTACTTTTGGTGCACCCATGTACTTCCTGCTTGTATAGAGGATTGGGTGTCTTTTGGAGTGAACCATATTTTGTAGGTTCCTCCTTTTTGGTATACCTCTTGTATACGGCCAAGTTGGCCTTGTTTTATCAATGAAACTTTTTACTTGACCCAAAAAAAAAACAAAAAAACAGTGGTGTCTTGGATAACTTGGCGCACTTCGACTATTCCACCGGGTGCAGGTAACTGGCAACTATGTTTACCAAGGCCAAGGCAAATGGAAAAAAATCACTTGCATTAGTTTGTCACCACTAGGATTGGAAATCTAGTCTCTAAAGTTTTCACCCACTTCATTGATCGTCAAGCCACACCATTGGGTGTATTTTGTTCTGTCTTACTCACCACTACATTAGAATGAAGTCTATCTTCAAACTAACTGTTCCATTAGTATATCAACAGCAATACAATAATTAGGAAACAGAAAAAAATTACAAGACCAAACGATCAGGGAAGAGGGGAGTCGTATCATGATTTTCCTTACCAAGGCATCAAACTTGGGTTTGTATTGAGGAGTAACCGTGTCCTCAAACTTGGGGATCTCAATGCCTGCAAGACAACATTATGCAAACCATCAACTCCAGATGAGGATACATGAGTTTGAGGGAGCAACATAACAAATATAAGTTGAATCACCGATTTTAGATAATTGTGTTTGCATCTTCCAAACAATATAGGCAATAGGCATGACATCAATAGATCCAACAATGACAGAAGGAATTGCATAACGACAAGGCTGTCTAGACTTTAAACAATCGAAAATTTCAACTGATTACAAAGAAAATTGACAGGAGAAAGGTGTAGGTGAAATTTAACACAAGAAAATAATACCAACCTTAACCGCCCAAATTAGGATGGGTTGGGCTGGGCATATATTCATTGGCGGGTCAATTTGGTAAAAGATTGCAAGAAAACTTTCAGACGAGAGAGGGTAGGTCAAGTGGAAAGCACCCTCCACCTCCAACCTGACGATTGTGGGTTCATTTCACCATTTTACCACATCCAAAAAAAATCGGGAAAATTTATGTATCCAAAATGGTGTTATGTAACAGGCTGAGGATAAATGAACAAGACCAAACAAGAAGCCAAGAAGACAAATAGGGAGGAAAAGAAAATAAATTGAATTTCTTTTTTCATGTTTCCCTGATATAAGGGAAAAATCTAAGGCTCTTAGCCTCTTATTAAGCTGGAGGACATACGTATTTCAAACAGGAGCTACCGCATTTCCTGAAAATTCTTTTTTGATAACCCGCATTTCCTGAAAATTCTTGAGTCTAGAAAATCATGGTGTCCCTCATCAAACATATTGAAATTTCACTCAGCGAGCAGTTCAAAGAAGAAAAGAAAAGGGAGTCTAACAATCTATTGTAAAGCTGGTCAGTGTTCAGGAACCATATGCAACGCAAGAATTCTAGAGCGCATAACATTAGCTTGATAGGAAAGTGGCAGCTGCTGTTGGTTATACTAGCTGTTGCTTCGTAGTTTATTCACCTTATAACAAAGTAAAGACTATGTTTTCTAGTGTGGAAGGTTTGTACATGGCCTTGCAGTTGGAGAGGTAATGTGTCATCTCATTGGGTCCAAAACATATTTGGAAGTATAAATAAGAGACCAAATTTTAAACAGAACAAATAATTCATCATAACCGTCCAAGAGGATACTTCATGCTCTTTAGTTCTTCAGGATTTTATGTCAGACCTCAAGTTCAGACTTAAATTTAACTTCCCTTCACATTGCGCTGCTTAAGGCGTTATTTTTTAAGTCTATAACCCTCATGCTGACTACAAAAATCCAGGTTTTCTCTATCTAAAACTTATGCATTTGGTGGACTTGACGGCCACACGTATATTAAGTCTTTCACATACTTGAGTCTGAGTAAAACGGAAGATAAAATCTTTCATAGCCAAGCAAACCAAAGTAATAAGCCTGGAGTTCTTAGGCCATGTTTAGATCTCAAGAGTATACTTGGTGCTGTGAGTCTGCGACTTAACATTCATGTAACAAGAAGTTCCTTGGGTGGCCGATTCTTCCTCGTTTATCAAATTACCAGTTAGTTCACAGGAACAGTTCTATTTTCAGATAAAGTACAGCAGAACTGGATTCATCAAGTTCAGGCGCCTCACTTAACCTTCATTGTTCTAACCCACCTCAGCTTCACTACTGTGGAGCTCAAACATCCACTCGCCCTAACTTGCTAAACAGCACCAGCAAGAATATTTAGCTTTTAATTAAAAAAATCAAGAAAGTCGTCTAACTCTGGAACCTCGAGTAAATTTAACATGATACATGATGGTAAATATTAGTAAATAATATGCATAGGCGTTATTACACGACTGCTCCAAAACTAGATAGTAATATTCTCCAAATTATGAACCACATCAAACACCAAATATAACCAGTCAAGCACCCATCAATCTTAATAATCTTCATTACATCAAGAAAATGGAAATGATATCGTCTGACAAAAGAAGTTGTACAAATAGCTCATTCCAGAAGCTCTTCATCCTTAGCAGTTACTAATGATGACCATGCACTCAGTAGTTGCTACACTAAAGTCCAACACACTCAAGAAGAGGCATCCTTTTAACAAGATTTTATAGGATAAGTGTTTGGAAAAAATGCTAGACGAGTTCAACATTTTCTTTTAACAACGATGATTTGATTATTTTCCATACAAACACAGGAAACAGAGGTTAGAAGTAAGAAATTCCGTACTTGTCTTCAATAGAATGTGTTAAAAAGAAATCTATGGTCAATATCTTAATCGAACTCTTAATACTGCTGCATGCTATCACTGAAGAGACTACACAGGACACAAAGTAAAGAAAAGATCGTAAACACAAAAAGAAACCTGATGTTCCACATACTTTCATAGGCTTCTTTGTACATGTCTACCAAGCGAGAACCAATTCCTTTCCTGTAATATTCCCAGTTGATGGGCTCGGGCTCCTGCATGATTAAGAAGTGAAGATCCCTTATGCATTAGAGCCTTTAAATTTATCCAAGCCCAATAAATTAAACATATATTAGAAACGACTGGCACTTAGAAGTGTAACCAAAAAACAGAAACCAATGATAAAATCTAACAAAAAAAGACACGATTAATCAGTAATACTACACTACTCCATGTATTGACCTTGATTAGGGAATTTTCTAGTAGTTAAATTTCAGAAGTACCGCAAGTCAAATCAAACAAGCTGCAAGAAAAGGGAACAAAAGCTTTTTCACATATCCAAAGAAGAAGATTTCATTCACACTGTCTTTTCAACAATTAATTTTTTATTTGCATCAGTGAATCCAAAACTCTACAGAATGGCATAAACAAAAGATTATTGTGATTTTGCTTTTACAGTAAGAGAAAGGCTGAGTTGGACCAATTTAATCCTTCAACCAACACAATTCCATAGCTCATACAAGAATATATATAGCCTAAAATCACCATGGAAACACTACTCCGCATTACAAAGCTCTGGATTAAATTAATTAACAAATCTAGTAAAGCCACAATCCCATACAATCTTTTGTACATGTTCCACCCTCTTCCAGCGCATATATCACTGAATGCCCAATAACGGTCCTCTAAACCAAAAGTTGGATAAATCTCACACTAATCCCTATACTAACAGAGAACTCTCCAATCAAACCAAAAATGACTACTAGCAGATGCCAATCACCAAATGATACATCCCTTAGAACGGTAAATTGATTAAACAACCGGGAAAAAACAAGGTGAGTACTATATTGTAAATGGCATATTAAAAAAATTTCAGTCAAAGATTGAATCTCCAAATTTCAATTGTGCCACATAAATTAAGAAACAACAACAACAACAACAACAACATACATACCACAAAGCGGAGTCTGGGGAGGGTAAAGTGTATGCAGTCCATACCACTACCTCAGATGAAGTAGAAAGAGCTGTTTTCGATAGACCCCGGCTCAGGACAAATAACAGTATAACAAAAAAAAAACATAAAAATAAACAATAAAATGGGGTTAAAAAAAAAAATAAAAAAAAAAGAAGCAAGGTGCGCATAGATCCAGCAATAAAACACTAGATCTACACATATAAAAAAGAAAGGTACCTGGCTGAACTTAGTTTGTAGTTGAGAGTTAACATCATCGAAAGCACGACGGAGATTAGAAAACTCCTTACGAGCTTCATCCGTAACCAATAGCTTAGCCATTCCTTCCCAATCAATTGTTTTCCCGGCTTTGAATGTTACATCCGCGATCTTCTTCACTGTTCCGCTCATTTTCACGATTTCGTTTATCTCTTCAACCAATCTAATCTTTCGGCTCTCTCTTTGATGTGTTGTAAGCTACTCAAGGGCTTTTTCCCCTTTAAAAAAAAAAAATAAATTATTTTTATTTTTACCCCTTCTATTTTTCATTTTAATACTCCCTCCGTATCGTCGGCATGGAGTTTAAGAAAGAAAAAAAGATTTTTAAAAATTATGATCTAAAATAAGTCATAGACATTTATAAAACTATAAATTATTTCATTAAGCGTAAAATAAACAAAACTAAAATGTTGTTAAAGGTAGAAATATGTCATTCTTTTTTTGGACTGATTAAAAAGAAAATTAAATCATATAAATTAAGAGGGAGTAACTCGTTTGTCCAAATATCATTTTGTTCCTTTTTTTTGGGTAGAAAAGAGACTTTCATTTATTTAATATTATCCATTATACATAACAGAAACAGCAGCATAAGTGCTAGCAGGAGATAGTATTGGCCTACTACTAAGGGGTAGTTTGGTAGGAGGTATAAGGTGGGATAGGTTTAAGTTATCCTATGGATAAAATTTATATCATGTTTGGTTGATGGTATAAATTTATCCCGGACTAATTTATACCATCAACCAAACATGGTATTAAGTTAATACCATATTTAGTCTTGGCATAACCCATGAATCATGGGACTATTTTATACCATCTTCTATATGGTATAAAATAGTCCCGGATTATAATACCGAAATTATAATTTTGGGATTATATAGTCTACGTACCAAACGACCCCTAAGTATTACAAATCGGATAAGAGATGGGCTTATATTTCCCTACAAAAACATTCCTTCCTTTTCTATTCATAATATGCTATGAACAAACACCAAAGAAACTATTCATTCTTCAAAAAGTTGATCCAACACCTTCTTATGGCCCTCCTTAGTTAGCAAGTCCGCAGGCCTGTTCTGGTCCCTGGACTCTTATCGAATTGGAGGGTCCTCTGGAGAAGATCCCTGTAAGTACATATCAAGTTTGTATGAGTCCCTGTGTCATTTGAAAGTAAATGGTTACCTCAAGTGAGTCCGAAGCAATTTCTAGTTGAGATATTTGCAATGTAACTCCCAGTTGAAAATCAAGGATTAAAAGTAGTTAGTTCAACTACAAGGGGAAATGGACTTTTATTTTTACGCTAAACCTACTTATCCAATTACCCTTCATGTCTCCGAAAAGTCCTCCAACTTTGCCTTTTTTAGAGAAGTCATTGAAGGATCCATCAATGTTTAGTTTTAGACCAACTGTGGGGGAAGTCCAGGATCTTTTTTCTGGATGTGTGGTAGTGCTGGATCTTCCAGTTAGGTGAACAAATTCCATCGCACGCTCATAGGGAGTAGATGTAGGAATATCAATCTTTGTATCATTGAAAAGTTTGTTATTTCTAGTAAGCCAAATGCACCAAAGATAGAAGGGAAAAACATCTTTCCAGTAAAGATTTCTAGATAGTTTTACGTTTTAAATTTCCCTACAACAGTCTACCTATCTTTATCTTGAGTAATACGAATATGATCAATGTGATCTTCGTGCCCACCTTGTGCCAGAATTTCAATGTATGAGGGCACTCAAGAAAAATATGCATGATTGTTTCGGGTTGTTTATACATGACACACATGGTTTCTACCTCGATACCAATATGGTTAAGGTAGGAACATGTGGGTAAGCGGTGATGGTAGCAAAGCCAAATAAAGAATTTTAATTTTTGGGGGCAATTAAACTTCCATATTCACTTAAAATCTTTATGAAGACTATCTAAAAGCAAGTTTTTACTCGTAACGTGGTAGTAAGTTGACCTAGTATAGAAAATGCAATTGGTAGTGAGAGACCATTCAAGGACATCTACTAGGGAGGGGTTGTTAGGGATAATTATCAACCTAATCTTGTACTCCAGCTCCTTAGGAAGGTTGTAACTAATGTTTTCTAAATTCCAATGCCCATTACCTGTGATGCTACCAACAGTAAGATTTCAGTCTTTATAAGGTGTTGATTAAAGAATCACGGTTAGGAACCCATTTGTCTTTCTAAAGGTTAATATTCTTTCCATTACCTAGTTCCCAGCTAGTGCATTCTCTATAGATCTTCCACCCGATCACGACATTCTTCCAAATATTGTTACTAGTCTTAGTATGCGTAGACTTGTCAGCGATGCTACTTTTGTTGTCATATTTGTTTAGAAGGACGGTAGCCCACAGGGAGGAGTGATTTTTAAAAACTCTCCAAGCTAGTTTACTGAGGAGAGCCTTGTTTTTGTGGCTACTCTTTTGGAGACCAAGACCACCTAGCTCTTTTAGGGCACGCTAGAGTATCTGATTTAAGAAGATGGAGTTTGTTTTTGACGTCCGTAGTGCCCTAGATAAAGTTCCTTTGAGATTTGTCAATTTGCTTAGTAATATCTTTAGGTAATCTTATGTAATGCATTATGTGGGTTGGAATGCTATTTAGACAAGCTTTTGCAAGCGTGGTTCTGCCTGCAATATCAAGAAATTTTGTCTTCCACCCCAATAGCTTCGAATTGAGGTTATCAATAATAAATCGGTAATCTCTCATTTTAGCTTTTTTGGTGAAAATTGGAAATCCTAGGTATTTTCCAAAGGTTGAACAAAACTTAATGTTAAAGAAGTTTGAGATGTCTTGTTTCGATAAAAGGCTGCAATTTTTAAAGAAAAGGAATTTGGATTTTTGATGATTTATACTCTGCCCTGACCAAGTGCAGAAATTTTGCGAGGTATTTTTAATATGAATGCAACTTTCTTTATTCCCTGCTGACATAAGTACTAAATCATCCGTAAAGAAAAGTTGGGACATGTGGGGCCTATTTTTGGAAATTTTGATGGGGGCCCAGTTTTTGGAGTTAACCTCTTATTCAGCATTATGCGAGAGGACTTCCATGCATAGGATATTATGTACAGAGACTTAGGGTCTCCTTGATGTATCCCCCTAGAAGGGCTAAAATACTCAGTTCTTGTGTCGTTGATAAGGATAGCAACCGAGTTAGAGCAGATGCAAAACATAATAAGATCAATCATTTTCTTAGGAAAATTGAAATAGTGAAGAGTGTGTTTGACAAAGGACCATTCGAGTTTGTCAAAAGCTTTTCCTAAGTCAACTTTCATTATAAAGTTCCCTAGCTTGCCATTCATTCTTCCAAAGTGGAGGATAATTTCTTGAACAATAATCACATTGTCAGCAACTTGTCTATTTTTAAGAAAACTAGTGTGGCAGGGCCCTATAATTTTGTCCATTAGGTGACGGAGTCTTCTAGAAATGATTTTTGTAATAATTTTGTAAGAGGTTTTACAAAGACTTATAGGACAATTTTTTTTAGGGACATGGCATTATTATACTTAGGAATCAAACAGATATGGGCTCTGTTAATGTCTTCACTGACTTTTGCTTTCTTAAAAACCTTTTTGCAGAAGTAGGAGACAGAGGGGCCCACAAGATCCTAATATTTCTGATAAAAGAAGGGATGTAGGTCATCGGGATCAGAGGCTTTGTATGGTTGGAAAGAAAATACGGTATTTTTAATCTCACTTTTGGAGGAATTCCTCGCTAAATCCTCGCTACCAATATAGGATAAATTGATTTTTCTACCTATGATAGGAATTTTGAAGGATTTATGATGATTTGATCTAAATAAATTATTAAAGAAAAATGAATGTGGTTGATAATATCAGCCTGGTTATGAATCCAGGTGTTATTATCCATTTGAGAGAAACGATCTGATTCTTTCTTCTTCTGTTTAAAGTAGTAGTATGGAAAAATTTAGTGTTAGCATCTCCGTCGTTAAGCCAACTTATGTAGGACTTAAGTTTTCAAAACTCTTCTTTCATTTTTAAGATCATATTAAAATAATAAATTAGTTGTTGCTCCAAATTTAGTTGGAAGGAGCTAGTGCAGTAATGAGAGGAACTTTGAATGTCTTGGAGTCTACGTAATAATTTGTCTTCTTTTTTTTTAAAGATATTGCCAAAAGTGGTATGGTTCCAAATAGTGGCATCTTTCTCAAAATGATCTATGGCACTAATAAGAGGTGGATTGTTTTTCCATATGTTTTCAATAATGTTCTTGAAATCTGGATAATGCATCCACATTGTTTCAAATTTGAAGAACCGTTTTCTCAGAGAAATATCCTCCTTAAAAAGAGTGAGAAAAAACAGACACTGATCGAAATGAGTTATAGGGAGATGAATGGCTTGAGCAGTAGGGTAACTTAGAATCTAGTCATTGTTAGCTAATAAACGGTCAAATCTTTCAAAATTTAGAACATTATTCTTTTTAAAACGTTTATTAAGCCATGTATACTTATTACCTTTGAAGCCCATATCAATAAATTCATAGTAATTGACCAAATTCAAAAATTCACTAATACGTGACTGGCAAAGAGAATTGCCACCTTTTTTGTCCGAGTTATGAAGGAGTTCATTAAAATCTCCTCCTATTAACCACTTATTACCAGAGAAGTTATCTTTGATGGTTTTGAGATTCTGCCATAGAATCTTTTGTTTTAACTTGTAAGTGCTAGCATATATGCAACTAAATAACTAGGAAATGTTCATAGATCTTACTTTTATAATTGCATGAATTTCCTGCTCAATAGTGGCAATATCATCTAGTTCCAAGAGGGTGTCATCCCACAGGACGGCAAGCCCACCAGCATTACTGTCACGACCCGAAATCCCATTCGGGCCGGACTGGCACCCGAAACCGATATGGCCCGAGAGAACCAATCTTTGCTCATGAACCATCGTATGCATATCATCATATAAATCTTATTAAACCTTATGCAACTATGCGAAAAACATGAACGTGGAACGTATGCTATACATATATATTTATGAAACTTGGTCGTTGGGGCCATCAAGTCAAAACGGACATTGGCCTCTTACATCCATATACCCAACTTAAAGTCGGGACAAGTCCCCGCTTTATACTATATTTAGAACATCAAAATACATATACAACTATGACTCAGAAAGCTCCGAACCAAGTGGAGCTCACCAAAACTCTGCAAATGATCCACAGTCTACTGAGGAGGTCTACTAATGCCTGCACCTGCAACATGTAAGGTAAGTTCCCCCGAGGGGGTCAGTACGAAGAATGTACTGAGTATGTAAGGCTCATAATAAATAACATCATACATGAGAATGTCAATAGAATAAAATATGAGAGAATAGTCAACATGTACAAACCATCATTTTATATCATATCTTATATAACTACTCTTCTTCAAGGGAAATTACCTTCACTCAAGAGACTTGCCTCCAATAGATTCTCCTATACCCAAGAGATTCTTTCTTGCTTCTATGTTCATTACTACTATTGTTCATCTACTTGGTTAGTAGGTTGTAGGAGAATAACATTTATCCACATACATCCACTCTAGTGGTGGGGTAGGGAATTAATAATATAACGTACATCCACTCTATTAACGTACATCCACTCTATTGGTGGTTTTACCTACATCCACTCTCATGGTGGGAGAACATACATCCACTCTATGGTAGGGGAACATACATCCACTCTATGGTGGGAGAACATACATCCACTCTATGGTGGGGCAACATACATCCACTCTCATGGTGGGGGAACATACATCCACTCTATGGTGGGAGAACATACATCCACTCTATGGTGGGAGAATATACATCCACTCTCATGGTGGGGCAACATACATCCACTCTCATGGTGGGGTGACATACATCCACTTTCATGGTGGGGTGACATACACGGGAGAGATTGATATATTAACTTATGAGAGATTAATACATTAAGGATCATGACACTAATTGAAACACACAAATATGCTTTACCTCACTCTTACACTTCATGAGAGTAACACCTTAACTTGTGAGGGATAGATATATTAGCTCGCACTTTACCTCCTTCACTATTCTTATGAGATCTTATATAAGTAAGTATATGATACCGTACCTCCACCTTTGGTGGGCTATACTAAATAACAAAGCATAATATTGAGACTATTCCATATTGAACTTATACCCGCTAGAATGTAATCCATACTCCACGAAACATATAGCAACCATGCACATAACCTCTTTACAGTCTTATACCTTTCATTTAGTTATGAGAGTGACACGCTAAAGATCATGGCCTTAAAGCACACACTTATATGCACATCTCCCTTCACTCCTTTACCTCACGAGATTGACAACTTCACTTATGAGGAATAATTATACTAACTTGCACACCACCTCTCTTATTACTCTTATGAGATTGGTACTTCTACTTATGAATGATTGGTACAAGGATAATCATCATACTATAGGACTTTGGAACAAGACATGATTGGAATAATGCTATCCAAACTAAACAAGCTCTATTTACCTCATTACTCTCGTTGAGATAGTTCTCTTAGAATTTACAATGTTATGACATCTTTGGAAATTTCGATCAATGACTAAGAGATAAGTGAATCATCATTCATCTAAGAATAGGATACGTATGAATAACAATATACGTCAACCTGAATTGTTATACTTCAAGCCTCTCGGAATTAAAACAAGTCCAAGGTCAATGTGAACAACATGTTGCAGAAGGATATGGAAAAGGGAACCTTACATACCTTGTATTCTTAATACGAATACACAATCTTAGACGTGCATACAATAGTCCCGCTCCGTCCTTGTGTTTTGTTCTACAACACAAGTTCATAACGAAACCAACATTAACCACCAATTACCTTACAATGGCATACAATAACAATAAGTCACATGTTTAGCTTTAACATGTCATTTCCCCCTTGACAATCCCATTTATGAAATCATTATACCAATAATCCCACAATATTCCATACATTGACCAACACATGATAACCAATAGCATGTCACACCAAGTTCATGTTTTACACTTCTCCATCACCACCACATCACAATTATTCTATCAATTTACTTCAATACACCTCACAACAACAAATCGGCCAAAATCCCATAATTTAGACTTATAGAAAAATAACATGTTTAATAATAAAATAACACCATACACGTTCATATTTTATCCATACCATGATCTTTCATCAAAGGCACAAGTCATAATTCAAGCTACAATCCCATGGATAACACATCTCTTTCACAAAACCAAAAGTGCCATGTCCAACATTTCCAACCATAACCAACATGATATACATGATCTCTCATGCTTATAATATGTTAAAGTACAAGAATAATTACTTACTCAAGCTTGGAAAAGGATGATCTTGTCCAAAAAATGCCTTAGGATTTGAAGAGCACCAAAAAAGTTATCTTGAAAACTTCTAGAAAATGAGAGAAATGAGATGTGTGTCTAATAAGATAAAAATCTGATTTTTTTGGCCACCTTTTATAACATCATAAAGTCATCCTTATCCATTTAATCCACCCTTTGACAAGTCAAGGCAAGAATGGGTCATTTTGACCCATTGGGCCATGTTTTCTTTTCTTTTTTGGGTTCTTTTTGGGCCCAATTCACTTAACCCAATAAAATCAATAATTTATCATGTTTAAATCATCTCATACGTGTTACAACAATATTTCCACTCACGCTATTCATATCCATGGCCTCAATCCCAAAAATAAGTGATTCTAGCCACGTATGGCTTATTTGGACCAAAAGGGTAAAATCGTCATTTTGACGCCAAATTCGTTCTCGAGTAATTTTATCATACCAATATAATACTTTACTCATTTCATGTATATTCTCATGGTTGTATAAGAAACGTGGCAAAAATCAGCTCGATACATCCCCGGGAACCCTTGGAACTTAGAAAATTTCCAAGTTTCGAAAAACTGAAAATTCCATCCTGGCACGCCTTGGGGCGCATCAGCTTGCTGCATCTGGGCACAAAATTTTGGCCCATAGCGGCCTGGCACGGTCCCCAACACGCCCCTCACTTAAAATTTTCGAAAATTTTATTTTTCGACTTTTCTTCGCGGGTTTGGTTAGATACTTCAAGTCCTATCCTTTAACTTACTTCTTGGACTTAATATACTTTGTTTAGAGGTCCTCTTAGCCTCATTTTTAACCCCACAACTGCGCCACAAAAATCACAAAACACCTTCTACGAAGGGTTAATCACATGTACGAGACCAAATTTCAATTTTCTCATCATTCACATTACCAAATACATACTCATGGCATCTCGACACCTAAGTAACCATTGTTCAACGTCATCACATAGGGTTGGGAAGGTACGGGGTGTTACAATTACTGATAGCTGGGACTTTAATAATCCCATTGAATGGGAAATCATCAAGTAAAACTTGATGATTCTGCATCTTTGTTTCCAGCAGTGCTATAAGAGGAGTTTACGCCAATCCAACAAAGATCTTTAGTTTCTCTTAAAATTGGGACCATTAGCCCCCACAGTTCCACACAATTAGATTCGTGAATCTGTTCAGATGCGGTGGATTAATTATTTGGACAACCCTTGAGGATTCTGTCAAGAGGGTATTTGGTTTTTTCACTATTGGATTCATAGCTAGCACATAGTTCCCTATCTGGGGATTGAATGGGCTCATTATATCTAAAGAGCTTTTTAACAGATTCGGAGGACAAATAAGGATAAGTTTCTTTGCGTATTTCTCATTTTATACCATGACTTTTATCTCTTTTAACACAATTAACTCGGTCCTTGTTTCGCGAATTATTTCTAGAGCTTCTTCTATTTCCTGAGTGGTGGTACTCACTAGTCTTACAGGAACTAAGTTTACAGGCGGAGGTACTTGTGTTGAAGATGCTATGTTGTTTGGCATCTGAACTCCAGCTATCTCTATCGATCCCGCCAGTCCCATAGCTGGGTAGAAAGGGCCTGCTTCCTGATTCGTTCCCTGCATCTGCCAATGATGGTATAGAGGGTCGATGTCCTGGAAGTTTGGGTAGATGGGTGGGAAGGATGGAGTCATCGTAGCCAATGGTCTTAGTCTCCCAGGTGGGGATATGGAGGAAGGGAATCGTTGGGAGAGTGTAGTTCATGGGAGGCTCGAGTGCCTTCGACATCCATAAATGGCTATTGTACACTTCCATGGCCCTCCTCATCCCTTCCAGGCTAGGTTGGCTAACAGAATGAGGTTGTGTATGACTAACATCATTTCCCGATTATCCATGAGGACATTTAGTACTAGTGACTGTCCTTGCATTGCCATCTCTACCTAGGAGGCTGGGTTCGGGTTTAGAGGAGCAAGAGGGGTGGAGTAGACGGGTATTGATCCCGTCGGTAGGCCGGTCACTGGTAAGAGATGGACCAATGGAAATACTATTTGAGATGGATTTGGATTCATGGTTGATTGAAAGAGGGGAGCAGAGCTTAGAGTTGGTCGATATTGAGAGCGAAGAGGACATCTGGGCATAATTATCTAAAGGAGATAGTTCATTTATGGTGAAGTTAATCGGGGTTAATCCCTTATTTATGGGAGATACTAAAGTTGGATGTAGGAAGTGAAAATAGAAGGACAAATATCTTTTTGTTATTATTGCAAAATATTATTATGAAAAAGTTGGAAATATTATTACTTCATCCATTTTATATTACTCAGTCCCCATACTAAATATAGTTATTTCAATTTACTTATCAATTTATAAAATCAACACAACTTTATTACATTTATACCCTTAAGGGGTCATTTGGTTGGGAACAAGTAATCCCACCACGTATATGAGATAACTTATCCCATCACTATGGTATAAATGGTGGGATAAATAATTTCGGGACAACTAATGCCTCCAACCAAATGTAGGATAAAATAATCCTAAATTTTATCCCGAGATTATTATACCTTATACCTCACACCAAACGACTTAGTAAGTTAGTATTAAATAACTACATAAAATCAAGTGCTTCTAAACACCTTTTTTATTTACCTAAACACTAGAAAAGTGTTTAAACGCTATTTTGACTTAAAACACTTAAAATACGTCAATTCAAATAGACTTTAGAATTTTCTCATATCTTATACATATTTTAATTATGTGAGTTTCTAATTTGCAAATTAAACACCATATTAATTTTATACATAAATAACTTACCTCCTAACCAGCTACCAAAGTAATATTATTTAAGCTAGATTTTAAATACATACATAACTCATCATCAAAATAGCTAACAAATGACTCCTAAATTGATAATAAATATTTGCACATACTAACGTTTAATTTTTTCAGAGTACTGAATTTATTAGAATATCAGTTATTAGGTGTATCGTGTACCTCAGATGAATTATTGTTTTCACTCACAATTCATTAATTTTAGCTTTCAATAAAATAATATGGTGAAAAGAGTCCATAGAAAAATTGGATTTTTTTTCTATTTTTCGTTTAGCTAGTGAATCAATTATAATAAGTGTGTCATGTTAATCAATGTTGTTTTCGGGTAAATAAAATTTGTATTCAATATTGTGAACTTCAACAATAAGTTCAAACTGAATTATGATCAACCAAACAAAGGTTTAACTCTGTATTCACCAATATGAACTTCAACAATAAGTTGAACCAAATTTATGAACAACAAAAATGAAGTTCAAAGTATTTATGAAAATAGTAAACAAATTTAAAAAGAAATGAAGATAGAACAATCAAGTCCACTGAATTCACAATTTGTCCTTAAAGAAATTACTCCCCTCAAATATCTGAGGTTATGAAATATATCCTTTCAGGATAAAATGATTCACTTTAGTAGAATAGCGGTACCTCAAATTCTATCGAACAACGAACTCACTCAATGGTAGCAAATCATACTTGAGTTTTTATAAGAAAGAGGAGTTTTTAACTTCAAAATTTAGTGCCAATATCTAAGAAAAAATCAGATATTTATAGCCAAGAGGTGTTGCTTCAGAAAGAAAGCAATGGTTCTGAAAAATTACACCATTTCAGACCATCGAGCCCATCTGCGGGAGTATATGTACATTTGCTCCAGCATATCAGTCCACAAATCAAAATAGAAAATTGAGATGCAATATACAGAGCCATCTGCGGGAGAAGATGTGCATATGCTGCAGCAGATCACTCAGTAAATTTCAAACAGTGAACTGAAGGATCGCATCCCTTTAATGTGCGTTTTAATATGCGTCGTCTGCAAATGGAGGAAATATTTTAGATCAGATTTTTAGATTAAATAATCATTAACAATTAAGTTTCAAATGAATTTTGTCCAAAAAGATAATTTCTCAATCGATCATTTGACAAATTCAAATCCAAATCCCAACCCGAAGTCGAAGCCGAGCTGAGTGAGCAACGACGACAACAACACGAGGCTTATCTTCTTCTTACCTCACTAACAATATGGAGTAATGTTTCTATACTTAAGCATAAGAAAGTTTCTTTCTCACACCAATGTGGGAGAACACTTCTTCTATAAAGTGAGAAACATAATTCACTTTTTCCTCCATTTGTTTCCTCTATTTTTCATTCATATTTCAACTAGAACCTAACAATCCTCCACATGAATGGGGATTGACTATAAGATCAAAAATATACAGACAAGTGTGTGATTTACAAGCAAAGACTAATTACATATAGATAAGTAGGTTTCTTTTGGAGCTTTCCGTAGTGAACTTATATCGAATGCACTCAATCAAGTTAGATGCGATGTCTTTGAATCGTAAACTTTATTGTACACCTAGACAATAAAAGTCACACTACTAGACTTTTTCCGTTTATGGTTCTCATGGTTTTATTCGTTTCAGCCATGAATACTATCTGATTTCATGAGAGCTTAGAGAATAGACCTTTACTATTATTCTCCTTGAAGCAACTTCTACTTCACACTCACATAGGTGATTCCTAAACATTTAATCCTACAGATAAACTGGTTGGTCATACCTTTCAAACTTAGAAACCATTAAAAATCTTCAAACCTTAAGCCTTATCCTTGTTTCCTAAACATTATCTTCATCATTAAAATGAGTTGAGTTATTTGATAATGTTGAATCGTTAATTCCAACTTTGTTTGATCTCTTTGAATCTAGCTTTTGGGATCTCCAGTGAGTTACTGCCGTGATGATTTGTCCTAGGCCTTAAACCCTTCTCTTAGATGATCTGTCAACTCTCTCTCTAGTTAGGCCTTTTGTAATGGATCCGACACACTATCTTTTGACTTCACATAGGCAATCGTGATAATTCTACTAGAGAGTAGTTGTCTAATGGTATTATATCTCCATCTTAAGTGACGATATTTTTTGTTATACTTCGTGGTCCATGCCCTACCTATTGTAGCTTGACTATCACAGTGTATGCATACATGTGCTAAAGGTTTGGGCCAAAAATGAATATCTTCCAAGAAATTCCAGAGCCATTCAGCTTCTTCACCAGCCTTATCTAAAATGATAAATTCAGATTCCATTGTAGAGCGAGCGATACATGTTTGTTTGGATGATTTCCAAAAGACTGCTCCTCTACCAAGAGTAAATACATACCCACTTATGGATTTTACTTTATTCGACCCGGTGATCCAATTTGCATCAGTATATCCTTCAATTACTAGTGGATATTTGTTATAATGCAAAGCATAATTTTGAGTATGTTTTAGATGCCCCAAAACTCTTTTCATTACCATTCAATGAGTTTGATTGGGATTACTTGTCAACCAACTTAATTTACTAATAGCAAATGCTATAACTAGTCGCGTACAATTCATGGTATGCATCAAACTTCACAACACTCCTCCATAGTCTAATTGTGAGTCACTTTCACTTTCATTCTTTTGAAGTGCAAAGCTCACATCTATTGGTGTCTTAGCAATATTGAAATTCAAATACTTAAACTTGTCAAGTAGCTTTTCAATGTAGTGAGATTATGACAATGCTAAGCCTTGTGGATTTCTATGAATTCTTATTCCTAAGATCACATCAGTAACTCCAAGGTCTTTCATATCAAATTTGCTTGCTAGTATTTGCTTAGTAGAATTTATGTCAAAAATATCTCCACTGATGATCAACATGTCATCAACATATAAACAAACAATGGCTTTGTGATTTGGAGTGTCTTTAATGAAAACACATTTGTCATACTCATTATTCTTAAATCCACTTGCCAACATGATTTGGTCAAACTTTACATGCCATTGTTTGGGTGTTTGTTTTAGTCCATAAAGTGACTTAACAAGTTTGCACACTTTCCTTTCTTTACCAGGAACCACAAAACCCTTGGTTTGTTCTATGTAAATTTCTTCCTCCAATTCTCCATTTAAGAAAGTTCCTTTCACATCCATTTGATGGATTTCAAGACCATATATTGCCATTAGTGCAACTAATAATGGATGTTATCCTTGTTACTGGCTAGTAGATGTTGAAATAATCAAGGCCTTTTTTTTGTCTGGAGCCTTTAACGACAAGTTTTGCCTTGTATTTGTCATAGTTCCATCAGCTTTTATTTTCCTTTTGAAGATTCATTTTGAACCTAAAGGTTTATTTCCTGAAGAAAGATTAGCCAACTCCCAAGTATGGTTGTTCAAGATTGAATCAATCTCACTATTGACAGTCTACTTCTAAAAGGATGAGTCTAAAGAAGACATGACTTTTTTAAATGTTTGAAGCTCATTTTCAAGAAGAAATGTTATAAAATTCGATCTGAAGGAAGTAGATGTCCTTTGACGTTTACTACGCCTTGAATTCTCTTCATCATATACATTCTCCTTTGGTTCTTTCCTAGGTTGTTTAGACCCTTCATTAGACAACACATATCTAGTTTTATAAGGATAAGTGTGTTTAAAGAACTCAGTATTATCTGATTCAATTACCGTATTGTCATGAATATTCAGATGTTTGGATTTATGAACTAAAATTGACATGCTTTACTGTTTATAGCTTATACAATAAAAATACAGTCCACAGTCTTTGGTCCTATTTTGACTCTTATAGGTATAGGAACTTGGACTTTGGCTAGACACCCTCACACTTTGAAATATTTCAAGTTAGGTTTCCTTCCTTTCCATTTCTCATATGAAATAGATTGTATCTTACTGTGGGACACTCTATTGAGTATTCAGTTTGCTGTAAGAATAGCTCTCCCCCCTTCCACAAGTTTTGCGGTAAACTTGAACTTATCTATAAGTAAGACATTCATCATTTCCTTCAACATTTGATTTTTCCTTTCCACAATTCCATTAGATTGAGGTGAGTAAGGGGCAGTAGTTTGATGAACAATTTTATTTTCCAAACATATCTCTGCAAAAGGAGATTCATACTCTCCACCCCTTTCACTTCTTATCATTTTTATCGTTTTATCCAACTGATTTTCAACTCCAGTTTTATATTGCCTAAATGTTTCAATTGCTTCATCCTTACTGTTCAGAAAATAAACATAACAATATCTAGTGCAATCATCAATAAAAGTTATAAAATACTTTTTTCCACCACGAGATGGTGTTGACTTTATATCATAAATATCTGTGTGAATCAATTCTAAGGGGTTGGAATTCCTTTCAACAAACTTATAAAGATGTTTAGCATACTTAGATTCAACACATGTTTGACATTGTGATTTATTTCACTCAAAGTTAGGCAAAACTTTTAAACTAATCATTTTTCACAAGGTTTTGTAATTGACATATCCTAAACGACCATACCATAAATCATTAGACTCAAGCAAGTAAGAAGAAGTCTTGGCTTTATTCATTTCAGTAGTCATTACATCAAGTTTGAAAAGGCCCTCATTGAGGTAACTCTTTCCTACATACATTTATTCTTACTTATTACAGCTTTCTCTGAAACAAATATACACTTAAATCCGCTTTTAATAAGAAGTGTTGTAGACACTAAGTTCTTCCTAATAGTAGGAATATGGAGAACATTATTGAGATTCAACACCTTTTTGGAAGTCATCTTTAGGAATATCTTTACACTTCCTTCAACCTTGGTTGTTTTAGTAGTTCCCATGAAGATCACTTCTTAGGGTCCAGCGATATCATAAGTAGCAAAAGCTTCTTTGTCCATACAAACATGTCGAGTGGCTCATGAATCAGACCATCAATCATTTGGATTTCCAACAAGATTACATTCAGTGATCATAACACACAAATTTTCAATCTCTTCAGTTGCTTCCACCATGTTTGTCTGATTTCTTTTCTTGTTCTTCTCAGAACTTGATGATTCAGAGCATTGTGGCTAATTTTACTACAATTGTAGCACTTGCCTTTGAACCTTTTCTTATTCTGCTCTTTCTCTCATCCAGAAGATTTCTTCCTCTTCTTATTATATGTAGCATCATCTTTAATAAGATTTGCACCCATCATTGCTGATTTCTCACGCAATGTCTTGTCCTCTTCTATCTTGAGATGAATCACAAGATCTTTTAAACTAGAAAATTAGTTTCACGCATTTCTTCTTCAGAAACATGAGGATCTCTACTTGTGAACCTTTGCATTCCAAGTGTGGTCAACCATAAGAACATCATTTGTTGTCAATATTTGAAGTTCACACCAAAAAATTTCTCTGATTTTTCTGTCGATTTCATTGCTAGAGCAAAATCTGAATAGATTGATGACGTAATATTGGTTACCAATAGGACAGAACCATTCACAGCCGAACTAATTTGTTTTTCAGTTGCATTCGCTATTTTTCTGTCAATCTTTGACAAATAATTTGGTATTTCAGAATACTAACAATAAAGACTTAATCTTTATATAAAATTATTTCTAGTGAACGACGAAGTTTTTTATGTTCTTCAAATCGTCAACCGAATGAACTTTGAATCCTGACGAAGATTTTATGTTCTTCAGATTAGAATAAAATTCAAACGGAGTAGAAAATCATAGGTTTTAATCTTTAAAAACCAATACGGAGAGTTCAATGAATCGGTGAAGTTTTTATATTCTTTGAATCGAATACACACTCTAATTTTTCAATGAATTTTTTTATATTCTCTACACCGAGGGAGTAGAAAATTAAAACATTTTAGTCTCCACAAAATCAGACACAATGCAAATTAAACAAGTACTTGTAATTTCCTTAAGATTGTTATTTTGGGGTAAATAAAATTTGTATTCAATGTTGTGAGCTTCAACAATAAGTTCAAACTGAATTATGAACAACTAAACGAAGTTCTAACTCTGTATTCACCAATATGAACTTCAACAATAAGTTCAACAAAACTTAGGAACAACAAAAATAAAGTTTAACTATTTCTGAAAATAGTAAACAAATTTATAAAGAGATAAAAATAGAAAAATCAAGTCCACTTAATTCACAATGTGTCCTTAAGAAAATTATTCCCCTCAGATACCCGAGGTTATGGAATATATCCTCTCAGAATAAAATTGATTCCCTTCAGTAGAACAGTGGTACCTCAAATTCCACCGAACAACGAACTCACTTAATGATAGCAAATCACACTTGCGTTTTTGTAAGAAAGAGGAGTTTTTAACTTCAAAATTTCCTGTCAATATATGAGGAAAAATCAAATGTTTATAGCTAAAAAGTGTTGCTTTAGAAAAGAAGCAATGGTTCTGAAAAGTTGCACTATTTTGGACCGTCGGGCCCATCTGTAGACCCATCTGTGGGAGCAGATGCCCATTTACTCCAGCATATCAGTCCACAAATCAAAATAAAAAGTTGAGATGCAATCTGAGGAGCCATCCACCGAAGTAAATGTCCATAAGCGGCAACAGATCACTCAACAAATTTCAAACAATGAACTGAAGGATAACGTCCCTTCAATGTGTATTTTGATATGCATCTGCACATCATCATTTGCATCCGCAAATGGAGAAAATATTTTAGATCAGATTTTTGGATTAAATAATTATTAACAATTAAGATTCAAATGAATTTTGTCTAAAAATATAATCGCTCGATCAATCAAATTCGAAGCTGAAGCCAAGCTGAGCGAGGAACGACGACTACGACGCGAGGCTTATCTTCTTCTTACCTTACTAACAATATGGAGTAATGCTTCTATACTTAAGCATAACAACGTTTCTTTCTCTCACCAATGTGGGAGAACACTTCTTCTATAAAGTGAAAACACAATTCACTTTTTCCCTTCATTTTTCGTTCACATTTTAACTAAAACTCAACAATCATTTAATCAAGTGTACAAGTGACAATTACATTTACAATTTAGCAATTGATTTATTACAAGACATGTGACAAATATACCATGTCAATCATATGAATATTAACTGAAGACAAAATATGACTATGTGAGACAATAGGAATACTCATCCCGTAAGGAATAATGACAAGTGATAAAAACTCATGAATGAGTGGACAAGTGAAATACAAAGGCAAGTAAAGCATGAAACACACATCTTGTGCACCACACATGCATCAAGCAGTTATATGACCTAACACCAACATACCACCTCTACCATTACTTCCTCTTTAGCAATGACACAACACACTTGGGGTCTCTCCTTGGGAGAAAAGTTGTGCAATAACTGACAAGCCATGCTGCCCAAATCCAAAGATCCTATCAATTTCTCTGTCGCGCTTACTTAAGTCGCCAGTCTGTGATGTGCTACATCTGTGTCATAAAATCCTAACAATAATAAGATTAATGTTGACAAGTAGCGGAAGTAACATATGCCATCTCAAACTATAAAGATGAATTATAGCTCATCCGAAAGCAACACGAGCAAACGAGTTTGTCATCAAAGAATTTCCCACGATATGCATAAAATTTGCTACATAATAACCTGATGTACCTCTGTCATCATCATATTAGAACGTATGACCACACTGATTTTGAGTAGAATACCTAGAGTCAGAATATGGTTCTCCAAGAGCACATCTTTGGTCTGAACATGAGATCAATTGAGCAGTTAACGAGCTTGATAGATCAAAAAATTCTAACTGAATATGCTATGGAAAGCAAAATTTAATCAAACACTATTCTTACAACTGTATGCTCAAAAAATCAAAATTCCCCATGCTCAGAAAAGAAAAAAGAAACATGGAAATTTGCAGGAATAATAATAAATATACAAACCTGAAGCCCACTAAATATCGGGCAACCATTACAAGATGCACAACTAACCCACAACACATCACTTCCAGTATTTATCTTTCAGTATTTTATAACACATGAATAGAGAGTGGCTCAATGAAATTGGTGGCCTAAAGTCAAATCTTAATAAGATATCTCAAATATATTCAATAAAAATAGCTTCTAAGTGTGTCTCACGGGCATCTTGTGCATCACATGTGTATCTTGTGCGGCCTACGTGCATCTTGTGCGCCACACATGCATCAAGCAATTATATTGTGTGTAAAGATAGTGTGCATGTGGTGATGCTATCGAATCAAGTCTAGTGCTAACTATTTATAAAAGGCTTTCAATAATTGTTGATGAAGGAGAAATATTTCTACAAAGACCTTTCACATGTATGTTGCATAAAAGTAAATGTTTTGCATCCCGACTTACGTGCACATGTTTTGTTTCTTTCACCAGTCTACATTACAACTTGAGTCTTGAGAGTTTTTCTCTCAATGGGCAGACATTGGCTATTAGTCCACAAGTATTTGAAACATCAAACAACAGGGAAACCATAGTTGATTTCGGGGCGACTCTGGCATATCTTGCTGAAGAAGCTTATGAATTTTCTGTTAATGTTGTATGATGATGCATAGTTACTACGGTACTATGTTTTATTTTGATGATTTGAAAAACCTTTCGAGGGACCATATGAGGGACCAGATATGCACCAGGCAGATCTCAAGAGGAACATGGGAATCAAGATCTCAGGGGGAATAAGTTATATGATTGAAATGATCATTCAAGGAACTCTCTCTCAAAGAGATCTTATTTCATAAGGACCAAGTTATCACACCAGGCTGATTCATACGAGTCAACTCTCACCGCAGTCCACAGCTGTAAAGATGCCACAAACTGTGACAGGGCTGCAGAAAAGCTGCTTGGGTCCTTTTCTCGACTAATGAGAAATACTCAGGTTTTCCCTCCTATTTGCTCCATATATATACATCATTATGTGGGAGGAAAACCTAAATTTTGCAAAATCAAAAGATCCATATTCTCTCTGCAAAGCTTTAATGTGCTCTAAATAAGACAAAACTTCACCAGTCTGCTACATCTGAATATGTCTTTAGGTCTATGTTATTGAGTTTGTTTTTTGCTCTTCATTGTAAACCTACTCCTTATTTTTAGAATCTTGTGTAGTTGTTTTATTTTTTCCTCTTATCTTGACGATTTGAGCGTGGGCTAGAGTTAGCCGTAGTGTGTTAACTAGAGTTAGTTGATTGAGCTAGAGTTAACCGTGTGGTGGTCAGCTAGAGTTAATTGACGTTGTAGGCTACAATAGAGGTATTGTAGTGTAGCTCGTGTTGTTCTGTTACAACGAGATGGGGTTAAGAGGTTAACCTTAGGATTACCGGAATCTGTAATCCAATATCGCTCTTGTTTTAGTGGAGTTTGTTTGCGAAAAGCCTACGAGGTAGGTCGTGGTTTTACTCTCTTGAGCAAGGAGGTTTCCACGTAATACTTGTGTGTATTTTACTGTTCGCTATTCTTGTTGTTTGCACTTCACTGATAGTAGTCACTCTTAGTTAAAGAACCTGGTCCCTTGACTTCTTGTGGATTCATAAGAGCGATTATTGTAGTTACCATTTGACAGATCTTGTGATTTGTATATGAGATTTAGACCAATTCATGTTGTTCATACACTAATATTGGAAAACCTTCACTTGAATCCATTTCACTGGTACTCTTATCAACTTTCTAGTGAAATAAAGCTGGCAACTATATCATCGTGAACACTCCTTATAACTCATAGTCTTTTTTCTCCTGCAGATCAGTCAGGCTGTTTCACAGAATGTGCGCCCTTTTGTTGCTAGGGGAAACCAGTGTTGTCTAACCACCTCCAGGTTTTCTAAAAAAATTGATCTTGGGAGGTTCCTGGCTCATTTCTTTCTGATGGTGTAGTTTAGTTTGTACTGAAATTTTGACTAGGTACTTTTTGTTTGCGTGCAGAGTTGGTGACATTTTTCCCACTGTGAGTTTGAACTTTGCCGGTGGTGCAACAATGGTATTAAGGGGTGAGGACTATCTTATACAGCAAAACTTCAATGTAGTCTTAAGTTATAGATGACTTCACACTATTTTACGTTCTGATGGTATATTTTAAGCATGTTGACCTGCTCAAGACTTTTCTTCCAATTATTGTTTAGCTATTCATTCTGAAGAATGAGAGATTCGCAAGTCACTACCTATTACTTTGTTACGTATTCTATTCCAATATGTTCACCGATCACACTGTGGCCAAAAGCTATTTAATTCTTTTAATGCAATGTAGTTATGAAAGTAATCTATCGTACTCAGTACAATTTTTGCGTTTTTAGGGTGGTGCTGATGTCTGGAATGTAGATTTGCATACATCGTCCTGTGATTCTAAAGGACTATCACAGCAAAACAACAGCTGAACATTCTCTGCATAAACTTAGGATCTTGTTTTTACTGTCTACTGATTTGCCAGTTACATCTTCTGATCATTTCGTGACTCATAATTCGTATTCCATATTTCATATTTACGAATAAAGCATTTTCTTCAATGTTTGCGCCATTCTAGATGATTCTTGTCTTTATTTTTTGTTGGTTCATATGTTTATATTTCCGTGCAGACCTTGTTCTAAAAGACAAGATTAATGTTTACGATCTGGATGGAAAATGGATTGGATGGGCCAATTACGATTGTAAGTCATATAGTTACCCATACAATCTTTTTGACCAAACTTGACAGAACACCTCATACTTTATTTGGATCTCGTTTAATATATAACATGTGAAGACCATACATGACATGCTTTATTTGGATCTCGCTAACCTATATAAATAAATAATATGAGGTCGTGTGTAGGACATTTTAACCTTATATATATACATTCTTAATTTGTATGATAACTTATTCAAGCATTTGATAAAATACTAAAAAGTCTTTTTTACTATCTACTCAAAAGATCTCTCACATACAATGGGAACTCCTTGTAGCAAAAAGTTAACTTATGCGGGAAGGGCTCAACTCATTTAGTCTGTATCATTTCGAATACAAGCCTTTTGAGCTCAATTGTTCATCTTGCCAACAAAGGTTTGGAAGCTGATTGAGTCCCTCTATAGAAGCTATCTATGATCCGGGAGTGGTACTATCACCAAAAAGGCCTTAGTGGCATGGGACAATCTATGTACTCCCAAGAGTGTTGGAGGTCTGCATATCACTAACATGTACCTTCGGAACATGGTTGCTATAGCAAAACAATGTTGGGATATTGAACATAAGCAAAATGAAACGTGGATTCATACTATCTCAAGGGCCAACTGACCTGTTAGATGATCAAGAAACTGTTTGAAGCTAGATCACCGCAATCTCAGATGCACTTGCAAACAACAACAACATACCCAGTATATTTTCACAAAGTGGGGTCTGGGGAGGGTAGTGTACGCAGTCTGTACCACTACTTCAGATGCACTTGCAGAATACTGAAAAAGTTTGGTGAGGCAAATTTATTTCCATCAATTGCTCCCAGAACCACAGTCCCATGAAAGTGCTATATGTTCGAAAGTGCAGCTAGGCTTAAAGCAATCTTCACTGCTTGGTTATACTTTTAAGGGCAAGCTGCTGACAGGCTACATAGATGGAGTGTAGAAATGGATAATAGATGTTGCATTTTCCAGGTTCATGAAAAGATTAGGGAACATTAGTTGTTCAATGTGATTTTGCTAGAAAGATTTGGAACAGGGTGACGTAGTGGATGCATGGACGGACAGACAGACTTACTACCCAGATTACTGTAATCAACATCAGCCGTGGATGATTAGCAAAGCGAAGGGTCAATCACGGTAGTGTTCAAGATGCTTAGTACATAAGTCATACATGCTCTTGGATTGAGAGAAACATGAGGATTTTTGAGAAGAAAAGTCAACCATAGAATTCTATTGCTAAAGAGATTTTCTATTTGGTATATGTTTTTAGAGCTCCTCCTAGGCTACACAATGTAATACATAACCTCTTGTGTTTTAGATTAGCTCTTGAGTTTTTCCGAGCTTGAGACATATAGCAAGCGAGTATAGCTAACTATCACTTTGTAATATTGCACTTCAGTGATTAATAAAAATTTTAGTTACCCAAAAAAGCTGCTAATTTCATGCCATCCCTCCATTGTATAGAAAACCTTACCCCTGCCTGTGTAGGCAAAGAGAACGTTGTTGATAGACCCTAGGCTCAAATGCTGCAGAGGCAATCATATCGGAAACTGGAAATGGTCATCTACCCTTTGAGCAGTGGTAAGTATACCAAAAACCACAGACCTGATGTGCAAGGACATCATTTGCTAGATTCATTTTTGTGAAGGGTTGGCAATTCTGGGAAACAAATGACAAAGCTATTGAAAAAGTAATTTTGGTACTAGAGAAACAACAGATAATCCGTGTTTTACCATCAAAAGGATGTTTGGCTTGCTGAACATAAGTATGCCTCCAAGTTTCCCTCTGAAGATACACAATTAGCTCGGGCTACACCACCAAAAAAAAATAAAAATATATATATATATATATATATATATATAAAACAAAAAAGGAGGCAATGTTCACTGATGAAGTAACCAAGACAGAGTCACATATACCACAAACTGCGCTAATTTCTCCAGCAAATTCTAAATATTCCAACATAGTCAAGTACCAAAATAAAGAATGATGAACCATGGCACTAGGATAACAGTTCATAGTAATCATATTCATCATAATCATCTTCATAGGCATCATCATCCACCTCATCATCAGAATCTAAAATGTAGTCCTCATCCCAAAGTTTACAGGAGCAAGTTGCTTTCTTGTCCTTCCATGGTGCCCCACATGTATAACAAAATTCATACCCACATCTATATATACAGGTAAAAATGTTGTTAGTGTAATACAAAAAATACAGCACAATAATAATCAACAGAGGCAAAGAGAAAAGTTTAGTCCCAGTGGGTGTCGCGTAGGACCACAATTGAGGAAGAACGAAACATCTCAAGACAACAGAACACTAGTTCATCTTTGGGCTCTATTACACACAAATAGGCTAACAAAAAATTTAAAAAGACAACAGAGTCACTCCCTCTAACCCCTCTGACTTTTGTTTGTCGGTGCTAATATGATCAACTAAAGCAGAAAGTGAAGGTACTAATCCAAACATACAAGTTTCAGTTGGGAAGTGATCACCACCATAAAAAGATCAAGACCTATTGGCCAGAATTGTCATTATAAATTTTTTTTTTTTTTTTTAAAAAAAAAAGCAAATACTTCTTCCAAGGTCAACCGATATCATGACATCAATATTATGTACAAGAAGCAAGCTTACACAAATAATATCATTCTCCCAATATCCGCAAAGAGCACAGACCCGCAATTTCCTTACGTTGGAAACATGTACCTTCCCACTGAACTTGGAGAGTATACTTCCAGTATAATGTAACACAAATATATTCACTGAAATACTTTTTTTGATAAGCATATCCACTAAAATACTTAACGAGGTAATGAAATAGAAAAGAAACACAGTGTAAGGCCAGAGCAAGGCACCTCAGTTGAAAGAATCTACAAATATAGCTGTAATAATGTCTGGAATGGAACAAGCAATCGGAGTGCAACAATAGCTAGCAAGAATATTTTTTAAGCAGTCAATAGCAAACTCTTTGCTGATGATGCCTTGCGTGCCAAAAAAGTCATGTTAAGAAAGAAACGATACAGCAATAGAGGGTAGAAGCAACAAAAATAAAAGAGAGCAATCAAAATGTGACCCAAAAATATCAGCAAGATATCTGTAGAATAATACATACATATAGTTCGGTCCAACATCATAAACAAGAAGTTGTTTTCTTATCAATTTTTTTTGGGGGGGAGAGGGGGCACGATGCAAGGCAGCAACAAATTTCCATTTTAACAATAGAGGGGTACATATGGCTTAATAGTGTTTACTTGATCAGTCTAAGTCTAACTTTCATGGAGATTATAAGTAGCAAATAGTTATATCTGGGTTAAACTGGTATGACAGTAAGGTCATATCAAAGTAAAGAATAGTTTAGACAGCACAAATATATTTACAGGACATACTAGTTGCATCAAGGAAAAAGACACGTCATTTGACTAACATGATTCCAAAATTTGTGAGTTTACTTATTTCACGTTTGAGTCTAACAAATGGAACTTGAACACCCATGTCTTTACCTGCAAGTCATGTGGTAGCACCCTGCCGCAAGCTCAATCATGTGGTTGCACTTTACACATTGGCGCCACAAATTCGTTGCTGCCAGAGTTTTCAACTTAACATCTTCCGGATGATTAGGATTTCTCCTTCTGTACTCATCGCACGAGATATCGATGTGCCAAGGAACTTTGCAATTGACACAAAACAGGCCATTGCATTTTGTACATTGCCTAATTCCAAGTCTTTCAGCTCCCAAATAGGAACCCTTAGTATAGTCTAAAACTTCAGCTTTTGAGGTCAATACTGAGCACTTCGGGTAAGGGCAGTAAACTTTTTCAGTTACAGGGATAGAAGCTTCCTTGATACGTTGCTTCATAATATCAATTAACTTAGGTGTCAAAAAGTTGCTGCAGCTATCCAGTTTCAAATCTGAACTGCACTCTGAATGAGGACACTTGGGAACTATACCATGAAGCAGCTTCACTTCAACATGTTGTTTCATACAGGAGACACAATAACGGTGCCTACAATCATCAACCGAGAAAATCTGACCAATTTCAGTCTCTTCAAAACAAATAGCACAAATTTCATACACATTCGCTGAAGCAGCTGACTCTGCGACTGTCTTAATTTGAGAAGTCATTGCCTCTCTTGCTAATTTAAATGCAAACTTAATTTCATTTCGAGGCACAAGAGAGGGCTGGCAAAATGAAAACTTTTGTCGAACCAAAGCCACTTGATTAAGTAGAGTAGCAACCTTCCGCTGTTTGGCAAACCATCGGCCTGTAACCTATAGTTCCGCAAACACATAATTTCAGTAAATTAAGCACTTGGAAAGCTTAAGTGATATTCAGTTGTTCAATATGTGACGGCAAAACCAAATAAAACAGTAGTAGATATTGAATATTTGTGCTAAAACTTACCCTACCAAGTCTAGAGTCCTTTTTTCCCTTTATTGTAGATAGACAAAAAAATTCAACTAACAAAGGCAACTACTAAATAGTTTGAGCCATAACCTTTTGGGAAGATAAATTCTTCCTTCATCAGGATAGGGCAGCTTAAAAGAAAAAACTGCAGAAGGAAACCTTTGACCATTGTAAATCATAAAATCGAGATAACATACAATTAAATAACTCCTTAGACATATCATCTATGTAGGCTTACATATGTGAGCTCATTCTTCTCACAATACCAGGAAGACAATGCAGTGATCCTGTACTATTTTTAAGTCAGGTAAACCTTTTAACTCTTATTTCTCAAAAAAAAAAAAAAAAAAGAAGAAGATTTTAGCTCTTTAATCCAGAACATAAAAAAGTCCTTATATTGATTTACCTTATGATCAAGGACCAACATTATATCATGCATGTATCCTGATATGTTTTTGCTAATAGAAGAACAATGTGCCCGCAGATAGCTAGGAAAGAGCTCTAATGACTAATCTTCTGGAGTCCCAGTAGTCAAAAAAAATTTGCTGAAAGCCCAAAAAATCTTACAGCTCCTAGCCCTCCATCCCTATTTATGACGCCCTCTTTGATATTTGAGGCATCACAAAATGTTTGACATATTTGTATACAACTTCCTATCAATGTGAATGAATAATAGGAAACCTGGTAAAGCCCGGTATGAAGCTTCCCTCCATCCCAATTTATGACACCCTCTTTGATTTTTGAGGCATCACAAAATATTTGACATATTTGTATACAACTTTCAATCAATGTGAATGAATAATTGGAAACCTGGTAAAGCCCTTTGATCTTTCACTATATTGCTTGGACTTTACAAAAATATCGACGGGTGCGTGTCAAATACTTCAAAAGCAGTGCGTGTGTGCACCCATGGGTGTGACCTAGTGGTCGATGAAGTAGATTTAGCACCATGAGGTCTCAGGTTCAAATCTAGCAAAGATAAAAACACTGAATGACTTCTTCCCATTTTTTCTAGCTTTGGTGGACAGAGTTACCTGATACTTGTTATTGGTGGGTGATGGTAGGTATCACGTGAAATTAGTCGAGGTGCGTGCAAGCTGGTTCGAACAACACGGTTATCAACAACAACAATTACATACTCAGTGTAGTCCAACAACGTGAAGTCTCGAGAGGGTAGAGAGTATGCAGACCTTACCTCTACCTCAAAGGTCCTCATAAAGGTATCAAATGGGCCAGTTGGGCTGAATTTGGGGGGTCAAAATGGGCCGAGTTAATAAATGGACGGATTATTGACCCGCCCAGGAGGGGAGCCTTGGAGTAACTGGTAAAGTTGTTGTCATGTGACCAGGAGGTCACGAGTTCAAACTTTGAAAACAGCCTCTGGAAGAAATGCAAGGTAAGGTTGCGTACAATACACCCTTGTGGTGAGGCCCTTCCCCGGACACCACGCATAGCTGTAGCTTTAGTGCACCGGGCTGCCCTTTTTTTTTTTTTTTTTTAATTATTGACCCGCCCAAAAGGTACATGGACCGAAATGGGCTAAAATGCGGGTCATAACTCAACCCGCCCAATTCTTACTAAGTTTTAATTGCTTTCTTTGTTATTTTATAAATTTGTAGTACCTAATAATACCTAATAAGATTAAAGTTAAAAAATGCCTTTTTTGTATTTTGACAAGATTTCTCAGAAGTAGATTTGAGCTACATATCAACCCAATTATTAATGAACTGAAATGGGTTGGGTTGAAATGGGTTGAGCTAATAAATGAGCGGGTCAATAACCCGCCTAAACTTGAATGGGTTGGGTTTGATTTTGCCATCCCTAGATCCTCGGCTCAAGTAAAACTCGGACAGCACGATTATCATTTTAAAAAAAAAAAAAAATTGGTTCATTTGTGGATGGTCCGATACAGCTACGGCAACATTTTCGGAGAGTCTAAGCAACATAGAATTCTTTCATAAACAAACTAAACATACCAGCAAAGTAGAAAAATGTTAGGTGATGAACTATATGGGTATTGTTAATCTTCTTATAACAATCCTTGCATCATAAACCCAACCAACCCAATTCTTACTAAGTTTTAATTGCTTTATTTGTTATTTTATAAATTTTTAGTACCTAATAAAATTAAATTTAAAAAATGTCTTTTTTGTATTTTGACAAGAATTCTCGTAAGTCGATTTGAGCTACATATCAACTCAATTATTAATGAACTGAAATAGGTTGGGCTGAAATGGGTTGAGCTAATAAATGGACGGGTCAATAACCCGCCCAAACTTGGACGGATTGGGTTTGATTTTGCCACCCCTAGATCCTTGGCTCAAGTAAAACTCGGACACCACGGTTATCAAAAAAAAAATTAGTTCATTTGTGGATGATCTGATACAGGTGCGGCAACATTTTCGGAGAGTCCGAGCAACATAGAATTCTTTCATAAACAAACTAAACATCCCAGCAAAGTAGAAAAATTTTTAGGTGATGAGGAAAAAATTTTAAACCTTGTATAACTAACTAGCCTATGGACCAAACAACCTCACAATGCAATACCAATATTAAAACACCATAGAAAAGTAATTGACAAAATCAAATTTCTGGACTTACAAATTGGAATATAGGAAACTAATCACATACCCAGTGTACTCCCACAACTGGGGTCTGGGAGGGTAGAGCGCACACAGACCTTACCCCTACTTCATCTTCATGGAGGTAGAGAGGTTGCTTCCGAAAGACCCTCAGCTCAAACACACGATGCAATACTAATAATAAAACACCATAGAAAAATTAATAGACAAAATGAAATACATGTACTTACAAATTGGAATATAGGAAAGTAATCACAAAAGAAAACGACCCTTTTCAAACCCAATGCGATGGCAGCATTCAAACCTTCAATAAGTGCCTTAAACTCAATACACTGGCGATTCATCGCAGTTCCATAAAACGGTTTCCTCATTTCGAACAACAATTCGTCTCGCGAATCACATATCGCAACTCCAATCCCACCAAACACTTTTGATTCAAAACTCTCTATTAAACCCTTAAAATAAACCCTGAATAACTCTTTCTCCTCACTTTTCGAGGTTCCTTCCCCGAAAGGAAGTTCAAAATTGTCTCCATTGTTCTGCCATTCATCCTCCGGCATACGAAGAATCTCCTGAGCAACACGGTGATCATGAATTCTACGCTGAAAATCATCACGCATCTTCCTGAATTCCAATTCACTAAATTTCCGATCATCGATTTCTCGCTCGAGTTGAAGTAGTTCAGAAGATTGCACATCGGCGACCTTCGAAATTCTGACTTCTGGTTGGGGCAGGGTGGTTTGTGGTGGTGGGGTGGGTGATGCGGTGGAAGTTGACGGTTGTAGAGAGAGGGAAACGGCGATAGCTTCTTGTAGTTGAAGTTGAAAAGCGAAGTCGAAGTCGGAGTCGACTTCACGCGCCGCCGTGAGTTCACGGCGTTGCTCGGCGGCGAGAGTTTTCAGGTCGTCCATTTTCGTCTTTTTACTAGAAACTGAATTGTAGTACAAATGAAAAACTCTATTCCTCGAGAAAATTGAAGGAAAGGTGGTGCTTTAAGTCTTGGAATGAAGGAAAGGTGATATTGACCGAGGCTAAGGATCAAAAGAGACTTGAAAATTTGATCAAGTTAATTATTGATCAAATTAATATTTTTAAAATTTATTAAATTTTTTTAAAATACAAAAAAAACTAATAACTTATTTAATTTTTAATAAAAACAAAATCTCAATCATATTCTCAAATCATTTTTCAATAATCATTCTCACTCAAATGTTTCCCCTCTCTCTCAACAGTTTTCCCCAACAGGTTCCTCAACAGGTTCCTTTGTTTGCACAACAAATCGAAGTCGTCGAAATCTCCAGTGACTTTCAACCTCCGAAGAGTCCACATTTGACTTCTTCACCGTTCCTTCTTTCCTTGTAGCCGTTAATTTCTCTCTCTTCGCAAGTAAAGACCTTTTTTTTCTTCAAAAAATTAGGGCTTTTTAGTTAAAGAAGAACTTGAATTGCATTCTCTTCAAGTATTGGTTAACAATTTTGAATTTTAATGCTTAAAAAAAGAAAGAGGAATCCGAGAAAAACCTAATTTGTGGTATTTGTTCTCTTAATATGGTGATCGATATAAATATGGTATCTTTTCTGAGTGAAATATGATTTGTTGTTGTTGTTGTTCTTGTTCTTGTTCTCGAACATTATTGTAAAAATAGTGAAACTTGAATTTTAAAATTTTTTTTTTTTTTGGAGACATCTGTTGTGACCAAATTCAACAACTGTTGAGATTGTACAATAGATTAGATTTAAGTAAACACTTACTTGTGATTATATTTTATGTTCTTAAATGGGTTCAAAAAGTTAGGGTTTCAATTGAATATTGTTTGTTTGTTCTTAAACAACTGTTGGCTTTGTTGGTATTTGTTGATGTTGTTGGTGTGTGTTGGTGTTGTTGGTATTTGTTGGTGTTGTTGGTGTGTTGGCTTTGTTGGTATTTGTTGGTGTTGTTGGTGTGTGTTGGTGTTGTTGGTTTTGTTTGTGTTGTTGTATTTGTAAATATTGGTAAATGTTAGTGTTGTTGATATTGATGTATTGGTAAATGTTGGTATTGTTGGTGTGTGATGGTGTTGGTGTTGTTGGTTTTGTTTGTGTTGTTGTATTTGTAAATATTGACAAATGTTGATGTTATTGATGTTGGTGTTGTTGGTGTTGATGTATTGGTAAATATTGGTGTTGTTGGTGTATGTTAGTGTTGTTGATGGTGTTGGTGTTGTTGGTTTTGTTTGTGTTGTTGTATTTGTAAATATTGGTAAATGTTCATGTTGTTGGTATTGGTGTATTGGTAAATGTTGGTGTTGTTTGTGTTGTTGTATTGATAAATATTGGTGTTGTTGGTGTATTGATAAATGTTGGTATTGTTGTTGGTGTTCTTGTTGACATATGTATTTATGTGGTAAAAATGTTGTTAAGCTGAACACACTGATGAAATCAAAAAAGGCCCCAGAAGTCTACTTCATGCATAAATTTGGTGCAAAAGACTTCAAGAACATGACTGGTATAGAGGATTGATATGTGGACTGGGTAAGTTACTTTTTCCAACCTTCTATTTATTTAATTTCATTGGTATGTTTATTTAGATGATCCATCTATTGCAACATATTACCAATCTGTTACATAAGTTATAGTAGATGGGTAATTTGTTAACAGATTCAGAGATATGTTACAAAGATGACTCATCTGTTGCAATAGATTTCCCATTTGTTGCAACAGATAAGTCATCTATTGCAACAGATTATCCATCTGTTGCATAAGTTGCAGTAGATGAGTAATCTGTTAAAAGATTTAGAGATATGTTGCAACAGATGACTCATCTGTTGTATCTTTTCAATTGCTATTATAAGTTACTAACTTATATAAATTGTATTTTTATTTCAGTATGTTGATGAAACTTTTTACCTCTGCGGGAGAGACATTAGAAATTCAATCAATGCTATGATCTCGGGGATAGAATCATGGATCTCAACTTCTATGGTAACTTCTTAAGTAGGTACGAGGAACTCAGTGAAGTAGCGATAACTCCTAGTGGTAGAAAAATTGAGGAGTTACTTGTTGAGTTTCAATGGGATGAGGACATGATTGACTACTGCAGAGAGAAGAGACCATATCCGGGTGCCATGGATTGGACAGGGGCAAAGAGAATTATAGCAGTCATGAACTTGGAAAAAAAATATCTTGTGATTGTTGAGATCATCATGAATGAGGGAGTCATGAATATTTATGACTGCAACATATCAGTTTTTAAAGATTGGGAATTTTTTTATTTTCATAGAACCTTTGTTAGAGTTGCTCCCAAGATTGTGGAAGTAAAGTGGCATAATGAATCACTTGCCAGAAAGTTGCTCAACGAACAATGGGCTTTTGAAGGTCGAAAATAAAACCTTCCCAAGAATGATACTGGTGTCGCGTATGGATCATACTCGCTTGCATTTATTGAGCATTTGATAACCGACACTTGTATGACAACTCCCAAGACTATTGAATGATAATTCAGTTTCAAGAATGTAAGAGGTTTGGGCTGTTGGGGTAGCATTTAAGAGTTTGGAACCCTGATGTGGGTTGTAATTTATTTGACTTATCTGTGTAATTGATAATTTCTAGACAATATAACATTTTTTTTATTTTAGTATCTTTAGTTAATTATATTATGTAATTGATGATGACTATATTTTATGTTTAATAGATGTCCAGTTATTTTGTCATTAATTCTATTTTATCCTTAGATTTGAAAAATGTTGGATTATTACTAAAAATGGATTATTAAGTCCAAATGTTGCAAAAAATGCATTATCTGTTGCAGCAGATGACTCATCTGTTGGAACTAATCAAATAGATATACTCATATATTGCATTAGATATAGAAATCTATTGCAACATATGTCTATTATGTTTGATCATTTCCAACAGACTCTACATATGTTGCAATAGATGCATTATCTGTTGCTATAGATGACTCATCTGTTGGAAGTAATCAAACATATATACACATCTGTTGCAACAGATATATACATTTGTTACAACAGATGTCTAATATGTTTGATTATTTCCAACAGACTCTACATATGTTGCAACTGATGACTAATATGTTGAAAATAATCAAACATATATAAACATTTGTTGCAACAAGCGAGTCATCTGTCATCTATTGGAAATAATCAAATAGATATACACATTATTTCCAACAGACTCTACATATGTTGCAATAGATGCATTATCTGTTGCAACAGATGACTCACCTATTGAAAATAATCAAATGACTTATCTATTGGAAATAATCAAACAGATATACACATCTGTTACAACAGATATATACATCTGTTGCAGATGATGTCTAATATGTTTGATTATTTCCAACAGACTCTTATGTGTTGCAACTGATAACTAATATGTTGGAAATAATCAAACAGATATAGATATATGTTGCAACAGGTTATAATCTGTTGCAATAGGTTATACTCTCAGTTGATCAAGTAATTATTGTGTAATTTATTGATATTGTAATTAAACTTATTAATTGAAAGCTAATTATAGTTAAATAACTTTATTTATTACTAATCACGGGTTAATGAAGCATTTCACGACAAATTAGTCAATTGATCACTCTATTTATGACGAATACACTTAGTTGATCATGTAATTATTATGTCATTCATTGAGACTGTAATTGAACTTATTAATTGAATGCTAATTATAGTTAAATAACTTTGTTTATTACTATTCATGGTTTAATGAGGCATTTCACATCAAATTAGTCAATTGATCACTTTATTTAGGACGAATACACTTAGTTGATCATGTAATTACTATGTAATTCATTGAGATTGTAATTGACCTTATTAATTGAATGCTAATTATAGTTGAATAACTTTATTTATTACTAATCATGGTTTAATGAAGCATTTCACATCAAATTAGTCAATTGATCATTCTATTTAGTACGAATACACTTAGTTGATCATGTAATTACTATGTAATTCATTGAGATTGTAATTGAACTTATTAACTGAATGCTAATTATAGTTAAATAACTTTATTTATTACTAATCATGGTTTAAAGAACCAGTTCACATCAAATTAGTCAATTGATCGCTCTATTTAGGACGAATACACTTAGTTGATCATGTAATAACTATGTAATTCATTGAGATTGTAATTGACCTTATTAATTGAATGTTAATTATAGTTAAATAACTTTATTTATTACTAATCATGGGTTAATGAAGCATTTCACATCAAACGTATGTAGAGTATGTTGGAAAATAATCAAACATATCATTCATTTGCTGCAACAGATGTGTATATCTATTTGATTATTTTCAATAGATGATTCAGCTGTTGCAACATATAATGCATCTGTTGCAATACATGTAGAGTCTGTTGAAAATGATCAAACATATTAGACACCTGCTACAACAGATTTTTATATCTGTTGCAACAGATGAGTATATCTATTTGATTATTTCCAACAACAGATAATGCATCTGTTGCAATATATGTAGAGTCTGTTGAAAATGATCAAACATATTAGACACTTGCTGCAACAACTTTTTATATCTGTTGCAACAGATGAGTATATCTGTTTGATTATTTTCAACAGATGAGTCATCTGCTGCAACAGATAATGCATCTATTGCAACATATGTAGAGTCTGTTGGAAATGATCAAACATATTAGACATCTGTTGCAACAAATTTTTATATCTGTTGCAACAGATGAGTATATTTGTTTAATTACTTTCAACAGATGAGTTATCTGTTGCAACATCTGTAGAATCTGTTGAAAATGATCAAACATATTAGACATCTGCTGCAACAGATTTCTATATCTGTTACAACAGATGAGTATATCTGTTTGATTATTTCCAACAGATGAGTCCTCTGCTGCAATAGATAATGCATTTGTTACAACATATGTAAATTCTGTTGGAAATAATCAAATATATTAGACATCTACTGCAATAGATGTCTATATCTGTTTGAATTATGTTCCAACAGATTATTCATCTGTTGCAACAGATTAATCATCTGTTGCAACATAATTCATTATTCTAAGTAATTTTACATCTGTTGCAACAGATATAACATATGTTGCAACAGAAGTTGTTCTCGCACATACAACAGTTGTTGGACTATAACCAAAAATATATTTTATATAATAAATAACATACATCACCAACTAAAATAAGTTAAAATTTACAAGTTCATAACTAAACCAACAACAAGATTATTTACTATTACAATAATTACGGAGTATTTTAATCCGGGCATGTAGATTGTCTTACATATGAAGCACTTATTTTTTCTTGTTGGAAATTATTCCCCTACTCCACGCCTACTCTTCATTCACCTTCTTTCCGGTTTGCTTGAGCCAACATATGGAGGGGGAATTTTTTTCTCCAAAATCTCCAAAGGAACAATCCAAGAATCTTCAGGAGGCACCGGATTGATTTCCTCACAATATGCAATTATGTATTTTCCCCCCGAATAATATGGAGATGAGTACTCATAAATTTGATTTCCAAATTGTGCACCATATTGAGTAATTAGATAGGACTCTCTGATTTTCAAAAAGAGTTGTGCATGTAATTGATGACAAGATCTTTCGGTTGGTAATTTAGTCCACAACAGCTGATGATTAAGTTCACAAAATCATCATACAAAACATCTCTTTGGACTGTCATCGCTATCGTCTCTAACATGTCACCATCCTCCCAATGCCAAATAAATCGATTGTTCTTCTCGATCCATTCACCATGACAATCAACCCCTATTGTTATTGATTCCTCTATTAATGGTAGCTAAAGAAATTTGTTAAAAATATTAATAATGATAGTATAGTAAAGTTGAGTGGCTATATACAACAACAAAATTATATGCACTATCATTGTCCCAATAAGTAACTCATATGTTGCAATAGATGACTCATCTATTGTAATAGATTACTATTTTGTTACAACAGGTGACTAATCTGTTGGATTTAGCTTCTGGTTCTATCTCAGTATTGTCATCTGCTGTAATATGAATCCAATATATAAGTCATCTATTGCAACAAATGACTTATCTATTGTAATAGATGGCTCATATGTTGCAACAGATGACTCACCTGTTGGATACATGTTCAGAAACAGAAAATGAATCCAACAGGTAAGTCATCTATTGCAACAATGAGTCATCTATTACAGCAGATGACTTGTCTGTTGGATTAAGCTTCTGGTCTGTTTTTGAACCAGTTTTGCCAGCTGATGTAAGATGAATCCAACAAGTAGGTCATCTGTTACAACAATGAGTCATTTGTTGCAACAGATGACTCATCTACTGCAACATATGACTTAACTGTTGGATTCAGCTGTTGTAACATGAATCCAACAGGTAGATCATCTGCTGCAACAACTAGGTCATCTGTTGCAACGTCATCTGTTGCAGTAGATGACTTACCTACTGGAACTACTTTAGCAATAGTGGAAACTGTCTAACAGCTATTGTAAATGAATACAATAGCTGCTAGATACGCTATTGAAAATTATTGAAAAAAACAGCAGATATACCCATATGAGAAATTGAACTAAAAATCATTATTTTACTTACCAAAATCACCTGTGAAGTAATGCCCAGTGATGTACGAATAAAATTTGGTCCAATAGCAGCAACAACAACAACAATGTCATGACAAGCAGTAGAAGAAGAAGATGATGAACAACAACAAGAAGATGATAAAGAAGAAGAAGAAGAAGAAAAGCAGCAGCAACAACGAACAACAACAATGGAGAAAAGCACCCAAGAGCGAAGAGAGGGAAAACAGAGCCAGCAACCGCATCCTTCCCCTCCTTTTCCCCCTCCATTTTTAGTTATTAGGGTTTTATAATGGGCCAAAACATAAAATAAAAACTTGAGTGCAACTCTCACACATGAGTCAAAACTTCTTAATCCTTCATTTAATTTTTGTCACTCCCAATCAATAATTAAGACTTGAGTCGCCTATATTTTATTTTGAAACTTTTCTATCACCCTTGATTCATTGTCCCCTGTTACTCCCCTTTATACTTTCCCGGCCCGCAAATTAAAATAAGGGAATAATACATTTGCACCCCCTTCAACTTTTTACATTCTACAGTTACATACCTCAAGTTTGTAAAACTCCATCAATCTCTCTAATTTTACTTTCTAAAATGTGATTTTTTAGAAACGAAAAACAGTCATTTACACGCTGTTATTTTACGGGCGACCTCTTAACCCCCTTATAGTTATTTAGGGTGGAAATAGAACCCCTTTGTTTGTCGACCTGATGAAGAGCGTGCACTCACTTACCTGAAGACGCATGAGAAAAAATAGAATACTTACATTGACGAAAATTTTACACGTGTCATTTTTTTATTGGATGTTAGATAACAAATAATTGTAATCTTCTTTTCTTAGTGAGAATGTATTCTTATCACTAACTTTCTATTTTAAAAGAATGTTTGTGGATCTTACTTTGACTGGGGTAAGACAGTGATTTTTGAAAAAAAAAAAGATTTATTGGCCAAATCGAATTGTCTGAATCGATTATTAGATTCTTTTAATAAAATTGAGGATTTTTATACAAATATAACCATAATAAAAAATTAGGTAGGCTTTTAATTTTATGAAAATAAATCGAAAAAAGACTAAATCGTATGAAATTCATTTATTTATGTAAAATATATTTTATATATTAAGTTTAATTAATGAAACATAAATATTTCCTCTTAGATCTAGGGTGATGAAGCCGACTACAAGTCAACACGTAATTATCACCTAAAGTCTCAACTTTGAAATCTATTATGTTGCTCCTGTTGAAATTAAATTAGTTCTATCATATTGAATAACTAGTTTAAGTGTAGGCGTTTTGTGCGTGTGCCTTATATCTACTGATGTTTGCCTTTTTTTTTTACATTCAAACAATTTTTAGTTTTGCATACTTTTGTTTATAACAGCTGGATGAGATCTAAATATCAGTCACCAAAATGTACATATATCCCAACACCTCACTATAGCACTCGTGAAACTTTCAGACAAACGTTGCCACTGTGAAGAGGTATGATTGTAGTTCCTTAAGTAGCAATTTGATTTTTTAATTTGTCAAAAAGTTAATACTTTAGTCTTCATCAAATATTTGTTGAGTTCTCTATGTTAAATTTGATAGAAACAGTAGAAAAAGAGATTTAATCGTAAACACAAAAAAGATCTTATCAAATACTAAAATACAACAACAACATACTCAATGTTATCCCAACATATTGAGACATCAAATCCTAAAATATGCAACACACAATATATATATATATATATATATATATATATATATATATATATATATATATCATACTCTAAAAATAAATAAAGAATAGCAGAAAATACAAAAAAATGTTCATCTAAATACAAGTTCCCTCTAATTTCCTTATCTTTACATGGTTCTTATCAAATCTAATAGATAAAGTCAAATAAATATTGAACAAAAACTTAAAATATTAATTTTTAAAAAACTTTAAAAATTCAAATTATTCGGTGTATACTAAGGCCTCATTTGTTTGCACTTGATGGAGTTCTGAACCTGAATGGTTCAGATCTTAAGCCAGTGAAGTTGTTTTCATTAAGATATAAGTACTTAATTGGTGTGAGTATGTCTTAATCATTAAGATCTAGAACAAAGTCTTAATATCATCAAGAGTTATTTGTGTGTTGATAATATTCACCACCACTCTATTCACGATCACTATCCACCACCACTTACCACTTCTGTGATCATAATCATCACCACAATATTTTTTGTCGTTAACTAACAACCACCATTACTGACCACCTCAACCATCATAACCACTACAACCATTGTCAACCAGTATTTCTGTCGTCAACCACCAACCACTACTTCCACCACCAACCACTTCCATCATCACAACTATCACTAGCAACCACCACCTTTGTCAACCATTACTATCAATCGCTACCACACCTACCACCTTCATCATTATAAGTGTACTAATATTTGTGAACGTGCTTTGCACATTTATTCTAAAATATTTAGTACTTAATTAATTTTGCAAATGATAAATTTTAAGTGGTATACACATATTTTTTAACTTTCTTTAAAAGAGTAATAACTTAAAGTAAGAAAATTTTGTAAATATGATGCAACTCTAGTGGTACATATAACATTTTAATTTAAAAATGGGCAAAGGGTCAAATATACCCCTAAACTATGCGAAAATGTCTAGATATACCCTCCGTTTCAAGTTTAGCTCACCAGTGCCCTCGCCGTTCAAGTTTAGGCCTAAAAATACCCTTGGGGACGTTAGTTGCTTTGCTGGAATTTCCAAGCCCCCTTTTTTTTAAAAAAAAATCAATTGCCCCATCACTAAATAAACTCCACATCACAAATAATTAACCCACCCCACTCTTCCATACACTAAACACCCGACCCATCTATATCGACCAACCCAAGATCCACCCTTTTAACCCTTGAGAAAACCCTAATCCATCTCATAATTTTCTCTCCATCATCTCTCCCCAACATAAATTGTCTCTCCCTCATCTCTCCCCAAGGATAAATTTTCTTACTCCGTCGTTTCCATTTCAATTTTTGATCAAGTTTTAAAAGAATGAGTCAAAATTCGAGTGTCTCAAGTAGGTCGACTCTGAATTGTCAATGTGGAATTGCAGCGAGGATTTTCACGGCTTACACTCCGATGAATGCTGGAAGACGTTTTTATAAGTGTTCTAAGTCTGAAGTACATAGAATATGCAATTTCATCAAATCTTTTATTTTTGGCCATGGTTGATTTCAAGTTGATTTTTTGTGCAGGGTTATAAATGTGCTTTTTGGAAATGGGTTGATGATCCACTCCATCATCGAGTTGCCAATCTCGTCCACAATTTAAAGAAGGAAAACGATAATCTTCATCGTGAAAAGAAAGCTTTGCAGACAAGGATAGCTGATCCTGAAAAGTATTTGACTTCTGATATTGAAGAAAATTGTGAAGATCAGGATGAAATTAGTGTTTCCAAGTGTGAGAAGGTTTTTGCCGATAACCAAGAGGTCATTATCGATAAGTCTTTGGTGGATGATGAGATGCAAAAATCAAAGGAAAAACTCTTTAGGATGTGGCTTGTTATAGTAATGTCGTGGTGTTTTTTTGCTGGATTCATCACATCTTGGGTGATGAAATAAGCATCATCTGTGAACTTGTTCATGTTTATTTTGTATTGTTTAACTTAGGAAGCTTTAACTATGTGATATGGTTGATAACTTTGAAATTCCTGTTCATATGTTGGTTTAAATATGATCGGCCAATTTTCAATTTCTATATGGCAATAGTTGTAATGTCGTTTCAATATGGTATTCCTTTTTTGATTCAATTGTAATGTCATTTTTTACGTATTGTTGCACCAGACAAGGTAAAACTTATGTTCGTAATTGTGTTCAATGTCTTGAAACAAGAACAATATTCCAGTAAGATTTCAGAAACACCAGGAGCTTAGGGTCTGCTGGAGTAGCATACCACACCTGAACAAATATACATAATCAGTACCAAGGGAAAGTGGGCTACATTTAGAGCTAAGATCCATAGTCTTCATTCTATCTCATTTATCACTATGTCACACCCTTGGGTGTATTGCTATGCGTATTTTGATATTACAATGTTGCATAGTTGCTTATCAATGTGACATGATTGTGTTGGCTATTTTGGCCGTCTAAGCCAATGGAGCCTTGAGTAACACCCTTGTGTTGAATATTCTTGTATTATAGAGATGGTGTGCATTTTTACTAGTAATTTGCTGATCAATGTCTTTTTGTAGTGGAATGCTTGTTCGAGATCCATCTAAAACAAAAAAGCATCAAAAAATGGGTAAACCAGTAGTAGCCAAACAACAAAAAAAACATCAAAATACTGCGTAAAACAGCATCAACAACAGCCAAACATCACCAAACAGCTTCAAAATAGCATAAAATTGGGTAAAAAAAAAAAAGGAAATCAGCAACAACACAGCAAAAAAAAGAACAAAACTGCAAAAAAAGGAAAAACCAGCAACAACACAGCAAAAAAAAAGCATAAAACTGGGTAAACCAGCAGTCAAACAACACAAAATAGGGTAATTTAACTGCAAAAATTCAACAAAAATCTGACCTTATTTAACAACTAAAAGCTACTTAAATTAACATTCATTCACCTAACCAAAAGATAGTGTCATCAATACCATTCAACAATAACATCACCATAAACGAAAAAGACAACTAAAATAAACACAACCAAAAGGTGTCAATAATGCCATTCATCAAGGCATATGAAAGTTTCACCTAATCGAAATAGACAAATAAGATAAACACAACCAAAAGGTGTCCATAATGCCATTCATAAAGGCATATGAAAGTTTCACCTAACTTAATCATCAAGTGCTTAACCAACCCAAAATAATTACTTCTGACCGTATTGTTTGTCAACCAACTGTGGTTAACCATGGGAAAATTAAGTCAAAAATAAACATAAAAAATTAAATTACATCACAGAAAAGCACCATCAGGTGGAAGTACTCCTTTGCCTTTAACCCCCATCTTGATCCTTCTGTTTTTCGCTTTCATTTGTAATTGTGCAGAAGAGATTGCTTCTTTCCCCTTTCAGGTTTTCTTGATTGGAGAATAAGGCAGACTGCTTCTTTCCCCTTCCAGGTTCTCTTGATTGGAGAATAAGGCAGCTAAGAGAATAAGGCAGATTAGCTGGCACTGAAACACCAGTGTGATCTCCAGTGAAACTGATTTTTCTTGTACCAGTTGGAACACCTCTTGTCATCAACTTCTCAACCCAAGAATCAGATTCAGGATATATCATTGGCCTTAGGGGTGGGACCTCTTCATTTCCAACATTGGGACCATATGGTTCAAATTCTTGTGTTGTAGCTTGTATTTGTTCAAAGTCATCTTCATCCCCCACTGTTCTTGACTGTGAACTGCTTCCAGTCATTGGTCTTTTTCCTTTCCTTGATGCATTTCCAGCTGACTTTTTCTATTAAAAATATTATCAACAATTATGTTGTTAATCAAATGAGAATTAAAAATATGTTGTAAATAAGTATTTTGTAGCTTACATTATAACAACCCCTTGCATTGTGGTTTGGTTCACCACATTTACTACATGTCATTTGAGTGCCCTTTCTGGACTGTGACCATTCACCCTTCATTTTTCTTGCCTCATCGGGTTCTCTATTCCTCTTCATTTTAGGCCTGCCAACTTGTTTCACACATCAGGAGGCAACATTGCATGAGAAGCCTCAACCTTCCAAAACCTCTCACCCCTTACAGGCTGCATCTTGTGTTTGTAGGTTAACATGTAAGCCACCTTGGTATACCACCAATGAATTTCAGTTTCTGGAATCACCTTTTTGTGCATCAATGCTTTGATGGCATGATGGCAGGGAATACCTGATAAATCCCAAAGTCTGCAAGTGCATTTTTTGTGCTCTAAATTAACAGTGTGTCTATCTTCTCCATCAGAAACCTCATACCCCCAATCTCCATTGAATTCCACCTTACATTTATGTGCTATGGACCTCCAGTCACTGAACAAACTCATGCAATCTGGACTAATATCAACAGCCCCCCAAGTCGTTATCTTATTTTCATTTTTCACTAACAGATTCATCACTTTCACTCTTATTTCTTCTAACATCTTAATTATTGGTTTACCTCTAGGCTCAAGGATCCACGAATTGAATGACTCAGTAAAGTTATTATCAACCATCATGTTCTTACACTGAGTATCAAAATAAGCCCTTCACCATGCTTTTGGTGGAAAGTTCACCAAATCCCTTGCAGCATCTTCTGACTATTGTCCTAACTTTCTCAACTGGTCCTTGAACTCTTCATCATATGAACTCCATGCACACCACTACATAAGCTTCCTCATTTCACCACTCCTCCACTTTTTACACCAATTACTCTCAACATGTCTCATACAGTACCTATGGTGAGTTTCAGGCAACACTTTGTCAACAACATCCACCAATCCCTGTAATCATGAAACCAAAATAAAAGAGAAGATCTGTAATCATGAAATAAGAATATAGAAACTGAAATTTAAAATGAGAATCTTACTTTTTGCATATCTGAAATGAATGTGATTCCAGCACCATCTTTAAGGTCCAAAGACCTCTTCAATAGCTCTATGAACCAGCTCTATGTCCTGCTGGTTTCTTTGTCTACTATTGCCTATGCTAGTGGAAAGAAACAGTTCATAGAATCTTGTCCTAGTGCAACCAACAACATACCCTTACATCTACCTTTCAAGAATGTACCATCAACTCCAATTAGTGGCTTCAATCCACATTTCCAGCCTTTCTTCAGAGCATCAAAGCATAAGTACATCCTTAAAAATTGCCTTTTTCCTTCTGCGAAGGCATCTTTGGAGATATTTATCACAACATCACTTCCAGGATTAGATCTCCTAATATCTTGTGCATAGGCCTCAAGCTTATTATACTCATCCATAAAAATACCTTCCAACTTCTCAAGAATCGTACGCTTAGCCCTTTTAGCTTGGATTGAGGCACATTCAATGTAAAATAATTTTCCAGTTCTCCTCTCATGTCTTTCACCTTATACTTAGGGTTATTTTGAAGCTTGTTTCTGAAGTATTTGGCCAAAGTGGTTGAATCAGCTCTAGGGTTAATAAAGGCCTCTTCACAAGTGTGATTCTTGATGGAAGTCTTAATCTTGAGCCCTTCAGTCCTGCCATCTTTTGAAATCAAACACCTAAAAGGGCACCCCTCTTCACAACCATATCTAGTCCTCTTTGTATCACCCTTGATTATTGTTAAAGCCCTTTTGTTAGCTAATGCATAATAGCTGACAACTTGCCTAGCTTCTTTCATGTCCTTAAATGACATACCTACATACAATTCCTTGTAGTTTTCCAACCTATCACCAACTAATAGCTTCCATTCCCTCATAATCATATTCCTCACCCTCAGAAAGATCGAATTCAACACAAGAACCAAGACTATGTTCACAGTCTGTGCCAACCTCAACATTCACAAAATTAGTTTCAGTATGGTGTGTGATATGTTGAGTAAAGACTGTCAGTTCACCACCCTCCACAATAAAAAAAATTAATGACTTTAAATTGGTCACACAATAAGCTGAGAATAGCCCTAATGCCACTATCTCCATCTACAATGTAATACTTACCGGAGGGCCCAGTCACTATCAATTGTTTAACTTGAGAAAGCCCTAACCTTAAAATAAACTCATCACATATATCTTTATGACTCAGCAATTCAGGATCAAAACCAATCCATGAGTGCACAAGTTTTTTAATGTAGACCAGCTCAGGTGAAATAACCCAACTACCCCCACAATTGAACAAAATATCAACTTCATCAATCATCCTTCAAAATTACATGACAGAAATAGTAAATACACAACAACATTATAGGGACCACATCACACCAAACACATTAAAAGCTATAAAAATGGAATAAACAAAACCCTAAACGACTAGATTCATCTCGAGACCACCCAAAACAAACAAAACTGAACCTATAAAGACATAAAAAAGCACACTTTTCCCTTAAACAATGAATTTCATGAGATTTGGGCAGACACAATCAAATCCCCATACATGCCTCATTAGGTTGACTTTATTAACTCAAAAAAGTATAATAAAATTGAAGATGAAACTTACCTTGACCGAATATATCTGTAACTAGCTATGAAATAGGAGCCTCCTCCTTTAAATCGTATTGATTCACACACAAAAAAAAACCTAGCAGCGACGGATCTTTACACTAGACAATGGAGAGAAAATTATGAGATGGATTAGGGTTTTCTCAAGGGTTAAAAGGGTGGATCTTGGGCTGGTTCATATAGATGGGTCGGGTGTTTAGTGTATGGAAGAGTGGGGTGGGTTAATTATTTGTGACGTGGAGTTTATTTAGTGATGGGGCAATTGATTTTAAAAAAAAAAAGAAAAAGAAAAAGGGGGCTGGGAAATTCCAGCAAAGCAACTAATGTCCCCAAGGGTATTTTTAGGCCTAAACTTGAACGGCGAGGGCACTGGTGAGCTAAACTTGAAACGGAGGGTATATCTAGACATTTTCGCATAGTTTAGGGGTATATTTGACTCTTTGCCCTTTAAAAACAAATATACAATCGAATACATATAAATACATGTATATGATGAAAATATTACCTCTTAAAAATCAACAATTACACATGAAATATAAAATTAAACGAAATACATAGTTTAACCCCATCATGACACAACCAAAATAGTCACAAGTCATATGAATCTTTCGTCAACTCAAACATATGAATGTTAAAAAGAAAAAAGTAAGAAAATAGAAAGGTGTCTGTATAATAATTATTACGGAGCATAAATAAAGAGAGATGGAAGATCATGTATGAAAAATATTAGTATCGCAATTGAAATCGATGAGTTAAAAAAAATGAATCATCCATTTTTACGCTTCATTTATAAGCACCTGAAATTGAAGATGTCGGAGAAGAATGAAGTGTGTTAACAAAAGAAGAGGTTATGAAGATAATATTGTGAAATTATCATAATCGATAAATATAAAATTTAATCTTCAATAAAAACGTGAAGATTACAAATCAGTGGAAGAAAAAAATGCAAAATATGTATACTAATATATATATTCCTAAGATTTTTTTTCCAAATACAATAGAATTGAAATTATATTACAATTCACACGATATAATAGCGGAGAACAATTATAATTGCTACAACATTTTTGAGTGATCCAAATTAATCTAGGCTTTGAAAATTCAACACATACAAGACAGTTATTGTACACCAGAAGACACTAATACATAAGAGGGAAAAAGAAGACACAATGCGAAAAAAGTACTGAAAAGTTTGGTTGCAGCTATGTTTTGGCACATTTTTGCTGATCTAGAATGAGTAGCTTTATATAATGTTATTAGAGAAGAAAAGAAGGTAGAATAACAATGAGACTTAAATGCAACTGTTCAAATTCTACAATGTACTACACGTTTAGGAGTAATTTATTGAAGAGAAATGATTTATAAATTCAATGGTATGGTAATTGTTGGACTTCTTAACGGCAGAACCTATTTGGTTGTAGCATTAAGAGTATTTATTGAAATTAATAGTGTTTATTATTATAAATTTCTTATTTACATTTCTTTTTGCATTTATCATGATAATACCAGTTTGTTGTTTTCTGAAATGTAATTAAAATATTACTAATTAATATTTAATTAGATATTTTATTATATTTTGATTAACTATAGGGATAAAAACATAATCCAACTTTCAACTAGGTAGCTTTCCACTTTAGAATAGTATTGATTCAATATATCCACTATCACTATCAACCACTGCCATAACCGCAACCATTCCATACTACCAAGTAACTCCACCATCGCAACTAGCACAGTTGTGACACTGTCAACTACCACTAACACATCATCAACCACCACATATTTTTCAGTCACCATTATCACTGCCGCCACCTCCACCACAGTCGTCATTAGCCACTATCGCTACTATGATTAATCCCTATTACCAACCGCCTTCACTATCACAACTAGCACTACCGCCAACTACCACGAACACATCGTTAACCACCACACATTTTTCCACTATCACTACCAACACCGCTAATTACTGACATCAACCAACTTCACCATCACAGTCACTACCATCACAACAGTCACTACAATATCAACCATCTCCACTATCACAATTATCACTACCATAATTACTAGCCACTAACATCAACCATTACCAATACCACCAGCACAACAAATCATCTCTATCATTACTAGCGAACATAAGTATTTTATTTTTATCAAGTAGAAATTTTATTTATTAAATTTTATTTGAATTATATACTTATTATGTTTAAAATAAATAAATTATATCCATTCAGATGTTAAAAAAAAAACAATATTAATCATTCAAAGTTCAATTTAGAGATAATATCTTAATCATTCACATTCACATTCACATTCACATTCACATTCAAACGTTTCAATCTTAGGACCCGTTTGGCCATAAAAAAATTTCCCTTTTTCCCGGAAATTTATTTCACTTTAGTGAAAAAAGTGAAAATAAGTGGTGTTTGGCCATGAAATGTATTTCGTGAAATAAATTTTCGAAAAAGTGAAAACAAGTTTTTCTTGTTTTCACTCCTACTTCTCTCACAAAAAGTCAAAAAGAACTCTAATTTTTTTCATGTCCAAACATAACTCCAACTTCAACTCCAACTCCAAAAAATTTAATTTTCATGGCGAAACGGCTACTTAATCTTATTAAAAACACATGAGGCTTTAAAGAGATTATTTAGACACTAACCTCAAAACATAAGTGACCATTTTTGTCATTACCCCCTCCAGCCAAAAGTATAGCCCCACCCAATACCCCAATTGTTTCATCAAAGGTTTTGCGTGAATAATCTGCAAGGCTTAAATCCTCGCTGCGCTTGTAAAATCCCCAATACTAATAAGAATGGCGGAACCCAAAGTCAAATACGATCGCCAGCTCAGGTGATTTTTTTTTTTTTGCTATATTGTTTTTATATGTCCATTTTTTGCTTTCGGTTTTCTTTATGATCTCTTTTCTATCTAACTACGGTGTCTCAGTTGACAACTAAACACTCTAATTTTGAGAGTGTACATATAAACACACCTCAACTCGTTTCCATTGCGGCAGTTGAATACTCCACATACAAAATAATCACTTAGACACATCCAATATTTATATGTGCCACGTAAGTATCGGTTTCAACTGTCTCCAATATGTCATTCAGCATTAGATGCTCACGAGACACAGTGAGTACGAGTTGGAATGTTTAGTTGCCAGTTAAGACCAAATTGAGATGTCTAGATATGCACTCTCAAAGTTGGAATGCTTACTTGCCGTCCGAGACTAAGTTTGAGTGTCTATTTATGTATTACACCTCAAAGAAGTATCATTGGTTATGACAATCCAAAATTAGTTTTTGTTCCAATAATAAATACTTTTTGAGTTTTAAGTCAAGGATGAAACCACGAGGTCTCCGGTTCAGATCTCAACGAGACAAAAACACTAGGTGATTTTTCAATCCTTGGTGAATAGAGTTATCCGGTACCTATGCCGTGGGAGGTAGCACGTGTCTGTGGAATTAGTCTCAAGGTGCACGCAAGCTGGTCAGGACACTAAGATTATTCAAGAAAAGAAAAAACTAGAGGGAGGTCCTCCAGTGTCAAGTGTGTGCCAAGTCGGATATTTAAATGGAGAAGGAAATAGAGGCATTATCCGTGGATTTTCGAAGCCGGGTATAGCAGATTTTTCGGTTTTTACAGAAAAAAAGGGCAGTCCGGTGCACTAAAGCTCCCGCTATGCACAGGGTCTAGGGAAGGGCCCCACCACAAGGGTGTATTGTATGCAGCCTTACCTTGCATTTCTGCTAGAGGCTGTTTCCAAGGCTTGAACCCGTGACCTCCTGGTCACGTTACGGCAACTTTACCAGTTACTCCAAGGCTCCCCTTCCCGATTTTTATAGAAAGAGAGAAGAAAAAGAATTTGAGATTATCTAGTTACACATTTATCCTTACACGGACTGTGCAAAATTTGTGTCAAGTAGTTGTTTTATATATTCTGGAGTTACTACTAGCTTGGAGTTTAAAGTTATAGTCAACTGTGTTAAGTAGACACATGTTTAGTGCTGTTATTTGGATTGTCAGTTGGATTATGCAAAACATGTTCTCTGTAGATGCTGAAGTTGTATCTGTTGTTATATCTATTTATGGTTCATTGCGGGAAAGAACTAATTTTCCTAATATTGGCCCGGTTATAAAGATTGATCATGTTTGTAATTGTCTTCTTATTCAAAATGGAAATTGCAATTGAACCTTTTCTCATGCTCCCTCCGTTTCATTTTATTTGACCCTTGTTGACTTGGCACACCCCTTAAGAAAACTTTAATTAGGAGTGTATTTTTCTAAATTGACCTTATTAATGATGCTTTGAAACTCTAAATTTGACTATTATTACTTTATACAGTTATTTAATATTACGGGCAGAAAGGGAAAAATATAACAAAATTCTCTTGATCTCATAAATTGGACAAGTAAATTGAAACAACTATGTTTAGTATAGGGGCCAAGTAAAACGAAACGGAGGGAGTACTTCTTATATGGACAATGCATATGATTTATTGAACATCCTTGACTCACTTTTTTTTTTCTTCTTTACTTTTCCTACTTTGTTTTCCCTATGTTTTGCTTAATGTTAGGCAGGGTGTCAATTCTTGCATATTCACACGGATTTGAACTAAATAATTCTTTGCTGGTCTTATGGGGGGCACTTAGGGCTGAGGTACTTTGAGTCTTTGATATGCATAGAGATGGTATCTAATGGACATTCATTTTATTTGAGTATTATAAAACACCATAGATAATGGTAGGAACATGAAGACTACAAAACTTGAGGCATATAAGGCAGATCCTATGTACATATCACACAAGCCACACATCATTTGATGTGTTAAGCATATTTTAACTATAGAACTTGAATTTATTTATCCACATTCATCGTAAAAGTAGATACTCTCTCTATCCCAATTTATGTAGTGCGCTTTCCTTTTTAGTCTGTCCGAAAAAGAATGCTACCTTTCTATATTTAGAGTTGAGAAGGTCCAAATATGCCCTTAAAGTGTTCGAAGTTGAGCAGATATTCCCTTTGTTAATAGTTTAGCTCACATACGCTCTTAATTTAATTGGTTAGGTCACTAATATAGTTCTCTAGCCACGATTCTCCGATTTTGCTAGTCACCTGACCTAGGATGATGGCGCTTCGTAATGGCTTGTCTGGGTCCAACGGCTCTCTAAGGCTTCAATGTGCTAGTACCTGCCACCAAAACATCGTGAAGGATTCTGTGAGTCTTGAAACTTACTGGAACCCACAATTAACCAAATTAGCTGATTAATAAGTGAAAAAGGGCTAAAAATATGCCCATAAAGTATGCAAAACTGGAGATAATAATTAAGCTCTTTTGCAGGATATGGGGTGAGCAAGGACAAGCTGCGCTGGAGAAAGCCAGTATCTGCTTACTTAACTGCGGTCCAACTGGTTCCGAAACTTTGAAAAATCTTGTTCTTGGTGGGGTTGGAAGCATCACTGTTGTTGATGGTTCCAAGGTTGAAGTGGGTGATCTTGGAAATAATTTCATGGGTATGTTACATGGTTGTGTGTATGCATCTACAGCTTTAGAAAGCTGACTTATTTTTCTCTCTTATTTCTGGTAGTTGATGAGTCGAGTGTTGGAGAATCGAAGGCAAAGTGTGTGTGTGCATTTCTTCAAGAGTTAAATGATGCTGTTAAAGCCAAGTTTATAGAAGATTGCCCGGAGGAACTAATTGAGACGAATCCATCATTCTTTTCTCAGTTTACCTTGGTCATAGCTACACAGGTCACATGAATCATCTTGTACTCATAAAAACATTTGATTTTTGCTGGATCCCGTGTTCCCAACTTTTTTAAAACTTTAATTTCTTTATCAGAAAAACTTCCTTATACTGCCTCCCTGCATATATATATGTGTGTGTGTGTGTGTGTGTGTGTCTGTTGTATGTATATTTTATGATGTATACACACTCTCTCATATAATCTTATAATACACACCCCACTGTACCAATTTCTTTTCGTGTTTGTTTTGAGAGAACTTCTGTTACAGTTTCATGCTTGACTATTTAGTAGAATCTGCTTTATCTGAATTCTGATTATGTTTATGACTAGAGGAAGTCCAGAAACTTCTGTCTACTGTGTAGCAAGTCAATTTTGAAGAGTCTTGCCAATTATGTCTCTTGATTAATGACTAGCACTGTGAGTTACAATCATTTCAAGACACTTCTTATCTACTGTGTAGTATGTTGATTTTTGAGTGTCTCTGTACTTCTGAACTAGTACTTTGCGAGTTGCAATCTTTCCAATTTTTCAATAATTCAAGCAAAGTAATGATCTATCTCCTTTGCCATTTAGGTCATTTAAATGCGTAATATGGCTAATTGTCTATCAGCAGATACCAGCCAGGGGAATTTCTGACAATTTTGTCTTTTCTACTTCAGCTGGTTGAAGATTCCATGGTGAAATTGGATAGAATCTGTCTGGAGGCAAATATTATTTTAATATTTGCACGTTCCTATGGCCTCATGGGTCTTGTCAGGATCAGTGTGAAGGTAATCTTAATGCTGCTTTCTTGCTATTTCAGGACTGATCCAACTTTGAAATCCAGTACTGGTAGAGAACTGTGATCCAGACCAGGGACTACCATCGTCATGGATTTCTTGTCTGGATCAATGTCATTGTTAGGAACTAAATTGTAGTGAAACAACTGTCAAGTGATAGGAACAGAGTCAAACAATGAGTGAGCAAAGAATCAACGATGAGTTCGTTTGATAAAGCTCTCTGCAAACATGATATCATTTCTGTGTTAACCGAAATTTTATCTTCTGTCTGCAGGAACATACAGTAATTGAATCGAAGCCTGATCATTTTCTAGATGATCTTCGGCTTAATAACCCATGGCCAGAACTTACCAGGTCGGCCTCTTATTTGTGCTTTTCTCTATGCTTGGCATGCTAGAATTCTACAATGGATAATGATCTGTTCACTGACCACCATCTCTTATTTTTAAAACACATGCACCCTTGTGTCTTATGTTTCTTAGGATGATTTTGAGGAGTGAGGAGTATATGCCAGGAAGTAGGGCACCCAAGAGTGCAGTATAAGGGTCAATCAAATGGGTATAAGCCCCGGAGACCAAGATTCAAACTCCAGTAGAGACAAAAAATTACTAGGTGATTCTTTTCATTTGCCTAAGCCTTGATGGGCAAACTTACCCGATACTTGTGCTGGTGGGAGCTAGCAGGTACCGGTGAAATAATCGAGATGCACAAGTTGGCTTGGACACTATCATTGTTGAAAAAAGATATTCTAGGGAGTAGAGGCTATAACATTATCCTTTTCTTCCGAGTTACGGATGATATCACCATATTCTTGTCAGATCATAAAAGAGGCTTCATTTCTAAGACCTCCTCAAATTCTCTGCAAACTTTCTCGAAGCTTCGTCCATCTCTGTTCCACTAACCCTTTTACAGTCCCTTTGGCCTCTCCGATCCCCATGTCACACTGAATGTATTGTTCCATACTCAAAACTCTCTCTCTCTCTCACACACACACACAAAAACAAAAATTTGTTGGTTTTGGAGTTTTTGTATTGTAATCACCTCAATTATGCCTTGAGCAAGAAATTCCTTGTCTTCTCTGCATATCAAAAATGATTGGATTAAAAGAATGCCTGGGACACTGGTTAAAAAAGCATTTAGAGGGTAAACAAGAATGAATGGAAAAAGTAGTGTTGGGATAAAAGTTTTAATCTGCAGAAGGATAAATGTGGAAGAAGATAATCTTGTTGATTGTTATGTTCAATAACCAGAGGAATGGCGGACAACCGATGGTTTGTAACTTTCTTCTTCGTTGTTGAACTTCTGAAGTGGCTTTGAAGATGAAACCTTGATATTGAGGGTACTTTTGTCTTTTTGTATGTTTAGTCAGGTATTATTAATACCTATATTGCTATTCCATCTCTTACCCAGAATAAAATAATACAGTATTTGAGGTATAACTTATACATTATTAAATTGAGAACACGAACCAAACACCGGATTAATTAGTACATGATTTTGTACGTTGGTTGTTTCATCTAATACACCAAAGTAAACGACCCCATGTTCTTTCTCCTTATTAACAAATATGTTTTTCCCCCATCAAAAAGAATGCAAAGGATAAAGAAAGGAAGGGACTGATTTCATACGTATCTTTTATAGGTTCACAGAGACGATTGATTTGAACACAACTGATGCTGTTGTACATAAACACACACCATATATTATTATCCTTGTTAAGATAGCAGAGGAATGGGCAAATACTCATGGTGGAAATCTTCCATCAACCAGGGAAGAGAAAAGGCAATTCAAGGTCAAAAATGTATTTGTATATGCTTCTAAAATTTCATCCTTAATTGTTCTATTTTGGTCCATCTAAGTTGATTTGGTAAATTTCTTGAATATTTTAGGATTTAATTAAGTCCAAGATGATCACAATGGATGAAGAAAACTATAAAGAAGCCATGGAAGCTTCATATAAGGTCTTTTCTTCACGAGGGATTGGTGAGTACTTTTGCGAATTGTGATATATTAGAAACTAATAATGTTTTTCCATCTTGTCTAATGTTTTTGGTGGTGACTCTGTGTTGAGTCTTTGGGATGAAATCTTAATGATTCAAACCCTGTTTTTAGTGGACAGTGGCACTGACATTGCACCCACATTTATAACAAAAATTTCTCTTCAGTCCATCTATTAACATCCGTAGCTGAATAATGTTTTCAAATATTGTTTTAGGCAGTCAACGTGAGGTCATAGGGACAATCTTATTTCATAGTAGAAGTAAGAAGATAAAATTAATATTTTCTACTATAAATCTCCCAAATCTCTTGGAATCTGCATCGAATTAAGCCCATAACCAAGCGTTTCAGTACTGCAGCTTCAATAATACATGATAAATTTTATAGAGAGTACGATGATAGTTCTTCTAAAGTAAAATCTCAGAAATTTCTTTGAAGCTGCATAACACTAGAGTTCTATGTGAAAACTCAAGAGGGTGGTGGTGGTGAATTGTGTTCTATTAAAAATTAGTTGCTAGAATAGATTTTTTCTGTATCTGCAGATAAAATTCAATAACTTCAGAGTAGTAGTTAGATTATTAAGATATATAAAAGTAAAATAGTAAAGTAAAATTGTCATAGAGAATTTTTATACTAGTTCGCGTACTGATGTGGTACCTACATCCCCTTAAGCCACAAAGTTATATTATTCCTTCTCAGTTTTCAGTCAACTACAATTGTGGCTTTAGAACTCGTTCACCAACAACGATTTTCTCTCGACTCTTTTCAGTCAACTACAACTGTGGTTATAGAATTCGTTCACCACTAACGATTTTCTCTCAACCCTTTGGTTTTACAAGCTCACCAAATAAACTTAACTCCTGACACAACTTTTCTCTTTTCACTTACACTCTTTCGTTTTCTTTAATGCAATAGGATAACTCCGCGATAGAAGTCTTTTGGAGTGATAAATATCCCAAAGAATAAGTGGGTCTTTATCTGAGATGAAGACTTCAGTTTCTAACTTGTAATGGTTCATAGTTGTTGTATATCTTAGTTCATCAAACAAAGCGAATACTCATAGAGTACAAGAATTTATCTGGAAACTTGATATTATATCGGTTTCAATATAGTTAATTGATGAGGTTGGGGAAATGTATAATTGACTTTTCTCTTTTGTCTACCAGGTGAAAACTTACAGAAGATTATCGATGACAGCTGTACAGAAATTGATTCCAATTCATCTGATTTTTGGGTGATGGTAGCAGCGCTGAAGGTAACTTGCATTTTCTTGGAAAAACATAAATAGGAAGAAAGGTGGAAAACAAGTTATAGAATTGCAGCTTAGTTAGTTGAATTAACCTGATTAAAAGACGTATAGATGAGTTGACAGCTCTACTTAAAACATGATTTTGCCTGCGGATGTTTTGTGATTCTTGTCCATTTCTTTAGATCCAAATAGCACATTGATGTCTAAATCAGTCCATACAAATATGTAATTGATAACTTTGAGTTGATTGTAAAGCGCCGAAGTACCAGTTCCACTGGTTCTTCTCTTGGTGAGGCTGCTTGTGCATGTTTTAGTTTCTTCATTTGAATCTTCCTTGTGTGCCTTTTTTTCCTTTAAAAGGTGAAAGGGGGCAGGAAATGGAGGGAAGAGTCTTCCCTCAGTTCTTCAGCTGTGTAATGCTAGGCCTAAAGCTTTGACTTTGTCCTCTATAGTGCTATGGTCCTTCGGACCTCTGTGTCTTGGTTGCTAGTTCACATTGCACAAGAAACTGAGTTGCAAAGTTGACTGGAGAAGTGTACCGTAGTTTTGGAACTAATTTGAGATTCCTTGAAAGATAATCTTCCCAATTATCAATGTCATTCTTTTAATTTGTTTATATGGTAATTTGTATATGCATTATTCCTTAAGGATCCACAGGAAACTTACACCTTGTCTCTCTTTATCTTACTTCAAAACTTTTTTTTTTTCTTTTGCAGCTACTAAATAATCGTTAATAGCCTTTATCAAGCAGCCTACTCAAGTTCCCTTATTGATATTTCCTTGCATTGGTTGAAATTGGTGATCAATGTGATTTATTGCTTTCTTCTCTCTAGGAGTTCATAGCTAATGAAGGTGGCGGGGAGACACCTCTTGAGGGGTCGATACCAGATATGACATCATCAACTGAGTTAGTGGTTTAAGTTTCTTCACAACACAATAATTTTTTATTAAAATTTATGGACTTCTTTAGTGATGCTTGTATTGTTGACTCTATTGCAGATTGTATGTAAACCTGCAAAAAACCTACCAAGCCAAGGCTGAGGCTGATTTTCTTGTTATGGAGCGAAGAGTCGGGAATTTACTTAAGAAAATCGGTAGGGATCCAGCCAGCATCTCCAAGACAAACATAAAGAGCTTCTCTAAAAATGCAAGGAAGCTTGCTGTAAGGGCATTTCTTTTTTCCCCTTTTATTAGTTGAATGTTCATTCATCTAGGGTAACTTATTTGTGCTACGTGGATCTTCTTCCCGTTTGACAATTCGGAACACATTGTACTTCTTGCTATAGAAACCACCATATATCAATGTTTGACTCTGATGTAGAGGGATTCCTCTGCTTTTAAGTTTGGTGTTTTTGTGGTATGAGTTTGTGATCCTGTCTGTTTGTCTCTTTTCTCAAAGCTTTCTTGTTTCCAACCCTCTCTTTCCTAGTGGTAAAAGTTGGTTTCATTCTGAGGAGCCATCCAGAAAGGCGCTAATTATTAAATGGGTCACCTTGTTTAGCACATGCCTTCTAGGTCCTTCACTACAGCTACGAAGTGGGGTGGATCCTGCCAGGCAGAGGCTGCTAGGTTGGAAACTCACATTTCCTAGTCTTGCTTCAGGCAGTTGTCTGAAAGTGCTCAATGGCTCAGAAGAAAAACTATATGCTTCACTAAGTGTCTTCAGCTACTCTGTTGGGTGAAGAAACTTAAAATCTCCTCCTTCATGCAGGATTTTGTTGTTATGTTAGTGATAAGATATTACAATAATGATGCTTTATTTCAATATATATCAAGGTGATGACTGTTGGGACCAAATTTTCTGGAAATTGTGCTGACATGATGATGCATGTTGTGATCTTAAAGATAACAACGATTCCCACTACTAATCGTCAGCAAACTCCATTTCAAATTTGAAATCATTATTTCTGGATGAATGTTTTAGTTTCTAGTCATTAAATCTCTCTTTTCATTATGTTAGGTTTGCAGATATCGCCTCGTTGAGGATGAGTTCAAATCTCCTGTCCAACCAGAGTTACAGAAGTATCTGACAGATGAGGATCATGGGTATGTAATTGCTTACTGTAGGAATATGGTTTGACATGGTCGAATCACTTCAAGTTGGCAAAATCATCTGTGATATAAATTGAAGTAGAGAGGGCTTCTTGGGATCATTTAAGCTCTTCGAACCCACATGATCCTTTCATGATACTTTGATTGTTTTGTGATACCAAATAACAGGACTTTGCAAGAAGCCAACTCTCTTAAAGTACTTCCTGAAAAGTAAGTTTATCCAAGCTAAAGCCCCCTGCCATTTCGTGGTGGATATATTTTTTTTCTAGATCCATTTTCCCAGGGCTTCTGATGAAGTAACATATGAACTTTCAAATGTTGAAATATAGATTTTAAAGACATAATCTAGGTTATCATGACCTTTCTGTTGAAGTAGGAGTATTTCAAGTTCTTTACATGAATCTCTCTTCAAGTTGTCTGCGTATTTGACTTGATGAAGTAGACTATTTAGTCTAGACGCCTCTATGTTATCAGCCAACTAGAGTTTGATTGAAAACTGCTTTGCAAATGATCCTCACCTTGTGTTAAAGAGGAGACATATAGAGCAAAAAGGTAATAAGAAGTCATAGGACTAAATTCCTAGTGATGCTAATCAAAGTGTTGGTGGAAGCTTGGTAGGAATAAAATAAGCATTGCCTTGTAAACGAGAAGTTGCTGGTTCATACTACTTAAAAGACTTTTTGGTTAGGGAATGGAGCAGGGGCGGAGCTATAATTTGATTTACGGGCTCAGCAGAAAACTGTAACTTTGGTCCAAGACTTCGTATTTGAGTTTAAATATCCACTTAATAGGTTATCCAAAAAAAAAATCCACTTAATATTTATAAATAATTTATCAAGAATCCAGTAAACTGCCTTTTCTAGAATTCAGAACCCATAAACTCAATATCCTGGCTCCGCCCCTGGATGGAGTTCTGAAGAGTTACTTTGTTAGTTTTTGTTGGTTACCTTACACTTCGTCTTAAATGTCTTTTGGAGATTGTGTAGTATCTGGTTCTTGCGGTAGTGCTGATAGTGCACTGGTGCACCCCTTCTTAATATTTGCAAACCTTGTACTAAGAAATGAGAGAGTTGTAAATTACTTTTACCAGTAGACCTGGAACTCATTCCATATGAAACATAAATTAAGAAAAAGAAGAAGGGTGGCAAGAGAGATTTAAATTCTGAACCTCTACACAACAATTAATAGCTTAAGTCAGACTCTTCTTAAACTTCATTTTTATCTTCATTTCTTTATTTTACCCGACATTTACATGCCAAAGGTGGTCCACTCATGGGAAGAGAACTGATAGATACACCTGACAGCTACTGTTAATACAACAAAACAGTTTACAGCATCCCAACGGCTCTATTGCATTATTGCTTCGAAAGCCGAGTGTCTATCATCATTTCCACTCAGCATCAAATACTATAACTGTAACCAGTGTTTCTCTGATTCTACATCCTATTTTTACCTTCCTGGTGGAAGCATTTCAAGCAAAGCTTGAACAATTTTAAATCCCTAATATTTCTGAAGTCAGATACATAAGACCAGCAAAAGATTGGACTGTCAAATATTTTTTGGCTGAAAAACATAGTGCCAGTTCCCTATCAAACCCCTCCTGAATGACTTAGTAGCTGCAAATACATGTTGGCCAAAAGGGAATATTTCCTTATTTGTTTTGTCCTGTTAATTTGAACCCTGTAACAAAGAAACTTTTAACCTTCTGCTTTGCTCAGTCCGCTGATAGTTGTCGACATGAAAGACCTTCCAAGTCCATTCATTGTGCAGTATATTTATTTGTACATTTTAGTTGATATTCTTGTAGACAGCAGATATTCTGTGCGCTGAATAGATGCTCAAAGATTATCTTTTAGCTGAATTGTTAAAATTTTGCATAAGAACTCTTTCATTAGGAACTTTTTTCTACCCCCTTTTTATGGCAGTACTGCTGCGGGTCTTTATATTCTTCTTCGAGCAGCTGATCGGTTTGCTGTAAACTATAATAAATTTCCTGGCCAATTTGATGGGTAAGAGCTGATGTTTTCTCATCCAAACAATTTATATTTTTGGAAAAGTTTATTAGGCTGTCTGACCTTAAGAAATATTTTGGTAGTGAGATGGATGAGGATATATCTCGGTTGAAAACTGCAGCTGTTGGCCTACTCAATGACCTTGGTTGCAATAGCTCTGCCTTATCAGAGGACCTTGTTAATGAGATGTGCCGGTATGGTGCTTCTGAGCTTCATGCCGTGGCTGCCTTCGTTGGAGGAGTTGCATCACAAGAAGTGATCAAGGTTTGGATCTCCTCCAAATATTTTATCTTGAATCTTGTTTTTCATCAAAACTTCTAGTCTACTGGAAATATAGCTGTGTTATACTGCTATAGGAGCAGTAATCGGAGGTCTATTATGTTGTTTTCACTGCAGCTCATCACGAGACAATTCATTCCCATGTCGGGGACTTTCATCTTTAATGGCATTGATAACAAGTCCCAGCTGTTGTTGCTATAGTCCCCGAATTTACAGGCATGTCCTTTCTCCTCACCTTTAGGCTGCATTCTTAGGTTCCTTGGAACTCATAGTTTTTGCTTTCACTCCCCTTGGCAGATTGTGTTTCATATGACAGAACTCAGTTTTTGTGGTGTTTCGGGGTTTTCCAGAGCTCCAACTTGCGTTTATTTCTCATCAGAAGAGTAAAGTTGCCAAACTTCTTTGATTAGCGGTAAATTTAGGATCAATGGTAGAAGCTTAACAAGAAAGTACCATTTCCAGTTTTGCACACAAACAATATCGTTTCCAAGGGAGGAAAATGCTACTTTCAGTTGTAAGTAAAGAGTTTTAACTTCCATACACTAATATGTAGTTGATCGGGTGTTGCTTCATTTCGATCCACTAATGAAGCAGTCTAGAGAGTTGATTATTTTGCCTCGACCTTCCCTTTCTTCATTTTCTTGGTTGATTATCTCAAGGGAGGAGGAAACTCAGTACCAAATGCTTGGCAATATTTGGTAGAGGTTATTTATGATTTCGTGCTGAACCCGGTAAACGAACAAATATGTGGTCTTTCTGGAAATGTTAAACGAAAGTTTCCCCCTCGCATCTCGGTCACTTTTGCTTTTTCGTTATTTTGTAATTCAAAGATAATAGAAAACCTTGACAGCTAAATCACGTTACAGTAATGCAAATGTTGTGTTTAACAATATACTGACAATGGAGCCTTATACTGAAATGATACTGGCATGATAATGCATATTAAGTCAGTTAACATAGGTTAATAAAAATATGTTATCAATTTTCTTAGTAACATTGTATATATGTTGTATATTATTGGTATAAACATGGGCCATGATATAAGTCTTATTACAGTATATTCGTTGGAATATATATGGTATAGTGACATATGTATGGGGTTGTTGATTATGTCAGTACTGATGCTTACGATTAATATTAAGTATAGAAACAAACAAATAAATAAGTAAACAGTATGCTTATACACTGAAAATGCAATAAGCTGAAATTTTAGAATCAATTAATATAATATACAACAACAAAATACCCGGTGAAATCCCACAACTGAGGTTTGGAGAATGGAGAGGGTAGAGTGCACGCAAATCTTACAACTACCTTGTGGAGGCAGAGAGGTGGTTTTCGCAAGACCCTCGGCTCAAGTGTAGCAATTTCAAGTACATAGTAGAAGAAACAGTGAAAGAAAATATAGCAACTAACAAGAGAAACAATACAAAGTCTACAAGAAATAAACAAGAACTACAAATAATGCGATAATCAAAATGCAATATACAACATATTATGATAGATAGCACAATCAAGGACTACGATACTATGGCTAGTACAACGACAAATACGTACAAGTCTAATCCCTCGAAAACACGACAACACTCCTACCCTACTGACCTTCTATCCTTCACACCCTCCTATCTAAGGTCAATTAATAAATTACTATAAATTGTATAATTACGGCAATTGAGGATTAGTAATCTCAATCGTGATTTGAAAAATGAATTCATTTCTCCTTAAACATAACACCCCACAAATTGAAACTATTAGGATAAATTTGGACGAAAAAGATGAAGGACTTCTTGTTTTTTACAATTTCTTATTTACTTTAAAACACATTTATTAGTTAAACAAATGCAAGGCGTTGCTTGCGGGTCGCCTCTATTTCCTAAATGGTTTATGTAGTCCACTTGTTACTACTAAATGACGAAGCCGGGAGTGGAAGGAGGGACGTGGCAATGCTATGCTCTACCATTAAGTTACTTTCCCAGCTAGGATAGTGCGGAACACTACTGAGCAATTCACGTATCACTTTGTATGGCTTTTTGTTTCTGTCAGACCATAGTCTTGTCTCCGATCGAGCTAAGAACACTAGTAAATAGGCGGTTAGGGACGGAGAGGGTCGACTAGGCTTGTCTTTTCAATCAATCTCCGGCCACTCGGTCCTGCGATTGATGTGACTAGAGGTCTTTTCATTTTCTACTCTCTACAATGTTAATGTGAAATTGTACATTCCAATTTCTCTAAATTAATGGTATGGTTCCAAAATTTCTTGCAAGTTTCCAAGTCTTCTAGATGCAGTAGACAAATAGCAGACAATAGTAAGTCAACTGGATAGAAGAATAAAAAATAAGTTGAATTTCATATGACACCATAAAAGTAGTAAACAGGTTGAGATAAGCAATGTCAAATCTTTTTCTTTATTGGGAAAAAGAAATAAAATTGTGAATGTGAAGTCCAAAGACACAAGCCTACTTTCTGAATTTTGTAGTCCATAGAGTTGAAAATTATAGGAAAAAAAGATGCCAAGTGGTCAGAAAAACTGAAAAATTTCCATTATACACAATTGGCAATTTATGTGATTATCTCTGATTTATCATATGCCATTCATCAGTAGATGCATTTAGACACCCTTCTTTTCTAGCTAATATAGAAACTTTGACAATTGAAGGACTTAAATACTTAAGAGCTAGTTTGTTGGGAAACAAGTTATCCCAAGATTAATTATTCCGTAATTGTTATTTCATCCTCAATGTCGGATAAAAATAACACTATAATCCCAGGATAACTAATTCCGGGATAAGTTATCCTGCGAATTGCAATTTAGCCCCAACCAAACATAGATTAAGCTCATCCTAAAATTAATCCCGGGATTAGTTATTCCTTATCCCTTGTACCAAACGAACCCTTAATAGTCTATATATAATAATAAAGAAGAAACAAGACAAGGTGATGTGTCACTCTCTTTGGCCAATTATCCTATTTATCTTTTTTCTTATTTTTTTGACAATTTTCTCAACTTATCTAATTTTTATTATTAATTATATAAAAATGAATATGTCAATTACTACTCCATTTATTCATATTCTTTAATATATAAACTTACTGGTCTTTATTTGCTTTACTCCCATGACTTTTAACGATCATAACTCCTAAATTATTAATACTCATATTCATGACATCATTTGATACTCCATATTGTTGTTCTATAAATAAAAACATAATAAAATTTTGTTGCAAAAAGAAATGATCACATTAGTCAATAAAAAAATTGTTAGTTGAAAGGGTTGTCAAGATAAAAAACTTCATTTACAATTTTTATCATCAAGATCGTAATTAACATCTTACTTTGTCTCTTCATTTGTTTTTCTTTTTTAATTTTAATTTGCAATATATGTTACATGTACTTTGTGGATAGAGACCCTATTTAAGTTTTAATTATCTAATCTAATTTTTTGTGGATAGAGATCCTATATATTTGAACGCGGTCGGGTGGTGGTGGTGGTGGGGGCAGTGGCGGAGTCAGAATTTTCATTGAGGGGGTTCAAAAACAAGACATGCTAATGTTGGGTTTGAAATCGAGAGGGCGTCATGCGGAAGCATATAGTTGCAAATCATATCGACGATAAATCAGATGACAAATAAAATTATACTAAAACATAATATTATTGATATGGTTCGGCCAATTGGCCTACATATTAAAAACTAAATCAAAAAGCATAAAACTTGTTGGGAGAAAATCTCCGCCTAAACAAGACTCTTTAAAAGACTACATTGTGGATGCTATTGTGTTGTGGTATGAGAAGAGAAGTCTTCTATTTATAGAGGACCAAAACCTTTCCTCCAAGAAAGAGGTTAGCCAAATATGGAAAAGTTTTATATTTTTCTTTTAGAAAAGTAAAAATAATTATGGTATTACTTTTATTTTTCTTCAATAGAAAATTAATACTCAAATTTGGTCAGAAAATCAGGGCAAAAACCCTAACAACTAATAGTGCTGACAAATAAGTGTGTCCAATAGCATATGAACGAATCAAATCAATTAAAATATGAACGGGTCGGATCAAATATGATAGGCTACACTTGATTGCGGTACTTTGGTACATCACTTCTTCACTAAATGTTGACACTGAATTGTAAAGTAAGAACATAGTTAGAATTTATGAGAATTAAGCAAGTAAGGAACCAATAAATAAAGCTTATTCACCGACCAAATTTCAATCACTAATTTAATTAATCAATTAATATATAGGCTTAATTAATCAAAGCATGTAGCTTGTTCTTCCTTTCTTTTAATTGGTTACTTTCGAGCCAAAAGATTTTCAAAAAACAAAAACAACTATGGCGCCAAAAGAAATGCCACTTGTTCATTGTACCAAGTTTCAATCACTAATTTAATTAATTATTTATATATAGGCTTAATTATTAATTTTTTTTTAATTTAAAAAAGATGATTAACTGATGCGATTATAACAGAGAAGAAGAGGAAGATGTACGAGCTTTTAAAATCAGAATTCCAATATCAAAGTGAAAACTATTCTCTTGATTTGTAGTCTTTACCTATACTCCAATTTGATTTGTGGTCTTTGGTCATAACTGAACTATTCTCTTGGTATCATAAAAAAAATTACTAGTTAAGAGATAGCAAAAAGGGAAAAGAAGACCAAGAAAGTGTTAGATAGGATTTTTAAAAATGAAAATGGGTCAAAACTATCCCTGAATTATTCGAAATAGAGAAAAAATACCCTTCGTTTGTTTTTTGGCTCAAAAATACCCCTCCGTTTATTTTTTGGCTAAAAAATGCCCTCATTTTAACGGAGTGCCAAAAAAGGCCAAAACTACCCCTAAACTATTCGAAATGGAGCAAAAATACCCCTCCATTTGTTTTTTGGCTCAAAAATACCCCTCACATTAATGGAGTGCCACCAAGCACACCACGTGAAAAAAAAATTGTCACATGGTTAGTCCACATCAGTGTCCCATTTAATATCCAACCAGCCCACTTAACCATATTCCAACTTAACAGCCATTTAATATCCGTACCCGATCCATCTTAAAAAACCCTCGACCCGTCCTCATAAGTAAATGGTAAAGATAGATCCACCCTTCATTTCACTTGAACTCTCCAAAAAAAAAAAAATCGATGCAGACTAGGGATTTTTTCACGTGGTGTGCTTGGTGGCACTCCATTAATGTGAGGGGTATTTTTGAGCCAAAAAACAAATGGAGGTATATTTTTGCTCCATTTCGGATAGTTCAGGCAGGGGCGGATCTACGTGTATGGGTGGGGGTGCCACGGCACCCGGTCACTTCGGTTGAAACTTTGTATATATATGGGTATAGGTATATGAAATTGACTATATAATAAACCTGCCACCCACTAAACAAAATGGTGATTGGTGCTACTGGTAGTAGGCGCGACAATCCACCCTATTGACGGGGGTTCGAGTCTTGTTGTCACCTTTTTTTCCCTGCTTGCTCTTGTGCGAAGAGCTTCAGCCTTCAGGTCTTTCATTAATGTGCAAAGGGGCTTCATTTTTTTTTTTTCTTTTGGTCCTTTTCACTAGTTTCGTTTTCTTGCTATTCTTTATTAAATTCAAATCATTTTTTTTTTGCTTTCATTAATTCTTGATTAAGTAAAAAAACTAAAAATGATTGAGTAAAAAAAAACACTTGATTTTTTTTTTACTTTCTCTTTATTAATCTCTTGGTATGACAGCATGTGTATCTATATGATTAATGAGTATTAAATTTTAAATGTCACATAAATATTAATAAAAATATATTTAAAAAGTAAATTTTAAAAAAGTTTTAAGTTTTAAAAATGATGAATATTATTATGTTAGAGTTTTTTAAATTTAAGCATTCTTTTGATCTTTCACCAACGTTCGCATGAAGTGAGATATGACTAAACTATATTTTTTTTTTCTCAACTATATATCTACAACAACGTTGTTAACACATAAGGATAATGAAATATGAATATATTAAGGTAACTGTATTATATGATTTATACAAATTCGAATTTTTGACGTGAAAAAAATCTTTTTTTCTCAAAGTTTTAGAGAATAAAGCCTCTAAATTTTTGATCGATTATGCAATATTTGATCGATTTGTCTATAAAAATTGAAAAAGATAAATAACCCGAATTGTAACCCAAAATTGAAGGAACCGATCCGTTAATCCTATTTGGACGGTTTGGCACCCAGAACCTTCAAATTCTGGATCCGCCTCTGAGTTCAGGGGTAGTTTTGGCCCTTTTTGGTACTCCGTTAAAATGAGGGGCATTTTTGAGCCAAAAAATAAATGGAGGGGTGGGGTATTTTTGAGCCAAAAAACAAATGGAGGTTATTTTTACTCTATTTCGAATAGTTCAGGGGTAGTTTTGGCCCTTTTCCGTTTTAAAAATTATTTTTTGACTTTGTAATTAGGCATTTAATTAAAATTATACATTCAGACTTATCTCTTTTTTCCAAAACCCAACGCCAGCAAGATTCGAACCCGCGTGTGCCTCTACGCTTGAAACTCTGCACCCGCTTTGCCACTAAGCCAGGCCTTCGACTTGTGCTAAGGGGGTTCAACTCTATATATATACATATAAAATCAAAATTTTGATCGTATATACACAATGTAGTTTTTCGACGAAGGGGGTTCATGACCCCCCTGAACTCCACGTAGATCCTTCCCTAGGTGGGGGGACTCCGCAAGGTGGGTATATATGCAGAGTTATGCCTCCTATGCGTGTGAAAATTGCCTCAAGGTGATATATTCTGCTTATTATAAACGTAATGATAGAATAAGCTTGCATGAATATTGTGAGACCGAGTTACTTTGTATCTGCCCTAGCTTTGATGGACAGAGTTACTTGGTACCTGTTGCTGGTGGGACTTGGGAGGTGACAGGTACCCATTAAATAGTCGAGGTGCGCACAAACTGGTCTAAACATCATGATTATAAAAAAAATTAAAAATGAGTACTGTAAGACCGACTGATCTAACAAAAGTGATCTCAATTGGTGTAGAAATGGCCTTGTATTATATTTGACTAAAATTTACTTGGTATGGCCACAACTTTTTTAAATAATCTTTTCTAAGTGGTATGAAAAGGAGTTGTTAGAAACATAATAATGCATGGTTGCCATGATGTAACAATCTGATAATGTTATAAACGATCACATCTAAACTTTTTCACATTCAATCTGCAAACATGAAAAGTCAAATATTTTTTAAAAATTATATGTTAAAAGTTATTAATAAAATCAATAAATTGGAGAGTGTTTGACGAAATTTGGAGGACTAGAGAGATTAATAATAATGTTCAACTGTTTTAGTCTAAATAAATAACTAATACGAAGTTAAGAATTAACATAATAGTAGAAAATTTGACTTTTACGTGGTTAAACAAGAGAAGTCATTTTCCTCCTTATAATAACAAACCATATTTTTCATGAAAAATAAATTTCAGTCTTACAAAAAATGACTTTCTCATCACAAACACACGGGCAGATGTATGTAGCATGAGAATTACGGATTCACGTGAATTCAGTAGCTTTTATTTATATTTTGTATATGGACAAAAAAATTCATTAAATAGTTATAGTACTCCTTTATATTTGATTTTGAACTTAGTTTTATTAAATAGTATATTAATCTCAAATCGCCATAGAAACTCATAAACTTTCAATCGTAAATCTATCGGCCGTGACAAAATACACACTCTATGTCAAACCCTAAAAGTGGAAAAGGTTAAAAAGAATGTTGACTTCAAGAGAAACTACAGATGAATAATGATTGATTATGAAGGGGAACAAATAATTAAATAACGCGTTTTTACAATCAAAATCTGTAATCAACTTTCTCGTACTACTTTTCATCAATTTTTCTTCCTTTTTTAATTTCATGTCCCACTAAAGGAACAGCCAAAAAAGTTAGACACACACACACACTCGTGTATATAGAAAAATGTTTAAAAGTTCATTAGAAAAAAAGTTTTAAAGTTATATATATATCATCAGTGTAATTTTCCTTCTAACATTATCAAATTACCCAAAAGATATCTAAATATTAGTCTTTATAAAATGTGAGATTCATAATTATGAAAATAGATTAGGTTACCTGTTATGACATGATGATATAAAAATTTCTTGCGCTAACAATATACAACAACAATATATCCAGTGAAATTCCACAAGTAAGGTCTGGGGAGGATAGTGTGTGTTAGGGTTTTTGCCCTGATTTTCTTATCAAATTTGAGTATTAATTTTCTATTGAAGGAAAATAAAAGTAATACCATAATTACTTTTACTTTTCTTAAAAGAAAAATATAAAACTCTTCCATATTTAGCTAACCTCTTTATTGTAGGAAATATTTTGAAACTCTATAAATAGAAGACCCCTCTTCTCATACCATAACACAATAGCATCCACAATGTAGTCATTAAAGAGTCTTGTTTATGGGGAGATTTTTCTCTCATAGTTTTTATGATATTTTTATATTAGTTTTTATATGTAGGCCAATTGGCCAAACCATACAATAGTTATGCTTTTAGTATGTTTTTATTTGTCATCCGATTTATCGTCTACATGGTTTGCAACTAATAGCTTCCGCATGACGCCCTCTCGATTTTCGAACCCAACAAGTGGTATCAAAGCCTATGGTTCAATGGTCTGACGGTTTAAATTGAAGACATGTTAAGATCAAAGTTGCAACCAACGATAGTGAAGATTTTTTATCGAAAAAGAAAATTAAAAAAAAGAAGAACTACATGTGGAACAATTGTCAATCATATTTTTAACAATCGGAACAACTGTCAATCATATTTTCAACAAACCTATTGTTACATCTTTAAAAATAAAGCTCACTTTTAACCCTGCAAAGGACTCCAATAATTTTAACCCGAAAGGGCTCATATAATTTTAACCCCAAAAGCTCCTTTTTAAAGCATGCCAAGCAGCAGTGATGAAGACTATGTGAAGAACAAAGATCATGCATGTGAAGAAGATGGATCAAGTTTTGTCAAGAAAATCCAGCCAAAAGGGGAGATTTGTTAGGGTTTTTGCCCTGATTTTCTTACCAAATTTGAGTATTAATTTTCTATTGAAGGAAAATAAAAGTAATACCATAATTACTTTTACTTTTCTTAAAAGAAAAATATAAAACTCTTCCATATTTGGTTAACCTCTTTATTGTAGGAAATGTTTTGAAACTCTATAAATAGAAGACCCCTCTTCTCATACCATAACACAATAGCATCCACAATGTAGTCATTAAAGAGTCTTGTTTATGGGGAGATTTTTTTCTCATAGTTTTTATGAAATTTTTATATTAGTTTTTATATGTAGGTCAATTGGCCAAACCATACAATAGTTATGCTTTTAGTATGTTTTTATTTGTCATCTGATTTATTGTCTACATGATTTGCAACTAATAGCTTCCGCATGACGCCCTCTCGATTTTCGAACCCAACAATGTGTACGCAAACCTTATCACTATCTCGTGGAGGTAGAGAGCCTATTTTCGAAAGACTCGACCCTCGGTTCAAGTGTAGCAATTCCAAGTACAAAGGAGAAGAAAACAGAGAAGACAATATAACAACTAGCAAGGAAACGGTGCAAAGTCTACAAAAAAAAACAGAAACAACAACAAAATAATGCGATAATCAAAACACACTAAACAATAGACTATGATCTATAAAACTCATTATGGACAGCAACGTAAGATTATACAATGAAGTTGGTTTTACATGCATCATGAAAAGGGATTTTGTGCTTTTTGGAGTGTCAATGTAAAAGGGTATTGTCTAAACTCTAAAAACTGCGCAGATATAATTGTACATTCCAATTCTTTTAATTTGCGTGAAAAAATAAAAATAAAGTACATAACAAGAAGATGTCGTGTAGATGAGATCATGAAAAGATTTTAGGATTTTGTGGTTGGTCCCATGAAGCATATATAATTATGATTACAAAAAAAAGTTAAGTGGCTGGCTTCAGACGTAGTATTAAAGTTTCAACAATAATGTCTTGGTTCGCATTTTGTGTTAAATGAACTACTTTACAGCACAACGTTGTGGTGGCAAAGAGTGGTTGAAAATGTCGGAAGGGAAGCGGATGAACCTCCGATAATGCGCCTTCGTCGGATCGATGTGGAACGGTAATGAGTTGAACTGTCGATAGCCTCGGAGCGTGGTCTAGCTAGGTGATATTTCCCGGTCGGATGAGGAGCAGTGATGAGCTGAATTGATTGACTCGGGGGGTGGACCAGTGTGGATTCATGGGGTGGGGGTGTTGTTTTCTCGGGTTTAGTAAAATCTGTATTTTCCAACAATAACTTCAATCACATGTTCAAATTAAATAAGAACAATCACATGAAGTTGTAACTTTGTATTTCACAACTTTGAACTTCAAAATAAGTTCAACCCAACTTATGAACATCAACAAAATGAAGTTCAAACTATTTTTCTGGAAAATAGCAAAACCAACGTTGAGAAAGAGATGAAAAAATGAAGATTCAAGTCCACCGAATTCACGATGTGTCCTTAAGAAAATTATTCCCCTCAAGTACCCGAGGTTCTGGAATATATCCTCCCAGGATAAAATGAATCACTTCGACAGAATAGCGGTACCTCAAACTCTGTCGAACAACGAACGCACTCAACGGTTCGTAAATCACACTTGAGTTTTTATGAATAAGAAGATGTTTTTTCACTTCAAAATTTTCGTCACAATACCTGAGGAAAAATTCAGGTATTTATAGCCAAAAGGTGATGCTTCAGAAAGGAAGCAATGGTTCTCAAACGGATGCACTGTTTCGGACCGTCGGGACCACCTGCGTCCGCAGGTGCCAGTTTGGCACAAAAAAGAAAGTTGCCTGTGGTCTGCGTTGGCCACCTGCGCGGGGCAGGTTGGCTTTTCCGTTTTCAAACAGTGCCTCGAAGGGTCATGTCCCTTCGAGGTGCGTTGTAATATGCGTCCACACTTTCCATGTGCGTCCACAAATGGAGAATATTTTCATATCGAATTTTTGGATTAAAAACTTCACTAAATCTCAAGTTTCAAATGAATTTTGTCCAAAAAGATAGTTTCTCGATTGATCGTTTGACAAATCCAAATTCAAATCCAAATTCGAAGCCGAAGTTGAGCGAGCGTCGATGACGATGGCGCGAGGCTTGTCTTGTTCTTGCCTCACTATCCACATGATGGAATTCAACTCAATATATGCACAAGAAAGTTCCTTTCTCCCACCAATGTGGGAGAAACACTCTTCTTTAAAGTGAAAACACAATTCACTTTTTCCCTCCATTTGTTCCCTCCATTTTCCATTCACAATACACTTAGAACCTAACAATCCCCCACATGAATGGGGAATAACTATTTTATTTAAAAATATTTGGACAAGTGTGTGATCTACAAGCAAAGACTAATTGCATCTGGATAAGTAGGTTTCCCTTTGGACTTTCCGTAGTGAACTTGCATCGGATGCACTCGGTCAATTGGTAGATGTGATATCTTTGAACCGTCGAACTTTAATGTACACCTAGACAACACAAGTCACACAACCAGCCTTTTACCATTTATGATTCTCACGATTTTGTTCGTTTCAGCCATGAACACGACCTGGTTTCATGAGAGCGTAGAGAATAGGCCTTTACTATCATTCTCCTTGAAGCGGCTTCCACTTCACCCTCACATAGGTGATTCCTAAACGTTTAATCCCATAGATCAAACTATTTGGTCAAATCTGCCAAACTTAGAAACCATTAAAAGACTTTCATCCATAAGTCTTATCCTTGTTTCCTGAACATTGTCTTCATCATGAGAATGGGTTGAGTTTATTGACAATGTTGAACCGTCAGTCACAACTTTATTTTATCTCTTTGAACCTAGCTCTTGGGATCTCCAGTCTGCTAGGTAGAGTTGCCGCCATGACGACTTGTCCTAGGCCATAAACCCATTCCCTTTGATGATCTCTCAACTCTCTCTCTAGATAGGCCTTTTGTAAGTGGATTCGACATATTATCCTTTGACTTCACATAGTCAATCGTGATAATTCCACTAGAGAGTAGTTCTCGAACGGTATTATGTCTTCATCTTATATGACGAGATTTACCGTTATACATCATGCACCCTGCCCTACCTATCACAGCTTGGCTATCACAGTGTATGCATACTGGTGCCAAAGGTTTAGACCAATAAGGAATAGCTTCTAAGAAATTTTGGAGCCATTCAGCTTCTTCACCAGTTTTATCTAACGCGATAAATTTAGATTCCATTGTAGAGCGGACAATACATGTCTGTTTGGATGATTTTCAAGAGACTGCTCTTCCACCTAAAGTAAACACATATCCACTCGTGGATTTTACTTTATTGGATTCGGTGATCCAATTTGCATCACTATATCCTTCAATTACCTCAGGATATTTGTTGTAATGCAAAGCAAAGTCTTGAGTATGTTTTAGATACCTAAAACTCTTTTTATTGCCATTCAATGAGTTTGATTGGGATTACTCATGTACGGACTCAATTTACTAATAGTGCATGCTATATCTGATCGTGTACAATTCATGATGTACATCAAACTTTCCAACACTCTTGCATACTCCAATTGTGAGTCACTTTCACCTTCATTCTTTCGAAGTGCATAGCTCACATCCAATGGAGTCTTGGCAATATTGAAATTCAAATACTTGAACTTGTCAAGTACCTTTTCAATGTAATGAGACTGTGACAATGCCAACCCTTGTGGAGTTCTATGAATTTTTATTCCTAAGATTACATCCGCAACTCCAAGGTCTTTCATATCAAACTTGCTTTCAAGCATTCGTTTCGTAGAATTTATGTCAGAGATGTCTCTACTGATGATCAACATGTCATCCACATACAAACAAACAATGACCTTGTAATTTGGAGTGTCTTTAATGTAAACACATTTATCACATTCATTTATCATGAATCTGTTTGCCAACATGGTTTGGTCAAACTTTGCATGCCACTGTTTGGGTGCTTGTTTAAGTCCATAAAGTGACTTAACAAGTTTGTACACTTTCTTTTCTTTACCAGGAATCACAAAACCCTCGGGTTGTTCCATGTAAATTTCTTCTTCCAATTCTCCATTTAAGAATACAGTTTTCACATCCATTTGATGGATTTCAAGACCATATACCGCAGCTAATGCAACCAACATTCGAATGGATGTTATCCTTGTTACTGGTGAGTATGTGTCAAAATAATCAAGGCCTTCTTTTTATCTAAAGCCTTTCACTACAAGTCTTGCCTTGTATTTGTCAATAGTACTATCATCTTTCATTTTTCTTTTGAAGATCCATTTAGGACCTAAAGGTTTATTCCCTGGAGGAAGATCAACCAACTCCCAAGTATGGTTGCTCAAGATTGAATCAATCTCACTATTGATAGCCTCTTTCCAAAAGGATGAGTCCGCAGACGACATCGCTTCTTTAAACGTTAGAGGTTTATTTTCAAGAAGAAATGCTACAAAATCTGATCGGAAGGAAGTTGACGTTCTTTGTCGCTTACTACGCCTTGGATTCTCTTCATTATTTACATTCTTCCTTGGTTCATCCCTAGGTCATTTAGATCCTTCACTAGACAGCTCATGTCTAGTCTTATACGGATAAATGTGTTCAAAGAACTCCGCATTATCTGATTCCATTACCATATTATCATGGATATCCGGATGTTCTGATTTATGAACCAAAAATCGACATGCTTTACTGTTTGTAGAATATCCGATGAAAACACAGTCCATAGTCTTTGGTCCTATTTTCACCTTTTTGGGTATAGGAATTTGGACTTTCGCTAGACACCCCCACACTTTGAAATATTTCAAGTTGGGTTTCCTTTTTTTCCATTTCTAATATGGAATAGATTGTGTCTTTCTATGGGGTACTCTATTGAGTATTCAATTAGTTGTAAGGATAGCTTCCCCCATAAGTTTTGCGGTAAACCTGAACTTATAATTAAGGCATTCATCATTTCCTTCAACGTTCAGTTATTTCTTTCCACAATCCCATTTGATTGAGGTGAGTACGGGACAGTAGTTTGATGGACAATTCTATTTTCCAAACATATCTCCGTAAAAGGAGATTCATATTCTCCATCCCTATCACTTCTTATCATTTTGATTCTTTTATTCAATTGATTTTCAACTTCAATTTTATATTGCCTAAATGCATCTATTGCCTCATCCTTACTATTCAGCAAATAGACATAACAGTATCTAGTGCAGTCGTCAATAAAAGTTATGAAATACTTTTTCCCACCACGAGATGGTGTCGACTTCATATCACAAATGTCTGTGTGAATTAAGTCTAAGGGATTGGAATTCCTTTCAACAGACTTATATGGATGCCTAGCATACTTCGATTCAACACATGTTTGGCACTTTGATTTACTGCACTCAAAGTTAGGCAAAACTTCCAAGTTAATCAGTTTTCTCAAGGTTTTGTAATTGACATGTCCCAAACGTATAATTCATTTGACTCAAGCAAGTTAGAAGAAGCCTCAACTTTATTCTTCTCAATAGCCATTACATTAAGTTTGAAAAGTCCCTCATTGTGGTATCCCTTTCCTACATACATTTCATTCTTGATTATTTCAACCTTCTCCAAAACAAATACACATTTAAACCCATTTTTAACGAGTAGTGTTATCGACACTAAGTTCTTCCTAATAGTAAGAACATAAAGAACATTGTTGAGAGTCAACACCTTGCCGGAAGTCATTTTTAGGAATATCTTCCCACTTCTTTCAACCTTGGCTGTTGCATTATTTCCCATGAAGATCACTTTTTTGGGACCAACGGTATCATAAGTAGCAAAAGCTTCTTTGTCTGCACAAACAGGTCTAGTGGCTCCTGAATCTAACCACCATTCATTTGGATTTCCAACTAGATTATATTATGTGATCATTGCACACAGATTTTCAATCATTACAGTTGCTTCCAACATGTTTATCTTATTTCTTTTCTTGTTCTTATTCAGAACTTGACAACTTAGAGCTTTGTGACCAACTTTACTACAATTGTAGCACTTGCCTTTGAACTTTTTCTTGTTCTGCTCTTTCTCTTGTTTAGAAGAATTCTTCCTCTTCATATTATGTGCAACATTATATTTAACAAGATTTACACAAATCATTGCTGATTTCTCACGCAACTTAATGTCCTCTTCTATGTTGGGACGAATCACAAGATCTTCTAAACCAAACACTTGGTTTTCAAACATTCCTTTTTCTGGAACATGAGGATATCTACTTGTGAACATTTGTATTTCAAGTTTGGTCAGGCAAAAGAACATCATTTGCTGCCATTCTTTGAAGTTCACACCAGAATATTTTTCCGCTTTCTCTATCGTTTCCATTGCTTCAGCAATATTTGAACGACTTAATGACGCAACATTGGTTGCCGTTGGGACAACACCAATCACAACCGAATCAATTCATTGTCTAGTTTCATTCATTATTTTCTTGTCAAGCTTTGACAAACACTTTAGTATTTCAGAATACTAACTATAAAGAATTTAATCTTTAAACACTTGTTTCTAGTTTAACGACGAAGTTTTTATATTCTTCAAATCGTCAACCGAATGATCTTTGACTCGTGATGAAGATTTTATATCTTCAAATCACTATCAAGTTCAGACAGAGTAGAAAACCAAATGTTTTTAATCTCCAGAAACCAAAAATAAAGATTATCAAGTACTAATAATTTCCTTCAGATTGTTGTTTTCTCGGGTTTAGTAAAATCTGTATTTTCCAACAATAACTTCAATCACATGTTCAAACTAAATAAGAACAATCACATGAAGTTGTAACTTTGTATTTCACAACTTTGAACTTCAAAATAAGTTCAACCCAACTTATGAACATTAACAAAATGAAGTTCAAACTATTTTTGTGGAAAATAGCAAAACCAACGTTTAGAAAGAGATGAAAAAATGAAGATTCAAGTCCACCGAATTCACGGTGTGTCCTTAAGGAAATTATTCCCCTCAAGTACCCGAGGTTCTGGAATATATCCTCCCAGGATAAAATGAATCACTTCGATAGAATAGCAGTACCTCAAACTCTGTCGAACATCGAACGCACTCAACGATTCGTAAATCACACTTGAGTTTTTATGAATAAGAAGATGTTTTTTCACTTCAAAATTTTTGTCAAATTACCTGAGAAAAAATTCAGGTATTTATAGCCAAAAGGTGATGCTTCAGAAAGGAAGCAATTGTTCTCAAACGGATGCACTGTTTCAAATAGTCGGGACCACCTGCGTCCGCAGGTGCTAGTTTGGCACAAAACAGAAAGTTGCCAGTGGTCTGCGTTGGCCACCTGCGGCCACAGATGACCATCTGTGCGGGCAAGTTGGCTTTTCCATTTTCTAATAGCGCCTCGAAGGGTCATGTCCCTTCGAGGTACATTGTGACATGCGTTCGCACTTGCCATGTGCGTCCACAAATGGAGAATATTTTTGTATTGAATTTTTGGATTAAAAACTTCACTAAATCTCAAGTTTCAAATGAATTTTGTCCAAAAAGATAGTCTCTCAATCGATCATTTGACAAATCCAAATCCAAATTCAAATCCGAAGCCGAAGCAGAGCGACCAAGGACAACGATGACGCGAGGCTTGTCTTGTTCTTGCCTCACTATCCACATGATGGAATGCATCTCAATATATGCACAAGAAAATTCCTTTCTCCCACCAATGTGGGAGAAACACTCTTCTTTAAAGTGAAAACACAATTCACTTTTTCTCTCCATTTTTCATTCACAATACACTTAGAACCCACCAGTGTGGAGGAAAGGGGGGGGGGTTGTGTATAAAGTACGGTCCATCATTTTCTTTAAGTTTCAACCTTTTAATAATCATACTCCTCCGGACCCAAAATTATATGTTAGAAATAGTTATTGTCGGGTCCACCCATAAGGTTGCGAATTAGCCCGTTAGCACATTGGCTTATTTTTCTCTTAATTAGACTCTACATATAATGTGTAAATATACCATTATGAGTGTTGGAAGATACAAGGTTTTTTACACTATGATATGATGGTTAGGGTTGATTATCCAAAAGAGAAAAACGCTCTACATCGATCATCTAAGGATATCTAGGCTGTAGACAAAGAAAATTTACTTATTTCATGAGGATTTCTGATGATCAGTGACACGAATTGTAATTGCTGCACATCCGCTTCAACTAAAGAGAAGCCCCTCGAACGAACCTAAGATTTAGGGGTTGTGGGTGCTCGGGGAGGTTCGAACACATATTGACGCCTAAAGCTTTAAGGTTCCTCTTAAAAATCAAAGCACCCAACTATCTTCTTGGTTTCGAGGTTGCTTTTACCCATCCTATACCAATTTTTATATATTTATTATATAATTATACGTAATCTTAGTCAGGTTTAACGGATGTCGGAGCACCAAATATTTGCACCTAGGTCCGTCGTTGCCCTTGGTCTCCTAACTAGTATTTTCACATAAATACTACACTTTGATTTCTCATTATAAAATGCTCGCAAAATTCTAAAAAGCAATATCCGCTACAAAATCGAGACTTTCATTAAGGCAATCAAAATATAAAAGTAATTATAAGAAGAAGTCGGAGGGACTCAATATATACTAGATATTACATAAATTTGACCTATTTACACTATAACACGAGTGTCAATTGACTCCTTAGACAAAGGTGACTCCCATTGTATGGTTAGGTGAATAAAATCCCTTCAAAGTTAACTAGAAATCTTGAGTTTAAGCCATGAAATTAAAAATTTTTTTGATAGAAAGCAATTCCCCCCCAATAGGCCTTTTGCTGTACTGATTCGAGTTGATCAAGTACCAAAACAGTTATCGAAAAATGAGTGAGAAACAAACATGTGCACAACCGTTTTCTATTTGTGAGATGTGACTATACATATGACCAAAATTTTTATTCCTTACTTAGTTATGTCCTACTCTCTGTTCTTTCTTTTTCACATTTTGTTGGCTTTATCAATTTCACTAAAAACAATGGTATATGTTCATACAAGAGTTTCGATAATTTAAATTGCTTTCAGATATTTATTATATTCTCAGATCAATATTATAGGTGTGTCCTCTCTTCTTAATATTTATACCATTAAGGGCAGCCCGGTGCACTAAAGCTCCCGTTATATGAGGGATTCGAGGAAGGACTAGACCATAAGGATATATTGTACGCTACCTTACCTTGCATTTCTGTCAGAGGCTGTTTCCATGGCTTGAATCCATGACCTCCTGATCACATGACAACAACTTTACCAATTACTCCAAGGGTAGCTTCCCTTCAAAAGTTATACAATTACGTCACTTAAATAATAATTACATGTAACACTATTTAATAAAGGAAAAATTACATAAAAGTACATATAGCAAATATAGATTACAATCTCATAGCAAAAAAGTTACATTTCAATTTCATAGACAAAAATTATCACAAGGAGTTCGGTCGACTCTTATCATCTCAGATAAACAGTGAGTCGGTGAGTAGTGAAAATCTTAATAGGAGAAATGGGTGGAGCAAATTGCCGGACGTCATCCTTTCTCTGAGTACCGTACAATGCAGGTGATGAGAGTTGATTCCAGTGAGATCGTTAACCTGTACGGGCCTAGGCTCCCCCGAATCATAACATTCAATAGCAACTGCATCAAATTTTGCTAAACTTGCAACTCCGGTGGAGAATCGGCGGCAGATCCATTGTCGGAGAACAAGAAGTCCTAGGCATTTGATACATCTCTAAAGTGCTCCCCAAGATATATCCTTGGAAAGACATGAATTTCTACATAATCCACCGAAAAAAGTTCTTTACTTTGAATTTTTTTAATCTTATTTTGGCTTTGGTCTAAAAAGATAGAAAGTTTAGTACATTCTTATTATATATGACCCAATATACAAAATTTTAAACTTTTTATAAATTTGTATATTATTGTATAATGATATATAATGGTGTCTATATACAATTATACAATAGATATACATAATTATACAAAGTTATACATATTTATATATAATATTAAAACAATGTATCTACATTATATATGTGTATAAACATAGACTATTGTAACGACCCTGCAAATCGTTTTATAAATTTTTCTTATTTTAACTCTCCCGATAGTTTTTAGACATGATTTATGACTTACGGGGGTGGGTAGTACCAATCCTCGAGGTGTTCGAAAGTGATTTAAGTCATTAGTTAGGTTCTTGAGTTTTAATAAAGTTAAACCCGATCACGGTTAACCTTCGATCGAGATGACCTCGAATTAATGTTGAAACGTTTCCAATAGGTTCGGAACGTACTTTTTAGTCAATACACATATTTGGTTTGTTTTCCTCGAGGTTCCAAATAAATTTCGAGGATCTATTCGAAGTTGGGTATTTTAGAAATTATTTTAGTTGGTGGTTAATGAGCCAAATTGTCTTTTTCTTAATTCATGAGACCTATGTATAAGAATAAATTTTAAGTGGGAGGGGTTTACCATATTTATTAATAATAAGATCTGAAAGTTTTAAAGAAGAGAGGGGCATGAAAAGAGCAGTTATATTCTCTTTTTTCACATCACAGCTTCCGAAGGGATCGTCGACAACTTTAAAATTTTGACCATTCGAAAGCTTTACGTAAGGGAAAGTTTGTTAATTGACTCTTGGATTCTATCTGAGGCAAGTTGAGACTTTCTTTTACTCTTTTTTGAAGTGCTTATGTGTTAGTTATGTGTAATTGGAGTAATGGAAAATGGGGGTCCCGTATAGGTGAAGTGATGAGCATCTATGCTGGTACCAGTGTTATTTGAGTGGTTAACATCAGTTAATTATCTGTGTTGAACATTTTTCCATATTTGCTAGCATGACTGGACAAATTTGCTATTGTAAATAAATTGTTGAAAATGCTAGCTACTGTGAATACTCCCACTTGATAAGTTGAGTTTATTTTGGAATTGATATTTATTCGGCATATGACATGAATTGATATTTGAGGATTGTACTCCAGAGGTTGAGGAATAAGAAGTTATATGCCAAGTTTTCAAATTGTAAATTTTGGTTCAGTTTTGTGGCATTTTTGGAACACGTGGTGTCCAAGAATGGTATTATGGTCGATCCGGCCAAGGTTGAGGCGGTTCAAAATTGGTCACAACCTACTTCACCTTCAGAGTTTTATTAGGTTGGCAAGCTATTACAGGCAGTTTATGCTGGGTTTCTCATCAATTGCATCGCCTTTGACTCGATTGACTCAGGATAATATGGTTTTTCAGTGGTCGGATAAAAGTGAGGAAAGCTTTCAAAAGCTCAAGACTCTATTGACTTCAGATCCTATCTTGACCCTACCTGTAGAAGGGAAGGGTTTTACTATGTTTTGTGATGCTTTTGATATTGGCTTGGGTGGTGTGTTGATGTAGAAAAATAAGGTGATAGCGTATACGTCGAGGCAATTGAAACCACATGAGAGAAATTATCCTACCCATGATTTGGAGTTAGCAGCAGTTGTATTCGTATTGAAGTTGTGGTGACACTATTTATATAGAGTTCATTATGAGGTGTACACCGATCATCGCAACCTTCAGTATATCTTCAAGCAAAATGAGTTAAATTTGAGACAGCGTAGGTGGTTGAAGTTGTTGAAAGATTATGATATGACTATCCTATATCATACAGGAAAGGCCAATGTAGTGGTGGATACCTTGAGTAGGAAGGCAAATAGTATGGGCAGTCTTGCATTGTTGAGTGTGGAGAAGCGACCATTAGCCAGGGAGGTTCAATGGCTGGCTAACAGTTTCGTGCGTCTTGATATCTCTGAGTTAGGTAGAGTTCTTACAAGTGTAGAGGCAAGGTCTTTGTTGATTGAGCAGATTCAAGATCGTCAGTTTGAGGATGGAAAGTTGTGTATTATTAGGGATAAGGTGATGCGAGGTGAGGCTAAGAAGGCAATTTTTGACCAGGAAGGTGGTTTGAGGATTAAGGGGCAGATCTATGAGTGGGTAATTTGACTAGATCTATCATGGATGAGGCCCATTGTTCGCGAGATTCCATTTATCCAGGCGCGACGAAGATGTATCATAAACTAAAAAAATATTGTTGGTGGTGTGGAATGAAGAGGGATATTGCAGAGTTTGTGGCTAAGTTTCTAAATTGCCAGTAGGTGAAATATGAGCACTGGAGACCAGGTGGTTTGCTACAGAGGATACCCATTCCTGAGTGGAAATGAGAGCTTATCATTATGGACTTCGTAGTTGGGTTACCTCATACCTTGGGAAAGTTTGATTTTGTTTGGGCGATTGTTGTCACGCCCCAAATCCCATTGAGGCGGATTGGCCCCCGAAGCCGATATGGCCCGAGAGAACCAATCTTTGCTTGTGTACACTCATATACATATCTCTGTGTGAACATCATTATATCTCATGCAGCTATACGGAATTCATGGAAACATATGCTATATATATATATATGAAACTTGGCCGTTAGGGCCATCAAGTCAAAATGGTCATACATCTCTTACAATCATTCTCCCACATAAGTCTACAAAGCCTCTAACAGATACATTTACATAACCATTCTACAGTCGGGACAAGTCCCCGCTTTATACAACATTTACCATGCCAAAACTAAAACCAAAATACATATGAGACTTGGGAATCCCCGAATCAACTGGAGCTCACCAATGACTGGCAAAATGATCCGCAACCTACTGTGGAGGTCTACTAGCACCTGTGCCTGCAGCAAGTAAGGTAAGTCCCCCCAAAAGGGTCAGTACGAAGAATGTACTGAGTATGTAAGGATATAAGAAACTGTATGCAACATAGGATCTCAAATGGGATCAATACATGTGAATAAACATTATGGGTCAATCACCATTCGCATGTGTGGAACCATGTTCATTACTTCCATTGCTCTCATTACTTTAATTGTTTTCATTACTTTCATTGCTTGATCATTGATTCATATCAATTTCATTCGTGAAAAATAACATTCCTTCATATTTCCAATTGTGTGACATACTTCCTTTGGCTTTACGTTCATCTTTATTATCAGTCATCCACTTATTAGTGGGCCATAATATAGTAACTGTCATCCACTCATAGGTGGGCTATAGTAACCGTCATCCACTCATAGGTGGGCTATAATATAATATAATATATATATATATATATATTATACATAATATAATATATATATATATATATATATATATATATATTATACATAATATAACATAATATTGGGATTGTTCCATCCGAGCTTAGGCTCCTTTTGATTTGCAATCCATTTTTCATAAAACATAAAGCAAGCATGTAAACATTACTTCTTTGCATTGCTTCTTCTCTTTACATTTGTTATGAGAGTGATACATTGGTGATTGGAACATCATTGGAACACGTATATACTTTACTTCATTCCTTTACTTTCATGAGATCGATACCTTTTATTGTGAGAGATTGTGAGAAATTGATACATTAAGTATAACATTGTTGGAACTTTGAAACATACTATCATTAGGACTTTTAAACGTAACACTTTTGGAACCTTAGGATAATGATCAATGAATAATACACAAGTGGATATCAACTGTTCACCAACCTGAGATGCGATACCTTAGAACATTTTGGAACTTTTGACATATTAGCCAATGAACATGAGTCAACCAATGGACATGAGTCATATGAATCACAGTTGACCAATGAATAAGGAACATGTGAGTAACACTATGCAATAGTCGGAAATGGAATACCGTAGAATATCTCGTAATAGAATGAGTACAATGTGAACACTATATGCTGCAGAAAGACACAGAAAGAGTAACCTTACATACCTTATGATCTCAATATGAATATACCGTCCTAGATGTGAATACAACAATCCAGTTCCTTCCTTACATGTCACTCTACAACAAAAGTTCATAACGGAGCTCAAGTCAACCATTAACCATGTTACAAGTGCACAAAATGACAATGGATTACATGACTACCATATAACGTCATTTCGCCCTCTTATATTACCATTATTGCATCACCAAACCAACAATGCCATAACATGTCACACATCTACCAAGGCATCACAACCCAATAACATTTCACACCAACTTTACCCTTTATACTCCTATAGTAACACTACGTCACAATTACTCCTTCAAGTCATCTCAATACCTTCCGTAACAACACATGAAAAACAATCTATAATTGATACCATCCAAAATACCTCTGGGATACTCCTTTAAAGTCATTCAAAAGGAATCAAAAGTTGATAATTGCATCCATGAAGGGTATAGGGGTTTCAGGGGGGGAGGGGGGTCAAAGGGATGCAAAAACAATAAATTCGGAGTTCTGGGCTGGCCTGCGAAGCCACCTGCGCCCGTAGGTGGATGACCTGCGTACGCAGGTGGCTGACCTACGTCCGTAGGTGGATGAACTGTGTCCACAGGTGACCTTTGGCAGTATCCATAGGCACCTGCGTTGGCACCTACGCCCGCAGGTGCTCCAGTCTCAAGGGCGGATGCCCGTTTCAGCCTCCGGGGGTCATTTTAGGGTCTTTTTTTTGCCATGAATGATCCATGATCATAAATAAGCTTCTCATAATATATTTTAGATCATCTTAGATGCCAACGAACATCCATGGTTTCATAACGCACATAAACATCACCAAACTACATGTTTCTTTCAACACGTCACCAATTCTTTACCCAATTTTGTAATACCAATTCCAAACATTATGTACAAGAATAAAACAAGTTAAAGCTATAATAACATCTCACATGTCAATATTAAATCCATCAAGTCCACTTTCTTCAATACTACAAGTCCATTTTTAAGTTTACAAGGCAAAACCCTTCACTGATTAAGCAAACATAAATTGTGTTACACATAGTGAACTTCTCAGACTTCACCAACATAACCAACATGATCTACACCATATTACATGCATATCATATATTAAACCATGATAATAAATACTTACCAAAGCTTGGAAATGGATGATCTTGTCCAAAAGAGTTCTTTGCTTAGGGTTTGCGAGAATGAGAATATTTTGGGAAATTTCTAGAAATGGCAAGTGTATTATATGGATTAAAATCTGATTTTTACCTCATTATATAGTCTCCTATTGGTGCTTTTAAACCATACACTTGGTCCAATCCTATTGTATTAATTTAGTCTCTCAAGAATGGGTCAAATACCCCTTTTGGGCCATGTCTTGTATGTCTCTTTGGGCCTCCATTGAGCCCAATAGTTCAAGATTAATTTGGCCCATCAAATTTAATGTTTAATTCCTCAAAACTCCCATGTTTAATTAATTCCATAAATGTTACGGTAGTCAACTAGGTTCAAAAATATACGGGGTGTTACATCGGACAGATTGACCAAATCAAACATTTTGTACTGGTGAAGATGAGTTATAATGCAGAGAAATTAGCCACGATCTACATTCGTGAGATAGTTCGATTACATAACCTTTCCATTTCCATTATTTCAGATAGAGGTACTTAGTTTACATCGAACTTTTGGGTTACTTTGCAGCGGGAGTTGGGTACTCAGTTGGATATGAGTACAACATTTTATCTACAGACAGATGGACAGTCGGAGCGGACTATTCAGGTGTTGTAGGATATGTTGCGGGTTTATGTGATGGATTTCAGGGGTCATTGGGATCAGTTTTTACCCTTGGTATAGTTATGCTATAATAATAGCTACCATTCCAATATTCAGATGACTCCATTTGAAGTGTTATATGGTAGGAGATGTAGGTCGCTAGTTGGGTGGTTTGATTCTTTTGAGGTTAGATCGTGGGATACCGATTTGTTGAGAGATTCAATGGAACGAGTGAGATTGATCCAGGACCGGCTCTTGGCGGCTCAAAGTATACAGAAGAGTTATCCTGATAGGAGGGTTTGTGACTTGGAGTTCATGCATGGTGAGTGGGTCTTGTTGAAGGTATCACCCATGAAGGGTGTGATGAGGTTTGGAAAGAAAGGGAAGCTCAGTCTGAGTTTTATTGGCCCTTTTGATATTCTTCAACGTGTTGGGCCAGTGGCTTTACCACCAGGTATTTCAGCCGTTCATCCAGTTTTCCATGTTTATATGTTAAAAATGTACCATCCATATTATTCGCATGTGATTCACTAGAATTCGGTGAGCCTAGATCAGAATCTGGAATTTGAGAAGAGCTTATATGTCACGCCCCGAATTCCAACGGGACAAACATGGCACCCGAAGCCGATAAGGCCTGAGAGAACCAGTATTCATCCATAAACACCCATACGCATACCACTCAATAGTCATCACCACAAATAAATATAAGATGCCAAAAATGGAAGTTATGACAAATATATAAGAATTATGAAACTTGGCCGTTAGGGCCATCAAGACAAAACATAAATTCATTAAATTCCTTTCATCTGACCCACAACATCTACAAAGCCTCTACAGATGCATAACAAAAACCAACCTAGAGTCGGGACACACCCCGCTCTATACATATACACAAGACCAAAACAAATGTACATATAAGACTCGGAAAGCCCCGAACCAACTGGAGCTCACCAAATGTCCGCAAATGATCCGCAACCTACAGTGGAGGTCTACTAGAACCTGTGCCTGCAGCAAGTAAGGTAAGTTCCCCCGAGGGGGTCAGTATGAAGAATGTACTGAGTATGTAAGGCCATAAGAAAACTGTATCAATAAGTGAGAACACCAATGTATATCAAAGATAAGAGAATAGGCAATATAGATAAACCAACATTTCCATATGTGTGGAACCATGGACTTTACATTCTTTATTTCCTTTATCATTCATCTCAATATCAACAATAATCATATCATGCCCGGGACCAACTGATCAGTGGTAAATAATAATATTGGGATCGTCTTTAGCTAGGCTTATGCCCCTTTGAGCTACCACCCATAAATCAATAAAGCAGGTTTGGCCCTAGCTAGGTTTTCACCCCTTTGGGCTACCCCCCCGTGTCCAATAATGTAATGACCTTCTCGGTCATTTCCCTCGTTTTCGTGTGTTCTCAGCGTTTAGAGCTTTTCTATAACCGCCCCAAGTTATTTATGACTTGCTGGGACTGACAGTTCGGTTCCCGGGCAGTTCGTTTGAGAATATTATTTAGACCGAGCACGTTGTAAAATATTAAATTAAATTTGAACTTGGTAAAATGACATCAGTGAAGGTACAGTGGAGGCATCGTCCTGTAGTGGAAGCCACTTGGGAGGTGGAGTCCGACATGCAGAGTATATATCCTCATTTCATTGTTAATCTAAGTACCTTCTTTCTCTATGCGTTAGAGGACGAAAGTTTATTTTAGTGGTGAATGATGTAACGACCCTGCAAATCATTTTATAATTTTTTTAATTTTAACCCTCCCTGTAGTTTTTAGACATGATTTATGACTTACGAGGGTGGGTAGTACCAATCTTCGAGGTGTTCAAAAGTGATTTAAGTCATTGGTTGGGTTCTTGAGTTTTAATAAAGTTAAGCATGATCACGATCAATCTTCGATCGAGACGACCTCGGATTAGTGCTGTAATATTTCCAATAGGTCCAGAATGTACTTTTTAGTCAATGTACATATTTGGTTTGTTTTCCTCGAGGTTTCAAACAAATTCCAAGGATCTATTCGAAGTTGGGTATTTTAGATATTATTTTAGTTGGTGGTTAATGAGCCAAATCGATATTTTCTTAGTTATTGAGACCTATGTATAAGAATAAATTTTAAGTGGGGTGGGTGGGGGTGGGGGGGTTTATCATATATATTAATAATATGATCTGAAAGTTTTAAAGAAGAGAGGGGCTCGAAAAGAGCAGTTGTATTCTCTTTTTCACATCGCAACTTCCGACGGGATTGTCGACAACTTTAAGATTTTGACCAATCGAAAGCTTTACTTAAAGAAAAGTTTGTTAATTGACGCTTGGATTCGGTCTGAGGCAAGTGGAGACTTTCTTTTACTCTTTTTCGAAGTGCTTATGTGTTAGTTATATGTAATGTGAGTAATGGGTAATGGGGGTGCCGTATAGGTGAAGTGATGACCATCTATGTGGGTACCAGTGTTGTTTGAGGGGTTAAAATCAGTTAATTATCGGTGTTGAATGGTTTTCCCTATTTGCTAGAATGACTGGGCATATTTGCTATTGTAAATAAATTGTTGAAAGTGCTAGCTAATGAGAATACTCTCACTTGATAAGTTGAGTTGATTTTGAGATTGATATTATCAGGCATAAGACATGAAATATTTTGCTTAATTTTATTATTGATTTGGGAATGGAGTTACACGCCTGCACATCATACATTGCATTTCATATGGGGTCGGAGTGCACACCTGTACATTGTTATCTATTATTGGGGTCGGAGTGCATACCTTCACATTATTATCTATTATTGGAGTCGGAGTGCACGCCTACACAATATATTTATTAGGATCGGAGTGCACGCATGCACAGTACATGGACCTTGTGAGTCCCCCCATGGGTCCTGACCTTGAAGCCATTGTTCGGTAGGTGTCTACACATCATATGCATTGCATTGCATTCATTCTTTCCTTGTTCAGATTGAGTAAGGTGTATTTGTTGATTTTGTACTAGTTATTGAGTACTTGAATATTTGTTACTTTATTTCACTGTATTGAAGATTTCTTGGACTATGTTATGATATCCTTATGACTGTTAGACTTGATTATTCTGTTGGATTAGGGTGGCTTTCTTGAGTGCAGGTTGTATGGTTGTTTTAGGGGTTGGTGTTACTCTTCACCACTTTGAATTAGAGTTGGTCGACGATGCTTGCTGAGTATACTTGGTTCCGTACTCACCCTTGCTTTTCTGTACCTTACGTGCAGGTACCGACCCGACGACCTCTGGGCATTGATTCCTGTAGTTTCTTCTGTGTTAGCATCTTTGGAGATTCGAGGTAGCTGCTATTGATTTCAGAGACTACTGAAATCTCCTCCACCATTATCTTTATGCATTTTCTGCATTTTTAGATACCCAGACTTTTTTTTATTTCTGTATTTAGAGGCTTGTATTAGTGACTACCAGTTATGGGATTATCTATATTTCGACTATACTACTTTATTAATTTGCTTTGGAGATTATTTGGGTTTTATTTTGCTCTTATTTCCTTCTGCTTCTATACTTTTGAGTAATGGCATTTGGGTTGGGGTTTTAGGCTTACCTGTCGTTGTGGGAGTGACAGGTGCCATCACAGTCCTGATTTTTGGGTCGTGACAGCTATACTCATTTACACTATAAAAACAGCTTCTATCTATTAATAAATCTCCATTTCAATATCAAAATCATCATGATAAAAAGAGAACGAAGAAGAAAATAAATTTGTAGGTCCATGAATGCATTCCAATCTCGAACTCAGCTCTGTAACTGAAACTTCAGATATGAGTTCCCATCAATCCATGGAGTTGAGTATGTAAGGACTAAAAATGTTGATCTGCATCATTTTCTCCATTTTCCCCTTCACGTCATTACTCTCCTTCCATTCTCAATCTGAACTCTCTAAAACAATTGGAGGAATTATGGGTCAATTTCATACCCACCATGCTGACAACTACAAAGATTACAACTTTATACTTGATATTTCTATTTGTTCTTGTTTTTTGACTTTTACTTCAAAAGGTGAAACAAAAAATAGAAAATTGATCGAAAAATTAACAAAAGAAAATATCTAATAGAATGGATAGAAGATCGAACCTAATCAGATTTGAGATTGGGAAGAGGTAGAAAGAGAAACTAGGAAGTGATTTTTAGATGGAGAGAGCAAGAGAGATTATTATATGACAATTGAATTGGTTTCAAGTCTTAAGTGTGTATAACACGTGTGGCCTTTTGTTGATGTCACAACTTTCTAGCATAGAGAGAAAATTGAGAAAGGTAAGAAGATAAATGGGCTACAGATTGAAAAGTAATATTTTGGGCCTATACAATTGGATTATTTTTGGTAATGAAATATACATTGGGCTATATTTTGTAATGTAACATTAGTAGTTGCATTTTTTGTAATTTTTTCTTTAATAAATACTGACTATATATTAATGTAAGATATACACGACTTATTATAACATGTATGATAGTAGTATAATACCTTTATCGATATATATAACACAGAAATAGAGTAGTTCAAAATAAGAGAATTTCTTCCCTAAGAGACAACATGCCCTATCACATTGTCGACATGTAATATTTTGCCAAAGGATCAATTTTATGTTATATAACAATCTATATTCTTTATCAGCTAATTCATATAATTGTGTTACTTAAATGATAATTACATGTTACACTATTTAACTAACAATATTACAACGTGTCCGATAATAGTATAATATCTTTAATTTTATGCGGACCGACCATTATATATCAATATATATAACATTTTATGCGGACGGACCACTATATATCGATATATATAACACTAAAATAAAGTATTTCAGAATACACGAGTTTTCCATTAAAAGGGTAAGAGCCAACATGCCCCATCTTATTGTTAGATATGTACATTTTGCTAAAGAATCAAAATTTTCTGTGACATAACAATCTATTTTCTTTTTCATCTATATATTTACCCAATTACGTTATTCAAATGATAATTACATGTGGCACTATTTAATAAACATTATTACAACGTGTCCGATAATAGTATAATATCTTTAATTTTCTGCGTACCACTATCGATATATATATAAAACACTAAAATAAAGTATTTCATAATACGCGATTTCCCATTAAAAGGGAAAGATTAAAAGGGAAAGAGCCAACATGCCCCATCTTATTGTTAGATATGTACATTTTGCTAAAGGATAAAATTTATGTGACTTGACCAACTATATTCTTTGTCATGTATATGTATATTTGAAGAAAACAAAACATACATTAAAAAGGTGATAAGACTTTTAAGGGAAACTAGTTTATATATAGTTTTTAAAGCTTTTAATTAAAAGAAATAAAGAAAGAAAGATAGAAAGAATTATGATAATTAATGCAAGAAAAATACTTGAATCAAAATCAAACTCATAATCTATCTATATATTTATCTACCTATAATAAAAGCACGAATAATTTTCATTAAATGTTGAATGACCAAAATATCCCTCAAATGTTGATAGACTTTTTTATCCTTACTTAGCTTAAATATTCTTATAATGAAGGAAATTAAAGATGGATGTAATTGTAATATTTAAGCTTCAATGTCTTAGGATGTAATTGCTTTTTAACTAAAGTCATAAACCCCACGTTGATTAGACTTCTAATATGATAACTACTCACCTTAATTCATCCAATTTGCACGGTACAGGTCTAGAGGATAAAAACATACCCAATTGTACCTTGCATTCTTTATGCAAATCAAGAGGATTAGTGCAATATTCAAAGGCGGTTTAGTAGTGGGATTAAAACATCCTAATCTTTTTTTTTAAAGCTTTCACAACTCCTTTTGGGATTATACAACACATAATCACAATGTTTATAGATTTCTTTGCCAAGTCTTTATTTTATTATAATTCATATTTCATATGTTACATGTTGATAAGTACTCGCCGAAGATTGTCGCATTTGGAGGTGCTCGGAGATATAACGGTTATGGTAAATTTTTTTAGATTGAATTTTTGAATTATCTTTAAAGTTTTATTCAAATTGAGTTTTGGATTATCTTCAATTGAGTTTTTGAATTTAATACTGTAAGATCTTTTCTACACTTACTTTAATATGTTGTAGCATGATATTATATATTTTGTGGGTTATTAATTTATTATTTGTAATTGGTTATTAAATCACCCACAATTTTTAAAGAAAAAAGTTGCACCGTTCGTGTATTAATCAGTAGCGAACCCAGGATTTTACTCAAGTGGGTTCAATTGATAAATAGGGAACGATAGCCAATAGTATAAGCAAAGTCGAGCACAACAAACGATTTGCTCGCTGCTCTTTTATTTCTTCTTTTTTGTTAATAATATATAATATCAAAATAAGCTTTTTTAAAAAAAAAATAATAAAATAAAAAACTCAACACTTTTTTTATTTTTACAAAGTTGAGAAAAAAATTAAAAATTTACAAAGAACTTATTTACATTTTTAAAACTAAAATAAAAGTAAATTAAGAAAAATATATATAATATCAACGAAAACAATAGCATTTAGCAAAAAATATGGAAGGGAATACCAAAATTTAAGTTAATTATAAGAAGTTAGATGTTTTTTTTTTGAGTTGAAATAGATTTTACTAGAGTTTTATTGAATTTGACTAAGAAAACAAAATATTTAAGGTGAAATAGACAAAAAAGAAAGAAAATATATGTGATAAATTTAGTAGTTAGAGCACTTATCATTTGCCTGGCATATTGAATATGATTGGACGGTGAAACACTGAAATCCATTTTGAACCAAAAAGCAGAACCCTGAGGGTTAGCTCGGCTGGTAAAGGCTGGAGGACAAAGTCCTTTTGGTCGCCAGTTCGAGCCCCTGCAGGGCCATTGGGGGCATTACAAACCGGCCGTGTCTCCAGGGCCCCGTGGAACTAACCGGGAGGCCGCCCTGAACAGCGGAACCTGGTGGGTACAGCTAGTCGGGTGCAAAGTACCCGAAAACCACGGCAACAAAACAAAAAAAAAAAAACAAAAAAAAACAGCAAAATTGTAAAACGCCTAAGGGGGTTCGAACTTGCGCGCTGACAAGAAGTTTGAACCCATATGACCGCTGCGCCACAGCCAAGCAATGCTCCAAGTGTGTTCAAGTTAATAATTATATCAAATGTACAATATTTTTTCCTTATATAAACATTAAATTTTCCTACAAAGCGAGTTCAATTGAACCCACTTGTCACCGTGTAGGTCCGCCCCTGGTATTAATATTAGTATCAAAACATGGTTGAATAACAACGAAATTTCCCACGCTATAAGTGTAGCAGGTTACATTAATACAAGTACTATAAATTACAATAAAATCTATATAATTTATTAGTTTTAACATAAATTCTATAATAATTGACAAAGAACCTTCGTGCAACGCATGTACGTAGAAACCATGTTAGGTAAGTTTTTAGTTTATTTATATTTTTCTCAATATGTTTCAATAGCTATGGCATATGTGTTTATTATGAAGTAGTAATCTATTTACAAGGTATTTAGGTGCACCGAGTTGAACAAATCGATCCATGGGCTAAATATGTTTTTTTTTGTGGTTCAACTTTGTCAAAATTTGTTTTTGTTAGTTTGAGACTTTGAGTAGTATTAATAAAAAATTTAAGAATTTAGGAGTGTACTCAAGTCAAAAAGTGCTAGAATAAACTTAATCTTTTTTCTCAATCCACTTCTCGGAATCTTCATTTGATGTAACAAACATAAAATACTTATTCAAGTCACGAAATGCTAGAATAACCTTATGTTTCTTCTCAATCTATGTCTTTGAGTCTTCATATTGTGCAACATAAAAATCCTCTAGCCCTCAATCCCTATTATCAAGTATTAAGTTAATGTATTAAAATAAGGAAAAATTACGTGGTATGAATAAAAAGACTTCATAATTATCTATCATGATCAATGTTTAAAATAATTACACTATGTGGTTATTGGGAATATCATTCTATGGTAATTGGGTTTACAGTGATCCAAATAGTTCAATTGTTATTTTCACATAATTTTATAATAATCGACGAGTGATGTGTGTTGCATAGAGACTAGTTATTATAAAAGTATGAATAATAATATTGAGTGATCAAAATATCCATTAAAATTGTAATTTTGTCATAGAACTAAACAAAATATTTTTTTTATTAGGATAGGACTAAGTTACTTTTAAAAAAAAAAAAAAAAAATTAACCACAAATTAAATTAGAGTACGTTTCAAAACCCATTAGTTTTAGGAGTACCCAAACGTATCTTTTGTATATAGAATTGATATATAAATTAAATCTTTTCCAAATATGAACTTACGTGTAAACCCAATAAAATTGGACTTCCAACTCTTTCTCCTTTGTTTTGCCCGTTTGGACTTTTACTATTTTGTTTTGAATTTCTTTGTTTGGGGCATTTTGGTTTCTCTTTTATTAATAGCAATTATAATCTAATTTCTCCGTCCTTCTTTACTTGTCAAATATACTCAAAATATGATATATATTTTGAGTATCATATCATATTTTCAGTACAAAATAAGTATAATCTTGAGAAGTAAGGAGTAGGGTCCTGAGTCGGGGTCAGGATCGGGAGTCTAATCCTGAATCGGAGTAGAGACTTGGGATGAGGTTAGGATCATGAGTCGGATCTCGGATCTCAGGACAAAATTCGAGTCTCGACTCAGAATCGGGTTAGGAATAGTTTGGGGATCGGGTCTCGAGTTGGGGTCAGGAGTTGGCTCCCAAATTGGGGTTGCGACCGCAGTTGAGGGTGGGAGTTGGGGTTGAGATCGGGAGTCGGAGTCGGGGTCTGGAGTCGGTAGCAGGTTCAAGAATCGCGTCCGATATCATAGTATTTGTCAGATTATACTAAATCCTCTTGGAACAATTCTTCTTACTAACCAAACACTAGAAAATAAGTAAAGAACCTACTTAACTTCCAAGAAAATATTTTCTAGGAAAACATTTTCCTTTATTCCAAACACACCAAATCTTTATAATAGTTGCAGGGGTTACACGTGACATAGAGACTAGTAAAATAAAATATAGAAGTAAAAGAAGCATAATTTTCTTGTAAAATTTGATCCAAAATATTACTAATAACTTTTTTCATGAAGAGAACTTTTCTCATGATGAAAACCTTTTACATAAAAAACTTATTCTATGAAATTTTTCCATCACCTTTTATATAATATCACATATAAACATATTTTCTAGTTGGTTAAGGTAATAATTTACTTGGAGTAAAAGTTTAATTTCCATAACTAAACTTTATGAAGCTTTTCAAGACGGAAATTTTTTGTTCTTTTTACAATTGGAATGCACCATACGTGCTATGTCCATTAGGACTTTCCATATATGGAAGGAGTAGACAATGTCTATTAATTTCCAAGAACTTCTATTTAATTTCAAATTGAATTAATACGTGACCGTCCAATTTCCAGAAAGTGAATCCAATTCAAATTGGATTTCTTGGACATTACATCTATTTATTTATATTAAAAAAAAAGTGAAAAAACGATTTTGTCTATTCCGGAGATTTTTAATGAAAGGCAAAAAATTTAAATCACTTTTCTAAGGGTCTTCACACTTTTAATATATTACTAGTTTAGTCTACGTGCTTTGCAAGTGTGTCACATCAATCAATAAAACTATATATATAAAAAAATAAAATAAAGCAACTGATATTAAACAATAAGATAAAGAAAAAACGAACGACATTATGTATGAGTGTAATAATGTAACACAACTACTTGTAACAACTTAATTTTAAAGGCAAGAAGACTGATATAAACCAATTTCATACAAATCGGGTTTGTCCGTTTTGACTCTCTGAGAAATAAAATATATCAACAAAAATATTAGCAGTAAAAGAGTATATACATATCTATGACCCTATACCAAAGTATAATAATTGAGAATTATGCACCTCTAATAAATGGAATAGAATACTTGCAAGAAACTTAGCCCACAACATAAGATTACAGTGAATGTAATTACACTTAACATTGACAGATAGTCCATTCTCCCATTGGGATAATGGAAAACTCCTGTACTGTAGAACAAGTCACGTTCCAAGCCTGCAACTCCCTTTTATTTTTTAACCACCATTACATTATAAGATATCCTCGTTAAATAGTTTGCACATACAATTACTAAAGATGAAACCGCAAGACAACGGTGAATTGAACAAACTAAACCTATATAAATTACAAAATAAAAGTTACATCTTATCATATATTTTAAGATTCGTAATTTAAGAAAAGTCTTACCATATTTTAAAATTCTGATCTCATATATTTTAGGAGTCAATATTATAAATATAATTAAATAATAATTTGAGGAAAAAAAATAAAAAGATGATTTTGTCTATTACACAGACTTTTAATAAAGGACAAAAAGTTCAAATCATTTTTCTAATTATCTTCACACTTTTAATATAGTATAAATATTATATTATTATATTATATATATAGATTATAAATTATAGATATAGATTATAGATATAGATATAGATATAGATTATAGATTATAGATTATAGATAAGTGTGAAATTGTAACAAAATCTTTTTTTTTATAACCAAAATGATATGTCCAAACCATATCTTTGTCACTGATAGTTATGGGAGAAAATTTTAATTTTAATTTATCAATAGAGTTGCAAACAAATTACAATACGTGTCTGGAAAGTTGACAAAAACCTATTAGGTTTAGTGTGCCATGTATTTAGTCATTTTGTTTCAAATTATATGTCAACGTGGTCAATGGCGTGGGTTGAGAACCTGAGGTCTCATGTTCGAATTTCAATAGAGGCAAAAAATACTAGGTGATTCTTCCCATTTGTCCTAGCCTTGGTGGACAGAGTTACCTGATATCTGTTGCTGGTAGGAGGTGGTCGGTATTCGGTGAATTTAGTCAAGTTGCGTGAAAGAGGACGAACACCACAGTTATTAAAAAAAAAAAATAGAAAAAATTATATGTCAATGTAAGGATAAATGTCGGATTTGGATAATTTCTAATTTTAAAGAACTCATATTTCTTGCTAAATGACAACTAATTGAGTTATTAGAATGATAAATGTCCAAATTTCATAGTAAGATCGATTTCTAAGTCCTTAATTGGTAAAAGTGTTTAAATAAATGTTAAAAGATGATTTGATGTCATTAAGCTACGTGAGTACAATTGCCAAAAACAAATAAAAAATTAAAGGAAAGTGGTGGACGCCAAATATAGAAAACAACTTAATTATTCTCTAACGCATGACTGCTGCAACAACATACCCATTATATTGTCACACAATAGGATTTGGGAAGGGTACAATGACGGATCCAAGATTTAGGGGTCATGAGTATCCGAAAGATTCGAACATACACATATTGATGCCCAAAGTTTTAAGGTTCCACCTGAAGACCAAAACACTCACCAAACTATCTTCTTGGTTTTGAGGGTACTTTTTTAAATCCTATACTAATTTTTGTATATTTCTTATATAATTATAACTAGTCTGCGTCGAGTTTAATGGATGCCGAAGAACAACAAAATTTAATATAGGTCCACCCTTGAAAGGGTAGAATGTAGGTAGTCCGTACCACTACCTAGCTTAGAGGTGAGGTATAGGTTGTTTCCGATAGACCTCGATAATGCATGGCTGCCACGTAATTTAAAATTTGACCAAGTGCAGAGAACAACTTATTTGTGCTCCATTATTTGACCGCCACACGGCCATATGCAAGTATAAACTTTCACATTTTGGAAAAAAAAAAAAAAATTATGTTTGAGAGTTTTAAACATAAGGTCTTCTTCCACAAAGAGACTACTACCTTGTGCAAAATCCTCCACCATGAGATGGACATTATAAATGTTTTAAAGTTAATTTCACTCCATTAATGCTTGTTTTAACATGAGTTTACATTGAAATCTTTTTTTTGTTAACTAACTTCTTTTATTAATCACTAAAATGTAGTAATTACAACCAAATAGCTTGCAGTGACTCAGCAAAGCTATCTCTCATCACCCAAACAAAACTAAGAGCTAACTACCAAGAAGAAAAGAAAAAAAAAAATAACTATGTACTACATCCTGCAGTCTCGGTGGTGCTCTTACACAGGTTACGTATATGATCTCCTTAGCTATAGCTTCCCATGCTCTGCTCCTCTTCTCAAAAATGCGTAGGTTTCTCTTTACCCACAAGGAATGAGTGACTTCAGAATATATTAGGTTGAAGAGTTGTGCCTGTACTGTTTTTCCTTTTGCTTGCATAATAGTCCACTGTGCCAATCATAAGCACTATAGGGTGCTCTGTGCATCCACTGTAGTATTCTATCCCACAGAGATCTGGAAAAAGGGCAAAGCACAAACAAATGTTCATGATTTTCATCTTGTAGTTGACACAAGCTACACTTAGGCTCCACCTTTACTCCCCACTTTATCAATCTGTCAGTTGTAAGCATCTTACCTTGCATCTGTAACCAAGTAGTGAAAATGGATTTTGGCCTAGCCATATTTGTCACGCCCCGAATCCCATCGAGACATGATTAGCACCCGAAGCCGATATGGCCCGAGAGAACCAACCTTTGCTCATGTACACTCATATGTATATCCTCATTTGAATCTTATTATTCATCATGTAACTATACAAAAGTCATGGACATGAAAATATGTGCTATGTATACATTTATGAAACTTGGCCGTTAGGGCCATTATGTCAAAACAGACATTCCTCTCTTACATTCACATACCCACATACGTCTACAAAAGCCTCTAACTGATGCATTTACAAAACCATCTAAAAGTCGGGACAAGTCCCCGCTTTACAACATCAAAACAAATGTACAACTGTGATAAGTCCCGAAGCAACTGGGGATCACCAAAGGTCCGCAACTAACTGTCAACTTACAAATCTACTAGTTCCTGTACCTGCAACATGTAAGGTAAGTCCCCAAGAGGGGTCAGTACGAAGAATGTACTGAATATGTAAGGCCATAAGAAAACTGCGTCAGTACATAAGAGCTTGAATGGAAATAATTATAAGAGACAACTTTATATACGGACTTATGTAACATTCTTCTGTTAATGTCATTTACGAACCATGGAACCAATATAAGAGAAATAGCAAATGTGAATAAACTCTCTTTCTATATGTGGGGAACCATGTACATTACGTTCTTTCTTTCTCTTGCCTTTACTTTACTTCACTTTACTTTTCATACTCATTCATCTTTATTGTTCTACCCATGCTAGGCTGTTTTGTAGCCCCTGGGATGAGATAAACCCATGCTAGGTACTTTGACCCCTGGGATGTCATATGAACCCATGCTAGGCTTTCGTGTCGCCCCTGGGATGTCATTAACCCATGTTAGGCTTATCGCCCCTGGGATGTTATGCTATGTAAACCCATGCTAGGCTTTCGTGTCGCCCCTGGGATGTCATTAACCCATGCTAGGCTTATCGCCCCTGGGATGTATCAATATGTATCGGGATCGACCCATGCTAGGCTTATCGCCCCTGGGATGCCACCCATTAAACATTACTTCTTTATTTCATTACTCTTTCTTTCATTCAATGAGTGATACCTTGTTGATGGAAACATTCTTGCAACTTGAAACATAACATACATTACTTCACATCTTTACTCGTGTAAGATTGACATCTTTACTTATGAGGGATAGGTACATTAGCTTGTACATTACATTTGAGAGATTGGTACTTTAACTTGTGAAAGATTGATACATTTGCTTGTGATAGATTGGTACATTCACTTGTAAGCGATTGATACTTTTGCTTATGGAAGATCGATACAATGATAGTCACAACTTTATTTGAAGCATTTGACCAATAATCAATGAGTGAGAAACACGCAAATAAACATTATTGGAACATAGCCCCCATGGAAACATAACACTGTTGGAACCATTGGACAATGATCAATGAACAAAACACATGAATATAACCACTATTGAAACCTTGGAACATAACCTCATCGGACCTTTAGAACATATATGAAACGTGTATATAACTCTATTGGAACTTGGACTCATGTCATGATTGGAATAGTGCTATTCAACTAACCAAGCTCTCTTTACCTCATTGCTCTTGTTGAGATAGTTCCCTTAGGATCTACAACATATGACGCCTTAAGACCTTTCGTCCATCAATAAGAACTAAATGGGTCATAATTCGTCTAGGAGTAAAACACATATAAATAACAATGTATATCAACTTTAGTTGAAACACTATAGAACCCCTTTGGAATAGTACACTCTTGGAATCTTAGGATAATGTTCACTAAACACGATACATGTGGATATCAACTGTTCACCAACCCGAGATGCAATACCTTACAACCTTTGGAACTCTTGACATATTAGCCAATGAACGTGAGGCAACCAATGGACATGAGTCAATCAATGAACATAAAACAACCAATGAACATGAGTCATATGATTTACCATTGACCAATGAAGAAGGAACATATGAGTAACTCTAACCAACTCTCGGATACGGAATACCTTAGAGTATGTCGAAATCAAATGGGTACTTGACAATGTAAACACCATATGTTGCAGAAAGATATAGAAGAGTAACCTTACATACCTTGTATTTTTAATACGAATACACAATTTTAGACGCGTGTACAATAGTCCCGCTCCTTCTTTATATTTCACTCTACAACACAAGTTCGTAACAAAACCAACATTAACCACCAATTACCTTACAATGGTATACAATAACAATAAGTCACATGTTTAGCTTTAACATGTCAGTTCCCCCTTGACAATACCATTTATGAATTCATTATACCAATAATCCCACAATATTCCATACATTTACCAACACATGATAACCAATAGCATGTCACACCAAGTTCACGTTTTACACTTCTCCATCATCACAACATCACAATTATGCCATCACTTTACTTCAATACACCTCCCAACAACAAATCGGCCAAAATCCCATAATTTACACTTATATGACAATAACAAGTTTAGGACCATAATAACACCATACATGTTGTTATTTCATCCATACCATGCTTTTTCATCAAGACCACAAGTCAAAATTCAAGTTACAATCCCATGGATTTCACATCTTTCACAGAAACACAAAGTGCCATATCCAACACTCCCAAGCATAACCAACATGATTTACATACTCTTACATGCATATAATATGTTAAATTACAAGGATAATCACTTACCTAAGCTTGTAAGATGATGATCTTGCTCCAAAATTTGACTTTGAGCTCTTAGGGTTTGAGAAAAAAAAAGAGAGAGAAATATCTAGAAAGCATGAGAGTTTCCAATGAAAAAATCTGATTTGTTGGCCCCTTTTATAAGCCTTTAATCCATGTTTATCTCATATGACATGTGTGTGCCTAGTCAATGGGAGAATGGGTCATTTGACCCATTCTTGGCCCATGTTTTCTTTCACATTTTGGGCCCTTTTTGAGCCCAATTCACTCAACCCAATAAAATCAATAATTTCTCATGTTTAAGTCGTCTCATATGTATTACAATAATATTCCCACTCATTCTATTCATATCCGTAGCCTCAATCCAAAAACCAAGTGATTCTAGCCACGTTTGGCTTATTTTGACTATAGGGGTAAAATCGTCTTTTTGGCCCCAAATTCGTTCTCGAGTAATTTTATCATACCAATGTAATATTTCATTCATTTCATGTATTTACTCATGATTGTAGAAGAAACATGGTAAAAATCAGCTCGGTACGACCCCAGATACCCTTGGGACTTAGAAATTTCCAACTTTCGAAAAAGTGGAAAACCCAAGGTGGCACGCTCCTGGGCGCGCCAACCCACTGCCTCTGGGCTAAAAATTTTAGCCCAGAGCGGCGTGGCACGGTCCCAAACGCACCCCTCTTCAAAAATTTTGAAAATTCCATTTTTCGACTTCTCTTCGCGGGTTTGGTTAGATACTTCAAGCCCCATTCTTTAACTCACTTCTTAACCTTATTATACTTTGTTTAGAGGTCTTCTTAGCCTCATTTTGAACCCCACAAATGCGCAATGAAAATTTCAAAACACCTTCTATGCAAGTTTAACCACATAACAAGAGCAAAATTCACTTAGCTCACCAATAGCATTACCAAATGCATACTTATAGCTCTCGATACCTAAGTACATATCATTTAATGTCGTCAAGTAGGGTTGGGAACGTACGGGGTGTTACAATATTCTTGCACATTAAGCATTTCCAAGGGACTGTAAGGTTGTTATTAGGAGCTTGTGATACGTTTGTCTAATAAGGGACTTGCTTGAACCCACCATTTTTCTGTTGCTTAGCATTGCCCTGGCTTCAATGACCTTCCTCATCATCCAACATGCTTGATTAGGCACTTTGATATCCTCCATCCTTTACCCTTTTATATAAATGCACCCATCTGATCCATATTTTATCCACGTTATGCTCCAGGTCCCAATATTTTTTAGTGATTGCAGCCTTATTCCAAATGAACATATTAATGATATTCAATCCTCCAGCACACTTAGGTGAACAAATTTTTTCCCATGCCACTAGGGATTTCTTAGTGATAGTACTGTTGTCTGACCACAAGTAACTTCTACAGTGAGATTTAATGAGTTTCATCACTTTGACAGGTAACATGAATAACTGAGCCCAATTTGCCTGTATCTCAAAAATGACAGATTGAATCAATTGTGCCTTTCCTGCATAAGATGAATTCCTAGCTTTCCTGAAGCTATCTTTGTTGTGATTTTGTCTACAAGTGATTTCCATTGGATTAGAGAGAGTTTCTGAGTTAACAGGGGCACTCCCAAATATTTGAAAGGAAAATCTCATTTGGTATAGCCCAACTTGTTGAGAATTTTATCTTGTTCAACCTGCTTCACGCCACCAAAATACACAGAGTTTTCCCCTAAATTTGCTTGTAGACCTGAGGCTTTAGAGAATATATTAAAAAATTGATACAACATTTCTACAGACACCAAAGCACCCTTAGAGAATAATAATAAGTCATCACTAAAACAAAGATGACTTATTGACAATTTTGCACATCTTGGATGATACTGGAAACCCCTAATCTCTTTTAACATGTTGAGCTGCTTGCTTATGTATTCCTTAGAAATTGCAAATAAGAAAGGGGACATGGGGTCCATTTTCCTCAAGACTTTTGCAGCTTCAAATGGAGGTAAAGGCTCTCTATTAAACAATACACTATATGACACAAAAGTGACAAAAGTCATAATCCATTGACTGAAAGTAGTGGGAAATCCCAGCTCTGTCAAAACTTGCTTCAAATATATCCATTCCACAGAGTCGTAGACTTTTTGAAAGTCTATCTTAATCATACACCTTGGTGAGATGTTTCTCCTTGTATACCTTTTCACCAATTCATGAGCCAAAATTATATTATCTCCAATTTTCGTTCCTGGTACAAACCCTGCCTGAGCTTCACATACTATAGTAGTCATCACAACTTGCATTCTTGTAGCTAAAATCTTAAATATTAGTTTATATAAGACAGTATAACAAGCAATGTGTCTATATTCCTTTATATTAGTAGGATTTGAGTTTTTAGGTACTAAGGTAATGGTAGTGTAGTTGATGGACTTATATGTAGTACCTGTGTTAAAGAACTCCATGACAACTTCTTGAACTTCATGCTTGATCACCACCCAAGATTTCTTGAAAAAAACAACAACATTAAATCCATCTATCCATGGAGCTTTGTTATCTCCAATTGCATTTAAACTGTCCCAAATCTCAGCTTCAGTCACTGGCTTAATAAGGTTGAGCCTCTCTCCTGTGAAAGTAAAGGACCTTTGGACATAATCAGTTTATTGATGCTAGGCAATTCCTGAGAGGCAGACCCTATTAGACTTTTGTAAAAAGCAATAATTTCCCTTGAATCTCTACTGGATCAGTCAATAACACCCCACCAAGGGAAGTTAGTTTATGAATATGTTTTTTCTGACTTCTGTCCTTAACTACAACTGAGAAGTATTTAGTATTTGAATCTCAAAGTTTGATCCACTTATCCCTTGACTTTTTCTTCATGATACTTTCTCCCATCACAGACCATTTCTCAAGGTTCTGAATGATAGATTTCTCTTGAGTACAACATTTGCTGCTGGACAACAGCTAACTCACTTCTGGTCTTCTCCATTTTCTGCATAGTTGATCTAAATTCTTCATTATTGAGCTTTTTAAGATCTGACTTTAGAGCTTTGAGTTTACCCCAAACATTTTGCATACTTGACATTTCCAGTCTATTCTGCCAGCAATGTCCAGTCTATTCTGCCAGCACTATTTGACAATGGAGAGAAAATCTTTATGGTCACTCCAGAAATTGAAGAAACTGAAAGGTACTTTTATCTGTCTCTGATTTTCATATAAGGTTAAGAGAATCGAAGAATGGTCAGAAATGCTAGGAGATCATATTCTAACACCATATGTCCCCACTTTATCATCCAATCTGTGTTACTTAAAGCTCTATCCAGTCGACAACATACTCTATCATCACCAATTTACTTGTTATTTCCAGGTGTAATAGCTTATTTTCCATGTCAATTCACTAAGTAGTAGATCATGTACACACTCTGAAAATTCTCTAACATCACCAAGATTCACAGGATTGCTAGATAATCTATCTTGTTGGTATAGCATTGCATTAAAGCCACCAATTATGATCCAAGGAGCATTAATATTTTGTGCTAGTTTTCTCAATTCTACCCAAAGTGATTTCCTTTGATCCATGGAATTAAACCCATAAATGACTATTAAATAGCTCTTCATATATTCTTTCTTACTCTTAACTTGATAGTGAATCAGTTGTGTAATCTCAGTAACTTGGATGACTGTATAACTATTAGTGTCCCAGATAACCCATAATCTCTCATAGCTTCCATGATGATAATTGTGCAGGGTACTCTATCCAGGGACTATATTATTGAGCACTGTCTGCATATTTTGTTGTTTGACTCTTGTTTCAATTAAGCCTGCTAGTTTAACTTTCTTACTTTGTATAATCTTTTTAACCTTCTTTTGTTTGTATCTCTTATTCACCCCTCTTACATTCCACAATAGCCAAGTCTTATAGAGAGAGTGTACTGGTAGACACATCTTCACTACTGATGCTCAAGAACTTGTTTCTAGTAGGCACGACACTTAGCACAGGAAAATTGACTAGATTAAAAGCAGGACTACTGCATTGTGCTTTACCTCTAGCAATTTGATCCTTGGAGTGGTTAGCTTGCCACTTAGACTCAGGTCTGTTAGAAGATAGGCTCTTCTCTAGGATAGTAGGCATAAACTCAGAAGTTAGAGCTTTTGGTTGACTAGTAGGCTAAATTTCCAGCTGAGCTGCTACTTGCTCAGGAGCTTTATTCACCCATTGTGGCACCAACCTCCTCTTCTTCGTGGTTTCTCTTATGGTAGATTTGGTGTAGGATCTCACTTATGCCTAATCATCTAGCAAACTTCACAAAATAGGGGTTTCCAATCACACGAGACAACCTGCTGAAAGGTTCTACCACTAGGGTCCATGGCAGTAATTTCATCAGGAAGTTTGATCGTGACATTGACCTCTATCAACATTTGAGCAAAGAAAACTCTAGTTTGTTTAGCAGTGCACTCATCCACAAACAAACATAGGTTTCCCTATTGAGCTAGCAATTCTACTCAACGAATTGCATCCCCACTAATTCATAAAGAGCTTAGGGAATTTCACCCACAGTGGGATCTCAGTTGGAAATTCCTTGTTGAAATCAAATTCAGCACTCCAGGGTTGGATAATAAAAGGTCTGTACTTTATAGTATAGGGTCCATTCATGAGTACAATTTGCACATCCTCCATGCTACTAAATTTAATGATGAAATACCTCGGTTCATGCATATAAACACTAGGTTCGACTACATTTCAGTTCTGATTAATAAAACGTGTCATTGCATTATACCCTGGACAACTCCCTATAGCATATACTATTAGGGCATTTTTCATTTATGGGTTTCCAGATATACCTCTTCTTTATCAACTTGAATAACAATCTTACCATCAACGAGTTATGAGGGGATATAATCGAGGGACAAACCATGCCCTGTATCTCGATTTTGCTTGAATAGGTTTGCCTATGGTTCAGGTCCTTCCTCAATCTCAGATTCTACCTCCTCTGTGTCTTTAACCTCGATTGTATTGTTGATGGAGCCTCTGCTTCCCTTACACTAGCTGCTGATGTCCCTTTAGGTGGATTGCTCAATTGCAATTTCCTCATGGCCCCACTCGATGTCGATGTAGCTCCTACCTCCTGTGAGGCTAGCCCCGACGGGGTTTGTATAATCTCATAATTTTGGGTTCTCTCAGTACTTGGAACATGAGCTCCTATATAGCTTCCAAAAGTAACCAAAGTTTCCTTTCCTCATCTACAAACTTAAAAACGTCCTCGTCCTCTTCCTCTGGCAATGACAACTACACCAGCGCACGATAGCTACCCTACGTCGAGAGCATAGGGAGAAAAAAATTACATTGAAATCTTTCAATATTAAAAATTAGGGTTTTTGGCCTCAAAAAGTGAATTCTTACTCTAGATTGAATTATCACTATTAATCGAGCTTTTGCTCAAGTTTTCCTATAAACCATGAGGATGGGGAGAAAAGAGAGAAGCACGATAAAGAGTTTTAACAAACTGAAGATGACCATTCAAAAATAGTAACATATCATCGACAAAGCAAAGGTAGCGGTGACATTCAATTTCACACATTTAAGATGATATTATTTGAGAGAATCAATTTTGTGTCTTGTCAAACATCAGTTAAGGTACTCCGTGGCTATAGCAAAGAGAAAATATGACAAAAAATTAGAATTACCCTATCTCAAATCTCTAGCAGCATTAAAAGGAATAGTGGATTCACCATTGATTTAGGATAGTGTAATTAACAGTTTGAACAGATTCATGAAGTATCCATTTGGTAGACCCATCAAGGAATTCTAGTTGAGTCAACACCTCCTCCAAACATTTTCATTCTACAGAATCATATGCTTTTTGTAAGTCAATTTTGATCATGCACCTGAGAGATATAGAATTTCTAGAATAAGACTGTACAAGTTCATGTTTCATAATGATACTTGCATCCTTCGTTCACTTTTATTAGTCCACAATGGACTTTGCACTTTCTTTAAGAAAATCATAAATGAAGAGCAGATTTTGATTTATACCCATGACTACTAGCATTTCAAAAAATCTTGAGAAATAATTTATGAAATTAATTAGTAGCTAATGTGAAGAGTAAAACATGAAAAATAGATTGTCTTTCTCTTGATATTCTAAACTGGACAAGAAAAAGTAAAAATTTATTTTTAGTATAGTGGATAAGAAAACATTAATGGACAGAAAATAATTGGTTACATCCAAACCTGTCCTAGGGCCGGGTTAACCCAAAACCAAACCTGCAGGGTGCAAGAGCCCGATAAGGACGACCTAGGATCTAACATGGGGGCTCGACTAGAATCCTTGCTAGGCCTGATAGACTGGCCCAGTACACGGCCCAGCCCGGCTCGATTATTTAAATTTTTTTTTTAAAAAAAAAAAACAACAACTGGAACTTTCTTACACAATATAGACGTTGGGCCAACCAATTAGCGTTGATAAGATATATATATATATATATATATATATTAATAAAAACCCAAGAAAAGCAATTTTATTTATCTTTTAAGTATTTTGCTTAATCAAAAGTTTTCTATTAAAAGATGAGTGAGCAAAATTGCAAGTTGGTTGTGACAAGACATAGTTGGTTAATTAATTGACAAAACATAAGTGAGCATATCAAATGTGGAAATGGAACTATTACGTTTGAAAGGTAAAGAGTCACCAAAAAACATAGACTAGAGGGAGTCAAAGGTTTCATTGAAAGGGGATTCACATGGAACATCAATTCAATATTTAGTAAGAAGAAAAAAGTATAGTAATAACATGCAACGTAATGATTAAAATTCAATTACTTTTTTTAAAAAAATAAATAATTAGGGGTAGGGGAAGGGGTTACAATATGGAAAATCGGACCCTTACCAATAAGATGATAGTTCACGTATCCAACCAAGTAAGCTACTAAGATTTCTCATCCAATTACATTCACTATGAGCATGATTTTCTTAATAGACATTTTACCCTTTAATGAGTTTATTCAGTATGAATTTGAATTAGTTAAGTGAACTTGAATGTATATCAAATGATTAAACAAAAAAATAATAATAATAATATTCAATTAGTAATACAATAGATGACCATCAAATTTCCTATATAGGAGGAGAAGAATATCATCCATTTTTCTCATAAATTAGCATTATAAAGATTACATGTGCTCCATCAGAATCATATTACAAAAAAATAAAAATAAAAAATTACTTGACTATTCATTGATACAAATCCTTAAAGATTTTGATCAATTTATATTACAATTCAGTTTACTTTTACTGAGATATAATATAACATAAATTTTATTCGCGATTTTTCTCTTTTTACTATTTTACTCAAAATTTAGCTGATTCGGTGAAATTATCTAGGAGCTGAGTTAGAATTGATGAATTTGTTGGTAGAGAGCACTTTAACCCTTTAATAATCATGTCCAAAGGGTCTCCAACACTGATCCAAAGTTATTATTATCATCTAAGAAGCTCATAGGAAAGGTGGGATCCGGACAAAATCGATGAAACGGGGAATTGTCCAAAGATTGTTCTGGTGGTGATGCTTGTGGAGATTGGTTCATTTCCATGCAAATTAATGCCATGAGATTGGCTTGTTGGCATTGCAAGTTGACAACCTCAGCTTGTGCCTTTGCCAATTGTGCTTGGAGATCACTCACTTGCTTTTGTAGTTGGCAAATTGACCCTGCACAACCATATACAGGGTCCCTCAGTCTAGCATTTGCTTCATACACCATGCTGCTTACAGCATCTGCTCTTTGAGATTCTGGCAATTCCTAAAAAAAAAAAAAAATTAATGATCTTTAGATTTCATAATACAAGTGAATAAAAAGGCGGTCTAGTGCACAAAGTATCTTGCATTTACATAGGGTCTAGGGAAGGGTAACACCTCAACGGGTGTGATGTAGACAACTTACTCCACAGCTCAAACCCATGATCGTAAATATGTGTATATAATTGCTAAATTAATCAAGTAGTCAAAACAACTATAGCTAGTACTAGTAGTTAATTGTGAGATAAATATATAACATATACTATAATATGGCGATAAACAACAAAAATCCATCGTTAATTATGCTTGACAATGGATTAACGATGGATTATCAAACAATCATGTTATGAATAAAATTTTTAGCGATAGATTGACGACGAATTTTGCAACTAACTTTTGTTTTTGTTACAGTGAAGGGCTTTGATTATTTTTTAACTCAAGAAGCCACATATGTCATATTATTACTATTGTATAGATATGCAATGACCATGTAAACTTGAAAAATTAAGGAAACTCAGTGCATACAACAATACTGAAAAAAAAAATGCATACAACAATAACTACATCTCAATATCAATTATTCTATCGAACATATTGTGGGCCGTCTACATGAAAAATCATCAATTATATTACTTTATATAAATTGATCATCTCATATTAGATACTGTTACTTTCTCTCCAACTATAGTACTATTATTTGATGTGGTTGTTGTTGCTTCTCATTATTATAGTCATAGAGAAATCAATATCCCTACACTAAAAAGGGGAATATGATTGAGATATTTCCCTGTCAACTTCTTATGTCTATTTCACCAATCAATTTATAGCCTAGACATTGCTTTTCAAATTTGCAACCAGAAACCACCTAAATACTACTAAACGTCAAATATGTAGACATTCATGCATTAAACTTTCTTTTTTCTTTTCTTTTTTTAAAAAAGTCCTCCTAATGATAACTACCACAAAATTAAAAAAAATTACAATAGAAGTACTTTTTTTCCATGCTAAAAATACCCCATTTATAAGTTTGACTCCGAAAAACTGAATGTTTTTGATACAGTTAGTGGCAAAGTTAGAAATAAAAACATTCATTAAAGAAAAATGCAAAATGATATATTTGGAAGCTTCCTTTTTTTTTTTTTAAAGGGATTCAACCATTTATGTAAATAGATAAAAATTATTTTTATCCTACTTGCAAAGTAAATATTAGGACGAAGGGGCTTAAATTGAATTCCTTCACCCAAAAAGTGAAACTAAATAGCCAAAAAATAAAGCAAATATATTATCTGCTGCAACTAGTTTAAATACTTTGGGAGGTAGTGTATATATTAATAATATAGGTTTAGACTAACCTAGTATCTTTTCCTTAAATCTTATATTTATAAAAGATAAATATTCAATTGTGTGAACTCAATAACTCAGACAAGTTATGAATTGATTGACAATTCAGAACTTATAAACTTCAAATTTCGACTCTGCTTCCGAGGGAGGCGTTACCACACTTCCTACGGATAATTACAAAAGTTCATCAATATAGGCAAAGATGTATACCTGCAAGAACTTAATAATATTGCTAGCACCAAACACACGATGAGCAGTGGTGAACTTGATAGGATCACTAGGAGGAAAATAAGGAGCCAACACACATTTCTCAGCACAGCGCCGCCTTAATATCTTACAGGCGGCGCAAGGGCTGACCACCACCGTTGTCATTGACGGCAGTGGTGGTGCTGTTGGAGAGTTAGGAGAAGACAAAGACGACGGCGAGACGGAGCGAGATGAGGATGAAGATATGGTGGACTCCATTTTTTGCTATTTGTAGAAAGGTGTATAAAAGGAAAATAGTCTTAAGAGGAGAGTACTTTGGGGTGCTCTAAGATGGAGTGAATAAAGGGTATATTTATAAGCCAAGGGAGAAAAAGAAATAGGAGCATGATGATGTCATAAATAGGAAAATGACGTCATATTTTTTTAAAAAAAAAATAAGTGTACTTTTCTTCATTTCATTTTACTTGGTGTTGTGATGATGAGTTGAGCCTAAATGAACAAATTGAGAATTCATACTAGACCGAGGCATTGTCTTATTGTTTGTTTTTCTTTTTAACGGGAGAGGAAATCTTAATAGTTCAGTCAGTTTAATAAACTTTAACATATTGACGAGAGTTCAATTTTTCATCTAATTATGATCTTCACATTTATTTTTATTTTTTTGGCGTGAGTGAGTTGATAAATACTGCAAAAAATATATGTGACCGACTAAAAAATATGTGCTCGAGTAATATAAATTTTCTATATTGTCAATTATGCAACTAATTAAATACTAAAGTAAAATTAACATTTTTTCACGTACTTGAGAAATAAATATTAATAATAATATATTCAGTATAAATTCACGAGAAAAAAAAATTAAATGTAACGATTTTATTTTGTTGCGGCGTTCTTCCGTTTTCACTAGTACCTAAGCTACTTGTAGATTTCATTATATTGCTTTATTGGATTTTTCATGTGAAAACTCAAAAACTAGCTTTGAACGTAATTTGCCGATTTCTGAGAATTTTATTATATATTAATCAATCATGGATGTTTAATTAACCAAAAACTATACTATATAACCGTCCATCAAAATAATAGCTAGTAAATATACATTTTTTGTATATTATTGTATGATACACATTTTTATATAAACTAGTATTATATATATTTGATTAGCTAATGTAATTATTTTGACCGACCAGTCAATATGTAACTTAGCCTTTAGTACATTGTTGTTGTAAACCAACCTCATGCAAACAATATTAATTAAGCCCGAATATTTTGCGAATTACTAAATAGATTGGGAATCTGTTCTTCTTCTTCATACTACTAGGAACAAATAAGATCATTTCATTTTATATTTAGTAAAATATCGTAGGCTATTCCATTAGTAATGGAAAAATGTGTGGAGGGATATGTATATGTTGTTCAAGTCCATTAGAAAGTGCAGAAATAGTTAAAATTGAATATCATCGAAGAGTGGAAAAAGTATCTCGTAATTTATTATTTAACCAAAATATAAATTATGCTCCTGTGAAAATATCTACTCGTTACAAAATAGTATCAAGGATGAATTTCATATGGTAAAAAAAAAGCAGCGTGTTAAATTCAACACATATTAAATATAGTACTAGATATTATAAAGGATCATGTAGCAAGGGTAGACAAGACAATTACATTGCAACAAGACTACGTATACATTATTTTTTTTCAGACTTTATTTGTAAGATTATACTGAATATGTTATTGTAATAAAGAATTTATTGAATATTTCTTTGATATGATGCTAAGAAATATTTTAATTCATTATTTCTTTCAAGAAAATGAGATTGTGATCATAATATATTATGTTGAGAGCGTGGAAAAATTATTGCATGGAAAGTCATGATTAAAGAATGAGAGTAAAAGATGGGGTAGTGCTTCCTAACGACCTATTCTTACCTTAGTCTAACATTTATTATATTTTTCTAAAGCAATCCAAAGTGTTTCACACCCAAAAGTTGGATATGTTGCCTCTCTAGAAGCATCCAAATGAATTAATATTTTTGATACGAAATATAAATAAAATAATATTTGGTGCACGAAGTATTCGGCATTTATATTGAATATTAGGCCGCACACCTAAAAGGGTATAATGTAGGTAGCTTATTTGACACAAATATCAATGATATGATTCTATATGCACAATAAGAATTGAATTTTTAAATTCATAATTTAAAGGTAAAAATTCAAATCATGAATTTTTTTGTGTATTTGATACTCCCTCCATCCTAAAATACTTATTAAATTTAACTTTTCGAGTCAAACTACATAAACTTTGACCAATATTTTAAGATGTAATTTTTTAAAATATTGTTATTAGAAAAAAACACAATTTATAATACTTTTCGTATAATTTTTGATATCTAAATATTAAATGAATCTAATCTAATTTTGATCAGAAAATTAGTGAAATTAACTCTCGTGACGTTAAATAAGACAAATATTTTGCTATAGACAAAATATTAACTAGTACATGATTTATCAACTATTTAATTACTCTACCTCCTCATTCGCTAGTTACATTAGTCTTGAAAAAAGAGCAAAACTTGAAGGATATTTCTGATGGCTTTCATCGAAAATTAGCCGATAGAAAAATATTTTTGACGGATTTTTCATCAAAAATCTCTTTAATGATGAGCAAAATCGACAAAACATCGGTCGAAATTCGCATTGTTTATTAATGTAGTATAGTAAATTAATTAATCCTTGGTGGCATAATGAAGATTTTCTATTTCAACTCGATGACGAAATTGGAGATAAATCCGTTTTTCCCCATCTCTCTTGTATAAATGTAAAGTAAGTCTGCGTATAATAAACTCTTGTGGTTTGATTCTTCACTTGATCGCACCCATAGTGGAAGATTTAGCGCACCAAACTATCCTTTCTCACATGAAAGATTAGCGCACCAAACTATCCTTTCTCACGGAAAAAAGAAAAAAAAGAAAAGTCCTCCAGCTTTCTTGGACTTGGAGTCACACTAGAAAAAAGTCGAGGGTGACTAAGGATTATTAATCTTTTGACAGAGAAAATAGGATAGTCACTTTTTATCCACTACTCCTTCCATTCAGCTTTACGATTACACACACATATTAACAAACAATATATAAGAGGGGATAATTTACTATATCACATTTTTTAATATAATAAATTTAATATTTTGAAAAATTTATGAAGTTATGAATATTATTTAGTAATAAAGGTAAATTGGACACAAAATGATAAATTATTTATTGAATTTCAAACTGGATATTTATTTTTAATATACTGAAGTAAAGATGGATGGAGAGAATACTAATCCTGATTAGGTTAAAAAAAAAAAAGGGTTTTGATTGACATGACGAGTAAAATATACGCCAAAAATAAAAGACCTTATCAAACTCTATTGTTTTGAAACTAATTTGTTGTCTTTCAATTAAATTAAGCCACATGTAACATAAAATTTGAACGTGGAAAACGGCTGTTACTGAGCAATTTCGATTTATTATAATTTTAGGAAATTAATGGGTATGTTCATGTGGTAAACAAATAATTACTAAATAATACTTATATTTTAAAAATATTACATTTCATACCTAGTTAGAAAAAATATTTACAAAATACTTAAAAGGTATGTATATTGGGTATACAATTATGCTACATATACCTTAGTAGTATTTAACAGTGTGATTCAATTATTATATATTACCGTTATATATCTAGGTGAATGGTCACTAATAAAAGAACAAAAAATAAATATGGATAAATTTTATAGCTAATCCATAAAATGCTTCGATATTTTAATTTTGAGTCAAATTAGCAATATATTAGCAAAAAAACCTGTTATTAATAATTAACGACTACATAATTAATTAATTAATATTTTTAACATTTGTATACACCAAAAGGATCCTAAGATGAGTGGTTGACATTATTGGTTGCTATAATTAATGAGACAGAACAATATTTCCTACTACCCCAACCACCATTTTATACGTGTCTTCAAAATACAAATCGCAAAATGACAAAATAAATTCTTATCAGGTTATTAATAAAGACAAAGGTAAGCTCGTTTGGCGCATGCTTTAGAAAACACTTTCTTAATTTTAGTTTTTTTTTTTTCTTTGCCTGACTATGAACTTTTTAATATATTTTTAAAAAATTCATCATAATAAGCACTATGTATGTAATTTTATCAACGTAATTAATTAAGTTTGTTTATATTTCGGTTTTAAACTCGAATAGAAGAACATGATCGTAGTAGATTCACAATCAACATAGAATTAGTTAATTTATAATAATTTTTTTGTAGTACATGAATTAAAACGGCATGGACAATAAAAAATGGTGATCAATTGAACACAAATTGTATTATATGAAGAAAGTTATACTAAGCTTCTGTTTGAGCATAAATGTTAATACTTGAAAATTTGAGTTTTTGAAGTTGTGTTTGAACATGTATTTTATTACTTGGAAAATATTTGAAGTTTTGTGAGTGAAAGTTCCTGAAACTGAAAAACTATTCTGAGTCAGTTTTTCAAAACTTGAAAATATTTGAAGATCAAATTTTCAAAATCTGATCAAATTTCATGGCCAAATAAATATTGACTATTTTTTTTTCAACATCTAATTCATAATGACCAAAGACTTGCTGCATATATATATATATATATATATATATATTAATTTTTGATGTCATCATTGCATATAACCAATTGTAACTTGTTTGGGATTGAAATACAATACTCCATTGTTTCAATTTATTTGATTTACTTTTCTTTTTAGTCTGTTTAAAGAAGATCGATCCTTTCCCTTTTTAGTAACTCTTTAATTCTAACTTTTCACATGATATGTTTAAGACCACGAGATTAAAAGGTATTTTAGCACATTTGACCTATTTTTAATTTAAGACAATAAGATTTAAAAGTCTTTTTTATTTTCTTAAACTTAGTGTCAAATCAAATTACATCAAACAAATTGAAACGGATGGAGAAATAGTTATGTTCACTATATGTTTGACACCATAGAATGGAACCTGCTTCTAGATCCTGATCAGGGACGGAGCTACGTTGTAGCAAGGGTGGTCAGGTGAACACCTTTCGCTGGAAAGTTATATGTGTATAATTAAAATGATGCTTTAAATGGTTAAATTTACTGTAAACAAGAAGGGGCTTTAGCTCAATGGTGAAAGAAGCTCAGGTAAAGGCCAAGGCTTTTTTTATGTGTGCGCAGGTTCGAGTCCCTATGACTGTTGTCATTTTTATTAAGCCTTTTCTCACATTTTTAGAAGAGCTCCTATTTTATTACTTCTCATTGAGAAGAATAAATTGACAACTTGATTATAATTCAATACTTTCAAAATAATAGTTCATAAATCTGTAATTTTTGAAATAATTCAAAACTAATATTATTTATTAAAATAATTCTTAATTAGTGAAATAAGTAAAAGCTAATATTACTTATTAAACTAATTCTTAATTGGACACCTACAACTAAAACATCTAAGGCAAAAAAATTTAAAAGATTACTAGACAAGTGGATTTTCAATCAATTTGACTTTGATTTTCTTTTTCTTCTTATTAAAATTATAATGAAATATAAAAGTAATTATTTAATTTAAATTTAATAAGCAAACCTAAAAAAATTTCTATAACACTTTTAAAGCAAAAAAGGCTCTCTCTCTCTCTATATATATTTTTTTAAAAAAATTCGTTTAATTCTTCTCTCCATTTTTCACGTTTCGTTGTTATTATTATAGTCACCAGAGGTCGGTGAAAGCTTGAAATATAAAAGTGATTTCTTTCTCTTTTTTTGTTCTGTCCGCTTACTTCATATTAAATTAAACATGAATGTTAAAGCTAAATATTATGCAGTTTGATTTTGAAATTTTTGATACATGTATTCATAAAAAAATAATTATTAATATTACATAGTTTGATTTTAAAATTTTCAATGCACCATTCATCAAAAAAAAAAAAATTACTTATGCAATGCTTAAACCTCCTTCTCAAAATTTCCGACTCTGTCACTGATCCTGATGATCATCAAGATTCAAGACCAAGATTCTTTTGTCATAATATCCATATGGTTCATGCACGAATATTATATGGTGTGCTAATCAAATTAGCCTATTCAATTGTACAAATTAATAAAAGAAAAAAAAAAAAAAAAGACTACTGTTGACTGATTTTTTTCTTTGTGAATTCACAAGTGATTTCCCACGGTTTACACTTGTTAGGTCCTACTACTCTCTTCATTCATTTTTACTTGTCCAATTTGAAAAATCAAGAGGTCTATTATTATTAAATACTTCTCATTTCTCAATATTTCTTAAGAAGTGTCCCAAGTCAAATATGAACAAGTAAAAGTAAACGGAGGGAGTAATAATTATGCTCAATTGCTCATTGTAATTTAATGAGTTTCACAAGTTTTAAGAAAAAGAAACAATTTGTGTAAATAATTAATGACACGAAAATTTGTTAGTCCCTCCGTTTCACAATAAGTGAATTTTTGAGGTAATACACACCTATTAAGGAAAGAAAATTAAGATATAAATTAGACATTACTTTATATTTTTGCCTTTTTTAATTAATTGTCAAACTACTATTGAAAATTCAAAAACATATTGATCATGATAACTACTCCCAAAAAAAATACTTCAAACAATAAGTAAATAGGAACAATTAAATTTCTTGAATTCATCACATAGGAAATCCAAAAGAAGGGTAAAAATGAAAAAAGATTTCAATATTACTCTTGAAGATTGAACAATTAACTTATTATGAAACATTGAAAAATGCATCAACAATTAACTTATTATGAAATGGAAGGAGTACATAAAATGTACGCCAATTCTTCAATTTATCAAGAATGATCTATTTCATACTAAGCAAGAGGTCTTCGAGCCTTTTTACTGACTATAAAGTTCTAAAGAAAGCAACTATAACTCCAACCCAGGTTAAAGGTCTTCTTTCAATTTTTTTGCTGTCATGTATTATCTTCTAAATATAATCAAATTCACTTGACAAGAAACTTAATTTTGTATTTTTGTTGTTAAGTTGTCAGACTCATCCATTAAAGGACTCATAGAATTTCTGTAAATTGCGTTGGGAGAAATCTAGTATAGCTGTTGTGAATTCACATAGAAGATCATGAGATGTGTTGACCATTATACTTTGAATTCTCTACTGGCCTTCTGGAATAAACATTAATTATTTCTTAACATACATATTGCTATAATTAACACGTTATCAGCATAGCTAATACGTCCAAAAGTACATATCTAATTTCCAACTTTTCAACCCAATGATAGAGAAAATAAATCTACTAATTGAATAAACCTTTTTAACTTAATTTTGTCAGTGGAAGCAGTTGGACTCCTGTCATTCCATTCTCATTTCTCCATTGCAAAGTAAAAAATAGGATGGAAAATATAAAAAAGAAACATTAGTCTATTGCGTGTGGACCTTGTTAAAAAGAAAATAATATAATAGATGACAGTTGAGAAATAAATAAATTAAATGTGTGATGGAATTTTTCCTTAAAACTGAATCAAATGACACTGACACCATAACAATAAAAACCTTTTGCGACAATAAATATGTATTTTAACAAAGAGTGCTAAAATTTTATTGATATTAGTTAATTGTCATTGGATTCAGTGTTGCTAGAAGTTTTATAGACATCTACAAAGAGTGCTAAAATATCGTTGTCACTAATATTTGCCTCTAAAAAACATAATTTAGCGACAAATTATTATCGTTAACTAATTGCCACTAAATATTTTTTTGGTGTAGTGCGATGGTTAAAAAAATAAAATTTTTGGAGTCAGAAAGTTAAAACCTACCCTTCTTTTGGATTATTTACTTCTACAAGTTGAAGTTGGATTTTAAAATACTAGTAATATGTTTAATCGTATAAATATTACCAAAATGAATAAAAAGGAAAGTCCAAGTGAACTATCTAAATATAATAGATGTAGCTTTTTGACTTGTGGTGGGATAATAGTGATCTGCCAAATTAGGTCATGGAACTAATTCACACTCAAAAATTAGCTTAAAGGGAGGAAATTGTTCAAGATTTAGAAACTAGCTAGGGTTCTCGTCCAGATATCATTCTCATCAACCCCCACCCCCCACACTCGAATTCTAACGTTCTTTATTCAAGGTTTTTATTGCTTGGTCTAGAGTATGACATTCAAGGACTGGGAGTATACTCACAACTCCCCCTCACGGTTTGGGAGCTCTATACCAAATCCAATGGGTGTGACTTTGATATCATACCTTGTCTTGGGGCGTCTTTGGCTTTACAATAAAAAGCTCGCGGAGAAAGTCAAGTGTCGTGGATAAGCTCAATTTGGCATGGAGCATTGATTTCCCATAACGAATACGACAAAGCTTCCTTATAAAATAAGGCTAAGGCACGTTCGACCGCAAGAAGCTCGTGACTATTTCAAGTCATTAACTATAAAATTTAGGTCTTGGACTTAATTCACACTCCAATTAACTATAAAATTTAGGATTGCCCAAGTTTTATAAGGAGCCTAAGGTTTTCGTCCCAATCCAATGTGGGATCATTCTCATCAACGTGATCCCTCCACCTTGTACATATTTTAGGTTTAGTTTAAGCTCTTAAAAATGGAAAAAATCTTGTTGAGAGTATCAGTGTGTCACCCCAGAAATGAATTTTGCAATACGCGAATTCAAATTTAATCCAATTCTAATATAAATATCGAACATCAAATGAGAAACCAAAAAAAAAAAAAAAAAAAAAAAGACAAAAATTGACAAGAACTTCAATATATTAATTTTAACAAAAAGTGGAGGCCACCATGTCAAGAAAATGGGGACCAAATTAATTTCTTAACTACATGAATGTCTTCGTTCTTTGTACTTAATTATCCTTTCATGTACACTTGCTATGACGTGCTTCATATGGCAGTCTTGTCTGCCTGGTGTAAAAGTTACTCCTAAAATATAGGGCGACTCAATGAAGTTGGCGGTCTAAAATTAAATCATAATACGAATTATTAATATTAATCTATAAGCAATATATGTCTTTTAAAAATGAAAGTCTTAGTATTTGCATGATGGAATGTATTATATATTTATCTTTTATTTGTGTCATTTTTCATAACATTTTTAATTTGAAAATAATTCTGAAGCATTAATATTTGAGAGACGTTATGTTTTCCCCATGTTCCTATCACCTGCTAATCTTAAATTCTTACTACTAAACAAAAAAACAAAAGTATTTTTCATATACTTTGAGTTATTCGAATCTATTTTGACGTTTTTTATTAAAAATTATTTTTAAACTTAAAATATGTAATAATTTTTAAACTTTTTTTTCTAAAGTTATTATTATTATTGAAAAATAGGACCCCAAAAGAATGATCCAAGATTTTTTTTATGATAATCTATGAGTTTTTGTATGTGATGATAAGGTAGTTCAGAGTTTACTAAATTATCAATTAACGTACCTATCGAAAGGCATGGAGTACTTGTTGTTAACTAATAAGTAACTCGATTGTGTACCAAAAAAATAAAATAAATAAGTAACTCGATTGCATGTGTAAATAGTTTCTATTGACAAATAATAAATCAATCTATTTGACTTTCTTTTTTAAGTCGAGGCTATATCGAAATTGGCCTCTCTAGCTAGGGGCAGAGCTAGGTAGGCAAGGGGTTCATCTGAATCCCCACTGGCGAAATTACAATGCGTATATAAAAGTCAAAGCTATTTTTTATGCATATATAGTAGATGCTGAATATTCCCTTGATCTCTTCGTGTATTTATTTTTTTATATTTTTAAACCCCCTTAATTAAAATTCTGATTCAACCACTGTTCTAGCCTACAAAGATAGAAGTAAGGTGTGCATACATCATTTACCTTCTTCATACCTCACTTTTGAATTATACAGAGTATGTTATTATTGTTGTAATCTATATACCTATTTATCTTGGCATCTTACTTAATGATTAATTTCCAATAGTAATTTATTGTAGAGATTAACATTCTACATCCTATAAGAATTGAAAGAAAATTACAGAAAAGAAAGACAAAAAATAATTGCGGAAAGTTTTCTTTTCCTTTTTCTTGAATGAATAATGGCTTTGTACAATGTCCTATATACACAAATAAAGGAATCGACTTAAAGTCTCCTAAATAAGGTACAAAATAACTAAGGAAATACACTTTTAAATAAGGTAGGAAATACTATTAAATAAGGATACACAAAAGATTTACCTAGGGTGTACAAAAGCAATAAAATAATATGTACAAGGGTTTGCTGATTTGAGACGAAATCAAGATGTTAAGGTAGGCCCAAGCCATGTACTCCATCAGTCGAATAATATTGAGGCTGACCCAACTCATGTACTGCAGCAGACGAATGATGAAATAGGTGAACCAATCTGGTCCAATGAACAGAATACAGTGTTATCTCAACACATCCAAAAAGAGCGAGCAAAAGAAAGGATAGTTACACAAATTATGCAAGTTAGAATTTAGAAAAATATATCATCTCGATCATATTCTAAAAACAATAATAGCGATAACAAAAATAAGAATGCTAATTGCTAAACCACAAATGTCTTAATTAGTCCTCAATCTCATATTGTCTTTTATATATCCAAGAATAAGTGAATTTTAATTTAAGAGAATTTCTTTTTCCATAATATATATAAAAGGAAAAGGCATAACAGAAAAGAAGACATCTAATGTTGATTTTTGCTGCGTTTATTAACTCGGGCTTGAAGCATTTTCAAAATTCTTTCTTTTTATTCTGTCAGATGCTTATTGGACTTCATCGTCACAAAACCTTAGAGAATAGATTCCTTTCATTTTGTTCGTTTATTGTGTTACTTTACGTTTATTCTTTCTTAATGTCTAATTCTTATATCTTGCTTATATATGTGTGGGCGCGCGCGTTGAACTACTACTAAAATAATAGTATGATCTTTAGTGATATTTGTCACTTTGACTCAGTCATACTATAGTTTCATTCACCAAACAAAACAGTGTCATAATATCTGAAAGGGAAAAGCCGAAAAGGGTCATATTTGCTGAGTATGACTTTTGGTCGTGATGGAAGAAGAAGGATTGGTGTGGTGAGTTGACATGTAATTTGGATTAAAATAAATGAATTAACGGAGGAAGGGCGAATTTGAGTTACTTTTATAAAGTCAAGGGCATATATAGACCGATAATGTAATAGTAAAGACATGTACGAATCAATAATATAACGAAGGACAATGTTAAATCTTTTTCCCCAATAAAGAGGCAAATGACCCTTTTCCCTAACTGAAAATGGTCAATAGGCCATGCCCATCACCATGAATTTGATCATTTATGGTTCAAACAATTTATTTTGCTAACCTTTTCTTCTTATCAAAAACTTCAAAAATAAAATTCTAGAAAAGAATAGGCTGCTGACTCAATTATTATAGCACTAGCATATGGTCTTAATTCCTTCAAATTTCTTGCATTGACCAAATTAAATGAATTCATTTTTCTTCCTTTACCAGTCGTATGTACTATAGTGTACAATTATTCTTAGCTGAATTATCTTGAAGCATATTAAATGTGGAAAAAGGAGAAGAATTTTTTGTAGGAATTTGGGCTAAGACCAAACATTCTTGACTATATGGTTATTATCATCACCATCAATTAGCTCAACCTCAGTTGTGTACCTAATTAATACTGTATGGAGAGACCAATAAATACTCCACTATTATGATCAATACCAAAAGAATACTACTAGCTAGTCATACTCCACGTGTTCATTCAAGAATTAACTATTATTTCATTCTATTGGGTTTCTAGAGCTTTTTTTACATGTCAAATACGTGTGCAATTGTCTAAGGTCGTCATTATTCGAAGTGTAATACTCGCTCCACTTTGGTGGAGTCAGAAATTTAATAAAGAATGTGTAAAATTAAATATACGTATATTCTTAATAGCTAGCATTTAACATTTTACACCACGTAATTATTCGGGGAAGTGTTATGTGCATTGGACCACCGTTCTCCTAAGGTGGTTGTGGCTCCGCCCATGTCCCTCCTTCCCGAATTAATTGTGCAAGTAAGAAAGTTAATTTGACTAATCTTTAAAAATAAATTAGATTAAATCAACTTAATATTTTATAATTACAATCTATATATTCAAAAACTATGTGAAAAATATTACACTAACTTTTTTCATGTCAATATGAAGAAAAAATATATTTTAAAATGTTGATAAAAGTTAGCATAGTTTGACTTTAAAAGGGAAAATATAACAACTAATTTGGGACAAAGAGAGTATCAATATGCAAGGATTAATCAAGACTAACGACAGATCCAAAATAAAGGTTACTAGTTCGACAGAATTTAAAGCTTAGGACTCGAAACAAATTTATATATACTTAAAAGAAAAGTATAAATGAAATTTTGGTAGTTTATTATTACGAAGTAATTTGTAATTTATTCTGAAATTTTATTAGCTCCTTTTATCCAAGTGTATCAGTTTTGATAAGAGTCTAATTACTTCATAGTTGTCTATAAGACTATAACTCTATATATCATTTACTGCTTTCGATTAAAAATGTTAATTGCATACCAAAGATCTAATCACCATATATATGTTGATTAAAATCCGATCATCTACTCTTAAGGTGAGCTTTTAGCGATTAGTGTCGATCAATTTATTTTTTCGATTATTATTGACTTATAATGATAAGATTAAGGCTTTTATCAATCATATTTCCCGTAGCTCACTATAGGCCTTTTTTCTTATACTAGTGTACACATTTTCTCTTCTTTTTTTCCCAAAGGAAAGAAAAAAGGAAAGTCCAAGTTGTCAACTTGGTAGAGTTAATTAACAGAGGATGTATAACAGCTATATATATTTCCATTTTTAGTTGTTTGAAATAATTTGGCAAAGAAAAAAGAAAAGAAAAAAGGTCCACACGTCTTTGAGTTCAATTTTAAGCAAAGGGTACGGTGATGATGAAGCCAGTTTCCCATTGAGACCTCTAGCACTATATATAGCGACGAGTTATCATAAAATACTGTTAATTTTGAGCTATTTAATGATGAATTATCGATGAAATTCATAACTAATTTCAATTGTTTTTTATATACTGAATTAATTAGTGTTAGCTTAGAGTCATGTTAATTTGAAGTATCTTTTTCTTCTTTGAAATTTTGATGCATGATTTCATGTCTCTGATATTATAAATTTGTTTTATATTAACGGATTAAATTAATTTATAGTAGTAGAATACAAGAAATACAGTAATAACTCGTAATATCATATTAAATTACGATAATAGTGTTGAAATTCTTTGTCAGTATATTAAGATTAAACTCATGTTTTAATTATTTTTCTTGCTTAATTATCTGTAGATCAGAAGATTAGAGCAACCGTAATCAGTGGACACGGTATAATGATTAAAAATAGAAATATCACATGTCTAAATATTTTCTTTAAACCATAAGAAATTCGTGGTCCAAATTTCCAATTGTATTTACTTCGAAGTCGTTTGGACATGATTACAAATTATGATTTAAAATTATTGATTTGAAATTGAAGTTTTATTTCTACATGTAATTTGGATTTCAAAATTTATATATTTTTATAAATATAAAAATTTCTTAATTTATAAAAACTATCAGAACTTGCTCAATTCTTACAATCTTATCCAGTGAACAAACTATATTTCATAAATAAGGTATCATAATATCCTTAGACGCCACATTAATAAGTTACATATTTTCATGTTCCTTTTATAAATAAATATTTGTGATTACATGTTAATCACAAACTTTCAAATACACATAATTTTATATAGGGGTGCACATGACCAGGTTGGTTTGAATTTTTTAAATACCAAACCAAACCATTCGCGTCAGATTTTTAAATCTATAAACCAAATCAAACCAATAAAATTCGGGTTTTTCAACTTCGGAATTTTTCAATCTTCTCGGGTTTTTTTTGAGTTTTTTCCGGTAACGTCTTCATACAAACATAAAATTTACTTATGCTTCAAATATTTCTTTAGTCCTAGCAAGATAGAACTATCTTAGGTGTTCCTTAAAAAAATAACACTAAATATTAAATAAAAAAATAAATTTAGGTTATGTATTTATACAAAACTAAAGAATAAATATCCATGTTGTCATTTAATTTCTAGTGTTTAATTGAATATTTTTATTAGCATTAGTATTGATTTGAGCTTTATTTGAGTTACTAAATATCTATGAGCTATAAAACTTATTGGACCATTCAAAATTCTAAGTTTAAACTTGAAATAAACTATTGAAAAATAAAAACAATGAAAAAGTTTAAGCAATATTTATAAATTATATTATAGTAAATATTTTTATGTATTAAATATTTTTAAAAATTGTACAAGTGTAATATCAAGTTGGTTCGATTCAGTTTGACTTTTTTTAGTTAAAACCAAATCAAACCAATCATAATCGGATTTTTTTTCCAACACCAAATCAAACCATTAGTTGGATTTTTTCTACGGTGGTTTGGTGCGGTTTGCGGTTCAGTTTTGTTCACCCCTAATTTTATAAAGATCCTGTGATCTAATAAATTAACAATAGTACTTACTAGTTACTCTTTAATATAAGCCTCTCACTTGATTTTTTTTAAGGAAAAAGGGCTAAAAATATCCCTATCTAGGAATGGCAAACGGGGCGGGACGGGTCAAAAATTACATGGGGCAGGGAAGGGTAATGCTTAACTAGGGCGGGGCGGGTCAAAACTTTTTTTTTTTCAAAATATTAAATGGGGGCAGGGCAGGTGAAAGGGCAAATCTAAGCCTGAGTTCAGAGGCGAAGCCAGGATTTGACGCTTGGGGGTTCTGAAATTTAAGACGGGAGAATGACCTAAATCTAATATATAATAGCCGCACTAAAAGAATGAATAAGTATCGATAACAGTATCATACCCAGTGTAATCCTACAAGTAGGTTTGGGGGGATAGAGTATACGCAGACCTTAAGAGGTTATTTTCGAATACCCTAGGCTCAAAAAATATTTAATATATTTAGAAAATAATGAATCAGTTAAACACTACATAAATATAAATATTGTCATTACAACTACACTCAACAACTTGTCATGTTTCAAAAACAATCAATGGCCGCATCATTAGATACACTTTCAAATATTTCATCCTCTATCTAATAAACTACACAATTAGTCAAGTCATTGTTTGTAATAAACTTCGCAAGTCTACACAAAAAGTTATCATCAAGTCTACTTCGCAAGTCATTTTTAGTAATAAACTTCATAGAGGAAGAAGCTCTTTCCACTGTTTGTACCTATTTTTTTTATTAACAACTCATATAAAGACTACAAATTATGAAAAAGAAACAAAATAACTACATTATTAAGAATCAGAAATATGAAGTGGATCATATACTTGTCGATTTGTCGTGAGTTCTAGGTTGAAACTTTGGGAGGCAAAACAACAAAAATTAACAAACATAAAAGAACAATATGAGACAACCCTAGAATCAAAGATTAAAATTTAATTTTTGAATATATTTTATGCATTATATTAATAGTCAAACTAATTGAAAATAAAAAGTAGGAAAATAGGAGAAAGACTTGAACTAATTTCTTGAACGTAATAATCACAAGGTTGAAGGATTTTGTTGTTTGTGAAGAAGAAAAGGGTAGAAGACCAATATATTTTTAGGTCCTTTATTAAAAAAAAATGCATTTGATATGTGTAAAACTTCATGGTTGTATGTGGGTTCGCACGTCAATTACTATATACAGTTAGCATATTTTCTAATACAAATACTGAGTCTACATACAAATTACTGGGTTCATCCGAACCCTCATAACATACTGTAGCTTCGCCCCTGTCCTTAGTAATAATAATTTTAGAATTAAGAGACACGTAAATAGATGAAGATTAAAGAATATCTATTAGTCAAGTGACACTCCTAATTAATTTTTCTTTAAGTGTTGTGCAAAGTCTATACATGCGAACTATTTTAATACGGAGAAAGTATTATATTATAGATTTAAACTAATATGTTCTAATAGTATTATTTTATTTGAGGAGAGTAACCTCATCAATAATGAAAACATTGTACGGCGACATCAGATAGGCTATTCTTCTTGTCGAATCAGACTGTTACTGAAATTAAATAAGGGCTAAACAGGACGGGGCTAAACAGGACGGGATGGGGCAGGGCAGGGCTTAAACTTAATAGGGCAGATAGTAAAATGGGGTAGGATAGGGCAGGGGAAATTCTTAACAGGGGAAGACTTAACCCGTCCCACCCTACCCCACCCTGCCTATTGTCATTCCTACCCCTATCCTTTCATATATTGGCTAAATTTAGAATTCAATTGCATGGCCAAATGGCCCTTAATTATATGTAAAGAGCACGAGGGAAATTATGATTTCTAATCAAAGTTGCTATGTATTTCTTTCTTTCCATCCAATTACAATTTTTCTTTTGAGAGGGTTGAGAAAATGGTGTTTTTTTTTTTTTTTGGATTTTCCAACCGGTGTCCGGTATCTGTATTAGAGCCCCGACTAATCTAGATTGAGCACTGCAAGGTCCATTCTGGGGATGGCGCTCCCAATAGAATTTTCTCCATTCCCAGAACTGGAACCTGAGACCTCTGGTTAAGGACGGAGCAGTCTTACCACTGCGCCACAACCCATGTTGGTGAAAAAATGGAATTGTTACTAGTTAACAAGGGTTGCAGTAAGTTGATAGCTATATATACATAATAAAATTACATTTAGTTGGTTGAAACTAACCTCTCAAATGGTGGTGAATGTACACAAAAAGATACGAATTCAAGTTTTTTTTTGTTTTAATTAACTCATCAACCTAGACCCTCATTTTTCGTGGTAATGAGGGGTTGGACATTCATTTTTACCTAATTAATAGAGTACAAATGTAAGGAGGGAAATAGAACCAAACTTCTAATAATCACAATAGGGTTGCAGTAAATTGACAGCTATACATAATAGAATTACATTTGGGTGAAAATCGTTTACACCCCCAACTTTACTTTAAAAATCAACCTCCTCTTCTCCTTAACTTTGAAAAATAATCATACTTCCCCCTTTTCCTCAATTAACTTTTTTAAATGTCTATTTTACCCTTACATTATCAACCTTTATTTATTCTTTTTACTTCTTTAAAATCATTATATATAATAAATTTTCTATAAAAAAATTAATGTCGTCGAAAAAAGAAAAGTGAGAAGTATTGATTGAGTATATAAGCTAATGTCGTTCTTTAGTGAAACTAAAGATCAAAATAAAAAAATAATCAAAATTAATAATAACGGAATCTATAATGTGATAACCTTATAAACATATTTCGATGCAAGAAATACAAAAATAATTAATAAAAATATAGGTATAATTCATAAAAATTTCTTTAAAGATTAGCTATTTATATTGTAAATAAATTTTAAATTATAATTTAGAAATTATTTCTTTAGTGACAATCAAAATTTATTTATCTATGTAGATAATGGAGAATGAGAGATAAATTAAACTTAAATATGCATGCACATAATACATACATACATATATACATAATTCATGTAATATTTGTATGGGAAAAAATCAGTACTCTCACACGTGTCAAGATCAGGATAGGCAACTAAAGTGCGTGACACCGCAACGGATGCTATGGCTACGAAGGGCACTCTCTCTCGGGAGTTCGCCGCAAAAGAGTCCTCTCATAACGGATAAAGACAATGACCACTTATCATCATCGGTGACATGGAGCATATCGGGCTCTCTACAAGCGCGTATGAGTATGTGCAGAGCAGAGCCCCAGACGAATATGAATCAGCCTACTAACGAAGCGGGCACCTAGCAAGCCCCATAGGTTTTAGTCTTTTAGGGCGCTATTGTTGAACTATGATTGGCCAAGGTCAAGATTGTAAACTATAAATAGTAGTCCTTATACACTTATAAAGGGGCTTCCTCTCCCTCATTCTCTCAAACAATACAATAGTTCTTACTTGGTCTCCAAACTTTTCTTTATTTTTTGAGTATTTAGATATTTGTTGATAGTTCGCCTTAGCATCTCGGACAACTTGGTTTAGCGCTCGACTGCTTTCGTGAACTAGCTCGGCACTCACAAACTCATTTGCTTATTTATTCGTTTTGTTCTTTTTGTTATTAGTTGTTTTCCTTTATCACATAGTAGCCTTGTCATTAACAAATCGAATCTAAAACAAGGTTGAATCGTAACGTGTGCTCTTGATTCACCAACAAATTTAACTGCACCAAATACATGGTAAACAATATTAAAATAACATCATAACAAAAAATATTATTAAATTTTACAAAAACTTATAAAAGGATTATTCTACTTGTAATGTTAATGAACTTAAATAAAATATAAATACATAGATTAAAAAAAATAATTATGAAAACAATAAGGATAGAATAGACATTGCATAGGATAAAGGGAGGAGAATGATTATTTTCCAAAGTTGAGGGGGGGGTTTGATTTTTCAAGTAAAATTGAGGGATGTAAACGATTTTCACCCATTACATTTAGTTGATTAGACACTAATCTCTCAAATGGTGGTGGAGATGTATACAATAAGATATATACGGGTTCAAGTTTTTTTTTTTCTCAATCAATTCATCGACCTAGCTAGGCCCTCATTTTTCATGGTAATGAGGGGTTTGACATTCACGTACATTTACCTGATTGATAGAATACAAATGTAAAGAGGGGAACATAAAACCAAACTTCTAATAATCACAATTATAACAATGCTTAATAATGATAATGTTATGTTGTTGAATATATTTATGCGATTTTCGGATAATGTCATTTATATGACTTATATAGTGGAGGAGTCATATAATGATCACGCATATTAACCACCAATTTTGAAATTGGAACGGGCTCAACTAACTCTAACATTTTAACGTGAAAGTAATGTGCGTGTAAAACATCACTAGAATTTTAAAAAATAATTATGTACTAAACCTATTATATAAGTGTAGACATTGAAATTTTATGGGACTCTACAAAATGAATTCAATTTCTGTAAGAGTTCTTGGAGGCTACTCTACACTAAACCCTAAATTACGCCTATATAAAGGGACAACTATTCTCTTGAAATGGCATCTCCAATATCCTACAAAATCATGGGATATTCACAAAGAGATCATACTATGTTTGAGAAATATGCTCGAATTACGGAGAAAGAAAATCCAGAGAGAAGAATCAAGGAAGGAACATAATTGTACCGATATTCTTTATCAATAAAATTCTTGTTTCTTCATATTTTATTTGTGATTGCAGTTTATTTCTATCACTATAAAATTTATTGCAAACAATATGACTTTCAATAAATTCAGTGACCATAAGAATATAAAGATTGAAATCGCTATATCTAAATCATGAATTCACCTCTTTTCCTGTAAACTTGACATTAGGTTCATAATTTTTCTTTTTCACATTGCTTGGATCAAGATATGATCTTTGAATTGCTTCAATATTCTTCAAAGCACATGAGTACTGATACATCATACATATAAATACCTTGGGTTATTAGAATATTATGAAGTGTTAAAATAAAAATAAAAAATTTGAAGAGTACCAAGTAAAATAATCTGGGCCTTTGGTTTGCTCAGTACACGTGGAAAACATTTGCTACTCTATTGATGAGTAATAGACATACTGTTGAGCTTTTAGCTAAAATTATCCTTTATTTAGGAGAGTATATCTATTTTGATTCTTCAAATATAATCGTGAGTAACCTTAGTTATTGAATTTGATAAAATAAAGTACTTTTGGTCCAACTTATAAAATGGACTTAAAAACTGGTTACCAAAGAAAATACAATAAAATTGATTAAAAATAATCGGCCAACTTTCTAAGCAATCGAAAACTCAACTAACTCAGACAGTTCAATCCGAAAACTTTTTTTAAAAAAATAAAATTTATTGAGCTTGTTGTTTTTTTTTTTGGCACAAAAAATGGGAAATGAAAAATCAACTGAGCTTGGTTAGTTTATAAAAACTTTGACCAATGTCTTGATAAAAAAAATCGATCAAGCTCAGTTGGTTTCTTGATTTTTTATTTTTTTAAAAAATAAAATCGATTAAGCCTGATCGGTTATACTAAAGATATTTTCACGAAATATTGAAACAACCAAGCTTGGTCAGTTTTCTATTTTCTAGATTTTTAGAGCAAAAATAAGAAAAGAAAATTGATCCACCTTGGTTAATTTTATTTTAATGAAATTGGGATCAAACTAATCGAGTTGGTCGGCTTTTCCGTCGGTCCAAAGTCGGTCGGTTTTTGCTGTGTTTTCAGTAGTGAGCTTTTTGGTAGTTATGGTTAGTGTTTTTTATCGAGATATTTTCATGTCTTTTGAATATTTTAAATTGTGAATTATTATAATTTAAAGTATTTTTTAGATCAGTTTTAATTAACTAAATCTATTTAAAAAAACTTGAAAATCTATGTCTAAATTGACACCAAAAATTTGGTAGTTCAACTTTCATATTCGGAATCGTCCCACATAGAGTGAGATGAAGGGAGTAATATTTAATGGTTCATGTGAAACATCTCTGCTACTAAAAATTAATTTGAATTCGTGAAACACAAATTTTTTTTCACATGGTCGTGAAGTGTGTAGCCAAATTAGTCCTAAAACATGAGTAAGAAATACAAGTTGTGAAACATACTTCTTTCTTTTAAAGCAAGACATGATCATGAAGAGTTATTCAAAATTGTCCTAAAATAAGACTAGTTTTATAAGAATATTGACTAAAATATTGGTGACTTGAAAGTTGCCTAGCTATTCAAGAACGAACTTTGTGGGAATTGAAGGACAATTTTCTTTTTCTTTGTATATCTTTACCCTTTTAGTCTAGTCATTCCTAAAGAATATTGACTCTAGTGACAAGATTGAGAATGATAGCCTAAGTTGAACACAATATAGTCAATAACTAACCCTTCATCTCTAGCTTGCCAATTAGTAGTACTAGTTAGTGTCACATTCATATCAACAAAACAAAATAAAGAAAACAAAGGGAAAAAAAATGTGTGTCTGGGTGGGTGGGTGGGCAGGGGTGGGTCTAGCTTGGGGCCGGGGGTTTATCTGAACCCCTCGGCGGAAAATTATATTATTTATATATGATTAAAATTAGATATTGAAACCCCTTCGATTAGTTCATGTGTTTACTTCTTTATATTTTGAACCCCCTCAAAAAAAACCTGCCTCTGGAGATAGACAGGGGATTCAATTTTACATAGTTTTGAGAATCCACACTAAAGAAAGACCTGTCAAATTCTATGTGAACCCACCACAATCAATTTTGTGAAATTAAGTAGTAATGATATATTATGAAACTCAAGACTCAAGAGTGTGACATAGTGTTAATCGAGTAGGATGATAATTATGGGACATCAGAGTTCAAATCCGAGGCAAAACACGAGATGATTTCTTTAGTACATTATATAAACCTCAATGAGAAAAGCAAGTAGATATTTTTGTGAAATAATTAAGGTGCAACGCAAGTTGATTCAGACACTATCATCATAAAAAAAGTGATACATACTATGGGAGTGGGAATTTTAGGGACTAAAGCTTCAAATAAGGGCAAAGAAATAGAAGAAGTCAAATGGCTTAGTGTCACAAAGTCTTGATATACTAGTTGAGTTAGGTTTAGCATGACCAAATATACAATATTAACCATTCTAACTAGTTTAATTTCTTCTAATTTTCAAAAAAAAAAAAAAAAAAAAATATTGAAAGTTGATTTTCAAGGTTAAAGAATCCAATTTTACCTATAAGTACATATGATTATGGGTTATGATATATAGTAGGTAGTTACTTTGTGGATTATGATACTAATTAGTTACCAACATGATTCAATTATGACTGTTTGGTACAGAATTATGATTATGAATTACAAAATGATTTTCTAGAACTAATAACTCCTACTCAAATAGTTGAAAGAGCAGCAAATCTTGAAAAAGTTAGAACAATAGAACTTGTTTCATTGCTGCTAGCATCAAAGTTCTGTTGTAGTTGGGGATTCTATAAATACTCAATTATCAACTACTATATTTAAATATCAATTCATATTGTTCTGTTACGTGTACTTGAGCCGAGGATTACTGAGAATTTTTTGGAAACAACGTCTCTACCGCGTGAAGGTTTGCGTACACTCTATCCTCCACGAACCCTACTTGTGGAATTTATTGGATATGTTGTTCATTCTAGTTTGAAAATCGACTATACTTTGTGAAAGCCACATAGTTGAAATTGATTATACTTGCGAAACTCACATAAACGGAGTTAATTGGTACTAATAAATATACATGTTACCTTTCTCAAAAAAAAACAAAAAAACAATTAAATGACCTTTAAAAATATCGTACTTATATATAAAGATCACATCAACATTAATCCCTAAAGCAACATTAACCAATTGAGGTAACACTCTGATTTGAAAGAAATTTTGTAACACAACTCTCCCAAAAAAAATAAATTAGAAATGGTTCTACTAGAATTAACAATGGAACGCTTTTAGCTAATCAAACTTATATTATAATTATGGATTGATAATTTAACAAAAAGAGGAGATTTTAAAATTGCATATAAATTGTTTAAATAATGATGGTGTTCATACCAGCTTGTCTGCAGCTCCATTAATTCATCGAGTAGGATGCCATGTCCAAGAAGTAATCAAATCTTGGGGTAGGAATAATCCATAATGGCGGTATGTTGTCACTGATTGACGCCTTTAAAGAAAAAATGAGTGCGGAGGCGCCATATTGAAGGTGAACGATGTCCATCGTGTATTCGTAATTTCCTATCAACTCGTTGTCTAGATAATATACAAAATTGGCTTTACATCCCAAAAATTTGGAAGCCAAAACAGACATGGAACAATAATCACTCAAAAACAAGGCTTCATCTTTCTAGTCGTCCAACTCTAAGGGTGGCAAGTGGGCCGGTTCCGGCCCAGTTAAATCGGCCCAATAGTAGACCCGACCGGACCGGACCTGGAACCGGAACCGGTATGGGGGTGGGCTAGGGGTTTTTTTAGGGGGCTGAGCCGATCAAGGTAACGATACCGGTAGACCGGCCCAGTTAAAAAATCGGACCGGGTCCACCAGTGCACCGAACCGGCCCGGCCTGGTTAATTTTTTATTTTTTTAAAAAAAAAAGCCAAAAATTGGGATTGGGCCCTGCCTGCAAAAGGCTGCTTTGGACCGTTGAGGCCCAATGGCCAAAACAAACTTTTAGGCAAATTTTTTTTTTAAAAAAAAATTAATTCAGATTTTTTTTTTTCCTATAAATACATGCCATTTCAAAAATATTTTCTTACAATCTCATTCTCTCATTCTCTCTCAAATTTGCTAAAATTATCTCATAAAGTGTTCTATTGTATTTTATTATTTTGCAATTACAAATACTACGTGGAAGTTTCCAAAAGTACTCAATTGATCAACTTTCGAATACTTCAGAAATTTGGTATTATCGTTTCATCTCTTACTTTTAATTTTTAATTAGTGTATTATTTGTTGAATATTTATTTGTATTGTTTTTGTGTTTTTTGAATAATTGTTAGTTTAATTTGTAATATGGATAAATTAAGGAAAGTCGGTAAAAGTGTTAGAAATTTTTGTCCCAGAAGTGGTAGTGGTAGTGGTAGTAAGAAACACATTGGTTCCGGTAGAGGTAGTTCAAATACTCGATATACTCGTGTGCCTTCGGTACCACTTAGCGAACCTTTTGAGAATGAAATGCGTGTAGGTGCTCACGATATGAATTATTTAGAGGCACAAGAAAATTATGGTATAGAAGAAGAGAATGAAGTAGACTCTGTTGATGTAGATGAAACTGATGATGATGATGTTGATGTTACACCCGAATCTGGTAACGTTAATGTTCAATTTGAATTGGTTAATCTTCCTCCCCGGCACCCTGTAAGATCTCGTAAAAAAACTAGAGTTGCGTGGAATTTTATACTCGAATAGAAGGAACTACTAAGGTTAAATGCGATATTTGTCAGTTAAAATACGAGCATAAGTCCGGAGGTAATAAAGGAGGTACGGGTCAGTTAATGAGACATTTGCGGGAGAAACACCCAATAGAGCTAGCTCAGCTAACTGGTGGTGGGACAGTTGGGGGCCCAAGACAAACTAGATTGAACCCAAAAATTGGTAAATTAGTTAAGGATTATAATAAAATGAAGGATCGTGAAGAATTAGCAAAAATGATAGTTGTGGGTTGTTTGCCTTTCTCTTTTGCTTCTTCTGAAGCTTTTATTCATTATATTCAGGCAATTTATAATCCTATGTTTGAGGGTATTCCTAGAAGTACTTGTCGGTCCGATATTTTTAGACTCCATGCACAATATGTTTACTATTTATCTGCATTATTAAAAAATCTTCCATGTAGAGTTGCTTTAACTTCTGATCTTGGTCGTGCTATTAATAAAAATGATTATTTAACAATTACTTATCATTGGGTAGATAGTAATTTTGTTATGCAAAAACGTATTTTAGCATTTTTGTATGATGAAAACCGTACACACTGGAAAATTTATTTCTGAATCTATTACAAAAGTTGCAAGATATTATGGTATTGACAGTAAAGTTTTATGTATATCTTTTGATAATGCATCTAACAACAACGCTGCTATTGACTAGTTAAAAATTAAACTTTCTCCATCGTTACCCGAAATATTTCATATTAAGTGTGCTTGCCATACATATAATTTAATTGTAAAAGATGGTCTTGCTTTTTTTGAGCCTGCTATTGAAAAAGTTAGACTTGCAGTTGATTTATTCAAGGAAATAATAGAAAAATTAGACTTACCGAATTTACAAGAAAATGTAAGAAAAATGGACTTAGACCGAGATTAATGCCTGAAGAAATAGATGTTAGATGGAATTCAACGTATGATTTCTTAAATACTTGCAATATTTATAAAGTTCCTATTACTATGACTTTTAACCAATTTGCTAGTGCTTTTCCCGATAGTATGTTACAGAATTCAGATTGGGCTAAAATTGATGATATTGTTAATTTCTTGCAAAACTTTTATCTAGCTACGGTTGAATTTTCTGGTGCTTATTATCCTACTGTTTGTAATATTTTAGCTTATTTAGCCGACATTTCTTTATTGCTTAACGAGTATAAGTCTAAACCAGGTTACAAAGATGCTATTGATGCAATGATTGATAAATTTAAAAAATATTTTTTTCCACTTCCCCCTATTTACTTAGTTGGTGTTGTAATAAATCCATGTATGAAATATAATACTATGTCTGAATTTACTTCTCTTATTTATTATGTTTTAGAAGTAAAAGCTAATGAAGAACCTTCTTTGTTTGCGGTTATGTCTGATGCGAATAGTTACATGAACACATTATACAATCATTATGTTGATTTACTTGACAATGTTTTACCGTCACACATTACACCGATCCCTGCTCCCCATCCTTCTGAGGAACCATCATCTTCTAAAAGACAAGCACATAGTATGTCTGCTTATTGTGTTTCTGATCTATCTGTTTGGAATAGATTGCAACCTTCATCGCAAAGAACAGTAAGTCGGGAAGAGCTTAAGTATTATCTTATGCAGCCTACAGAGGATCCTAGAGGTAGAATCAACACGCTGGAATGGTGGAAAAATAATGAAAGACAATATCCTGTACTTTCAAGATTAGCTAGAGATATATTGAATGTTGCAATGTCAACCGTTGCATCAGAGAACACTTTTAGTCAATGACGGCAGCAGATTGGAGACAACCGACACTCATTGGGAGGCAATACCATGAATGTTTTAGTTTGCCTTAGAGACTGGATTAGAGCAGAACGAAGAAATCAAGGAATGTTCGTGGAGCCGGAAGACGAAGAAGATCTTGAAGAAATAATGACTTCAAGAGAGAATTCAACACAATCAATTCCAATGCATGGCTTTGGTGCCATTGATTTTGACAATCCACAGCCAATTCCCGTTAATGTTAACATGGGTGAATTGAAAAAAATGATGAAAAATTTGTAGAATTTACAATTAATCAATTAAATTTTTATTTTTCAATTTAACTTTGTGAAATTAGTGAAATGTAATTGCAACCTTGTAACTTGTATTCTTGTAAGTTTTAAAACATTTTGCAATCAATCATATATTAAGTTCATTTACTCTTTACATATTTTTTCCATTTAAAATTTAAATTGAATATCTTGTATGAATTCAATACTTTTAATATAATATTATCAAAGTTTACTTAAACTTAAAAAATATATATTGAAAAATAATATTAGCAAATATTACTTAAACAAGTATTGACATATAAAAATTCTATATAAGTTTAACTTTTAAATAGTATATGTCAATACTTAAATATATTGAAGTATTATTCTTTTAAGAAGTATATGTTGTTGAATATTGTATGCATATTCTTTTAAATAGTAGTTTATGTTGTTGAATATATTTCATGTATATTATATTAAGTAATAGTATATGTTGTTGAATATATATTCTTTTAATTAGTAGTATAATGAAGTATGTATGTATGTATGTATGTACATTTTATTAAGTAGTAGTATATGTTGTTGAATATATTAAATGTATATTCTTTAAAGTAGTAAATATTGAATGTATATATATGTATGCGTATTCTTTAAAGTAGTATATATTGAATGTATATATGTATATATATTCATTAAAGTAGTATATATTGAATGTATATATGTATGTATATTCTTTAAAGTAGTATATATTGAATGTATATTTGTGTATGTATATTCTTTAAAGTAGTATATATTGAATGTATATATGTGTATGTATATTCTTTAAAGTAGTATACATTGAATGTATATATGTATGTATATTCTTTAAATAGTATATACATGTATATATTGAATGTATATACGTATGCATATTCTTTAAAGTAGTATATATGTATGTATATTCATTAAATTTGTATATATTGAATGTATATACGTATGCATATTCTTTAAAGTAGTATATATTGAATGTATATATGTATGTATATTCATTAAAGTTGTATATATTGAATGTATATATGTATGTATATTCTTTAAAGTAGTATATATTGAATGTATATATGTGTATGTATATTTTTTAAAGTAGTATATATTGAATGTATATATGTGTGTGTATATTCTTTAAAGTAGTATATATTGAATGTATATATGTATGTATATTCATTAAAGTTGTATATATTGAATGTATCTACGTATGCATATTCTTTAAAGTCGTATTTTAAGTAGTATATATATTGAATGTATATTAAAAAACAATCAAGGTTCAAAATACTATTTTTTTTTAGTCGGGACCCAGTAAACCGGCCCATTAACCGGTCAAAAATATTAAATGGGCCGGTGATGGGCCGAGTGAAGGAATTATTACTGTTGGGCCCAGCCCGATAAGAGTTGGGATCGGACCAGACCCGGACCCCGATCGGTAAAATTTAACGGACCGGAGCCGGGTTGGCCCGGCCCGACCCAGTGTCCAACTCTTCAAACATGGATCTTTTGGTGTTTAATTGAATTGTAACCAACTTGAGAATCTTGATATTTGATGGATTATTATCTCTTAGAGATGATATTTGAACCCTTATCAGCTCTTTAGTTGTGGTTTTTACGAGATAAAATTTTACCAAAGGACAACTTGATGAATTCATAAGTGTTGTGGCGACCACAAAATTATTTGGATTTGTTGATGGGTTTTTGGTTATAATAATTTTACCGACATATGTTTAAGGCGAGGAAGGTAGATTGACTTGCAGGAGAAAGGATTGAAAAGTTGGATGTGGGAATCAAACTCATCTTGAAAAGCGAGCCAACCATGTGAAGAGCTACAACATCTCCAACGGTTGGAGAGGGATAATGTGACGTTAAAGACTGTTTTACCCTTGGTCGCATTGTATAAACTTGTATTAACAAATTTCTTTTTCGTATATATTCAAATCATTAGCAGAGGAAGTTATTCGAGGGAACTTGAATCGATGCTTTGTTTTAGGGTGTCATAATTCTTTGATATGGAAGAAAACCATGACTTAAACAGAACACCAAACCGAAAGCAATCGGAAATGGAAGGCAAGTTTTGAAAAATCAAGTCGAGTACCAAATCGGGTAGCCCTGCCCAATCTCTTGATCTTAACTTGGTATCCATTCGTGCTATATATTTTTTTCAATATCATCAGGCTTAGAATATTTATAGACTTTTTCAAAGAACAACCAGTATTTGTGTTAGAATACGTTAAGTAGAGCAAAATATCTTTAACATTTTTCCTTTTTTAAAATTTTTGATTGTTAATACTTAATCCTGACCATATAAGGAAGAAAAACATTGTTACTTTAACATATTTTACAAGTAAATAATCACAATAGAATTTGTATTTGGGTAACTACACTAATTCACAATCGTTCTTGATAAATAGATTTACATTTGAGATGGATGCTGTTAGGACTTGTGAATTTTTGATGATTGACAAGAGGCCATGAAACAAGTAAGCATAACTGGTTCATGAAAAACTACTTCAAAAGAGTTCAACTTGCAAGAGGACTTTTTGTGGATAAAGTCACATGTGCAAAAATTAAGGAACGGAAGTTTGTTACTTCATATAAACATAAGGAGAACATCATTTTCTGAAAAGAAGAGTTAGTGTTTGACTACAACATTCAAGAAGAGAGTCCAAAAAGCATGGGAGTCCTCGTGGAGTTAAAAGTTTACGTGGTTGTGAAGATCAATTGGAGTTATAAATATTCAGGGACTTTCAAAACAAAATCTATGCACTTATACTGAAAGAAAAAAGGGTAGAACACGAGAAAATAAGCAAGAACAATATTTGAGATAGTTCTGCCTTGATATCGAAGTGAAGCCTAATATAGTGAACCAGATTGAAGGACCTGTTTCATCTATGTAACTTAAAGTCTTCTATTCTAGTTGATGTGTCTTAGGAAGTTTATTGAGTTGTAATTTTCATGCTTTCTTAGTGCCAGTATGTTATAAAATGGTTTAGGAGTTTAGTCTTCAAGTTTAGATAACTCGAAGACTTGAAAACACAAACCTTGGGAGGTTTGTATATTTTAGGAATTAGAGTTAGTTCCTAGGATTGCAAGAGTTTTGTAATCTAAATTCTAACTTGAAGTAAGATTCAACAGTCTGGGGAGATTGTTGAATATTAGGAATTAGATTTTATAATTTCTTAGGTTACAGAGTTTGTAATCTTTTGTTGAGAGGCTCATTGTGTTTAGTGAAGTTGGGGTTAAATCCTGTAGAGGTACATGTCGTGATTTTTTACACTTTTTGCGAGCTGGGTGTTTTTCACGTAAAAATATCGTGTTTATTATTTACTGTCTTTATTGCTTTTGTTGGAACACGTTAGGCAACCTGATCCATCCATAGGCAAAAATTGGGCATAACTTACGTGAGTTATTAAGACGTGTAGAAATATCAATTGGTATAAGAGCGGGCTATCTTGTGAAGGCCAATACCTTAGATCAAAATGAATTTTTCACCTCCACTCAGACATGATGAGGGACAATACATCAATAAGCCTCCATTGTTCAACGAAAAATACTACTCAGGGTGGAAAGAAAGGATGAAAGTTTTTTTTTTGCAAGTTGTGGGTTACGAACTCTAGAATAGGGTCATTGATGGACCTTAGTACCCTATGAAGAAAGGTGTTGAAAACAAGGGCGTATTAAAAGACAAGAATGAGTATGATGAGGTTGACTTCAAGATGCTTGGATAGAATGCAAAAGCCAAGTATATTCTTATTTGTAGACTAGGACTAGATGAGTACAACAAAATCTCAGGTTGCACCACCGTAAAACAAATTTAGGACACTCTTGTGAACGTATATGAGAAGAATATGGAGAACTTCAAAAAAAAAAGAGGAGGGAACTAAGGATAAGTCATTAGCATTAAAGGTGTATGATAACGAAGAATCAGATCTGGATAATAAAAAGCTTGCCAAGAACTTCAAAAAAAAATTTTAAAAAGGAAAGCGGCGGGACAAGAAAGGAACAAGTAGCAAGTGTTGTTCCAATGATAAGTCTCAAGATGGTTACTTCAAGTGTGAAAAGATAGATCACATGATCAAGGATTGTCCATTGTGGGAAAGAGAAATCTGACTCCATAAAGAAGGAATCATTTTCTATGATGGCTGCATGGGGATCAAGCTCAGAAGAATCTGATGATGATGGAGTTGATGAAACTGCACTCCTGGCAATTGGAGATTCAGATACAGAAGAAAAAGAAGCCACTCTGAGATAAGTATTTTTGATCTAAAAGACAAGTTGCATCTTTGTTCTAGGAAAAGACGAATCTCTTTGATGAATCAACTAATTGATAATTTTCATGACTTAACTGCTAAAAGAGATCAGTTACTCAGTTCTTTTGCTAGTCTCAAGTATGAGTATATTGATATTGAAAAGAGCAAGAGTGTTAATGAGAATGAGAACCATCCTGGCTTTAAAGTCTGAAATCATCAAGCTTACTGTGACTGACAAAGCAAAAAATATTGTCAGTGATGATTATCAAAGAATTGAGTCTGAACTTAAACAAAGAAAAGATGAATTATTTTATGAAAGAGAAAAGGTTAGAAAGCTAACTCAAGAAAACTCTTGGATAAAACTTGATCTTGAAAGAGCTAACTGATGGACCAACTCATCTAGTATTATTAATCATCTAAGTAGGACTCAAAATGAGAGGGTTGGCATAGGTTTTCACAAATAAACTTTTTCCTCTAAGGATTTGTGTTATATTTGTGGAAAATTAGGACACCCTACTACTGAATGTCCAAAAGCTATTGGAATTAGGAATATGAACATAAAATTGATTGAAAAGAAAATTTTTAGAACTAATAAGAGAAACAGGTACACCAACCTACTGCCAACATGGAAACAAGAAACTTGATTCATTCATTTGATCATATGAAAGGACCCAAGCTTGTCTGGATGCTTAAAACTAACCTTTGATTCAGTTACAGGCAAAAGTGAGAGGAAACAAGCAGAATTGGTACACAAATATTGCTTGCTCAAGACATATGACTGGAGATAAATAAAAGTTCATCTCACTTACTGAAGAAAAGAGTGAAAAAGGTAGCATGTGAAGGAGATTGCAGGATAAAGATGCTACCCCTAAGAAGAGTACGTTGGAATAGGTTGTGTCACCCGTTTCATCAGATGAACAAGATAAAATCTCATTGACAGGGGGAAACATCAAATTAGTAAGCAGGGTCACTAAGCAGAGTAGCGCCTGTTTACTAGAGTAAACCCAGTACTTCACAAGGAAAGGCATTGAAAAGACTGAAAACCTTATGATAGGGGGAACTATGGATGAAACATGTGGATGAACCTGGTCCATTGCAGGAATCTAATTGGGGATGAGTAAGATTACACAAGTATCCCTCAATGATTGGCTAAAGAACACTGTACAAAATGTATATTAAGTTTAATTTATGCTCAGTATTATACATTTAGTTGTATGTCTCTATACCATTTTCAAGTTCAAGTAACTCATACAATACAACATTATATTTGCCTATGTCACGGGAAATTGGCTTGAAAAATAGAAACAAGATCAACCATTGAAATAACGATCGAGGTATGTGTACCAAAAAAAATTCAAATAGTAAAAATGATTATAAAACACTTGTACCTCTTTTTTCCAAATTGCCCAAAAGAGATTGACTCCTAAAAGAACTCCATAACCATCACTCTTTCAAAAATAAGAAGTCCAAGGTAATGATAACCTTTTTTTTTTATAAAGTTGTCAGTCTCATCTCATCACATCTTCTCAAAGCCAAACTTGATTGATGATTTAGGAGTTGGTCATATTAATAGTGATTCTGAGAGAGTAGCTACTACTAAAATTGTTGTTGATAAATATGCTCTTGTTGTGTATGATTAAGAAAAAATTGAGGTACTAAGTGAGGGGGAATCATCTAGGGGTGTGAATCATGGAAAATCTGTCTATGGGGCTGTTAATATTACTGAGGGAGCTAAGAAGGATGTATCTTATGAGGGAGAATATTTGGGTGACACCATAGTTAAACCAGATTCATTTGATGAGCTTAATTTAATTGATACATCTATTTAGGGGGAAATATTTGGGGACCCCTCATAAGAACCTAATTTTCTTGTTGGGCTCACTATAGAAAGGGATATAGGACTGGTGAACAAGGATGAACGATCTGAGATTAAGTCTGAAATGTCTGCACCTATGGAACATACTGGGGAGCCTGATCCTTCTGTACAAACGAACAAAGATGATGACAAGGACACTATTCTTGAGGATGACTCTACCTCTATTGCTTTGACCAGACCTTCTTTTACAATAAGTAAACTAAAAGAAGTCGAGATGAATCTTAGCAATCATTGTAGGATCAAGCAATAGGACTAAGTTCTGTGAACCAGGTTGTTGTACCTGCTTCTTCTAGGGGTTCCAATACTTCTTGATAGAATCTAAGGGCTACTTTGGCTGCTAAGGATTTGATTAGATTGCAGAACTTCGTGCTTATCACCTTGAGACCTTAGGTATGCTTCATGTGCAGTAATGATATTGAGAAGTATGCTCTTAAGGAGGAAAATGCATGCCTTAAGGCTGAACTAAGGAAAAAGGCTACAAACTTTGGGAACATACAGGGCTTGTTTAACTTGCTCGAGAAAGCTCCTCTTTCATCATATCATGCTCCAGCTTCACCAAAAGTCTAGTCCTCCTATTCTCAGGCTGTCCCAAACCTTTTATACTTTCATCACAAGTGCTTTAATATTATTTTTAAGTGCATCTTATGAATGATCAATGGAAATATTTGGTTTTAGTCTCTTGCTTCTGGCTATTTCCTTGTCTTTGCAAATATTTTGCTCTATCTAACTGAGTTTTTGACTTTTAAGTGTTTGTGTAGATGATAGCCCTAGTGACCATGAGCTTAAAATTGCTAACTCAAAAGACTTGGTTTGCATAATTGACTGGTTTTTTATGATGCCAAAAGGGGGAAGAGTGTATATAACCTATGATTCTGACCTGGTTCATTTAACGTGTGTCTTTTGATACTTTGTTTAGACTCTGAATTGACTGAAATAGGTTGAGCACAATACATAAGGAGCATTAGTTTGTCATCATCAAAAAGGGGAAAATTATTGCGCTCATGTATGTTTTGATGATTGACAAAGTAGTGGAACACATACATGAAATAGGTTGATCAACATGGTCCTGCATCTAGAGTCTAATTTGTGTAAGGACTTTTTGAAATAAAGAAAGTCTCAAGAAGAAAAGACCACGAATTCTGTATAAAAAATATCCAAGACAGGAGTCCAACAACGTACAGACTCAAGCATCCAAACAAGATGGGATTCCTTGTCAAGCAAGAGTTCTTACAGACTTGGACAAACCATATCCATATAAGGAGTCCACAAATATGCAGGCTCAAGCATCCAAGAAGATAAGAGTCCAGTCAAGCAATAGTTCTAAATAGATTAATATATTTTGATGATTGAAAAAATAATGAACTAGGTACGTGAAACAAGTTTTTATTACCTATTCCATCATGCAGAGTCCATAATTTTTTGCCATCTATATGGTTGAAATAATTTTCGATGATGTCAAAAGGGGGAAGATAAAGGTTGTGTGAAGTTTATAACCTAGCTAACTGACCTGGCTCATTCAAATGTTTCATGCTTTAGTTTTCACAGGTATCGATGTTTGTACTGAAATGGAATACACAAGAGCATGAGTTTTCATTCAAGTATTCCTTGCTTTAGTGTTCACAGGTCAAGACATTGGTATCAAAATGGAATGCACAAGGGCCTGAGTTTGTCATCATAAAAAAGGTAAAATTTATTAGGACTTGTGAAGTTTTGATGATTGG